>CM039122.1:19332980-20031362 GCA_022036555.1 Microstegium vimineum
CAAGTGATGAATGGCCAACACGTTTGGAGCAAAAGTTTCTTTTGGGCTCAAGATGACTGAAGAGTTAAAAGCAGAATATGCTTCGACCCGTTGCAAGGACTAGTAGGAATATGGTGGGCCATCATCGCACCACATACCTTGCTAACACTGCAGTGATGGGGTTTTTCAGTTAAAGGCCCGCTTTCGGGGGGCCATTTTTTTCCCTGGGTTTAATAAAAATTTGAAGGCAGCAGAGTTTTTGAAGCTCACACGGGTCCCAAGACCTTGACAAAAAGTACCTTCATGCTTTCAACAATCGGGCCCGGGTTTTTGATCCCTATTTTTGTTGAAAATGATGAGATGAAGATCGATAGTTTAAAGGGAGAGGTCTGGGAACCAAGATAATGAAGACTCTTCCCAAACTCAAACCAAAACCAAATTTTTAATGATTTCACCCAATGATGCTTTGACCTAGGAAAACCCAAAACAACCTTTACAGCTGCAGCAAAAGGCCGAAAAAGGAGGTCGTTTGAGGGAAGCCCGTCCTAGTAGAGAATCCTTTTGTCAACCGCAATTTTATCTTCCTTCAGTGGTAGGAGCTAAGTTCAGGCCTCCAAAAAGAAAGTTCCTGCTGGGTGCACAGACGAGTCAGTATCGCAAGCCCTACCCCATTGCTCTTCCAAAAGGCAACCCAGGGCAAAGGCAGTTCTGGAGCTAAAAAAGGCCCCAAATTTAAAAGGCCCCATGCTTCAACTGTCAGCGCCCTAGGGTACTTTGCTAGAGAATGTATGTTGGTATTTCTTATGACTATTGGATAAAACCCCAAGCGCAATTTTTATACCGGGTGTAGCACTTCACCGGGGGGGTATTCCAGGTATTGTATTTTCCTCAGGGGAAAGATAGTGATCTAACTTGGATTAAAAATATGTCCTATGAGGAAACAAGGGGGACTATGATAATGGGTTGAGAGGTTCGATGTAGCAAAGATATCTAACAAGGGGAAAGCTGGTTATATGGCTTTATCAGGGCCCTTTTTCTTGCAGGAGGCGTGGGATAGATCAGAAAGAGGGCAAAAAATTAACCGGCCGCGCCATCATGTTGTATTGAGGCCCTACCTTTTAAGAACTTATCTTACACACATGGTGGAATACAAAGACTAGATAGGGTTGTCACCACCTACTAGCATCCATAAACAATCCGTGCGATAAGCGGTTAACAAAGGTAAGATCTAGTATAGACACCACGTCTACACTATTCTTACTACTTTAACCCCAGCTGAGGACTAAAGCACTCTACTTAAAGTAAAGCGATGAACAAGCGCGAAAAGATGTATAACAGCTAAACCAGATTTAGAATATCGAATACTATAAAGAACTGAGATGTATCACTTATAAGAGAATCGGATCAGCTGAGGAGGAACTCCAGAGAAGACGCCAGACAGGCCCGGCTCTCCTCCAGGCACTCCTCACTCTCCTCCAACTAGCATAACACTACTATAGAGCTTCACTAAGATACTAAGGAGTAGTTTCTCCAATGAGGCATGAGTGAGAGTGAGTGCCTAGGGGTCTATTTATAGATAGAGGTGGAGTAGGGGCTACTCCGGTTCAATGTCAGCGATCCGCGCCACTTCCATCATCCACCGTAGGATCAAACTGTCATTAAAACTGACTTAGATCAATGGGGAAGATCACGTGGATGCATGGAGGCATGCAGGGAGTCGGTGGGGAGGTGGGCCCTACCACTTTTCCCTCAGGAGGTGTCCCCACAGCACAGGGATCATGTGGGTGGCCTGTGGGCCGATAGGGTGGTTCGGCCGAATGTCTTTTCTGGCCAAATGGGCTCATCTTTCGCAGGTGGCTTCTAGACGTAATTCCTATCATGATGGTGTATGCCTTTTGCACATTTGCCATACTTGTAAATATGTCATGTTGGGCCTATGGATCCTCGTGCTTTGATCCAGAACCGTTGAGAGGTAGCATACTTGGATCCAAAGGGTAGAAAGTGCTTTGGAGATTGTTACTTGGATCATGGGGGGCTTGGGAGGTTTAGTGTCCCCACAGGGTGGTCGGTCGACCCCCTAAGTGGGCCCACTAGCTCCCAAAAGTCCCCACTTGTCATTACCTGCACTCAAATAGTCATGGGACATGTGGAACTAGTTATTGGGTAATTATGTATGTTATTCTTGTTTTTTTCCTTTGAATATGAGAATGTTGTCGGTGTTTTGATGGTGATAAAATAGCTCGTAATTACCGTCAACAAGATCCCCCATACTTACCTCTTTGCTCGTCCTCGAGTAAAGGTTAAAAGATAACAAGACTATGCTATTCAAAGTATAAAGCAAACATAAAGATTCATTCAAGACATTTTGTCATACCAATGGGATATGTGGTATTGGCTAACATATACCCTTGAGAAGTTGAGAAATGGAACAACTCTCAAGGCAAAGTCATCTTTCCCAAATCATATTTTAGTACTTGGAGTTTTTGATAAATTTTTCAAAAGAAAGCTCATAAGTCAACTTACATGTCTTATAACACTCTAGATCGCTCAAGGTGTATGATTCCTTACCAAGGCATGAAGTTGCCTTCTTTTTATCTTCCTACTTCTAAAAGGCTTATGTGGAGCTTAGGTAGGGATAAACAATGTAGCATACTTACCTTGCATGTATTGTAAAGTCAAATTCCGGATCCAAGGAGAGAAATGTCATACTCTTAGATCAAGATGTGCAAGTGTGTGGAAACATGGCAAAATATCAAAACTTCTTTATATGATCTCTCTTTCCTAACTTATTATTTTGAGACATAGCTATCTTTATTTTTCTATTAGCTTTGATATGCTCACCATCATTTTTTTCTATAAGCTTTGATATGCTCATCATTTTTTTGCTATATTATTATTATTATTATTATTTCATAATTTTGCATAGTCTATGTCTCATTTACTAGCACATACTAGAGAGAGGATTTTCTATTAGATCATAGAGCATGAACTATGTGGAAAATGTAAGGCATGTTTCTGCGTACTTCTAGTGTAGAAGCAACATGTATATGTGGCGCGTACGTGATCTTGATCTTGGGAGCATGATAAGTCTCTCAACAAGGGTCACAAAACTTGACCAAACTCAACACAAAGTAAGCAGCTTATGTAGAAAGCCTAAATCATGAAAGAGCATGTATGGCTTTGGTAGGAATTTTCTCACTATAGAGGAGTAGTGACATTATGGTTTTATGACGTTTTCAAAAGTTAATCTCCAAGAATCTTAAATAGACAGGTTATGAATCATGAGCCGAGAACTATATCACATTAATCAACAACTTAGTCAATATGATTTTCCTATTAAAGATATTTTCCCACTAGCATAAGCAAAAGAAAGAATTTGTCTTTATGACGCTTTTACCCTTAGAACGTCATAGATCATGTCACTTTTCAAATTTTAGTTTCAAATGCGATCTTCTTGTTTTTATTCAATATTAAAAAGGGAAATAAACGAAACAATTGATTTCATGAAGAAATAAAATTTTATTTTATTTTAATAATATAATATTATATATATATATATATATTTAAAAGGGAAAAGAGTAAAAAAATGAAAAGCATAGAGGAAAAAGGGAGAGATGTGGCAAACAAGTCAGAATAGACGTTTGAAGTTGAACGGATGCTGGCTGGTGGGCCCGGGCACTAGAAGAACGTTCGGCCAAATGTATTCGGAGCCGTTTGGCCACTTCGAACTCTGCATTTGGATCCCTTACCTCTAAGTGTTGATGTACTCTGAACTTTCTGATTTTTGGCCTCCAATGTGGTTTGGCCGAACCACAAAAGTGGCCATTTTGGTCCAATTTGTTTCTGGTATGTGTCATGGATGTGCTCAGCATGATTCAGTGATCCTTTTGGTGTTTTGACAAGTTGGAGTGTCGACCGACCTCCCCCATACTTGTTTCAGAACATGTTGTGACATAGGACAAAGAAAGATCAAATGCAGGGGTTCTGCTGGGGTAAGATACCAGTATAACCAAGAGTTTCATTGACAGCTTAGGCATATGTTTGTTGATTCATGAGTGATATACTAACAAGCCTAAGTGCCAGAGGAGAAGGTGGAGAGAGAAAGATCTATGGTATTAGCATAAGGGATGAAAAGATTTTGCCATGCTCTCTTTAGCAACAACATGTAGAACTTTTCCATATCGTTCTTTTGATATTCTTCTTGGTGGAACCATGTGAGGTCAAGGAAGGTGAGAAGGTGAAACAAGAGGAGATGGAAATTCTACTTGGTGGTGAAGAAGAACAAGGTAAGAGGAGGAAGAAGGAGAGAGAGATGTTAAGAAGAGAGAATCCAACATCCTTCACCTCTATTTTCACTTGGATCGCGCCGGAAACAAGACAGGAGTGTTGGTCCAACACTCAGGAGCAACGTGCATGGCTGAAGGGCCAAACCCACGGTCGGCCGATCGCTTTTTGAAAGCTATGGTTCAATAGAGCTAGGTTCTGAACTTGGTCGAGCCAGGTGAGCCAGGCAGAATTTGGATTGTAACTTTTCCCATTCTCCGTTTACACCATCTACCTTGCGAAGGTACCATCGTTTGGCTGTTCCCGTCAAAGAGAACGGAAATAGCTTCAACTTAAGGGTACCTCACCTCATCCCTTGGGTGTTGACACATGAACACAATTGTTCAAAGTCATGTAGGTGAGTGTATGGATTTTTATCTTCATCCCCAGAGAAAGATTGTTCCCGAACTTTGGCTATGAAGTTAGGGCGAAACTCATAGCTGGGTGAAAGGATAGGATGTGATGATGGTGGTGGTTCCAAACTATGGCCCTTTGGAAAAGCAAGGTGAGAGATGGATGGTTCGTTCATGGTGTATATGAAAAGGATAAAATGAAAAGAAAGATAAAACAAGGATAATAGGACCAAAGGGTACTAGTTAAAAGCTACCGTTCCCCGGCAACAGCGCAAGAAATGCTTGTTGGTATTTTTTATGACTATTGGATAAATCCTCAAGCGCACAGATTATACCGATGTAGCACTTCACCGGGAGTATTCCAAGTATCGTATTTTCCTCAGGGAACGATAGTGATCTAACTAGGATTAAAGATATGTCCTATGATAGATCAAGGGAGACTATGATAACTGGGTTGAAAGGTTCGATGTAGCAAAGATATCTAACAAGGCAAAGTTGGTTATACTGGCTTTATCAGCCCTTCTCTTGCAGGAGGCGATGGGATAGATCATAAAGATGGCAAAACTCTAACCGGACCGCACAATCATGTTGTATTGAGGCCCTACCTTTTAAGAACTTATCTTACACACGTGGTGGAATACAAAGACTAGATAGGGCTGTCACCACCTACTAGCATCCACAAACAATCAGTGCGATAAGTGGTTTAAAAAGGTAAGATCTAGTATAGACACCACGTCTACACTTTTCTTACTACTTTAACCCCAGCTAAGGACTAAAGCACTCTACTTAAAGTAAAGCGATGAACAAGCGCGAAAAGATGTATAACAGCTAAACCGGATTTAGAATATCGAATACTCTAAAGAACTCAGATGTATCACTTATAAGTGCTGAACTTACAAGAGAATCGCATCCGTTGAGGAAGAACTCCGGAGAAGACGCCAAACATGCCCGGCTCTCCTCCAGGCACTCCTCACTTTGCTCCAATTAGCATAGCACTACTACAGAGCTCCACTAAGATATTAAGGAGTAGTTTCTCCAATGAGGCATGAGTGAGAGTGAGGGCCTAGGGGGTCTATTAATAGCTAGAGGTGGAGTAGGGGTTACTGAGAGATCTCTAGTGTTTTGGATAATTGATGAAACCTAAAGTACTAACCTAGCTCTAAGTGATTGAGTAGGTATAGCACACTCATTGAAGATGATTACAAGTGGTGGAGCAAGCAAAGGTGGTGGAGACCTAGAGCTCACACTTGGAGAAGAAGGAGAATGGAAAGACCCTAAGCTAAACAAGGCAAAGGTATATGCTAGGGCTTTTGTTTTGGTGATCAAGACACCAAGTGGGTGTGATCACATTTAGGTTAGACAACCGTACTATTAAGAGGGGAAATGCAAAAGTGATTGCGGTTTGTCAAGTGCCACTAGGTGTTATCTATATTGCATGAGCATTTAGGACCTAGTGACATACACCATGCTAAATGACAAATGAAACATGCCAAGACAAGCTCATCTAAGTTGATACTTAGTGCTTGGCAACTTAGAGCAAAGGTGGAAGAAGCAGAGACGCACAGAGGGCGTTGGACGCTGAAGAAAAGGGCGTCGGACGCTGTCCGACGCAATGGACTATGGCGTCAGATGCTGGGACTGTGAACCCCGTGCGTCCGCCGGCCACTCAAAAGCTCCAGAGAAATTCCAGAGCGCGACGGACAGCGTCCGTTGGATCGCCGTGGAGAGTCCGTCGGGCTTCCAGAGAGCTCTGCAAGCGAGCAGTTTGAAGACAGGCGCCGGACGCTGGCGACGGAGCGTCCGTCGCCCGTGAAGCAGCCCAACGGCTAGTTCTGACAATGTGTCGAACGCTGGCGACGGAGCGTCCGTCGCCCCCGTGAAGTGCGTCCGTCGCCAACTTATCAGCCCAACGGTTTAGAAACTTTGAGGGGGTCTATAAATATGTGTTCGCCGGCTAGGGGATGTCTCTCTCGCACATTTGAAGATATTGAGACTCCTTTGAGCTAAGCAAACTCCCTCCCACTCATCTCCATGCTTGGTTAGTGTAAACCTAATAGAGATTGAGTGATCCAAGTGCATTTCGCATATAGCTTGCATCTAGTGGCACTTGGGAGGCGTTCTCGCTGCGGATTTCTTGTTGCTCTTTGTGATTGCCATCACCTAGATGGTTTGGAGCAGCGGTGGTAGATCGAGAAGCTTGGTGATTGTGCTTCGTCGACTACAAGTTGATTGTGAGGGGTTCTTGTTCCTTCCCTGCGGGAGATCGCAAAGGTAACTCTAGTGGATTGCTCGTGGCGTTTCGATAGCGTCATCTTTTGTTGGTTGTGCGGCACCTGGTGATGGGTTTGGCGTGTGAAGCCAATTAACGCGTGAACCTCCAAGTGAGTGTCTTGCCTCCACGGGGACTAGCTAGTTGGCAAACTAGTGAACCTTAGAAGAAAATCAAGTGTCAACCTTTGTCTCTTGTGATTTATTGACTTCATTGGTATTCACTTGATTGGTCCATCCCCTACTACTCCTCGATGGTATAAACTCCTTTCCCATCTTCGCATTACTTTATTCATACTTGTCCTAGTATATTAGGTTGTGCCTAGAGGGCTACTAGAATTGAGTAGGCATTGAGTGATCCTAGAGCTATTTAGGATAGAATTTGTGGTTAGGTGGCTTTGAATCCTCTGGTAGGCTAGTGCAAGTCAAGCTTCGCTTCATTGCTATCTAACTTGTTGTTGAGATTGTTTTTAGATTTCGATTTAGGCTATGCACCCCCCTCTAGCCATCACTTAGGACCTTTCAAGTGGTATCGGAGCTAGTACACCGTTGATTTGAAGGCTTAACAACCTACGGTGTGAAGATGGCTCATATCAACAACATGAAGAAACCACCCAAGTTTGATGGCTCAAACTATGGCTATTGGAAAGTGAATATAACCACTCATATCAAGTCAATTAGCCGGAAGGTTTGGCTTGTGGTGGACAAGAAGTTTGAGGTAGTAAGTGAGGAGGCTCCCACTCCTCAAGAGGAAGAAAAGTTGCAACACAATGATATTGCTCTAAGTGCTATTCATGAGGCACTTGATGAAAAAGTGTTTGAGCAAATCAAGAATCTTGAGAGTGCTCATGAGTCTTGGAAGAAGCTAGAAGAATCATTTGAAGGCACTCAAGCCGTCAAGAGTGCAAAGGCATACATCCTCAAAGAAAAGTTTGCAAGCTTCAAAATGGAGGATGATGAGAATGTGCCGGAGATGTTCCATAGACTACAAGTGCTAGTCAATGATCTCACGGCTCTTGGTGAGAACTTTGATGAGCCAAGGAAGTGCTTCAAGTGTGGAAGCTTTGATCATCTCATTGCTCATTGTCCATATAATAGTGACAAGGATGATGATGATCACAAGAAGAGAGACAAGAAAGAAAAGAAGCCCACCTTCGACAAGAAGAAGAAGAAGAAGAGGTATTCTCACACTCACATAGTGACATGGGATAGTGACTCTTCATGTGATGATGATGATGATGATCAAGAGAAGAAGACCACTACCAAGAAGAAGGCTCTTGCAAGCATTGCAATGAGAGACAAGATCTCTCTATTTGATACTCCATCATCATACTTCATGGCTAAGTCCACTAAGGTACTTTCTTATGATGAGAGTGAGAGTGAGGGCGATAGTGATAGTGAGGAGCCCTCAAGGGAGGAACTCATGGACATGCTTGAACAAACTAAGGAATACATTGATAAGAAAAGGAAGGAATGCAAGGAATTGCGCAAGACCAATGTGGCTCTTGAGCAAAACCTTGATGAGACCGTGGCATCTCATGAGAGGCTAATGGAAGCCTATGAGAAGCTAGTGAAGTCTCACACTAAGCTTGAAAGAGCTCATTCCTCTCTCTTAGATCAAAGTAAGAAAGAGATTGTTCAAACATGTGACATGGGAGTTACTTGTGATATTCTTGATGAATCTTTTTATGATCCTATCATTGTTGTTCCCACTAACCCCTCTTGTAGCACTACCACTTCTACTTCATCTACTAGTGATGGTTTCACTTGTGATGCCTCACTAATGGTGGAAAATGAAACTCTCAAGAAGGAGGTTACCAAGCTCAATCACTCCTTAGCTAAGGCTTATGGAGGTGAGGACCACTTTCTTATGTGCTTGGGTAGCCAAAGAGCTTCTCTCTACAAAGAGGGATTGGGCTATACCCCCAAGAAAGGCAAGGCCGCCTTTGTTCCTCACAAGACTCGTTTTGTGAAGAACACCGGTAGCTATTGCAAGATTTGCAAGCAAGTTGGTCACAATGAGAAAGCATGCAAGAACAAGAAGGCCAAGCAAGACATATCCTCTATTAGAGTTGATTCATTATATGTTCTTTCCAAGGGTACTAATGGTGTTCATGCCAGGTTTGTTGGTGCGCCATGGATGGCTTCCAAGAAGTCCATTTGGGTACCAAAATCCTTGGTAACTAACCTTGGAGGACCCAAGCAAGTTTGGGTACCTAAAAAGAATTGATCTCTCTTGTAGGTTAACTACAAAGCCGGAGGGAGCCATTGGGTGCTTAATAGTGGGTGCACTCAACACATGACCGGAGATGGAAGGATGTTCAACTCAATCAACCAAGATAGTGATAATGGATTTGATAGTATAACTTTTGGTGACAATGGCAAAGGCAAGGTGAAAGGGCTTGGAAAGATTGCTATCTCCAATGATCTAAGCATTAGCAATGTGCTTCTAGTTGAAAGGCTTGAGTTCAACTTATTGTCAGTGGCTCAATTATGTGATCTCGGTTTCAAGTGCATATTTGGAGTGGAGGATGTGGAAATTGTAAGTGTGGATGGGTCAAATATGATCTTCAAGGAATTTCAGTATGAGAACCTTTATCTTGTGGATTTCAATGCTAGTGAGACTCAACTCTCAACTTGTCTCATTACCAAATCAAGCATGGGTTGGCTATGGCATAGAAGGCTTGGACATGTTGGCATGAAGCAATTGAACAAGCTAGTCAAGCATGATCTTGTGAGAGGCTTGAAAGATGTCTCATTTGAGAAGGACAAGCTATGTAGTGAATGTCAAGCTGGAAAGCAAGTTGGCAACACTCATCCAAAGAAGAGCATCATGAGTACAAGCAAAGCTTTTGAGTTATTGCACATGGATCTTTTTGGGCCAACTATATATGCAAGCATTGGTGGAAACAAGAATGGATTTGTGATTGTTGATGACTTCACAAGATACACATGGGTATTCTTCTTGAGTGACAAGAGTGACACATTTGATATCTTCAAGTCATTTGTCAAGAGGTGCAAAAATGAGTTTGAAGCAACTATCAAGAGAGTTAGAAGTGACAATGGGAGTGAGTTCAAGAACACAAGAGTTGATGAACTTTGTGATGACTTTGGGATCAACCATCAATTCTCTCCAAAGTACACTCCACAATCCAATGGGATAGTTGAAAGAAAGAATAGAACCTTGATTGACATGGCAAGATCAATGTTGAGTGAATACAATGTTAGTCATTCCTTTTGGGCCGAAGCTATCAATACGGCTTGCTACTCTAGCAACCGTCTCTATTGTCATGGAATGCTTGAGAAGACTCCATATGAGCTATTGAATGGAAGAAAGCCAAATATTGCCTACTTTCGGGTATTTGGGTGCAAATGCTATATATTGAAGAAAGGATCAAGGCTAAGCAAGTTTGAGAAGAAATGTGATGAAGGTTTTCTACTTGGTTACTCTACATCTAGCAAGGCTTATAGAGTGTGGAACTTATCTAGTGGAATTCTTGAGGAAGTGCATGATGTGGAATTTGATGAAACACAAGGCTCTCAAGATGAATAAGAAAACTTGGATGATGTGAGAGGTGACAAGTTGGCCAATACAATGAAAGATATGGATATTGGTGACATTAGACCAAGACAAGTGCAAGATGAAGATCAAGTGACCATCCCCTTACAAGAAGAAGCTAGTAGTTCTCCAACTCAAGATCATGCAAGTGCTAGTGAAGCTCAAGTTCAAGTTCAAGATCAAGCTAGTCCATCATCATCTCAACCGATTGTTCAAGATTCCCACATGCAAGTGCTCCAACCTACCAACATTGCAAGAGATCATCCTCTAGATCAAGTTATTGGAGGCATTCAAAGTGGTGTTCAAACAAGATCAAGATTGGCTTCATTTTGTGAGCATTACTCTTTTGTCTCATCATTTGAGCCAACCAAGATTGATGAAGCTTTGAAGGATGTGGATTGGGTAAATGCTATGCATGAAGAGCTTAACAACTTCACAAGAAATCAAGTTTGGGAACTAGTGGATAGACCAAGAAATCACAATGTCATTGGAACCAAATGGGTATTCAAGAACAAGCAAGATCAAGATGGAATAGTGGTGAGAAACAAAGCAAGACTAGTAGCACAAGGGTACACTCAAGTCGAGGGTCTTGACTTTGGGGAAACATATGCTCCGGTGGCAAGATTAGAGGCAATAAGGATTCTATTGGCCTATGCTTGTGCACACAACATTAAGTTATACCAAATGGATGTCAAAAGTGCATTCTTGAATGGGTATATCAATGAGGAGGTATATGTGGAGCAACCACCCGGATTTGAAGATACAAAGAAGCCCGAACATGTATTCAAGCTCAAGAAGGCTCTTTATGGATTGAAGCAAGCACCTAGAGCATGGTATGAGAGGTTGAGAAGTTTTATCCTCTCTAAGGGATTTAACATTGGATTGGTTGACACCACCCTATTCACAAAGAAGATTGGAAATGACTTGTTTGTCTTGCAAATCTATGTGGATGACATTATCTTTGGGTCTACAAATCAAGAATTTTGTGAAGAGTTTGGTGAGATGATGGCAAATGAGTTTGAGATGTCCATGATTGGTGAACTTAGTTACTTCCTTGGACTTCAAATCAAGCAAATTAAAAATGGCACATTGGTGAGTACATCAAGGACATGATGAAGAAGTTTGGATTAGAAGATGCTAAAGGCATTATTACTCCCATGGGGACTAATGGACACTTAGACAATGATACAAGTGGCATGATGGTGGATCAAACACTCTATCGGTCAATGATTGGAAGTTTACTCTATGTGACCGCATCAAGACCGGATGTCATGTTTAGTGTATGCATGTGTGCAAGATTTCAAGAATCTCCTAGAGAGAGTCATGTGAAGGCCACAAAAAGAATCTTGAGATACTTGAAGCATACACAAGATGTTGGACTATGGTTTCCCAAGGGGTCAAGATTTGAACTAGTTGGATATTCAGACTCCGATTATGCGGGATGGAAGGTTGATAGGAAGAGCACTAGTGGAACATGTCAACTATTGGGAAGATCACTAGTCTCATGGTCATCCAAGAAACAAAATAGTGTGGCAATCTCTACCGTCGAAGCCGAATACATTAGTGCGGGGAGTTGTTGTGCACAACTATTATGGATGAAGGCCACCTTGAATGATTATGGAATCAAATTCAAGAAAGTTCCCTTGCTATGTGACAATGAAAGTGCGGTGAAGCTTACAAGCAATCCCATCCAACACTCTAGAACCAAACACATAGATGTGAGACACCATTTCATAAGAGATCATCAACAAAAGGGTGACATTTTCATTGAGAATGTGGGCACCGATGATCAATTAGCCGACATATTCACCAAGCCACTTGATGAGAAGAGGTTTTGCAAGTTAAGGAATGAGTTGAATATCTTGGATTTCTCCAACATGAGTTGATGCACCCCACTTATGACATGCCTCTACTCCAAAATAGCAAGGTACAATTGATTGACATATGCATTCATCCTTTGCTAGATTTGTGTAGAGCATATAGGCATTTTCTCTCATTAAATTAGGCTCATTCATGAAAATCAAATGATTTCTATGGACATATGGTACCACTATAGCTTCTATGAGTTCTTTGTTCTAGTGGTGGCATATGACATGTTGATAAGCTTGCAACCTCACGTGTTTTATCTAGAATGCTTACTCTTGTACTTAACAAAAATGGTCAAGATAACCATTGCAAGATGTGTGAAGAAGCTTGTCCATGGTTTAAAACCGTGTGAAGTATATAGGACAAGTAATCTAGATTGAACTATAAAAGATTATTCACCCCACTCTCTTTCTAAATTGACTTGATCAATAAAACTTTCCTAAGTATCCTCAAATGATACATGTTACTACAAGTGGTTTCCTTTGTGGTGATGTGTGACAAAGGGGGAGAATTGTGATAAAAATAATCTAAATATGAAGGGGGAGAAAAAAATAGAATTGGGGGAGAAATAGGATTTTGAAAATTGAAAAATTAAAATTAAGCACACAAGTAGGGGGAGCAAGCCTATGAACAAGTTGTTGCATTTGGATGTGCATTACACACATGTTTGCTTGCATTGTATTTCAATTCAATATGACTTGCTTGTGTGGTACATGTCTAGTATAATCTTGATTGATGAATTGATCACTAGCATGTATAGAAGTTAGCTAGATCCTTATAATATCTTGTGTATATCCAATTGGTATCGAGCTAACCATTTGCTAAGGAAGGTATGATTGGCGCACTTCGATTGGTATCACGCTTCAAAGGTCCATTTCTTATACCTTAGCATCATGTCATGGTTTGCAAGTAGCTTACCCACTCCAAAAAGTCTATCTAAACATATGTGCAAAACTTTGACTCATAATCATAAGAAGTGCAAATATGTATGGGGAGTAAAACACTTTCAAACCCATTGCAAATTCAAAATCATATTTCATATCATTTATATCGGGTTTTCATCAATTACCAAAAAGGGGGAGATTGAGAGATCTCTAGTGTTTTGGATAATTGATGAAACCTAAAGTACTAACCTAGCTCTAAGTGATTGAGTAGGTATAGTACACTCATTGAAGATGATGACAACTGGTGGAGCAAGCAAAGGTGGTGGAGACCTAGAGCTCACACTTGGAGAAGAAGGAGAATGGAAAGACCCTAAGCTAAACAAGGCAAAGGTATATGCTAGGGCTTTTGTTTTGGTGATCAAGACACCAAGTGGGTGTGATCACATTTAGGTTAGACAACCGTACTATTAAGAGGGGAAATGCAAAAGTGATTATGGTTTGTCAAGTGCCACTAGGTGTTATCTATATTGCATGAGCATTTAGGACCTAGTGACATACACCATGCTAAATGACAAGTGAAACATGCCAAGACAAGCTCATCTAAGTGGATACTTAGTGCTTGGCAACTTAGAGAAGAGGTGGAAGAAGCAGAGACGCACAGAGGGCGTCAGCCGCTGAAGAAAAGGGCGTCGGACAGCATCCGACGCAACGGACTATGGCGTCTGACGCTGGGACTGTGAACCCCGTGCGTCCGTCAGCCACTCAGAAGCTCCAGAGAAATTCCAGAGCGCGACGGACAGCGTCTGTCGGATCGCTGTGGAGCGTCCGTCGGGCTTCCAGAGAGCTCTGCAAGTGAGTAGTTTGAAGACAGGCGCTGGACGCTGGAGGACTGAGCGTCGGACGCTGGCGACGGAGCGTCCGTCGCCCGTGAAACAGCCCAATGGCTAGTTCTGACAGCGCGTCGGACGCTGGCGACAGAGCGTCTGTCGCCCCCGTGAAGAGTGTCCGTCGTCAACTTATCAGCCCAACAGTTTGAAAAATTTGAGGGGGTCTATAAATATGTGTTGGCCAGCTAGGGGATCTCTCTCTCGCACATTTGAACATATTGAGACTCCTTTGAGCTCAGCAAACTCCCTCCCACTCATCTCCATGCTTGGTTAGTGAAAACCTAATAGAGATTGAGTGATCCAAGTGCATTTCACATATGGCTTGCATCTAGTGGCACTTAGGAGGTGTTCTCGCTGCGGATTTCTTGTTGCTCTTTGTGATTGCCATCACCTAGACGGTTTGGAGCAGCGGTGGTAGATCGAGAAGCTTGGTGATTGTGCTTCGTCGACTGCAAGTTGATTGTGAGGGGTTCTTGTGCCTTCCCTACGGGAGATCGCAAAGGTAACTCTAGTAGATTGCTCCTGGTGTTTCGATAACCTCATCTTGTGTTGGTTGTGAGGCACCCGGTGATGGGTTTGGCGTGTGAAGCCAATTAGCGCGTGAACCTCCAAGTGAGTGTCTTGCCACAACGGGGACTAGCTAGTTGGCAAACTAGTGAACCTCGGAAGAAAATCAAGTGTCAACCTTTGTCTCTTGTGATTGATTGACTTCATTGGTATTCACTTGATTGGTTCATCCCCTACTACTCCTCGGCAGTATAAACTCCTTTCCCATCTTCGCATTACTTTATTCATACTTGTCCTAGTATATTAGGTTGTGCCTAGAGGGCTACTAGAATTGAGTAGGCATTGAGTGATCCTAGAGCTATTTAGAATATAATTTGTGGCTAGGTGGCTTTGCATTCTCTAGTAGGCTAGTGCAAGTCAATCTTCGCTTCATTGCTATCTAACTTGTTGTTGAGATTGTTTTTAGATTTCGATTTAGGCTATTCACCCCCCTCTAGCAATTACTTAGGACCTTTCAGCTACTCCGGTGCCACATCAGCGATCCGCGCCACTTCCATCATCCACCGTAGGATCAAACCGTCATTAAAACCGACTTAGATCAACGGGGAAGATCACGTGGATGCATGGAGGCATGCAGGGAGTCGGTGGGGAGGTCGGTGCACCTTTTGGGCACCTGACCTGGTTCGGCCGAACCCAATGGCAGGTGGGCCCTGCCACTTTTCCCTCAGGAGGTGTCCCCACAGCATAGGGGTCATGTGGGTGGCCTATGGGCCCATAGGGTGAATCGGCCGAATGTCTTTTGTGACCAAATGGGCTCATCTTTCGCAGGTGGCTTCTAGACGTAATGCCTATCATGATGGTGTATGCCTTTTGCACATTTGCCATACTTGGAAATATGTCATGTTGGGCCTATGGATCCTCGTGCTTTGATCCAGAACCGTTGAGAGGTAGCATACTTGGATCCAAGGGGTAGAAAGTGCTTTGGAGAGTGTTACATGGATCATGGGGGGTTGGGAGGTCTAGTGGCCCCATAGGGTGGTCGGTCGACCCCCTAAGTGGGCCCACTAGCTCCCAAAAGTCCCCACTTGTCATTACCTGCACTCCAATAGTCATGGGACATGTGGAACTAGTTATTGGGTAAATTATGTTCATGTTATTCTTGTTTTCCTTTGAATATGAGAATGTTGCCGGTGTTTTGATGGTGATAAAATAGCTCGTAATTACCGTCAACAATGTCCTCACCCAAAGAAGACTCAGGCCTACCAGGGGCGTGTGCACTACACCACAGTGGAAGAAGTGCCACAAGGAGAGCCCATCACAGCTGGTATGTTCCTCGTAAACCATCACCCTGCAGTGGTACTTTTTGATTCAGGATCTTCACATTCGTTTGTGAGTAAAGCTTTTACTATTAAGCATGGCATGAGCATATCTGATTTGGATGTGGGGTACTGCATAAGTTCAGCAAGGGCTGACATATCAACCAAACAAGCAGCCAGGGATGTAAGCCTCGTAATACACAAGCATGAGTATAGAACAGACCTTATCATCCTACCCGACTTAGGTTTGGATGTTATCTTAGGCATGAGATGGATGCATCGGTATGGAGTGACCCTCGATACAGGGAATAGAACTCTTTCCTTGAAAACTCCAGAGGAAGCAGAAACCTTTCAGATTTCCCTTCCCCGAAAGCTTGATCTTTGTGCTATGACATGTGCTATCCAAGCCACAGCTCTGAAGAATATCCCGATAGTGTTTGAATTTCCGGATGTGTTTCCTGATGATCTTCCCGGTCTTCCACCTGATCGAGATGTTGAGTTCGCTATTGAGTTGGTACCTGGCACGGTGCCTATTTCTCGTAGGCCATACAGAATGCCACCCAATGAGCTGGCAGAGTTAAAGAAACAGTTGCAAGAGTTGCAAGATAAAGGTCTCATACGACCGAGTGCATCACCGTGGGGATGTCCCACATTGTTCATCAAAAAGAAAGATAAATCCCTACGAATGTGCGTGGATTATCGACCACTTAATGTCGTAACGATCAAGAACAAATATCCTTTACCTCGTATTGATATTGAAAGTGCAATCAAGCCCTAAAGTGGGTTTTGGTGACATGACAACATATTTAGGAAACTAATGAGACTTTGTGAGTATGACAAGCAGGTTAAACTTAAGGAGGTTGATGAACAGGTTGGCGGATCCCTCCAATTACAAAAGTGCATGGCAACAAGCTCAAAGGGTTTAAATTCTTTTGCACTTTGAATTTGAGTTAGGTATGCCGTACTATTAAGAGGGATTCAACACGCATGCCAACAAGCGAACCAAATGCATCTATCCTTTTACATCACACCTCCACATATAAAGTGGGCAAATCAGCCAGCTCATTGAAGATCAAATCCTTGCTGTTCTACCTAGGCCGGCAGTGTCGAGCAGGCCGGCACTGCCATGACTTGTTCAGCCAGTGGGCAGTAAGGAGGTATTTCATACCCCCTCACTCTCCCCCAATGGCTAGTTCTACCATTCACTCATTCTTACTTCAAAAGAACAGAAAGAGAAGCTTCTCTCTTGCTCTCCCTTCTTCCTTGGTGCTCATCCACTCTCCTTCATTGATTTCCAATCATTCTTTGAGAGATTGAGCCTCCAAGCTTTGAGAAGAAGCCTCTCCCTCGGATCTTCACTCCTACAAGCATTTGGTTTGCGTGGTGGCCGGCGGTTTGAGCTCTTTACTCTTGGAGCTTTGCTCCTAGCCGGCTAGAGGTTGCCCTTGAGCTTGCATCCTTCATGTGACAGCCTAGGGAAGTTTGTATCACCCATCATTTGCTAATACACTTCTCTAATCTCAAGGGTTCATTCTCTTGACTTGAGACCGAGGAAAGAGCTAGCCTTTGTGGTGAGCTTGAGCCTTGTGTGGCGCACCTCAACAACTTGGACGTAGGCAAGCCTTGGTGGCGAGCTGAACCACGAGTCAAATCTTGTGTCACCGTGTGCTTGTTACTTTACTTTCATATATCTTGTGTGCTAGGTGATTTCTAGGGTTTGGACCCGATCTACTCGGTGGGTGTGTTTCTACCATTTTCAAGTGGTGCTAGAGGTTTCCTACACCTCTAGAAAGGTTTCTATTCAAGCACAATTTGCACTCTCAATTTATATTTTGAATTGTGCATTTATCTGATTTGGTGACCAGCACTGCTGCCCTAAGTCCAACAGTGTCGGCCTCTCTGCTAACAGAAACTTGTCAAGTTGTTTTAAACAGGCCTATTCACCCCCCCCCTTTAGGCTAATCAGGTCCTTACAAGTGGTATCATAGCAAGGTTACCTCAAGAAGCACTTAACCGTGTGAGGTAATGGCCGAAAAGGGTAAGGTTGTGGCGGTTGATCCCAAGGTCAAAGTGGTCGACCCCAAGGAGATGGACGTACATGCCAGAGACAGTGAGAGTGTGGACTCAGAGGAATACTTGACCACCCCTCTCATGTCTGCTGGAGAAAGAGCAAGAATAAAAGAAGAAAGAATATTGAGAAAAGAGAGAAAAAGGCTACAAAGAGAGGAAAAAGCTCTCAATGAAACAAAGAGCTTGAAGCTTGCCGAAAAGCTTCATAGAAGAGAAGTGAGAGCTCTCAAGAAGGAGCTCAAGGCAAAGGAGGAGGAGCTCAAGAAAAGCAAAGAGCAAGCCTCTCAAGTAGAGGTTGATTCTAGTAGCTCCGATGGTGATGATGATGCATCATACCAAGCCTCCAAGATTGCAAAGAAGGATGAGAAGAAGAAGAAGAAGAAGGATGATGGCAGCAAGAAATACTCTGCCATATCCTTTGATTATTCATCTATTTCTAAACATGAGCATAAACCTTTATTCCATGTTCCCACAGGCAAATTGCCTCATTTTGATGGGACTAACTTTGCCAAGTGGAAACACTTGATGAAAGCTTATCTTGTAGGTCTTCACCCCGGTGCTTCGGAGATTTTGTCCAATGGATGTGATCCTCCGATTGATCCCATAAGCCCTACCACTACCGAGCTCCGTTGCATACAACTAAATGCACAAGCAACTAGTGTGCTGCTAAGTGCATTGGATGGTGATGAGTACAACAAGGTCATGGGCTTGGAGGTTGCCAAGGAAATATGGGACACTTTGCATCTTGCACATGAGGGTGTGAGCAAAGTGAGACAATCCAAGATTGATTTATTCATGGCCAAGCTCAACCGATTTGTAATCAATGAAGGTGAAGGGCCACAAGAAATGTTTGACAGATTGATGACCATTGTGGGCAAGATAAGGGGACTTGGTGGTGAAGAAGTCAATGATCACAAGGTTGTCAAGATCATGCTTGAAGCCTACTCTCCAAGGAATGAAACCGTGGTGACATTGATTAGAGACAAGAAGAGATTTGAGTACTTCACACCAAGTGATGTGCTTGGAAGGATCATCACTTTTGATCTACAAAGAGAAGAAGCACAAGAGAGAAAGAAGCTTGGAGAGATGCAAGCAAGGTTGGAGGGCATGAAGATCAAGGATGTGGCTCTCAAGGCAAACAAGAGCACAAAGAAATCAGCCCCTAGCTGCCCCAAAAACAGCAAGCTAGCATCTTCAAGCAAAGCTCAAGCAAGCAAAGCCATCAAGCATCAACCCAAAGTTTCAACATCAAGTGATGGTGGAAGTGAAGATGAGCAAGAAGAGAACATTGATGACATGGCCCTATTCATGAGAAGATTCAACAAGGCATAAAGAGCAATGGGTACAAGCTCATGAAGAGAAGGTTTCCAAACAAGAAGTCAAGGACTTGCTTTAGATGTGGTAGCACCGAACACTTCATTGCCGATTGCCCAAACAAGAAGGAAGAAAACAAATTTGGCAAAGGCAAGAGATAAGATAAGGGTGACTACAAGAAAGGCAAGAGATTTGGAGGGGAAGCTCACATTGGACATGGTTGGGATGAATCAACCGATAGCTCAAGTGAAGAAGAGGAGATGGACACAATAGCTATTCACAAGTCATCCACTTCACCAAGGCTCTTCAACAACATGTCCGATGATGAAGACTTCCCTAACACTTGTCTCATGGAAAAGGGTGAGAAGGTAAAATCAAAATCCAAAGCCAAAGCTCCTCCCCCCAAAGACATCTCTAGTAGTGATAACTCTAGTGATGATGAATCTAGTGATGAAGAGATAAATGAAATAACTAGTAAAATAGATCCTAAGACCAAACTCTTTATTGCTAATATATAGGATGAATTAGAGGCAACCAAGGTTGAGCTAGCATCTAGAGAGAAGACTCTTATTAAACAAGAGGATCTTTATATTGCTAGTGAGGAAGCCCTTGCATTAGAAAGGAGTGAGGTGAGCTCTTTGACCAAGGCCTTGGCTAAGGAAAAAAAAGCTCATGCTCTCACTAAGAAGGAGTATGATGACCTCAAGCAAAAGCATTGTGGTTTGACTGAAAAGTATCAAGAGCTTGAGGCACAATACTCTCTTCTTTGGGAGGGCAACTCACATCTCTCTAAAGCAAATGATGCCTCTTCTCCATCCACTAGTCAAGGTTGTGGAAAATGCTATAATGTTGATATGAATGCCTATACCACTAACCTTGCCAACATAGAGGCCATGAAGAAGGAAATAGCAAGGCTCAACAATGTCATCTCATTTTCAAAGAAGAATGACAAAGACCAAGTTGAGCCAAATAAGAATCAATACAAGGATGGAAGGCATCCATCAATCAAAGATGGGCTTGGACACACTCAAGGAGGTAAAACCAATGGTAGAAAAATGATCAAAGGCATTGAGTGTGTCAAGTTTGAGAAGAAGGGAAGCATTGGTGCAGAGAAGCCTGCACAGACAGCAGCTCTGCTGGACTAGAGGCCGGCAGTGCCGGACCTCAGGCCGGCAGTGCCACATCCCAAGAAAGGGAAGGCTACCATTGCTTCACCTGATCAAGCTAAGCCCCAAGCCCATGCCAAGAGGATGCCCCAGAAAAAGCAGGTTTCTCAGAAACCCAAGGATACAATCTAGGTGGCCAAAAACAAGTTTGCCTATCAACCCAAGACAAGGTCACCACAAGGAAGTTTATCCTCATGCTACATGTTGAAGTACAATGACCGTGGTAAAGTCATTGCAGAATTTGTGGGCGATGAGAAACATGATAAAAGGAGCATGAACATATGGGTTCTAAAAATTGTTGTGACTAACATGCAAGGCCCCAAGATTGATTGGGGACCTAAATCTAGGAACTAAACTTGTTTTGTAGGCATACTCCTCCGGTGGATCAAGCTGGGTGCTTGATAGTGGATGTACAAATCATATGACCGGAGAGAAGAGTATGTCCTCATCATATTCCCCAACTTCAAATGCAAGTGAGAACATCATCTTTGGTGACAACTCCAAAGGGGAAGTGATTGGTCTTGGTAAAGTTGCTATTACTCTTGATCATTCTATCTCAAATGTATTACATGTGAATTCGTTGAGTTACAACTTGTTGTCCGTTTCTCAATTGTGTGAGATGGGCTTCAATTGTCTCTTTACGGATAAGGGTGTGGAAGTCTTTAAGAGGGAGGATTCCTCTATTGTCTTTACGGGTCGTTTGAAGGGCAAGCTTTACCTAGTTGGTTTCAACAAAAGTAAAGCTAAGCTTGAGACTTGTTTAGTGGCAAAATCTAGCATGGGTTGGCTATGGCATCGCCGACTAGCTCATGTTGGGATGAGGAACTTGGCCAAACTCCTAAAAGATGAACACATTATTGGACTAACCAATGTTCATTTTGAGAAGGATAGAATTTGTAATGCTTTCCAAGCCGGAAATCAAGTAGGTCCACCTCACCCACCAAAGAGCATTGTCTCCACCAAGCAACCATTGGAGCTAATTCACATGGATCTCTTTGGACCGGTGGCCTACATAAGAATTGGCGGTAACAAACATGGTTTAGTTATTGTTGATGATTTTACTCGATTCAGTTGGGTGTTTTTCATGTATGATAAGGCACAAGTGCAAGAAAAGGTGAAAACCTTCATTAGAAGAGCACAAAGAGAATTCGGGTTCCAAATCAAGAAAATTCGTAGTGACAATGGAACCGAATTCAAGAACACTCACGTGGAGGAGTTTCTTGATGATGAGGGCATCAAGCATGAGTTTTCAGTTCCATACACCCCTCAACAAAATGGTGTAGTAGAGAGGAAGAACTGGACACTCATTGACATGGCAAGGACGATGCTAGATGAGTACAAGACTTCGGATATCTTTTGGGCCAAAGCCGTCAACACCGCTTGCCATGCCATCAACCGGCTCTATCTACACAAGATCTTGAAGAAGATTTCATATGAACTCCTAACCGGTAACAAACCAAAGGTGTCTTACTTTAGAGTTTTTGGGTGCAAGTGTTTCATACTTAACAAGAAACCCAAAACCTCTAAGTTTGCACCTAAAGTTGATGAAGGTTTTCTTCTTGGTTATGGATCAAATGAGCATGCCTATCGTGTATTCAACAAGACCTTAGGGAAAATTGAAATCGCGATAGATGCGACATTTGATGAATCTAATTGCTCTCAAGTAGAGCAAATTGATCAAGTAATTGTAGGTAATGAGGAACCACCATGTGAAGCAATCAAGAATATGGCTATTGGTGACATTAGGCCACAAGAAATCCAAGCCACAGCTATGGAACCTCAAGGTGATGAAGCTACTACCCCTAGACTTGAAGAAGAAGGCCCAGCAGTGCTCCCTGGTCAGGCCTCTGCCCCTGTGGCCGGCATTGTCGGGCCAAGCAGACAGGCAACAACCACTTCACCAACAACTCCAAGAAACCTACATCCTATCTTTGAAGAGTATGAGTACAATGATGGCCAAGCTGATCAACAAGAAACCATAGAACACCCAAGGCTGAGGCAAACAATTCAAAAGGATCACCCTGTTGATAATATACTTGGGAGTCTTCGAAGGGGGTAACTACTCTTTCACATTTGGCAAATTTTTGTCAAGTTTACTCTTTTGTCTCCTCTTTGGAACCTCTCAAGGTTCATCAAGCTCTAGATGATCCGGATTGGGTGATGTCTATGCAAGAAGAGCTAAATAGCTTTGAAAGGAACAAAGTGTGGTCATTGGTGGAAAGACCCAACACAAATGTGATTGGAACCAAGTGGGTCTTCCGCAACAAGCAGGATGAGCAAGGCGTGGTGACAAGGAACAAGGCAAGATTGGTGGCTCAAGGTTTCACTCAAGTGGAGGGCCTAGACTTTGAGGAAACATATGCACCGGTGGCTAGGCTTGAAGCTATTCGAATGCTTTTGGCCTATGCTGCCCATCATGATTGCAAGCTTCAACAAATGGATGTGAAGAGTGCATTTCTCAATGGCCCAATCCAAGAGTTGGTCTATGTTGAGCAGCCACCGGGCTTTGAAGATCCCAAGTTCCCTCATCATGTCTTCAAGCTCCATAAGGCGCTCTACGGGCTTAAGCAAGCACCAAGAGCATGGTATGAATGCCTTAAGGATTTTCTACTCAAACATGGCTTTGAAATAGGAAAAGCTGATCCTACTCTCTGCACTCATAAATTTGATAAAGAAATCTTTGTGTGCCAAATATATGTCGATGACATAATATTTGGTAGTACTAACCAATCATTTTGTGATGAGTTTAGTAGGATCATGACTAAGAGATTTGAGATGTCCATGATGGGTGAGCTAAAGTTCTTCCTCAGTTTTCAAATCAAGCAACTCAAGGAAGGGACTTTTTTTATGCCAAACCAAGTACACCCATGATATGTTGAGAAAGTTTGACATGGCCAATGCTAAGCCAATCAAGACTCCCATGCCAACTAATGGACATCTTGATCTTGATGAAGGAGGGAAATCCGTGGACATAAAGGTATATCGCTCCATGATTGGATCTCTCCTTTACTTATGTGCATCTAGGCCGGACATAATGCTTAGTGTGTGCATGTGTGCTAGATTTCAAGCTAACCCGAAAGAGTGTCATTTAATGGTCGTTAAGAGAATTTTGAGATGTCTAGTTTTCACTCCTAACCTTGGTTTATGGTATCCTAAGGGCTCTAAGTTCGATGTACTTGGGTATTCGGATTCCGATTACGCCGGTTGCAAGGTAGACCGAAAAAGCACTTCGGGGACGTGTCAATTCCTTGGACGGTCCCTAGTGTCTTGGAGTTCTAAGAAGCAAAATTGTGTTGCCCTTTCCACCGCCGAGGCCGAGTATGTTGCAGCCGGTGCTTGTTGTGCTCAGCTACTTTGGATGAGGCAAACCTTAAAAGATTTCGGATGTCAATTCACCAAGATACCTCTATTGTGTGATAACGAGAGTGCCATCAAACCCGCAAACAACATGGTTAGTCACTCTAGAACCAAACACATAGACATCCGTCATCACTTCTTGAGAGACCACGAATTAAAAGGAGATATCTCAACTCGCCATGTGAGCACCGATAAGCAACTAGCCGTAATCTTCACCAAGCCTCTCGATGGGACAAGTTTTTGTACTTTGCGTAGTGAGTTGAATATACTTGATTCTCGTAACGTGGTTTGAACTATAGCACACACTTGTTTGTCCACCTAGCGACTTAGGCAAAACTTTGAAAAGATTCAATTATGTGCTTCAAAACAAATTTTGAAAGAAACTTGAGTGTGTTGGTCATAGTATGATTGTTGATTTCCTTACTGACCAACACATGGCAAGGGGTATGTGTCCAAAATTGCATAAATTTATAGTATAATGGTGGCATAGTGCCTCACTGCCTGGCCAGGCCAGCAGTGCCAGCCCCAGGTCAGCAGTGTCGGGTTGTCCGGCAGTGCCGGGCTAAGGCCGGCAGTGCCAGGACTTAAGGGACCCGAGCCTATCGGGCCCAAGTCTTAGCTCTCGGGTTTTGCTTTATTTTCTCTCCCCAACCCTAGGGAACACCATCCCAAGTCATATCCCCCCAACAGCAACACCTCTCCTCTCTTCTCTCAACCCTAAGGAGACACAAGGAGCCCGGAGGTCCCTCTCTTCCCCCCGGCAGTGCTGCCCCTTTGGAGGTGCTGCCATTGGAGGAGGTGTGGAGGATCTTCCCCCCTGTGTCAAGCTCCATTCAAGCTTGACCTTCTTCATCCTCACCCTTGTCATTCAAAGGTAATAACTTGAAACCCTAACTTGTGTCGATCTATGCAATGTATGGTTTCTGAGATGGGATTTAGGTTGTTAGTGTTTGCATTATGTATAGTAATATACCTCCAGTAGTTAGATTTGATCAAAACTTAGTTTCAATGGAGGATTGATGAAGCATGCATAGGTGCTGTCTGCACCAAGCCGGCAGTGCCGGCCTCTGCTGGCCTCCAGGCTGGCAGTGCTGGACCCTGGGTAGCAGCACCCATGCATATGCTTCTACAATCGTCCATTGACCCTAATTTTTGGTTAAATCTCTCCACTAGAGTTTCAGTCACTATTCTAAGTGCAACAACTTAACCTTTCCTCCTTTTAAATACATAGATGGACGCCGGTGGATCGCGTGGTGGTGTAAGAGGAAGAGTGAGGTCCAAGTCTCGCACTCGCTTAGCTGATGATGGCTTGAATCCCAGGCAGAGGATGGCTCAAGAGGAAGAATTGCAGAGGGCAGGGAGAACCATCAAGGATGGGGTGTGTCCTAAAACACCTCCAGATTTGGGTTTGTTCGATGGCTCACACCTCGTTGAGCATCCTGAGAAGGTCTTTGTCAGAGTGCCTCAGGACACTCCTGACAGAGTCAGAGAAAGCTACTATCTTCAGTGGAGGACTGTCCAAGAGCAGAGGGCCATCAATCCCTATGATGTGCCAAAGGACATGAATGTGGATTACAGGTTTTGGAATTTTTTTCATTCTGACTTTTACACCACTGTCCTCTTTCAAGCTGCAAAACCCAGAGTCATTAAAATGAAGTATGTTGATTGGGAGCACTTGGAAATCAAGTGAAATCCTGTATTTGATAGGGTCATTGATCAGTGCAGACAGCTTGGTATGTATCACTAGATGGGTTTCCAGAATGGGTGGAACACAAATATCATCTATCAGTTGCACTCCACCTACTATCTTGATAGAGAGAACTTTGTGATGCATTGGATGACAGAGGGCGTGCACTACAAGATTGACTATGTGAGTTTTGCTTGTCTTCTGGGATTTTGTGAGGAGGACAGACAATGCAGTAATATTCTTGATGAAAGAGGGCTGACCAATGAGGAGATCTCATAGCTCTACATTTATCCTCAGGAGGCAGATGGTCCTCAGGAGGTAGGTGGTCTGATAAAGGGTTTGAGGAGCAAATATTACATTCTGAACAACCTTTTCAGGAACACTCTCTATCCCAAGATGGGATCTGCCTCAAACCTCTACAACACATCCAAAAATGTGTTAAGGAGGATGAGAGGTGGAGCACCATCTTTCTCAGTTGCTAGATTCTTATGGGATGAGATATGCATTGCTGCAGAGGATGCAAGAAAGGGGCTTCCCTATGCTCCCTATCTGATGTTCATCATTGAGATGGTGACTGGCTGGATCTTCAACAAGGATGTTGTCCATGAGCCTTATAGAGCAGAGAAGGCCATTCATGCTACAGCAATTCAGAAGGTGAACACTCCTCCAAGAGACACCAGGAAAACAGCAGCAACAGATATCCCTGAGTCTTCAGGTGCAGCAGCTTCCAGAGGCAGGAAGAAGGGCAAGCTTGGTAGGATCTTAAAGAAGATCTTTGCTGACATCTGCTATGCAAATGATCACTCTTACCAGACCAGGCTTGAGATCAGAGAGCTCCGAAAGGAGCAAGGCCTCAGGCAGCTTGATCCTCCTACACCACCACCACAGTTCAGTGAGGAGTCCACCTATGAGGGTGGTAGTGATGATGAGGAGGATGAGGATGAGGAGGAGATTGAGCAGCCGCAGACTCGTAGATGCAGCAAGCATGCATCAGCTCCTGGCACTCACTTCGCTTCAGCCCCTGATGATGATGAAGACGAAGATGAGGATGATGATGATGATGACCATATGGAGGAGGACAACGACTAGCTTGTATCTTTTCTTCTTGGTTCTTTTCTCTTTTTGGTGAATTGTTGCCAAAGGGGGAGAATTAGTAAGTGAAGGGGGTACAAGAAATCTTCTGCGGTCATGGAGGAGCAGCAACTGCTAGTTATCTTAGTTTTTAGTTTGTGAGATGAGAGAGCAACATGAAACTATTTTATTGTAATATTATCACTTAAGTACTTTATTTGTGTTATATGTGGACATGTACTCTCTCTTATATATCATGTTTGTCTTAGTGTGTTTTTAGTTTTTAATTCTAGCACGTTGTGTGGTTGTGCTTGTGCTTCCGCAGTCTTGCTGCCAGCAGTTAGGCCGACAGTGTCGGGCTGCTTTGACAGCAAGTCCTCTGATTTGTGTTGAGACAGGTTCATACGCATCACGTATATATTTGTGACACCTTTTCAGCACCCCACAACAGCCATGGATGTAGGGGGAGTCCTACTTCACTCCAATGTGTGAAAATTGGCCTTTCATGCCAAATTTGGAAATTCAAATTCCTATTCACACATTTAGGGGGAGCACCTACATCCATGACTTGCATTGTCTCAGATTATTATTCACTTTTGTAAGTTCTAAGTGTGTTGTCATTAATCACCAAAAAGGGGGAGATTGAAAGTGCAATCAAGCCCTAAAGTGGGTTTTGGTGACATGACAACATATTTAGGAAACTAATGAGACTTTGTGAGTATGACAAGCAGGTTAAACTTAAGGAGGTTGATGAATAGGTTGGCGGACCCCTCCAATTACAAAAGTGCATGGCAACAAGCTCAAAGGGTTTAAATTCTTTTACACTTTGAATTTGAGTTAGGTATGTCGAACTATTAAGAGGGATTCAACACGCATGCCAACAAGTGAACCAAATGCATCTATCCTTTTACATCACACCTCCACATATAAAGAGGGCAAATCAGCCAGCTTATTGAAGATCAAATCCTTGCTGTTCTGCCCAGGCCGGTAGTGCTGGCCTCCAGGCCGGCAGTGCCGGGCTTCAGGCCGGCACTGCCGTGACTTGTTCAGCCAATGGGCAGTAAGGAGGTATTTCATACCCCCTCACTCTCCCCCAACGGCTAGTTCTGTCATTCACTCATTCTTACTTCAAAAGAACAGAAAGAGAAGCTTCTCTCTTGCTCTCCCTTCTTCCTTGGTGCTCATCCACTCTCCTTCATTGATTTCCAATCATTCTTTGAGAGATTGAGCCTCCAAGCTTTGAGAAGAAGCCTCTCCCTCGGATCTTCACTCCTACAAGCATTTGGTTTGCGTGGTGGCCGGCGGTTTGAGTTCTTTACTCTTGGAGCTTTGCTCCTAGCCGGCTAGAGGTTGCCCTTAAGCTTGCCTCCTTTGTGTGGCAGCCTAGGGAAGTTTGTATCACCCATCATTTGCTAATACACTTCTCTCATCTCAAATGTTCATCCTCTTGACTTGAGACCGAGGAAAGAGCTAGCCTTTGTGGTGAGCTTGAGCCTTGTGTGGCGCACCTCAACAACGTGGACGTAGGCAAGCCTTGGTGGCGAGCTGAACCACGGGTCAAATCTTGTGTCACCATGTGCTTGTTACATTACTTTTATATATCTTGTGTGCTAGGTGATTTCTAGGGTTTGGACCCGATCTACTCGGTGGGTGTGTTGCTACCATTTTCAAGTGGTGCTAGAGGTTTCCTACACATCTAGAAAGGTTTCTATTCAAGCACAATTTGCACTCTCAGTTTATATTTTGAATTGTGCATTTATCTGATCTGGTGACCAGCACTGCTACCCTAAGTCCAGCAGTGTCGGCCACTCCGACAGTGTCAGCCTCTCTGCTAACAGAAACTTGTCAAGATGTTTTAAAGAGGCCTATTCACCCCCCTCTAGGCTAATCAGGTCCTTACATATATCTTGTTTGATCAGTTATCCAAGGCTAAAGTGTTTTCTAAGATCGATTTGCGATCAGGGTATCATCAAATCAAGATCAGACCACAAGATATACCCAAAACAGCTTTTGCAACGAGGTATGGGCTTTATGAGTATTTGGTTATGTCGTTTGGGCTAACTAATGCTCCCACCTACTTCATGTATCTTATGAACTCAGTGTTCATGCCCGAGCTGGATAAATTTGTAGTTGTTCTCATCAATGACATTTTAATCTACTTGGAAAATGAAACTGATCATGCAGAACACTTGCGTGTAGTTCTTGCTCGTCTAAGAGAACACAAGTTATATGCTAAGTTTAGTAAGTGCGAGTTTTGGATTACTAAAGTACATTTCCTTGGACATATTCTTTCTGTTGATGGAATTTCAGTTGATCCAAGCAAAGTACAAGAAGTTATGGATTGGAAGCTCCAACTTCCATCACTGAGGTTCCTAGTTTTCTTGGTCTGGCTGGATATTACCATCGTTTTATTCTAGACTTGTCCATGATAGCTAAACCCATGACCAGTCTGCTACAGAAAGATAAGAGGATTGAATGGACTCCAGAATGTGAGGCAACTTTTCTTACCCTAAGAACTCTACTTACTTCAGCACCCATTTTGGCGCAACCAGACATAACAAAACCTTTTGATGTGTATTGTGACGCCTCCGGGACTGGACTAGGATGTGTTCTTATGCAAGAAGGAAAAGTAATAGCCTATGCTTCGAGATAGCTCAGAAAACATGAAGCTAACTACCCAACGCATGATCTAGAACTAGCAGCAGTGGTACATGCTCTAAAAATATGGAGACATTACCTTCTTGGTAACATGCCATATCTACACCGATCACAAGAGTCTCAAGTATATCTTTAGTCAGCCAGAGTTAAACATGAGGCAAAGAAGATGGTTAGAACTAATCAAGGATTACAATCTTGAAGTTCATTACCACCCCGGAAAAGCTAATGTAGTAGCTGATGCTTTGAGTAGAAAGTCGCACTATCAACTTGTGCAACCTTTGCTCGAAGATAAGTTTAACTTGCTACATCCGTCAGTGTTGTACAATCTTACAGTCAGTTGCTCGCTCGAAAGTCAAATCATAGAAGGTCAAAAAACAGATGTGGGTGTGTTCCATATCAAAAGAAAGATGAAAACCGAGGGTTCCCAATGTTTCAAGATTGATGAGAAAGGAATCCTATGGTTTAAAGATTGTCTTGTGGTGCCTAAAGATAAGGATTTGAGGAATCGGATCTTAGAGGAAGCGCATTCCTCTAAGCTATCTATACATCCAGGTAGTAGCAAGATGTATCATGATCTAAAATAACGTTTTTGGTGGACAAAGATGAAGAAAGAGATTGCCGCATTCATGGCAAGATGTGATGTATGTTGTAGGGTGAAGGTGGTGCATATGAAACCCGCTAGACTCTTACAACCTTTGTCAGTTCCAGGATGGAAATGAGAAGAAATCAGCATGGATTTCATAACAGGTCTTCCTCTTACTCAGTGAGGTCATGACTCAATATGGGTGATTGTGGATCGGTTAACCAAGTCAGCGCACTTCGTACCAGTTCGCACCACTAATCGACCATATGAGTATGTAGAGATGTATATCACTCATATAGTTTGTTTGCATGGTGTTCCAAGAACAATTGTGTCAGATAGAGGACCGTAGTTCACTGCTCGTCTTTGGGAACATCTTCATAAGTAGCTTGGAACCAATCTAGTTCGCAGTTCAGCTTACCATCTGCAAACTTTAGGACAAACATAAAGAGTTAGCTAGATTCTTGAAGATCTTCTTAGAGCTTGTGTGATATCTTCAAAAGGACCTTGGGAAAGTTGGTTACCTTTAGCAGAGTTCTCTTACAATAATAGTTATCAAGAGAGTATCAAGATATGGTAGAAGGTGTAGAACACCTCTCAATTGGGTCGAATCAGGAGAAAGAAGGTACTACGGTATCGACTTTGTGCAAGAATCTGAAGATAAAGTTAGAGTGATACAAGAACATATGCGCGCAGCTCAGTCAAGACAAAAGAGCTATGCGGACAAGAGAAGATGACCGCTTGAGTTCGAAGTCGGTGACTATGTGTACTTGAAAGTATCACCTATGAAAGGAGTACAAAGGTTTGGAGTCAAAGGAAAGCTCGATCCAAGGTATGTGGGACCATACCAGATCATCCAAAGAAGTGAAAGAGTAGCCTATAAGTTGTTGTTAACACCAGAGATGAGAGCTATCTTCAATGTCTTTCATGTATCCCAGCTCAAGAAGTGTTTGAGAGTTCCAGAGGAACATGTGCAACCTGCAGGTCTGAGGCTACAGTCAGACTTGTATTTTTAAGAAAAACCTGTCCAAGTGATGGACACCAAAGAAAGAGTAACTCGAAACAAAGTTATAAAGTTTTACAAAATAATGTGGAACAACCAAAGTGAACGAGATTCTAAATGGGAACGGGAGGACTACCTTAAGGAAGTCTACCCTGCTTTCTATGAAAAATGATAAGCCTTACAAATCTCGGGACGAGATTTTTGTAAGGGGGGAAGGGCTATAACACCCTAGGTGTTAAGCTTGCATTTTCATATCATTTCATAAGCATGAGCACAAGCATTATTGCATTCATGCATTTCCATGATCATATGAAATGTGAGCTTGAGCGATCACCTTGTTTTGCTTATATGTATGTGTTAACCTACACTTAGCTTTCAGTAAATTATGCTTGTTTAACCAAGTGCTTGATGTTTTGATCACTAATAATCAACTAGAAATGCTTAGGGATGAAAATGGAACCATGTTTATGTTCATGATCAAGTCCAATTAGGCTTCTAGGGTTTAAGCTTTAATGATTGACCCTTGGAACCCTTTTGCTTGATTTAACCTTTTGACCTTGTTAATGACTTTGTTTGAAAAAGTTGGCTTAAGAAAAGGTGTAGAGTTTTTAATTCTAAACAAACTTTGTTAGAGTTCAGCTATATCTCTACAAAAGTGTGCAATTGGTTGAAGCTAAGACGCGAGGATTAGAGAGTTAATCGCGTGGCAAGATCAACTGTCAGTCGGCCCGATCACGCGTTTGAACGGGGGAGGCAGCGCGCCGTTCGGTCGGTGGCCCCCCGCTTCAAGAATCGCACGCCGCATGGCAGCCATACACCGGCGGGGCGCCCGCGCCGGCCGCGCCTTGGACACCCGCACACTCCACCTCACGACCGAACGCTCACTCGCCCTCGTTCTCTCCCTCTCATCTGTGCTTCATGCCAGAAACCGGAACGTCGCGCCATTGCCGAGCAGCGCCGTCGCCGAGCTCGCCTATGCTACACATTGCCGCATTGGCCGCCAAAGCACAGCCACAACTTCACCTTGCTTCGCTCCATCTTTTGCACCGCTTAGTTTCCGCGCTAACTGCTCAGGTGAGCCAGACCGTGCAGAGCAGCGGCGCCATTGACGACCGAAGCTCCGCCGAGCTTTGCGCCGCCGTGGCTAGCCCAATCCAGCGCCCCTCCCTTCCTTCTAACTCTTGTACGTGGTAGCCTAGAGGAGGTAGATGCTCACCGAGGAGTCGGTTGAAACGATTAGGGTTAGGGTTCGCCAGAACGGGATCTCCTCCGCGCGCAAGCGCATGACACTCGCAACGCCAGCGAGGGTTACGCTGGGCTTCTCAGCACCGCTTGCATTCGTCTAAGTCGTGTTAGGGTTATCTGGTTAGCCAGTGGTTATATAGCTGGAGTTGGTTGAAGCATCCGTGCCTCCCACCACCGGAACAGAAGCACCGCGCCGCCGTGAACTTGCCACCGTGTCGCTGTGCATGTGGTCGAGCTCCTCGGAGGGTTCGCACGGCCCCAATCCGAGCTAGATCGGACCGCTAGGGTTCCGTGTAAGTGTAGCAGTCGCCAGTTAGGCCGGAGGAAGCTTACGCCGGCCAGCGCAAGAGCCGCAGCGCCGCCGTGCCGCCATGGACGCCGTTGAGCATGCTCCGGTGAACCTGGGGTACAACCAATTACATGGTTCGATGCGGGTTGCTTAGGGGAACACAACCGTGGGGTTGGTTTGGCTGGAGACCTCACCGCCGGCGAGGAACCGTCGGTCGAGCACCTCCAGTGCAGTCGGCTCTGTGGGAAAGAAGCTGACTAGTGGGTCTCACGTGTCATAGGCTCTAAGTGTTTCTCTGTTTTGTCTTTTTCAGTTCTGTTTGCTAACTTTGGAAATTCATAACTAATTTTAGGAAAATTCTAAAAATGTGAAACTAGTTCTGTGAGCTTTTTTATGTTTTTATCTATGCACGAAAAATGTTAAGTAACCTGTTGTTACTATTATTATGTGTTGTTTTTATAAAAGTGTACAACAAGCTTTATATGCTTAGTTTAACTTGTTTAATTCATAACTGGAGTTTGGTATGTGCTAAAATCATGGTTCTTGTTGTGTTGAGTTTTTTTTCAGCATCAACTTTCCATGAAAAATGTTAAAGTGCCAGTAACCTGTAGTTTAATTGCATGTTGTAGTTCTTTTGGTTAAATGCTTGTTTAATAGAATGCAACCTTGTTTAAATTGCTAAGCTAAGTTAAATGTGGTTGTTGTGCTTGTTAATTTTTGTACATGTGTTACTTACTCAGTGTAAGCTAAGAAAAATATGAAATCTGTTGTTTGACACATGTCAAATTGTTTAAGTAATATTAGTATAACTTGTACTTGTTTTCTCATCACCAGCAAAGAAGTAATTTTAACTCCTTTTAATATGAGTTTTCTGTTGTTGGTATGAACACCAAAGGGGTAGCTAAATATGTAATATGTCCTATATAATTTTATCATAATTTTTGGATGGATAGTTAAAGGCTTTATAACTGTTCTAAGTTATCTTTGTTTTCTATTAGGCAGCTGAAGCATGTTTTCTTGCTAGATTTGTTTGAGCTATTTATGTTTAGTTTCAGTAGTAGCTACAATTGGCTTTGTTGTAGATAACTTATTAGTCTGTCTGGTGTTAAATTTTCACAGTCATAAACTGTTTCGTTTAACCTGAGCATGTTTTACAAGTTCAACCTTAAATCTATGTTTTTTTGTTTCTTCAGAACAACTTTTCTTAAAGTGTCTGTTAGGCCTTTTTAATGTTGGATCTAGCTAGGGAGTTTATGGAATGTTTTGTAGATAATTTCATGACCTTTCCAGAATTTCTTAGTTTGTAATTTTTGGTTATGTGTAGCTCTAGTTACACAGTTTTCTTCTAGTTGTTGTTTTAAGTGTATCTATGACATGTTAAGCATGTGTTAAGTGATGTATGCTTATGTAAGTTAATCAAGTGTCTTAAACCATAAAACTTGTTTAAGTGCAGGTGTAAGAGAGCTTACCTCATAGGAGAAGCTCTATTACAGGTTCCAAAGGAAGGGTAAGTGTTAACTTCTCTACTGGAGAAGAGATATGCACATATTCGGTCAATGAAATAAAATGTTGCATAATACATTCATCATGAACATTCATTCATATGCATTAGGCATGTCTCATTCTAGTATATTACTTGTCATATATGTTGGTTTATCATACATGTATACATGCATCCAGGATCGCCGGAGGGAGTGACCTCGCTGGAGTTTGGGGAGATAGAAGGAGGAGTCCCACCAGAGTTGCAAGCTCCAGAAGCTCCAGAAGAAGGAGAACAGGGCCCTGACCTGCCTGAGTACCCTAACCACCTCCCTTCCACCTTCGTGAAAGGCAAGCCCCAGAGCATTATACACCTTCTTACTCTATTTAAAGTATTTTACTTATAATCCAACCACTTGGTTGTGCATTAAGTTAGTAGGATTTGAGATGAAACCCCTTGCTGCATTATATCTTCCTTGTCCACTAAAAAGAACCTTGTAGGCCCAGGATCGAAACCTTGCTTAGCCATGCTTATACCGGTAGTGTGGGTGGTCTATCATCCCCCACAAAGATAGGATGCTGGTCACGGTTGGCTATAGTTTGCTATCATGGAAAATAACCATGTGGAAGTCATAAATCGAGACCGGGCGGACAAGGTGTTGTGAGCCACTTGACTTGGAGGTCTTGTGAGCGGGTTCTCTCCGCCTGTGTCGCTAGGCACTGGATCGTGGTTGGACATCTGCCGAGATTGAACGCATGCCTCCTTCATAGCTGGCCGAATAACTCGTTTCAACCGCGAAGCCTAACTCTGTATGTTCGGGCCGGAATCCCCTCCTAGTTGGGTCATGAAGGACCGCGAGCGGAGGACTAGACCGTGGGCAAGCATCCTGATTGTCCTAGCTTGGCACCAAGGGCAGGCACTACTTGAGCGACCTGGCTACCATGAATCGCTATTCATGCTGGTATCGGGGGACCCGCGGCTACCCGAACTATATTGAAGGTGACCCGCATAAGTGTGTCGGCACGCATACTTGGGTGTGATTGAGGAATAAACCTCCAGCTGGATAGGAATTCGATTCGAATCGCGGTCTCTCCCCGTCAGTGAGAAACTTGAAAGATCTTCCTCCCACTGTAGAAATCTGAATTCTAATAAGTAAACAAAAGATGGTTATGTGGTTTTATGCCAAGCACAATATGGTTATTATTGTTTGATAACTCAGTGATTGTTCTAGTATAGGTCCTAATGAGATCTGATTAATGTTACTTAACCTACTACCAAATGTTTCTTTCTAATGATGAGAATACATGAGTAATTAGGATGCTCTTTTATGCAAAAGTCTGCTATCCCATAAAATCCACTTGATAAAGCCTTGCATAATCCTTGAAGTGTCTATGGTTATATATCTATCTCTCTGTCGAGTAAGTCTAACTGAGTACAATTGAGTACTCAGGGTTTCTTTACCCTTGTTGCAGATGGTATGGTGTATTCTGGTTATTGCCAGGTGTGCCTCTACCCTGCATGTGATGAAGAGTGAAGGCCATGGGCAATGGTGAATTCTGATGTCTCTCCTTGTTGCTTTTGATGGGACTGTACTAGGCATGACACTATATTTGTGTTAAACAGTTTGCAATGGGTTCTGTGAAACCTAAACTTCCGCTACATTGATTTGAACTTGGTGTTGTAATAACACTTCTTTAAACTCAGTTGTAATATTATTTTGTTTTGAACTTATCACTCTGGATGTGGATGTGCCATTACTGAATCTAGTGTACGATCTTGGGTTGTTACTTGATTGTGGTTTGAGATCCTTCGAGATTTCAAGGACTACTGGGCTTATATGGGCTCTAGTGTGATAGAGTTTTCCGAAATGACAACCATTACACTAGTGCTCTTATATGTTGGGCGGTTCCGTGACAACCTCTAGGGCATACTCCCAACAAAAAGAAGAGTGTACAACCCATTTGTCGGATACCTGAGAATAGGGTACCCTAAACACCGCACTTCGCAAAAACAAAATCATCCTCGGGGGCTCGCCGCCCCATCCGAGCCAGGGTGACATCACTACCCTCTGGAGCTCTTCGCCCCAACCAACCAAGTTAACAGCACTCCCTCGGGAAGACTTCCGCCTCGTCCGAGCTAGGGCGATGTCTTCCGTGACGCCATCTACCCTCGAGGGCATTTCCGCCCCGTCCGAGCCAGGGCGATGTCATCTATGACACTTCCACCCTCGCGGGCCATTCCGCCTCGTCCGAGCTAGAGTGACGTCATCCGTGACGCCATCTACCCTAGGAGGTGCCACCACCGCAACCGGCCCGTGGCGCCCTAGCCTATAGTCAAAAGGTCCACAGTACCCCTCGTCCTTAGGGACGGGGTTTCAACGCATGAACCGCCATGCTTGCCCCTGTGCACTCCCTGCGGTATGAGTTCCTGTGCTGCCTAACCAACGACTGACGCTCGCTATACCCGAGCCATACCTTCGATAGACACTTGAACAGGGATTAGGGCATCATCAACCCTGTACGACGGAACGCGGGGGCGTCTGGCCCTGTGCAGCTAACCCCCGCCCATGCCCAAATCAGGGAACAACGGTTTTCCCGGTCACAAGGCTCATGGATACAACTCCATCAAGGACGAACAGGACCCAGGCGGCGTGCCTATAGGTGCAATCTTCCCCGGGAAGGAAGGAGAATAGAAGCTAAAGCGCTCCCAAGACAACAGCCCATGTTGGGCCCATGTTCTCTCTCTCTCTCTCCCCATTGTATTCTTCCATCTCTCCCTACATATAAAGGGGGAGAATGGACCTCCAATCTCTCTCTCCGAACTCTTTCGACTCATTCCAACACACAAGCACTGGCATTCACGCGAGCTCTCACCATAACCAAGAACCTCATACGCACGAGACCTGGGAACCCGCTTCCCGCTCTCACCACTGCTTGTAGCTCCCCTCTATGAGCACTCCATGCTCGGTAATACGACTCCGCAACAAACTGGACATAGGGCATTCGTGCCTAAACCAGTATAAACCTTGTGTTCTCCGAGCGTAACCATCCGATCTCCGACACGCTTAGAAATTTACTCGTTGGCTGTCTAGACCCCGCCATTTTGGACACCAATATTTGGCACACTAGGTAGGGGAACTTTGCATGTCACTCGTATTTTCGACTTTCGGATGGCAACTCGTCACGTCGACTTCTCGCCAGGCTCCATCGTTCGTTTTGGTAGCCTGGACTTCCAGTGCCACGGGGAGGGGTCCGACTTGGTCCTCCGTCACCCCGCGGCATCCTCCGAGGTAGCCGTGGACACCATCTCCGTGTCCATGGCCCACCTTGGCTTGTCTCCCTCTGGGGGGCAAATCACTAAGGGGGCAGCCGTCCCGCGAGCCGACTACCCTAGTTTTGAGTGCCAGCTCGACGCCCTGATGGGTCCCTAGCTGACTCAGGGGTCCCTGCACAACCTCTACTTCGCATTTTCCAACGTGACGGCGCAGCTCACGGGAGGCCAACCACTCTCTTCTGGGCTTCTCAACGCGCCCGTCCCGAAGGTGCTACCACACGACATGCGGAATGCCGCCGCGTCTTATTCGAAGATGGTAGCCGTGGGTTTCTGTGCTGACCCCGTGGAGGCGACATGCATTGGGCTCACATCCCACCACCTCCGGTCCATCTCCGATCTCCTCACAAGCTCGGAGGCCACCTCTTACGCTAACTCCAGCCGTGGGAGCGTCGATCCCTGGGAGCCCCTGGACTTCAAAGGTCTGGGGGATAAGGAGGCTTTCTACGGCTTCCTGCATGCTAGCGTTTACCTGCTCGGCTCCGGCTTGAGCGACCGTACCGCGGGTCGTGGCCGCGAGTGCTTCATGTGTGACGCACCGCCACCCGTAGCGGTTGTCGATGCCACTCTCATCGAAGATGAGGACGGAGACGACGCCCACACGCCCGTGGGCGAAACGGATGTTCCGGCACCCGTACCACGGGACAACCCACAACCTTCGGATGCCTGGCAACGGCAGCTTCACGATCTCCGCGACATGGAACAGCAGCTCGCGGAGCGCCAGCGGAAGGTAACATTCGAGCGTGAAAAGCTCAAGCGCAAAGCCGCCAGGGGCCCCGGAGAGCCCCGCGCTCGCAGGGAGGCCCGGACGGTGCACCAGCGCATCATCAATGACGAACACGGTACGCCGCAGTTCGCGCAGGCGAGCCAGAACATCACGGCAGCAAGGATGCTGCTCCGCAACCTTCCGGTCCTTGATGCTCCCGATGGGAATCTCGCTCACGACGAGCTGAAGTCCCTTGTGGGAGCGGGTCGTGGCCCAACATACTAAGAGCTCCGCATCGCGGAGGCGCGGGCTCAGCACCGGCCATCCGGCCGGTACGATGCCCAACGACCGTGAGGGATTAGTTCACCAGGATCCCGCGGCAGGCGAACGCCGACGTCCGACGGTTCATGCTCGCGTAGGCGACAAGCACGACGTGCACGACACGCTCGACACGCGCAAGCACGCCAAGCAGGACGGCACAAGCAAAGGCTACCACGTTCGCTGTGGTGGCTGATACGATAGCGAAGAAGACTGGCCTCCCACCGCTTGGCGTTCATTCGCTGCATTCGCCGCGCATCGTTCCCACAACTGTTCCGGCAACCATCCAACATCATCCGATACTCCTGGGAAACGAACCCCGGGCTCTGGCTCGATGACTACCGCCTTGCCTGCCAGGCCGGTGGTGCGGACGATGACGAGTTCATCATCCGCAACTTGCCTCTCCACCTCTCGGACTCGACCCGCACGTGGCTCGAGCATCTCCCCCCCCAACACCATCGATGGGTGGAGCTCCCTGCGTCAGGCCTTCGTCGGGAACTTTCAGGGCACCTACACACGCCCAGGGAATCCCTGGGACCTCCGCAGCTGCAAGCAGAAGTCGGACGAGTCCCTCCGGGACTACATCCGTCCCTTCTCCCAGCAATGCACAATCCTCCCGACCGCAGCCGATGCGGACATGGTCGGGGCGTTTCTCGCAGGCACCATCTGCAAAAAACTTGGCCACGAGCTGGGCCGCAGCAACCCTCGCACCACCGAGCGACTCCTCGACATCGCCACGAGCTATGCGTCGAGTGAAGAGGCAGTCGGTGCAATCTTCCACCCCGACAAAGGGAAGGGCAAGGAAGTAGAGAACGCCGGCGAAGGCGGCTCGAACCGCGCCCAGAACAGGAACAAGAAGAAGGGCAAGCCACAGCGCCACGGCGGTGACAACGTGGTCGTAGCGGTGGATCACAAGGCCCCCTGACCCCGGCGGGAAGAAGGGGGGCAAGTTCGACGACATGCTCACCATGCTATGCCCGTACCACAACGGGACAGTCAATCACATGCTCCAAAAGTGTGATATGATGGCCAGATACTTCTAAGCCATCCCTGACAAGGACGAGCCGAAATAGTCGGAAGCCCAGGACGGGGATGGGGGTCGCGAAGACTCCTACCCCCACGTGAACAATTGCCTCATGATTTTCGGGGCTCGGAGGCCTACGGCTGCATGTGCTGGCAGAAGCAGGAGCGGCGCGAGGTCTTCGCCGTCGCCCCGGCAACTTCGGCTTTCCTCAACTGGTCAGGGTCCGACATCACGTTCGGTCGAGACGACCACCCAAGCCACGTTCCCCATCCAGGTCGTTACCCACTCATCGTGGACCCAATCATAGGGAACGTGCGCTTCACCAAAGTACTGATGGACGGGGGCAGTAGCTTAAACATCATGTACTACAACGCTTTCGAGGCCCTCGTCCTACGTAGGGAGAAAACTCCGATCCTCGGGGGCTCCCTTCCATGGGATCGTCCCCGGAAGACAAACGGTACCCCTGGGGTAGATCGACCTACCCGTCAGGTTCGGGGAGTCGGACAACTTCCGGAGCGAGGACCTCACCTTCGAGGTCGTGGCTTACCGCGGGACTTACCACGCGGTGTTGGGGAGGCCGTGCTACGCGAAGTTCATGGCCATCCCCAACTACACTTACCTCAAGCTCAAGATGTCGGAGCCATGCAGCATCATCACAGTCACCTCCGATCTCAAGGTGGCGTACCAGTGCGAGGTGGACTGTTGCGGGAACGCCATGGCCGAGGTGCGCAGCGAGGAGTTTGTGGCGGTGATCGAGGCCACAGAAAAGATTGACGTCGACCCCTAGAGCACGAAGAGCTCGGACACCCATAGCACCAACAACTATTTCGTCTTTTCTACTGTTACTTAGTGTACTCAGCGCATTGTACATATGCATATAATGTTTCTTAAGCAAAAAGTTCGAGGAATAAGAATGCGGGAACTCTCGGACCAATCGCTTAGCAAGATGCACTCTCGGCACGGGACAGAGCACACCTCGCTCGGGGGCTGGGAAGGGGGGAACCCCCTGTTTTTCTCTCCAAAAAATTTTTGCGCAAAAACCGCGTTGTTGATTCATTAAGCAAAAACCCTTTCTCTCCCGCCAAGGGAGGAAATCTCACCAGACCGCGCCGAAGGCCGCGAGGTACTCCGACTCCCTGGAGCCAAGTGCCTCTGCCCGACCGCCCACTCGAGCAGATCACTCTTCCCAGGGAAGATCGGGCAAGTAGCTCAAAGGAAAAAGCAAGTACGAAAATCAAAAAATCGGAAAACATAAAACGAGCTCACTAAAGAGCAATCGAACTTGTCCAAAGCCCTCCAGGGCACATCACATCATAACTTAAACTGTTTTTTACAAAGGCCCTCGGCCCTGATCACTGACCACGCAGGGTCACTCTTCTGGCGGCGGGAAGACTTCATCCTAAAGCTTGGCGGCCAAGATAGTCGCGGGCTCCTCCGCAGTAGCTTCCACCTGGTCGAGCAGGTCCTCTGGGGCGTCCTGAGGGTAACCTTCGCTGACGAGCACAAGGGTTACCGCGTGCGAACACATGGTGGATAAGTACCCATGTAGTTCAGTTTTGTGATGAGTAGCATTTCAGTTTGAGTGGCTTACTTCTAATATTTGCGAAAGCAAATGTGTGCCTGTCTATCGGCTTGTGGTGTGCAGGTACTACGCCTAGTGACAGTGGTCAATGGCGTGGAGAAGGTTGAGTAGAGGCTTGCTGTGTCGATGGACTCAGAGTGGTGAAGGGCAGAAGCAGGGCTCGGACTGAGGGAGCATGGGCGCCGGCGGACTAGCTGTGGTGGCTAGTGCTTTGCACCGGCGAGTGAGAGAAGACATGGAGGTAGACCGAGTCGACCAAGTCAAGATGGTGGACGCGCGAGTTGAGCGGAGGCTGAGGGGACTCGGAGTTCGACCGGGCTAGGACAAGGTGGCTCGAGTCGAGCGGTTTGGTGGTTTGGCCCACAAAACCACCGGAGGACGGTTTTCGAGTTTGGGCCTCAAAACTCGGGGTTCGGTAGTTGAGCCGAAGCTACCGGTGGCGGGTTTCCTGGGTTTGGGCCTCAAAACCTAGGCGGAGCTTCCAAGGAAGCGGGGATGGCACGTGGCGGAATCCTGGAGGTTGCGTCAAGGCGACGGCAACTCCCGGCAGGAAGCGGGGCCTTCCATTCAAACGAGTGGCTGAGAGTTACCAACTTGGATTACAATGTCTTAGGGCTAGGTAATTCGGTCTTGTATCTAAGGGGGTCTTTGGGAAATAGCCAAAGCCCGTTAAGTAGGGGATGAAGGGGTATCCCTCATCCCATCTCTTGAACCCTAATCTTTTGCCCCATCTCTCTACCCTCTCTAGTTCATTAGATCCCTAGGTTGATTTCACCAACCTTTGTAAGAACTCACATTTCGTTTGGTGGGAATCGGAGGCCCGACTCTCCGAGTGCCATAGCATGGTTAGTTTCTTGATCGAGTCTCCCCGGTTGCTTGTGTTCTTCACGTTTTGCTTTTGCTCTCCTTTTCCCGAGATGATTTCTCTTTGTAGGGAGTAGCTCTTGCAATTTCGTTTGAACCAAGTGTTTGATACTCGTGAGGAGCAACTTTGCACAAAAGCATTTTTCCTAAAACCTCACGAGCACATAGATCGGGCGATTTCTTTGCGGTGTTCTTCATTTCTTGTTTCCTCCCCTCAAATCTTTGTTTCTCTTCAATCCCAACCGAATTGAGCGATGATTTCTTTGGGATACCTCCACCATAGCACTAGAATCATGCCTACCAAGTTGGGTTGCTAGTCGAGTTCTTTTGGTTAGGATTTGAGAAGATTTGGTGGACCGGAACTCGTTTTTCACGTTTACTGCGCTCTACTCGGGGGCGCCGGACGCTAGGACGTGCTGACGTCAGCGTCCGTCGCTCGCTCTGTCTGTGCGAGTCAAGTTGGCACCGAACGCTCGCCAGCGTCCGTCGACCACGCGCTAGAGCGTCAGTCGGTTCTTCAGTTTTGCAAGCTCCCTGTGTGATTCGCGTCGGACGCTCACCATCGTCCATCGCCTGCCCGTCAGAGCGTCCATCGGTTTTTGCGTTTGACATGCTCTCTGTTCGTTTTGCATCAGATGCTCTCTAGCGTTTGTTGATGTACTGCCAGACGCGTCCGTCTCCTGGAGGCCCTCTCGGGTTCAGCTCTGTGTTGGCGTTACACGCTAAGCTCAGCGTCCGTCGCCTGTCTTCTCAGTGTCTGTCGCCTGTCTGTTCTGCCTGTTTATCCTAGGTTCTTGCCTCTTTTCCCTAGGGGTCGAGAACCTATGTTTTGGGGTTTCCGGTGAGTTTCTCTCCACTGCCGTGGAGCACCCAGCAACAGGTTTTTGGTTTTTGGGAAGAGTGGCCCGAATATTTTGTGAGAAATTTGAGGCTCCCATTCACCCCCCCCCTCTGGTCACCATTATCGTTTCTTCACCGCGTCGTAGAGGCAGGTGGCGATGGCCATCGTGCGATGGATCCCGATGCGTAGCACCTCCCAGATCAAAGCTTGGCCCCACTCCCAGAGCAAGCAGACGCGGTTCTGGGCCGAGTTGGGTCCGTTCCTTGCGACTGGCACGCCGAAGAGGTCGCACACTCCGTGCACAACCTCACACAATGCCTGCGACTCCTGCGCACCAGGCTGGAGTTCTGAAGCAACAAGAAGAGGGTCTCAACCTGCGAACCTGACCGCAAAAATGCCAGAGCAAAAGGGAAAATAAAGGTAACGCACCTCCGTTCTCCCTTGCCAGGCCATCAACGGTCGTGCGGAGCTGCGAGACAACCGTTGTCAACTCGCCAACCTGAGTGGAGAATGCCAGGATCCTCCGATCAGCATCGGCGCCACGCTCACGCGCCCGGACCGAAAGGTCCTCGAAGCGGGCCACGACGTCCTCGCGTTCCCGGCGGTTGTTGTCGTGCTGGAACTGCATGGTTATCCACTCCTCCATGGAGTCCAGCGCCGAGACGGCCCGGCGCCGCACCTCCGCCTCAGTGTCGCGCTCGGATCTTAGCCGCTCGACCTTGGCCTGACGAGTCGCGAACTCATCCGCCAGCATCTTGCGGACACTCTCGGCGTCAGCGTGAGCTTCGCTCCGCTCTCGCCCGATCCGCTCAATGTCAGCGGCGCTCTGGTGCGCCAACGCTTGGGCATCCACCGCCCTCGAGTCCGAAGCGCTCAGCTCCTCCTCCAACTCCGCCATGCGACGGCAAGCCGCGACAAGATCTTCGGCCACGGCGGCTCCGCCGACGGACGTCCACGACCCGGGTGCCCACCGGCCGGCCTCGCGACGGGGGAATTTCGACTTCTCGACACTCGTCGCCATCAAAATCTGCATGGAGGGAGATGTCAAGAAGTCGACAACAAAGAGCAAATAAACACTTACGATCAAGCGGCCTCTCACATTGCCATGGTGCGAGAAGTCGTCGGAGAGCGACGCGACCGCCCTCTGGATCAGCTCCACGCCCTGCACGATAAGGTGGTCATGCTCCCGACGAGAGTCCACCACGCGATTCCAGTGGCAGAGCTCGCGCTGGTCGTCCAACATGAACACAGGGGTCCCCAAGTTCTCCTGATCAACCCAGACAAGCCGATCACCGTCCCCGAAGGAACGATGGTCGGGACGAAGATGGTGCAGGGCCCCGCGGGTGGCGTCCCCCCTAGCGCCGTGCCTAGTGAGGTCGCGCTGGACTGGGAGAGAACGGCTTTCGCCGCATGAGCGGCCGCCAGCTCCTCCTCGGTGAACAACCGGGGGACCACCACTTCCTGAGCCAGCACGTTGGGAGGTAGGGGGCTGCCTAGGGGGCCCTCCTCAAACGCTCCGACTGCCACCGCCTCGGCTTCAAACGTCGTGGCCGGGAGGTCCACTGTCCCGTCTGCCTCACTAGGGCCCCTCCCTTTGGCCTCGCTCGCCGCAGGCGCCGCGCGCCGCGTTCTCCGACGCCGCGGCCGGCATTTCCTCTTCGGTCTCCACAGCCATGGGGTCACCCAGGCCACTCTTCTCCCCATAGTCGTCGACGACTACCACCTCCGAGGGAGAGGAAGGCGCGACAGCCGCAGGGACGGCGTCTGCGAGAATCAGCGGCGCTACGCCAACGATGGCGACATCGCTCTGCCTCTCGCTAGTAGACGGCATCCCCTGGCGCAGTCTTTTCCATCCCGCGTGCGCGGGGCCTCCAGCGATCCTAGAACACCCATCACGCATGGTCAAACCACAGGAAACCTCTCTTCGTCAAGAAGGTAGAGAAGTACATCAAATCATGCAGCTTACCATGGGGAGAAGATGCGGTTGCGCTTCTGCCGCAGCTGGACCTTGCCCCGGCTTCCGGCTCCCGAGCCGCTACTCCGTTCGCCGCCCCCGCTCCTCGCTGATGGGACAGAGCGAGGGGTGAGCAGAGGACCGCCAACATCGCCACCCCCGGAACCTCCGGGGGTCAGGTGGGTGCCGAGCGTCCGGACCGGCGGCATCTCCACCACCGGTGCAGCCCCAGCGGGGTAACGCAACATCCCTGGCGCCAGCAGTGCCAGTACCACCTCGGACAGAGGACGCCTGTCCTCCTCGTCATCATTGTCATCATCGTCGTCGTCGCCACTGAGGTTCTCCCAGTCCTCGTCGGACTCAGTGGGAGACTCTTCCTCCGTTTCTCTAGCGCGGCGCTGCCTAGCCCACCACTGGTCTAACTCTGTGTGCTTCAAGGCCCTATCAGCCTTCTTTTTCTTTCTCTCGGCGGCCTCCGCCTACTGCTGCGCGTTCCGCTCCTTGTTCGCCATCTGCTGCGCCGGCGGAACGGGAAGGGGGCGGCCACGTGGCGAGACACCGAACGGGATCCCTACAGAAGAAGAACGGGAGGCGCACGGGTCAGCACCATCGAACAAAGGAAAACGCAAGGGAGAAATAGTAGAACGCGGTCCGGACTCACTAGCTCGACGAAGTTGAGGTCCGGGCGCATCGGCGGGCAGCAGTAGACGTTGTCCTCATCCAGGGCATTCCCCAGCAGCCTCTGGGCGGCGCCGATCGCGTCCTCGAGGCTCAGGTCCACATCCTCCATGGCGGACAGCTCGCGCGACACCCCGGGTACCATCTCGTGCAACCAACGCTCTTTATCCGTGAGCGGGAGCACCCTGCGCTGCAGGAACTGCGCGACGACCCCCCGAGAAGTGCAGCCCATGGTCCCGGAGCCGAGTCAAACTCTGGAGGTAGGGCTCTATCCCTGAGAGCTCATGGAGGGTCGGCCCATGATGCCAGTTGGGGAGCTCCGCAGTGAAACGACGGCCCGTGAAAACAGGGAGCGGCACCTCGGGGTGATTCCGGATGTAGAACCACTATGAGCGCCACCCCCGATTAGATGAGATCGCCCGCGCTAGCATGTAAAGATCCAAGTTGGCAGGACGGAGGCTGAGCGCGCACTCTCCGCACGGCACCACGAATCTTACACCGCCGGAGTTGAGGAAGAACACCAATGCCCTGAAGAAGAACTTCCACAGGGCGAAGTCCGACTCCACGCCCAACATCCCCTTCGACATGGCCGCGAAGGCCGCAAGGTGAAGCACGGAGTTGGGGTTGAGGTTGTGGAGCTCGATCCCATAGTGGTGGAAGATCCCACGGAAGAAGCGAGACGACGGCGTTCCAAATCCGCGCTCGTGGAATGGGAGAAAACAAACCACGTACCCCGGCGGCGGGTCCGGAACGTCGACATTTGTGGGTACGATCCACTCAAGATCGCCGTTGGCGGAGAGCTCGGGGCGCAGGAACCCCGCATCCACTCGAGCGTGTAGTAGGCCCAGCTCCTCTCTCGATGCTCCCCAGCCATGGCGGACGTGCCCAAAAGCGGCTCACGGCACGGCGGAAGGCGTGGCTAAGACCGAGATGGGACGATGCAAACCCTAGACCCGAAAGAAGGCAATGCGAGCAAGATTGGGAGGCGAAGAAGGAAAACAGTGCAGGCTCATGGGGGTGACGTGGCGGACAGATATTTATAGGGGGCCGAAAGATGGAGTGGTGCTACCTCGGCTTGTCACGCCACGACCCTACATCCCCAGTCGCATTTAATGCGGCCACTCGATCACGTTGATTCCACTGTTCGCTGGAATACCGGGAGTCGCGCACGACGGCAGGTAACTGACACCACCCAGCTTTTTCCTCGCTCCAAATCGTGCATCCTGTATCTATAATCATTAAAGGATCCATCCCAGGCCCACCACGCTGCGCGCATATGCATCCCCAGCCAAGGTACACGCTCTCCGAGCACAAGCGCACCTCGAAAAAACCTCTAACTCGTCCGAGCTCGGCAAACGAACGTGAGGGTCGAAGGGACACACACGTGGCACAACCAGCGGCGATGGCCCATGGGCCCAGGTAAGCTAAAGGGATAGGGGATATAGACGCCCCGACGGCCTATTACGGTCCAAAGATACAGAGGCCGACCCAGCGGGGTTCGAAACGGCCGACTCAGGACATCAGAGTGAGGGGCGGATAGGGAATGGACACACTAGCGGTCATCAGCCTGACAATCTGATGCTAAGGTCACTCCCAGATTTCCTATTTGAGTGGCTTTTTTATGGATGATTGGTTCATGGTATTCCTCCGGAGGAAGGCAACGAGCCCCTCGGACCCATCGAACGGACCTGGGTACTAGATGAAACCGATTTGGGGTGCGCCACGACATGGGCCAGTAGTCGGAACCCTATCGAATGGGAACCGACACCCCACTCAGATTGGCCCGTTATTGACTCAACGAGCATCCATGGTTCGTCCGCCTCGAGGATAGCATGGTTCGGATCATATTCCCCCTTCTCGCGGAGAGATGCGCGGGGAACGCACAAAAAGACGGTACCGAGACGATTCTTTACATCGAGTAAGGACTTGGGGGCTGCCACCACACCCCCGCACCAGTTCAAGCAACTAGATAACAGGGGGAGGAACGCGCCGAGCCTCACTCGTCAGACGTCCACACAGGTAAACACAAACACTTTTCATTTATATATATATATATACAAGGTGGACTGAAGGGAAATCCCAGGCCAAAGAGGCCGAAAGCCAGAAACAAAACACAGGTGCTTGCACTAAGGGTACCGCCGTCCGACATGCCCAAGATCAAGGTCAGGCAACCCAGCCGGGGCTCGGGAAGCACCTGCCTGATGTACAAGATCGTGTTGGACGGCGCCGTCATGACCCGCTGACCACTCTTACCAGGCATGCTGCAGCTGTGGGAGAACAGCAGCTGCCTCGTCTTCATGAGACCTCGGGTCGCGACAACGTTACTCCCACCCCCGGAGTTGGTTGGGCACTTTACAGCTAAGTCGCCTCAGCTACTCCATGATCAAGGACGCCGTCGGCAAGCGGCTCCGAGCCCGCCATACATTGGAAGCCCTGAGTCTGCCAATCTCGCCGATGGCGACATCACCATCAACCAACAGCCAAGGATGAGCCAACTCCTGGGGTCGTGCAGACGAACTGCCATGACTTTCCTAGTGGACACATCCTTGACTGCCCTCCGGGAAGGGATAGCACGCCACCACTCCTCGGAAGACTAGGGCAGGATCCATCCGGCGAAAGGATGGACTCCACACCTTCCTCCCCAAGGAGTGATTCATGCAGGGGGTGGTGACAACCTCTCGCCCTACCAGTGGTTAGGATAAGCGGAAGCTATGCACACCTCGTAGAGCTTCGGCTAAGTTCTGCCACCGGGCGAAACGGGACACCTGCACCCCTAACGCAGAACTTCCCTTGAGTTCGGTGTGCTCTCAAAAGACCGCCCGCTAGGGCGGCACAAGGGGATCTCCGACGATACCTCGGAGGAAGAAGATAGGGCAAGCCATGCTGCGAGGTTGTGTGACTCCTCGCAGCCGTCCGCCTCTATTTATAGCCCTCCAGGGCACTCACGCGGCAGCCGGCCCATGAAGCTACAACACTCAACCCCCGACCAAATCGCACTGTACATCAGTACCCACTTTTAAGAGGGTGCGACAGAGCTATAAATGGCCAAGCAGACGGTAGGTTCAGGGCGCGCCAATTGGACTTTTGACCATTGAGCGAGCGGTGCTCTGGCACCACTCCTCAAATGGGAAAAATACGGCACACCCACTTTTGAGCCACAGGGGGGCGCAGTCAGACCCCGATTTCGACAACACAACGTCGACCGGTCAGGTTGCCATACTGACCGAAAGATAGCACAACGCAGTGCCGATTTGTCGTTTCAGAACACATCAGCCCAAGTCCAACAATGTGCCTCGTGGAAGGGCTGGCGTGCAAGCAAAGCTCTGGCTCCGGCGTATGGAGCAGTCCTCTTCCTTTCCCCCTGCCTCATAGGGAGAGCGAAGGGCCAAGCACTGTACAAGTCTACCGAATAAGCCATTAGGAGGAAAAATCCTCCTCCTAAGGCCTCGGGGGCTACATTCGGCGGGTGCGCTCGCGCGCACCCACCAGAATCCAAAAAAATTAAACAAACACCATAAGCACTCTCGAAAGCCTCCGGTGTAGTCCATCACTACATCGTAGGCTCAGGGCTACTGTCGGATACCTGAGAATAGGGTACCCTAAACACTGCACTTCACAAAAACAAAATCACCCTCGAGGGCTCGCCGCCCCGTCCGAGCCAGGGTGACATCACTACCCTCGGGAGCTCTTCGCCCCAACCAACCAATTTAACAGCACTCCCTCGGAAAGACTTCCGCCTTGTCCGAGCTAGGGTGACATCATCCGTGACGCCATCTACCCTCAGGGGTATTTCCGCCCCATCTAAGCCAGGGCGATGTCATCCGTGACACTTTCACCCTCCGGGGCCCTTCCGCCTCGTCCGAGCTAGAGTGATGTCATCCGTGACGCCATCTACCCTTGGAGGCGCCGCCGCCGCAACCGGCCCGTGGCGCCCTAGCCTATAGTCAAAAGGTCCACAGTACCCCACGTCCTTAGGGATGGGGTTTCAAGGCATGAACTGCGATGCCTGCCCCTATGTACTCCCTGCGGTATGAGTTCCTGTGCTTCCTAACCAACGACTAACGCTCGCTATACCCGAGCCATACCTTCGACGGACACTTTAACAGGGATTAGGGCGTCATTAGCTCTGTACGACGGAACGCGGGGGTACCTGGCCCTGTGCGTCCAACCCCTGCCCATGCCCAAATCAGGGAACAACAGTGTTCCCGGTCCTAAGGCGCATGGCTACAGCTCCATCAAGGACGAACAGGACTTGGGCGGCGTGACTACAGGCGCAATCTTCCCCGGGAAGGAAGGCGAACATAAGCTAAAGCGCTCCCAAGACAACATCCGAAGTTGGGCCCACGTTCTCTCTCTCTCTCCACATTGTATTCTGCCATCTCTCCCTACGTATAAAGGGGGATAATGGACCTCCAATCTCTCTCTCCAAACTCTTTCGACTCATTCCAACACACACGCACTCGCATTCACGCGAGCTCTCACCAGAACCAAGAACCTCATACGCACGAGACCTGGGAACCCGCTTCCCTCTGTCACCACTGCTTGTAGCTCCCCTCTACGAGCACTCCATGCTCGATAATACGACTCCGCAACAAACTGGACGTAGAGCGTTTGTGCCTGAACCAGTATAAACCTTGTGTTCTCCGAGCATAACCATCCGATCTCCAGCACGCTTAGAAATTTACTCGTTGGATGTCTAGCCCCGCCATTTTAGACACCGACACCATTCATGAAGTAAATGCACTCTCCGCAAAGATGGATCTCTTGATGAAGAGGATCGAAGAATCGGCAAATTTCAAGAAAGATAGAGAAGCCATCAAACACTATGCCTCCACGCAAGCTAGCAAAGCAAAACAATGATGTGAGGTATGTGGCGGAAATCATTCGGGAAACAATTGTCCCGAAGCAAATGAAGGCGTGAGCTTCATCAACAACAATGAGAATCGTCCTCGGCAATCCGGACTGAAGCCACGGCCCTTCTATCAAGGTAATGGAGGTAAAAGCTTTAATAATTTTAATAATCCGCCTTCATTCAAAGATCTTGTCTTAAGCCAAGATAGAGTTAATGAAAGTATAAACAGGAAACTAGCTCCTAATGATAAGACCCTTGAAAGTCTTGTTGACGCCAAAAATGTTGATCTCCTAAACCTCTAAAGCGGTTGTTGACACAAAAAGCGTCAAGATCTACGAACACCTCAGGCTATTACCCAAAGCTCGGTATCCGGAGGCGTGCCAGTCGATTTGACCAGTTAATCGACAAGGACGATAACTAGAGCAAGATCCAATCCAGACAACAGCGATGCGCCCGGATGCTGGGATTGGGGCTTGATCAGGATAACTAGAGCAGAGCTAAACGAGGCAACAGCGATGCGCCCGGATGCCAAGGCTCAGAAGTACTCCCACGCAGAACTTGCAAGGATTTGACGGAGATCAAGGTGATGCAGCCCGTCGAAGCTTGAAGAACTCGTTAAAAGCTATGACTAATGCAAAAAAGGGTAAATTGCGATAAAAAGTAGAATAAGAGTAAAATTGGTTTGTTTGATATTGGATTCATTTTCTTTTCGTAGCCCTCGGGCACGTATTTATACTCCCGCATGGAGAGTTGTAAAAAGACACGACACGTATCCTTCCTAAAACAAACTCCTAATTTTAAGGAAACTGACTCGCGCAACACGCCTATTTTAAAGGAAAATAAACGACTCATGCAAGAGTCGGACTCAAACTACTATAATAATAACACTGGTACAAAACACCAGTTTCCTTATACTTCTCGATGGCAACTTTCCATCGGCAGATCCCTTCAATCCGCGCCTTCCTTTTTTGACCACCGGTAGCCTTCTGCTGACACCAAACGCTAAGTTATGATGTACTCATCTGCACTTCATGCCCATCGGCATCGGCAATACTTCCCGATTAGCGGCCTTGTACTGGTAACTGTCTTCACCAATCATTCCCCATCGGCAGTCGGCAATGACTCCTCATCGGCAATCGGCGATATCTCTTCATCGGCAATCAGCATCAGCAAGACTTCACCGATTAACCTTTGTCGGCAAAGATCATCCAGCCTCCATTGGCAGCGCACTTGGTCTTCCCGCAGCACCCTCATCGACAATGTTGACTCATGCTTTCCCGATGCCGATAGAAAACAACCGTTGACCAGTCAATCCTTAGCTCATTTGACACGTGCTGAAAAACGGTGTCAACACATGCCCCCCAGTTTCGGGATGTATAATACTTTACGTGCCGAAATTCTCTCCACTGTAGCCGTTGTTGTAGCCGTTACCTTCGAGATAGATGCACAGTTTCCTCGATCTCCGCGTGTGGAACCACAATTTAATAGTAAAATCCCTTGATTGTAGCACAAACAGTTGCAGACCACCTCGATCACCGCGCGTATCTACCGCGGGCCTCTCCACATTCCCGCACGGTGTGAAACGGAACCCCAAAATGCCCCTGAGCAAGCTTATAAAAGTTACCTGGATCCACACTACCTTTTACCCGAGTCCATTTTCACTTTTACACTCCCTGCCTTTGTCTTCAACCTTTGGCGCCTCCGAAGAACACGAACTCGAGCAACAGTCCCTCTCCGCAATCCAAGGACGAACCGCAAGCACTCCCTCGACTCCAATGGTGATCCAAGTCGACATCCCAAAGGTGAGATCCATTCTCTTCCTAATCCAACCTCCTGCTAGTTCCTTTTTCGCATAAATCTGGATTTATCCCCATTCCTTTTCTGATTCTTTCCTTCCTTTTCTTCGAACCCTAGGAACTGTACAACAAGATAGTGATCCCGCTTGCTAGTTCCAATTTTAGCTGCTTAGGCCCCATGGGCAATCCAGACCCCACCTTCATAATCAACGCAGAAACCAACCGGGTGCCCTTCAGATCCGAGTTCTTTGGTTTAGGATTATGGAAAGATGCTTTCCGATCATGACCCAAACCCACCAAGGGATGGAAGAACTGGTACCTCAGAGTAGCCAGGGCAGAGCAAGTATACTGGCAAGAGCACAACTTGGACCAGTGCATTAGGCTTTCAATTGCCGATATGGAGAGAAATGAGAACATGCTGATAGCTGCGTCCTACTTCTGGTCTGACACTATGAACGCCTTCCTATTCCGACATGGACCAGCCACCCCGACCCTTGCCGATGTCCATATGTTGACCAGCTTGGACGTCTCTTCTGCCGATACCTTCACCTTATTCAACAGGAAAGCCGAGTACATAGTGAATACTCGGAACATCGGCGGCTGGACAGGCTATATTCATGAGTACCAGAAAATAGGATCGGTAAACTAGAGAGAGCACGCCACTTTTCTGAATATGTGGTTAGAAAAGTTCATCTTCTATGGCAGGGCAGTTGGACCCACCACTATGCATCTTCCGGCAGCTGAGCTCCTTGCCGATGGAACAAGACTCCCCTTAGGCAGATACCTTCTAGGATCGGTATACCATCTTTTACATCAAGTATCCCAGAAGTTACTGCTAGGTGAGCATATCGGCAATCTTGGGGGTCCCTGGTGGTTCATCAACATGTGGTTGAACACACATATGCACAAGGCCCTCCAGTTTGACCTGTTTGCCCAACAATTCCCAAGAGACATATCGGAAGGTTACCAGTATAGGGATGAGGAATCGGAAACTCGCCCTCCACTCAACTTTGGAGAGGCCATTATAGTACTGCCAGGAACCGATGCCGATGCAAAGCAATTTGGTATGTTTTTTCAGAGATTTTATAATGGAATTCCTGCCACAGAACGGCTCTGGTGGCCATATGTCGACGAAGACAACCAATTCCCACTGCTATTCAATCTTACCGATGGGAATGTGCTTGAGAATCAAACAATCATGAAGGCCAGTATTGTTCCCCGCGCCATCCCAGTGAACATCTTCGAATCTGGGAAGAATACTCCTCCATCGTTTGAATTCTATTATCCATCGGCGGCGGTGAGACAACTAGCCTTCGGCCAACTACCGATCAAGCTCTGCTACTCCAAGGTGGTGAAGCCTAGGCATACAATCTCCAGTGCCCTAGATTGGAACAAGGTTGTCAACCTTCCTCCCAGTGCCGATGCGTCAGACCTTGACCTATCCTCCTGGTCACCAACCTCCTTCATCACAAATGAGTACAAGTCTTGGTGGCAAGAATGGAGGTGTCAGCTGTTTGCCAAGTCGTCGCACTACTATCGGAACATAATTGACACCGATCACATCATTCCTGACAACACGGTAAGTTTTATTCCGATGCATTCCTTATTACTTTACCCCTGTCATCGGCATCTGACCCCTTCACACTTGGCAGGTTGATGACCCGATTCCTCCGATGAGCAGGAGTGGCAAGCCCTTCAAACTCCGAATGATGAGTCCCGTATCACTCATCGGCAACAAGGCCCCCACGTTAGCCGCCTTTACCCCTCAACAGGTACCTACACCGACACCTGCGAAAACTAAAGCTACATCGGCCGCTGTTACTGCCCTAACGCGGGTGTTTACAGTAAACCCATCTTCACTCACGCCGATTACATAATGTCTCATTGGGAATCTCCATTTTGTATAACTTGCATTATATTTTCAGGCAATGAGGTCATCAGTAGTTGCTTCAAGTAGACAGGCACCTCCAAGTTCTGCTGCCGATGCCCCCCAGTCTTCATTGAAATGGGCTGGATCTCCTACTGCCGCGCCAAGGAAGAAAAGGCGCTTGAGGCTGGCCAGCCCATCTTCGCCATCGGCTTCAACTGCGCCACCAGCTACCACTGCACCATCGGCAGGACCGTCGACGGCTCCAATTCCCGATAATCCTTTGGACGACGTCCCTGACCAGGAGACAACTCCACCTGCTGCAGCGGCGAAGGTGGCATCGACATCGGCACCGGCCGAAATCCCCGATGAGAGCATGGCGTCGCCACCACAGGAACCAACAGCATCGGTATTGGCACTAGTGCCTACACCAGATGAAAGCCCTAACCAGGGGACGACTCCACTTGCCGCAGCAGCAGCGGCGACATCGGCATCAGCGCCTTCACCAGCCGAGATCCCCGATGAAAGAGCGGTATCGCCACCAAGGGAGCCAGCCACTACATCGGAAGCAATGCCGACAACAACACCACCAGCACCAACAGCTTCAACAACAGCAACTCACTCATCGGCATCCGCTGCCGATTTCCAAGATGAGGCTGAACCCTCCAACATGCCAAGTCTCAGGAAAGAAATCCGCTTCAAGATGGTAAGTCGGTCACCTAAACATTCATAGTATAACTTCATTATCGGCATATTTTAACTTCTTCACTTTCAGGCTGAGGACTCTCCAGACAGCCTCTTTTCCTTCGGCCTCAACCTCCAGGATGAAGATGAACACCGAGTCCCCGCTGGAGCAGACAGCTTGTTCTCTTTCGCTATCAATATTCCCGATGAGGACGAAGATGAGCAAAGTTCTACTCCAGCGCTATCGGCAGAAGTGAAATCCAAGCTCGAGGCATTACTCTCTCAGCTACAGATAGATACATCCCAGCTTATCCAGGACTCGACTGCAGCAAGGGCAATCTTCAAAGATATCCAAGGCTAGCTACCTGCCGATGCAGAAGAGATCCTCATCCAAGCAGCCTTCCTTGAAAGTCGCCGATTGCAATACCAACGGGCCTCAAGCCGCATTGCCAACAGGAATGCCCAATCCAAACTCACAGAAGAGATGCTTAAGTTTAAGCAAATTGCCGATGAAAAGCACAAGAACATCGGCCAAGTAGAAGCTTCCGGCATTGACCTTGAACAGGCATTTACCCAACTATCGGCAAGAAAGGAAGAGCTACATGCCGAACTGAGAAAAGTTGAAGAAGCTTTGGATGTAGTCAGCCAGAAGAGAGCCCAACTTCTCGACACCATCACGGCTCTACGACAAGAGAGGGACAGTAATGCCCGACAAGCCATCGCTTTAAAGAAGAAGATCAAGTCGGTTGAAGGCTCTGCCGATGAGGATGCAAGGGAGATAGAGGAGATAGAACAAATTCGCCTGCGTGCGATATCAGTTATCCACTCCTATTGTAACCTGTTAAACTCTATCACATCGGCAAATGTAATATTGATACTTGGTTTTGCTCCGTAATATAATGTCAATACGCTTTTACCGATGTATTATAACTTCCCTTTCATCGGCATTCAAACGAGCACGCTATACGCCGACTCCTCCGAGAGTTTCTAGAATGTAAGCATTGCTAGGAGCAGACTATCTTATCCGACAAGGACCTTTCTGATTAGGAAACCCTCCAAAGCTAGAACTTAGTCCCAATCGGTAAAATCAACCTCCATACTAGAGCACCACCGGTAAACTCTTTTCATCTAGTTATCGGCAACCGTTACTGATACCATGACTTATCGAATCGGCTAAAACCTTCTTCGAGTAATCCCAACTTCTAGCGGAGTCCGGTATTCAGCCCGATCATTTAATTATTGTGTGTAAGCATGGCAGAATCATCCTTACAACTGTTTTTCTCTGGCAATTAACAAATCCATCGGCGTTTCGTACACAAATCACCGATCGATGCCCCCAAGTATAATAACTGGAATCGCCAAAGTTTGTCGAGTGCTGCTCCCAAGTTAAAACATCCAAGATCATTGACCCCGGTCATGCCATCGGCAATATATTGACATCTGCCGATGGATCTCCATCCTTGCGCTTCGGCCTCCACTGCTTTTCCCTTGAAGGAACTGCCATATAAATCGTTTCGGCGCTCGCGCTGAATTCTTCTTTTCTAGATCTTTGTTAAACCCTTAGGGCACCACTGAGGGAGCTTGGTCTTCCAGACAGGCTGGTACCGCCCCTCATTGTTTGCATCGGCCCTTTCCCCGACGTTTGGACTTCTAGAGAGCACGTCTTCATCGGGTACTCTCGCGTTGGCCATCTCCTCAGGCTTCCCCTGCTCAACACGCCTGCCAAGTCTGTCATGGGCACTAAACTTTCCCCTAGTTGGTTATGTACCGACCTCTTCTCTCCGAGTGGCTTGGTGTACCTGGATGCTCGATCATCAAAACAAGGTCTCTTACCTAACCAATCGGCAACGTAGTACCCGTTGCATTCAGGACAGTTATCAACAGTGGGTAGCTTAATGCCCTCCTCCCAACAGTAAATGAAGAAGGGACACCTCCAGTGGTTTTTCTGCCGAAGCCGTTCCTTTTGCGATTGCCGATACTCTTTCCTCGGCTGTTTGTGAATGATTACAACGCCAGGAGCCCTATGGATACTGCGACCTTCATCGGCAACTCTCTTGCCTTTCCTGTCATCGGCAAACTTTTCTACATCACGTTTAACTACTTGATGATCAGAATCTACCGATGCACTTTTCCTGGCTGCATCCGATGTCAGCACCTCAGTCTTTCCACTGGTTTCCACCATATTACTTGGAAACGGGCGCTGATCAAACTCCATCTGTTTCTGGACTTTAGACTTTTCAAACTTGATTCGTCCAAAGTCAATCTCTGACTGCAATTGCTGCCTGAACGCTTTGCAGTCATTGATACTGTGAGAAGTTGCATTGTGCCACTTGCAGTACCTGGTCTTTTTGAGTTCCTCGGCTGATGGAATTATTTGATTAGGGGCTAGATTAACTCGCCCTTCTTGAAGCAATAAGTCAAATATCCCATCGGCCTTTGTGACATCGAAGGTGAACTTTCCAGTCTTCTTCTGGCCGAGCGCACAAGGTACCGGCTCCTCATCTTGCACCCATTCAACAGTGCCGATGTTCACCTCCCCATCTGACTCGGAGTCCCCTTGTCCAACAAAGAGCACTTTTGCGCTCCAAGTCCTCTTGGGCTCAAATGACTTGACGTTCTGATCGGCCTCTATGATATCAAAGGTGAATTTTTCCAACTCAGCAATGTCGATATTCGGTTCTTCGTTCGACTCTGAATTTTCTATTTTCTTGGTTAAAAGCACCTCCGCGTCTAGATCTCGCCGATGCGCAGACTCGCTCACTAGTTGGGCAGGTGGATGCATTTCTTCATATTCCCGTGGTGAGCAAGTCGGAGCAATTGATACATCAGCAGCACCAATCTGTCGAACGTTATGCATCGGCTGCCTAACCGATGAGCAATTCTGGACGCCTACTGGCTGACTAGATTGATGTATTTCTTCACATCTTTGTATTAAACAGGCCGGAGCAACCGACCCATTAATAACACCAATCTGTTGAATATTATGCATCGGTTGATTAACCGATGGGCAACTCTGAAAGCCTACTGGTTAAGTAGGTTGATGTACTTCTTCAGGCTCTGACGTCAAAGTACTCAAAGTGTTTGGAGCATGCACAGTACCAGTCATTAGAACACCATGCATCGGTTGCGTCGCCGATGAGCCACTTTGCACAGTTACTGGTTTGTGTTGTGGCATTACATTCATCGGTTGCTGTACCGATGTCTCATGGTACACTTGCGAGTATTGCAGTGTAGTACTTATCGGTTGATGTACCGATACTTCACTCTGAAAATTTGCCGGATGGTATTGCAGAGCTCCTGTCACTTGGTGCCCAGGCTGCGCATATTAGTGCTGAATCGGTAATTGACCAATCCAACCTACATTAGGTGTCATCGGCACATGACTTGCCGATGGCTGAGAACCAGCTGACTCTCGCAGCCCTTGCACCCTTGGATGATAACTTTCATTTGTAGTTACCGCAGGTTGAGCAGCCATGGCCGATGCAGGCTGATTGACACTCGACATGCCTTGTTGCATCGGCCAAGAATTTGCCGATATAGGCTAATTAACTATTGGCACGTCTTGTCGCATCGGCCAAGCATTTACCGATAGCTGACAACCAGCTGATGCTTGTTCTTGTTGTACCCTTGGACGATCACTTTGACTCGTGGGTACCACAACTTGAGCAGTCATTGCCGATACAGATTGATTGGCAATCGGCATACCTTGTTGCATCGGCCAAGAAGTTGCCGATGACTGATAGCCAGCTGATGCCTGTCGTTCTTGTGGCGCCAGATAATTAACAGCATAGCTACCTTGATTAGCAAGTATTCCAGTTTGAAGAACCATTGCCGCCATGGGTTGACTCGCAACTGCTGGGCCTTGTTGTATCGGCAAGTGACTTGCCGATGGTTTGGCGTACGGTACTCTGGGTATTGCCGTTTGCAGATTCCCTGTTGGCAACTGCACCGTTGGAGAAGATGTAGCATAATGCATCATTGGAACCACCAGCTGTACAGATGTTGCCGATGCCATGGGAACCTTCCACCCCGCATGGTTATCTTGGACCAATCTGGAATCAGTAGATAGACTTGGAGACATACCGTATCCCCACCAATTGGCAGAAGTCGGCTGATTCTGGATCATAGGTCCAAACGTTATTGAAGCCACCAGATTTGTGTTCACCTGAGTAGCGCTTGCCGGGCTGGATCTGGGCGGCACGATCTCATCGGCAGATCGGCTCATAATTGGTGCGGACACCTTCGGAACCGCCGATGGGATCGCAATAGATGCCGATCCGAGTTGACGATACTCCGGACCAACATAACATAGTGTCTGTCCCTTGAAAGCTTGTTTGACAGCATTGCATACGGTATCGGACAGCACATTGGGTCGGCTAATTAATACATTATTTAATGCAGAATTAACCGTCTCTTGTATTTTACCAGGATCGACGTTGAAAGTGACCTGCCGTGGCGACGGCGGATCTTGCTTCTGGACTGCTTCGCCGATTCTGTTTAGGCTGAAGGATTTGAGATACAACCACTTGTATTCCTCCATTGCCTGCTCCATAGCCTGCTTCTGATGATTTGTCAGATCTGTTGTGGAGACTTCAATGACACTCCTTGGATTAGTCATGATAGATATAAAAATTGTATAATCGTGTCCCACCGAGCGTGCCAAAAAAGGTGTTAACACAAAAAGCGTCAAGATCTGCGAACACCTCGGGCTATTACCCAAAGCTCAGATTTCGGAGGCGTGCCAGTCAATTTGACCAGTTAATCGACAAGGACGATAACTAGAGCAAGATCCAATCTAGACAACAGCGATGCACCCGGATGCTAGGATTGGGGCTTGATCAGGATAACTAGAGCAGAGCTGAACGAGGCAACAACGATGCGCCTGGATGCCAAGGCTCAGAAGTACTCCCACGCGGAACTTGCAAGGATTTGACGGAGATCAAGGTGATGCAGCCCGTCGAAGCTTGAAGAACTCATTAAAAGCTATGACTAATGCAAAAAAGGGTAAATTGCGATAAAAAGTAGAATAAGAGTAAAATTGGTTTGTTTGATATTGGATTCATTTTCTTTTCATAGCCCTCGGGCACGTATTTATACTCCCACATGGAGACTTGTACAAAGACACGACACGTATCCTTCCTAAAACAAACTCCTAATTTTAAGGAAACTGACTCGCGCAACACGCCTATTTTAAAGGAAAATAAATGACTCATGCAAGAGTCGGACTCAAACTACTATAATAATAACACTGGTACAAAACACCAGTTTCCTTATACTTCTCGATGGAAACTTTCCATCGGCAGATCCCTTCAATCCGCACCTTCCTTTTTTGACCACTGGTAGCCTTTTGCTGACACCAAACGCTAAGTTATGATGTACTCATCGGCACTTCATGCCCATCGGCATCGGCAATACTTCCTGATTAGCGGCCTTGTACTGGTAACTGTCTTCACCAATCATTCCCCATCAGCAGTCGGCAATGACTCCTCATCGGCAATCGGCGATATCTCTTCATCGGCAATCAGCATCAGCAAGACTTCACTGATTAACCTTTGTCGGCAAAGATCATCCAGCCTCCATTGGCAGCGCACTTGGTCTTCCCGCAGCACCCTCATCGACAATGTTGACTCATGCTTTCCCGATGCCGATAGAAAACAGTCGTTGACCAGTCAATCCTTAGCTCATTTGACACGTGCTGAAAAACGGTGTCAACAGCGGCTTAGGCCACTTTGGTGATTGATCTCAGGCATGCTAGTCAATTTGATCTACAATTGACAAGGAAATGAAACGTCAAATTATGGAACCTGCCGGTTGTTGCTAGACAGTTCCATGATTGTGTGGCTCTCATATAGTCGATGAATGTAGGATATTGACTAAAGAGTCAACTCCGAACAGTTAAGGTGCAATAATAATGTATGAACGACTATCATAGGATATTCATGCACATGATGTACAATTAGCTGATCTTATTATAGGAATAAGGTAAAGATGCGACGCATGTAACATTATCGACATCAAACTACCAAATCTATTGAGCATATCAGATAAAGATTAACCATCAACAGAGGTGTGTTCCCATGCAGCCATGATGACAATTAACCCGATAACCTGACCGATTTACTAGCATTGGGGTGTTTCCATGCAACCATAAAAGCAAACAAGTGTTGATGGTAATTAAGAGCCATTTTATCACCATCAAAATACCCGTCAACATCCTCATACTCAAAGGAAAACAAACATAACCTGAACTTATTGTGCAAAATAACTAGTTCCACGTGTCCCATGACTATTTGTTGTAGGTAATGACAAATGGGGGCTCTTGGGAGCCAGTGGGCTCACATAGGGGGGTCGGCCGACCACCCTGTGGACCCACTTGGCCCCCTTAGCCCCATGATCCAAGATCTACCCTCTAGAACACTCTCTACCCCTTGGATCCAAGTGTGTTACCTCCCAACGGTTCAGATTCACATCACAAGGATCCATGGGCCCACATTGAAGGACCGAGAACGACAACCAGAGGCGGGGTGAATGGGAGCCTCAAATTTCTCTCGAAATATTCGGGTCACTCTTCCCAAAAACCAAACCCAGTTGATGGGTGCTCAACCTCCCCCGAGAAACGCGAGCAGGGATTCAGACGAAAACGAAGAAATGAAAGCTCACCGGTAGTGGAGAAAAACTCACCGGAAACCCCAAGAATAAGTTCTCAACCCCTATGGGAAAGAGGCAAGAACCGCAAGCAAATCAGCCAAAAAGACAGGTGTTAACACCGGATTTTTGCACGATGACAACTGAGCTAGTGCACGGTGGATCGGCAGAGATAGATGCTCAGAGCATTCGGCAAAATCCATGCGGTTGGTTAATTCCCAGATTCGGCGATCGATCGTGCAATCAGTTAATTAGAAGAAGGGCGGTTTTATTGGGAGCGACAAAGGCGACAAGTGAGAGCCGAATTGGTAACGATAGCTGCGACAATTAAGGCAATGAAGACTCCGAAGGAAACCAAAGTCAAAATATTGTATTTACTCCTTTAATATTTTGTAGCTGTGTCCTCTTGGGACTCATGTCATAGTCGGGGTATAAATATAAGCCCTTAGCTATTGTAAAAGGGTTCACAACAAAATCAATACAACCGGCCCCGTGCCAACTTCGAGTCCTTTTGTCGTGTCATCGAGTTCTTCGAGAGGAATCATCGATCCGTCGACCTCCGTAAGTCTTGGCAACCTTGTTATCATGCCTAGTATCATGCGGTAGATTTAGATGTTGATGCAAGTAGTCTTGTTTACTGTCAATGATCGTGCGGCGGATCCTTGATTGATGATCAAGAAGTCTTTACTTATGTTTTGTTTACAAGTAAATACCATGCGGCGGGTGTTTGCTCGATATGCTTAGCATAAGCAAGATAGTTATCGGCTCTCGTAGATTTGGCAAGATCTATTAGACTCATTAAGTTATCGTGTTGCATGTTTTAGATAATCTTTACATATTTGCAAACACTCTTTTGCCCAATCTAGATTAACACGGTTCGGCTTTTGTTAATTTTTATAGATCTATCCATGTTACAACGAGTTGTTGCTTTCATGTTGCTCCTATAAGTAGATCTTATATCTATAGTAGCCGAATTAGTTTAAATCTAGATTGTTACGTGTTGCGGGTTCATGCATGCTATCCATGTTTAAGCTTTGATGACGCTAGGTATCGTGCGGCAGATATAGGCTTTAGATTAGTTTAATCATGTTTGCTTACGTGTTTTCTTCATCATGGACCCCAATTCGGCTGATTGCCGAGCTTGGTTATGCTTTAATCTATATTCAGCTATGATTCATTTGTACATCCTTTTCCCATGCATGCGCGTTCGGCAATCGGTGGTTTACGTGCTTTATGTCTACTTTAGCCGAATGTTCCATAAAACCTGTTGGCAGATAGCTTTTATAGCTATATGTCATCGTAAGTGGCTTCAGGGCCGTACATATGGAACTTTCTGGTATTATCCGGCATGTTCCGGTTTATATCTAATGATTTTCATCCCTTGTTAGTTTTAGGTCAAACTAAGTGGCACGTTTTCGGTTCTCGAAGCATCCGGGCACCCGATTGAAGCCACACTTTCCGGCTTGCTATGTGTGAGACATAGTACGTCACTTTTTGTGTCAACAACAGGCAAAGTACGTCACTTCTTTCAAGAATCATGATGAACCAAGAAAGTGTTTCAAGTGTGGAAGCTTTGATCATCTCATTGCTCATTGTCCTTACAATAGTGACAAGGATGATGATGATCACAAGAAGAGAGGCAAGAAAGAGAAGAAGCCCCTACTTGACAACAAGAAGAAGAAGGGCTACTCTCATATTGTCACTTGGGATAGTGATTCTTCATGTGGTGATGATAGTGATCAAGAAAATAAGACCACTACCAAGAAGAAGGCTTTTGCAAGCATTGCAATGAGGGACAAGATCTCTCTATTTGACACTCCATCATCATGCTTCATGGCTAAGTCCACTAAGGTACTTTCTCATGATGAGAGTGAGAGTGAGAGCGATAGTGATAGTGAGGAGCCCTCAAAGGAGGAACTCATGGACATGCTTGAGCAAGCTAAGGATTACATTGATAAGAAGAGGAAGGAGTGCAAGGAATTGCGCAAGACCAATGTGGCTCTTGAGCAAAACTTTGATGAGGTCGTAGCATCTCATAAGAGGCTAATGGAAGCCTACGAGAAGCTAGTGAAGTCTCACACTAAGCTTGAAAGGACTCATTCCTCCTCCTTGACCAAAGTAAGAAGGAGATTGCTCAAACATATCACATGGGAGTTACTTGTGATATTCTTGATGAATCTTTTTATGCTCCTATCATTGTTGCTCCCACTAACCCCTCTTGTAGCACTACCACTTCTACTTCATCTACTAGTGATGGTTTCACTTGTGATGCCTCACTAATGATGGAAAATGAAACCCTCAAGAAGGAGGTTACAAAGCTCAATCACTCCCTAGCTAAGGCTTATGGATGTGAGGACCACTTGCTTATGTGCTTGGGTAGCCAAAGAGCTTCTCTATACAAAGAGGGATTGGGCTATACCCCCAAGAAAGGCAAGGCCGCCTTTGTTTCTCACAAAACTCGTTTTGTGAAGAACACCGGTAGCAATTGCAAAAGTTGCAAGCAAGTTGGTCACAATGAGCAAGCATGCAATAACAAGAAGGCCAAGCAAGATGTATCCTCCATGATATTTGATTCATTCTATGTTCTTACCAAGGGTACTAATGGTGTTCATGCCAAGTTTGTTGGTGCATCTTGGATGGCTTCAAAGAAGTGTATTTGGGTACCAAAATCATTGGTAACTAACCTTGGAGGTGTTGGAATATGCCCTAGAGCTAATCATGTAGATGATTATATTCCGGTTGTATCCATGATTAATAAAGTGTTCTGAGAATATCCATTATAGACAACTAGTATTGATCGACAATTATGTGAATTGTTTGTGGAACTCAATTACCTGAATGGTTATTCTAAAAGTTGTCCCTGGTCGGCATTCTTGTAAGAGCACACTTGAATATTAGACCAGCACATGTATTAGTTGATGGCTATGTTTCACAAGTCATAGACATGGAGATGTCAAACTAATAATGTGGGCACATGTGAGACATGTAGGCTGGACTGACCCAACAAGAGAAAGTCTCTATTCATGTCATGTACGTTATGTCCTTAGACCTGAGATTGTGGTATGTACTCAAGATGTGAAACGATCTACTTAGAGACTATCAAACGCTACTCCGTAATTGGGTAGTTATAAAGGTGGTCCTTGGGTGGTCGGGAAACATGCTATGAGACATAGACAATCAAGATGGAATTTGCCCCTCTCTTCATGAGAGAGATATCACTGGATCACTCATGTGATTGGATCAACAAATGCATGGCCATGCTTGGGTTAAGTGTTAACCCACGAGTTGAACCATATATCGAGTGGCGAAGGGAATAACTTGTACATGGTCATAGTGGTTCGTCTGATATGATCATAGCGTATGCATAGGAGTTGACACGCCTTGCTAGAGGCCGCTATCAACTATTGGTCGAGTAAGAGTACTTGGGCCATGTCTATGTATGCGTGAGCCCATAGGGTCGCACGCTTAAGGGGCTGGAAGCCTAATTCGGGTTGGACCCGAATTAGACTAGGTTTAGGGTTTCTAATGGGCCTCCACCGTGGGAGCTCGTTAGAACGCCTATAAAAGCAAGGGGTGGGCGCGGGGCAAATAAATCCACGCCTTTTGGCAGCCGCCGTCGCCTCCCCACGCTCGCGCCTTTTGCTCCTCGCGGACCTAGCAGTCCGGAGGCGCAACGCTTCCTCCCTGCACGTGTGGGATTCCTCGAGGTGCTGCATCTGGAGCACAAGGACGAACCGCGCGAAGGGGACGTTGAGACGGACGACCACGCAACTGCACTGCCTGCTGCGACGCGCACGACTACATCAAGTCGTCTTCCGCTGCACCTGCGCGTCTAGTGGTAATCCCGTAACCTATAACTAGCAGTAGATCCTGGTTTATGAGGTCGAAAAGTTTTGTTTTCCGGCTAGCGTAGCAACCTCGTATTCCTACAATGGTATCAAAGCCGTTACTGCCTCGTTATAGGTTCAGATCTTGGCATATGGTGATATGCGGGTTTTATGATGAATCTCAGACTTTGGTTCATGTCTTGCTGTGATGGTATTGCAATGACCTACTCGTACCGGTCGGAATTCCGCCATCCAAGTTAACAGATGCAAGTAAATCCAGTCAGGGCGAGTTGGAGATCAATTAGATTGATCGAATTGAAACCTAGGTCAGAAGCCGGGCGCATGTGATGCGCGCCGGGAATAGATGCGATCTATGTAATCCCAGTAAATTTTTGGGCTGATGAGATTAGTCCGATGAGATTTTCATAGTGATTCCATAGATGCGATCTATGTAATCCCGCTTGGTTTTCAGGGTGCTGCTACCTGCTATAGCGCCTAGAATCGTTCTACGCCTTACTTGTTTTTGCAGGAGTTGATGTGGTTGGTATGTCCTATGAGATTGTATGTAATTTTCATGCCCTGCGTGACATGTAAGCAACACGGCTGGAGCCATATGTGTTGCCTTTTGATGTATTGGCCTGCGTGCCATCTTGTGATCTTGCGACTATGTAATTAGTATAGCTTGCGGTAAGATAGTTCTTGGAGGACTTATCACAAGAAGGATGTCACACGTGGATCATGGAGATGGAGATCACCATGATGGGCAAGATGATGGAGATGGAGATCACCATGATGGGCAAGATGATGGAGATGGAGATCACCATTATTTAAAGGGCCATACCAAGTCACTATGTGTGAATGTGATTCTCATTTTATTCTACTTTTGTTGTTCGCTATTATGTTTTGTCTACATGAATATGATAGTAAAGTAGAATGATTCCTCAGCAATGTTTAAGTTGTATGCTTCCCCAAACCTTGCACTGTCACGTGTCTTGTACGATTGGTGGTGGGTCTATGAAATTAGGGTGCCACTGATCTTCCTTGACTAGACAGGTTCGTGTCGGACACTTACTAGCAGAAGGTTTGGTTACTTGAACAAGGTTATCCTAACGGTTAGGGACCTTGAAGCATGGGGAGGTTGAGCGTAGCATAGAGATGCTGCCCAACAACAAGAGTCATATGTGATATGATTAGCAAAGTGTTGCTTACCGATCTACCATGTCTTCTAGCGGTGATGCTAAAGCTCACTAGTTGACTTGTTAGTTGTGGGTCTTGAATCACTAAGTATCAATTGAGGGATATTGATTTTAGTGGGAGTATGTTTTATTTTGATATAACTTACTCCTTCATGGATACATTGTCTTAGTATTTTGCATTACTTTTGTTGTAGATGGCTCCCAGTAATCAGCCATTTACTTTGCGATCAATTCTTGAGAAAGATAAGTTGAATGGAACAAATTATGCGGATTGGATCCGCAGCCTGAGAATTGTTCTCAGGGCTGAGAAAAAAGGAAGATATTCTAGACACCCCATTACCAGATGAGCCTGATGATAATGCACCTACTGCAGAGAAAACCGCTTACAAGAAAGCATGTGATGCTGATCTTGAAGTGAGTTGCCTCATGCTTGCTTGTATGGAACCTGATCTACAGATGCAGTTCGACTACAATCATTCAGCGAACGATATGATCGTGGCGCTTGAAGATATGTTCCAAACTCAAGCGCGGACTGAAAGGTTCAATGTCTCTAAGGCGCTTGCAGAAACCAAGCTGGCTGAGGGCGCACCTGTAGGGCCACATGTAATCAAGATGGTTGGTTACACTCAGAGGTTGCAGAAGCTAGGCTTCTCAATTGGCCAAGAGTTGGCAACTGATTTCATTCTTGCGTCTCTTCCGCCCAGTTATGGAAACTTCATCTCGAACTACCATATGCATGGGGCGGAGAAGGGCTTGAATGAATTGTGTGGCATGCTTAAAACAGCAGAAGCTGATATCAAGAAGGCAGCAGACAGTAGCCATGTGATGGCGGTCCAAAACAAGCCTAACTTTAAAAGGAAGGCTGGGTGGAAGAAGAAGGCGAAGGCTAAAGATGAGATCTCTAAGCCAAACCCTCCTCCTGCCAATGGACCAGCTGCTGAAGCAATATGCTTTCACTGTAAGGGGAAAGGTCACTGGAAGAGAAACTGCAAGCTGTACTTGGAGTCCTTAGAGAAGGATGGCGGTAGTAAAGGTACTCCCGCTGCCTGTACACTTGTTGTTTATGTTACAGATATTTTTCTCGTTGATTCTTACATTAACTCATGGGTATTTGATACCGAATCGGTTGCTCATATTTGCAATACGATGCAGAGAATGGTAAGAAGTAGAAGCACGAGAAGAGGCGAAGCTGATTTCCGCGTTGGCAACAATGCAAGAGTTGCTGCATTGAACGTTGGGACGATGCAACTTCACCTCCCGTCAGGATTTATCATGGAGTTGAATAATTGTTATTTTGCTCCTAGTTTAAGTCAAAACATTGTGTCACCTTCATGTTTGATGAAGGATGGTTATTCATTTGTGAGTAAAGACAATGGTTGTGTGATCTCAAAATGACATGTTTGTGGCTTTTGCATCCATTGTGAATGGGTTGTTTATTTTAAATCTTGATGATACACCTATCTGTAATGTTAATGCTAAAAGGCCTCAGCTTAATGAGTTAAGTTCTACATATGTGTAGCATTGTCGTTTGGGTCATATAAGTGAGAATCGCATGAAGAGGTTCCATGATGATGGTCTTCTAGCTTCGTTTGATTTTGAATCATACGAGACATGTGAGGCTTGCCGACTAGGCAAGATGACCAAGGCGCCATTCAAAGGATTTCCTGAGAGGGCGTCTGACTTGTTGGAACTCGTACATACTGATGTATGTGGACCAATGAGCACGACAGCTAGAGGTGGATTTCAATACTTCATAACTTTTACTGATGACTTTAGTAGATATGGATATGTCTACCTAATGAAGCATAAGTCTGAAACATTTGAAAAGTTCAAAGAATTTCAGAATGAAGTAGAGAATCAACGTGGCAAGAAAATTAAAGCCTTGCGATCTGATCAAGGAGGCGAATATTTGAGCCATGAGTTTAGCAATCATCTAAAGAGTTGCAGAATTGTTCCACAGCTTACGCCACCTGGAACGCCTCAGAGAAACGGCGTGTCCGAGCGACGTAATCGGACTTTGTTGGACATGGTTCGGTCTATGATGAGCCAGTCAGACCTACCACTCTCATTTTGGGGATACGCTCTAGAAACAGCCGCTTTCACATTGAATAGGGTACCGTCTAAGTCCGTAGTCAAGACACCATATGAGATATGGACTGGTAAGAGTCCCAGTTTGTCTTTTCTAAAGATTTGGGGTTGTGAAGTTTATGTCAAACGACTTATGTCAGATAAATTACACCCAAGTCGGACAAATGCTTTTTCGTGGGATATCCAAAGGAAACTTTAGGGTATTACTTCTACAACCGATCAAAGGGCAAAGTGTTTGTTTGCTCGGAAAGGTGTTTTCTTAGAGAAAGAGTTTCTCAACAAAGAGAAAAGTGTAGAGAAGGTGTATCTTGAAGAAGTTCAAGATGAGCCAGTAGGAGATAACTCTACGAGTGATGCTAATGTAGCAGAACAAGTTGAGATACCTGTGGCAAGAGAAACACCACCACCACGAAGGTCAGCAAGAATCCGTGGGGCACGTGGGGAAGTGTTGTTGTTAGACGATAACGAACCTGCAACGTACGCGGAAGCAATGATGGACCCAGATTCCGAGAAATGGCAAAGTGCCATGAGATCCGAGATAGATTCCATGGGAGACAATCAAGTTTGGAACTTGGTTGACCTGCCTGATGGGGTTTAAACCTATTGAGTGCAAATGGATCTATAAAAGAAAAAGGATATGGATGGAAACGTTCAGTCTATAAAGCTCAACTTGTTGCAAAGGGTTTTCGGCAAGTTCAAGGAGTTGACTAGACGAGACATTCTCGCCGGTAGTGATGCTTAAATCTATCCGGATCATTCTAGCAATTGCTGCTTATTTCGATTATGAGATTTGGCAAATGGTGTTAAAACAGCCTTTCTAAATGGAAATTTGGAAGAGGACGTGTATATGATACAGCCCGAAGGTTTTGTTGATCCTAAAAATGCTGGAAAAATATGCAAGCTACAGAAATCCATTTATGGATTAAGCAAGCATCTCGGAGTTGGAATATTCGTTTTGATAAAGTGATCAAAGGGTTTGGCTTTCGTCAGAATGAAGAAGAACCTTGTGTTTACAAGAAGGAAAGTGGGAGCGCTGTTGTATTTCTAATCTTGTATGTGGATGACATACTATTGATTGAGAATGACATTCCTATGTTGCAATCTGTAAAGACTTCACTGAATAATAGTTTTTCTATGAAGGTTTTAGGAGAAGCAACATACTTTTTGGGCAACAAAATCTATAGAGATAGATCAAAGAGGCTTATAGGATTAAGTCAAGAGACATACATTGACAAGGTGTTGAAACGGTTCAACATGGAACAATCCAAGAAAGGGTTCTTGCCTATGTCACATGGTATATGTTTCTGCGAGAAGCAGTGTCCTTTGACAACTGATGAGCGGAAACGAATGAGTAAGGTTCCATACGCTTCGGCAGTTGGTTCCATCATGTATACCATGATATGTACTCGCCCAGATGTCTCATATGCTCTAAGTGTTGCGAGCAGGTACCAAGCCAATCTAGGTGGAGAGTCACTGGACGCTTGTTAAAAACATTCTTAAGTACTTGAGAAGGACTAAAGATGTGTTCCTAATCAAGATGAGATCAAAATGTGCAAAATACATACGGATTTGAATGTTGCAGATCCTTAGACAAAGGCTCTTCCACAGCCTAAGCATGAGGCGCACTTGAGGTCTATGGGGATTAGACATCTAAGAGATTAACTCTAGTGCAAGTGGGAGACTGTTGGAATATGCCCTAGAGCTAATCATGTAGATGATTATATTCCGGTTGTATCCATGATTAATAAAGTGTTCTGAGAATATCCATTATAGACAACTAGTATTGATCGACAATTATGTGAATTGTTTGTGGAACTCAATTACCTGAATGGTTATTCTAAAAGTTGTCCCTGGTCGGCATTCTTGTAAGAGCACACTTGAATATTAGACCAGCACATGTATTAGTTGATGGCTATGTTTCACAAGTCATAGACATGGAGATGTCAAACAATAATGTGGGCACATGTGAGACATGTAGGCTGGACTGACCCAACAAGAGAAAGTCTCTATTCATGTCATGTACGTTATGTCCTTAGACCTGAGATTGTGGTATGTTACTCAAGATGTGAAACGATCTACTTAGGACTATCAAACGCTACTCCGTAATTGGGTAGTTTATAAAGGTGGTCCTTGGGTGGTCGGGGGAAACATGCTATGAGACATAGACAATCAAGATGGAATTTGCCCCTCTCTTCGTGAGAGAGATATCACTGGATCACTCATGTGATTGGATCAACAAATGCATGGCCATGCTTGGGTTAAGTGTTAACCCACGAGTTTGAACCATATATCGAGTGGCGAAGGGAATAACTTGTACATGGTCATAGTGGTTCGTCTGATATGATCATAGCGTATGCATAGGAGTTGACACGCCTTGCTAGAGGCCGCTATCAACTATTGGTCGAGTAAGAGTACTTGGGCCATGTCTATGTATGCGTGAGCCCATAGGGTCGCACGCTTAAGGGGCTGGAAGCCTAATTCGGGTTGGACCCGAATTAGACTAGGTTTAGGGTTTCTAATGGGCCTCCACCGTGGGAGCTCGTTAGAACGCCTATAAAAGCAAGGGGTGGGCGCGGGGCAAATAAATCCACGCCTTTTGGCAGCCGCCGTCGCCTCCCCACGCTCGCGCCTTTTGCTCCTCGCGGACCTAGCAGTCCGGAGGCGCAACGCTTCCTCCCTGCACGTGTGGGATTCCTCGGAGGTGCTGCATCTGGAGCACAAGGACGAACCGCGCGAAGGGGACGTTGAGACGGACGACCACGCAACTGCACTGCCTGCTGCGATGCGCACGACTACATCAAGTCGTCTTCCGCTACACCTGCGCGTCTAGTGGTAATCCTGTAACCTGTAACTAGCAGTAGATCCTGGTTTTATGAGGTCGAAAAGTTTTGTTTTCCGGCTAGCGTAGCAACCTCGTATTCCTACAGGAGGACCCAAGCAAGTTTGGGTACCTAAAAAGAATTGATCTCTCTTGTAGGTCAATTACAAAGCCAGAGGGAGGCATTGGGTGCTTGATAGTGGGTGCACTCAACACATGACCAGTGATGGAAGGATGTTCAACTCAATCAACCAAGATAATACACAAGGTTTTGATAGTATGACATTTGGTGATAATGACAAAGGCAAGGTCAAAGGGCTTGGGAAGATTGCTATCTCCAATGATCTAAGCATTAGCAATGTGCTTCTAGTGGAAAGGCTTGAGTTCAATCTATTGTCGGTTGCCCAATTGTGTGATCTCGGTTTCAAGTGCATCTTTGGAGTGGAAGATGTGGAAATCATTAGTGTGGATGGTTCAAACATGATCTTCAAGGGATTTCGGTATGAGAACCTCTACCTAGTGGATTTCAATGCTAGTGAGACCCAACTCTCTACATGTCTTATTACAAGATGTAGCATGGGTTGGTTGTGGCATAGAAGGCTTGGACCATGATCTAGTGAAGGGCTTGAAAGATGTCACATTTGAGAAGGACAAGCTATGTAGTGCATGTCAAGCCGGAAAGCAAGTTGACAACACTCATCCAAAGAAGAGCATCATGAGTACAAGCAAATCTTTTGAGTTATTGCACATGGATCTCTTTGGGCCAACAACTTATACAAGCATTGGTGGAAATAAGTATGGATTTGTGATAGTGGATGACTTCACAAGATACACATGGTATTCTTCTTGAGTGACAAGAGTGACACATTTGATATCTTCAAGTCATTTGTCAAAAGGTGCCAAAATGAGTTTGAAAACAACTATCAAGAGAGTAAGAAGTGACAATGGGAGTGAGTTCAAGAACACAAGAATTGATGAACTTTGTGATGGATTTGGAATCAACCATCAATTCTCTCCAAAGTACACTCCTTAATCAAATGGGATAGTTGAAAGGAAGAATAGAACCTTGATTGACATGGCAAGATCAATGCTAAGTGAGTACAATGTTAGTCATTCTTTTTGGGCCGAAGCTATGAACACGGCTTGCTACTCTAGCAACCGTCTCTATTGTCATGGAATGCTTGAGAAGACTCCCTATGAGCTATTGAATAGAAGAAAGCCAAACACTGCCTACTTTAGGGTGTTTGGGTGCAAGTGTTATATCTTGAAGAAGGGAACTAGGTTGAGCAAGTTTGAGAAGAAATGTGATGAAGGATTTCTACTTGGTTACTCTACAACTAGCAAGGCTTATAGAGTATGGAACTTGGCAAGAGGCATTCTTGAGGAAGTGCATGATGTTGAATTTGATGAAACTCAAGGCTCTCAAGATGAAGAAGAAAACTTGGATGATGTGAGAGGTGACAAGTTGGTCAATGCTATGAAAGATATGGATGTTGGTGACATTAGACCAAGACTAGTCCAAGATGAAGATGAAGATGAAGATCAAGTGACCATACCAAGTGATCAAGCTAGTGGTTCTCCAACTCAAGATCAAGAAAATACAAGTGAAGATCAAGTTCAAGCTAGTTCATCATTTCAACCAAATGACATCAACATGCAAGTTCTCCAACATACCAACATCGCAAGAGATCATCCTTTTTGGGTCAAGTAATTGGAGGCATTCAAATTGGTGTTCAAACAAGATCAAGATTGGCTTCATTTTGGGAGCATTATTCTTTTGTCTCATCATTTGAGCCAACCAAGATTGATGAAGCTTTGAAGAATGTTGATTGGATCAATTCTATGCATGAAGAGCTTAACAACTTCACAAGAAATCAAGTTTGGGAATTGGTGGAAAGACCAAAGAAGCAAACCAAATGGGTTTTCAAGAAAAAGCAAGATCAAGATGGAATAGTGGTAAGGAACAAAGCAAGACTAGTAGCTCAAGGTTACTCATAAGTTGAAGGTCTTGACTTTGGGGAAACATATGCTCCGGTGGCAAGATTAGAGGCAATAAGAATCCTATTGGCCTATCCTTGTGCACACAATATCAAGCTATACCAAATGGATGTCAAGAGTGCATTCCTAAATGGATATATCAATGAGGAGGTATATGTTGAGAAACCACCCGGTTTTGAACATGCTAAGAAGCGCAACCATGTTTTCAAGCTCAAGAAGGCTCTCTATGGGTTGAAGCAAGCACCTAGAGCATGGTATGAGAGGTTGAGAAGCTTTCTCCTCTCAAAGGGGTTCAAGATGGGTTTGGTTGATACTACCCTATTCACCAAGAAGATTGTAAATGACTTGTTCATCTTGCAAATCTATGTGGATAACATTATCTTTGGATCTTCAAATCAAGACTTTTGTGAAGAGTTTGGAGAGATGATGGCTAATGAATTTGAAATGTCAATTATTGGTGAACTTAGTTACTTCCTTAGACTTCAAATCAAGCAAATGAAGAATGGTACATTTGTGAGTCAAGGCAAGTACATCAAAGATATGATGAAGAAGTTTGGGCTACAAGAAGCTAAAGGCATTAGTACTCCCATGGGGACTAATGGACATTTGGATAGTGACTCAAGTGGCATGATGGTAGATCAAACACTCTATCAGTCTATGATTGGAATCTTACTCTATGTGAACGCTTCAAGGTCGGATGTCATTTTTAGTGTATGCATCTGTGCAAGGTTTCAAGCATCTCCTAGAGAGAGTCATTTGAAAGCCACCAAGAGAATATTGAGATATCTAAAGCATACACAAAAGGTTGGACTATGGTTTCCAAAGGGGTCAAGGTTTGAATTGATTGGATATTCGGACTCCGACCATGGGGGTTGCAAAGTGGATAGGAAGAGCACTAGTGGTACATGTCAAATGTTGGGAAGGTCACTAGTCTCATGTTCATCCAAGAAGCAAAATAGTGTGGCACTCTCTACCGCTGACGCTGAATACATAAGTGCGGGGAGTTGTGGACAACTATTGTGGATGAAAGCTACTTTGGAGGACTATGGAATTCAATTCAACAAAGTTCCATTGCTTTGTGATAATGAAAGTGCGGTGAAGCTCACCAACAATCCCGTCCAACACTCAAGGACAAAGCACATAGATGTGAGACATCACTTCATAAGAGATCATCAACAAAAGGGTGACATTTTCATTGACAATGTGGGCACCGATGATCAATTAGCCGACATTTTCACCAAACCACTTAATGAGAAGAGGTTTTGCAAGTTAGGAATGAGTTGAACATCTTGGATTTCTCCAACATGAGTTGATGCACCCCACTTATGACATGCCTCTACTCCAACATAGCAAGGTACAATTGATTGACATATGCATTCATCCTTTGCTAGTCTGATGAGGGCATCCCAACCGTGCATGCTACTTCAAGTACTAATCAACCATCATCAAACATAAATGACACAATTCAAGATCCTCTTACAAGAAGTCGTTCCAGAAAATTACAAGAGCAGGTGAATTCATTCCTTATTGATTTTAATCTTGATACTTCTAAAAATATTAACTACCTAAGTGTTCTACTTTTGTTGTACTTAGGTATATACATCAAGAGAAGGATGTTACTCTACGTGAAGAAAAGCAACAAACCAGTTCAGACCAGTCCAGAAAAGCAACAGACCAGTTCGGACTAGTCTAGTCCAAAATGGACCAGTTCAAGAAATGATCATATCTCTCTACTCCGAGAAGCTTTTGAGGTTAAAGAGGACATTTGGAAAGCTCTTCAAGTCTGCTTTCTAATGCAGCAAACCTCACAACTTTTAAACATGCCAATATTAAGATACGGACAGATTAGTGAAGACTGCTCTGAAGGTCAACAGCCAGCCTGATGGTTAAGTTCCCATACAAAACTATACTATTCTTTAATGTTTCGTTCTGCATGGTATATATGTTGGAAAGATGGTTAAGTCTACTTTCCAACGCATTTAACGGTGTGCCATTTGGACTTCCCAAGATGGGGATATTACCAATTTACTGAAGACTGCGCAGAAGACCAACAGCCTCGCGAAGCCACATCAGAAACCTATTTCGTGGAGGCCTTTTCACATTCTTAGTCTTTTCATTTCCATCTCGTGTTTATACCTATCTAGCAGGGTTGTTGCTAGTATTTATACCCCTTTGCATCCTTGCAAACTCAGAATTTTGATAATCGAATATAGAACCTTTGTTCAGCTGTGTGCTAACAAACCCCCAGAGCGAGATTCTCTACCCCTTTGCTCTTTTGTTTTCCTTCGCGGAGATTACAGAAGCGGCCGCGTCATCGGCACCCAATCTGTGCTCCTGATCTTCGAGTTCAAGTTGCATAGGTTGGTTTCTTTAAAAGTGTGGTTGGAGAATCCTTGGTTCAGGTTGTCCTATAGAGATGGTGGTTGGCTCCTTATGCGTGTCATCAGGTTGCACTAGTTATCGCAGCTTGCAGCAAGTTATCGGCCAATCTTTGGCTAGTTATCAAGAACAAGATCATATGTCGTGAAGATCGGACCGTATCTCATCATCTGGTATCAAAGCAACGGTTTTCCACGGTAGAATTTTTATCCTAGCTACATATATTTATGTTCGTCCTATCCACTAAAAAGCCACAAAATATTCTGCCATAACCCTTTGTTTCAATCTGTTTTTCTTGTGAGTTTGGTGAAATTTTGGTTCATTAGAGTCTTTGTTTAGTTGATGATCATATTATCCTTCGTGTGTCCTTTGAGCTTCTTTCATATATTTGCAAATCCCTATATATATAAAAAAATCAGAAACCCGTATCATCCTTCGCGTAAACTTTGATCCTATCAAGTTAGAACGTTGACGGTTGTGTATTGTTTCTAAAAAAAGTGTATAAGTTTTATCTCTAGTCTTGTTCTTAGTTATATAAAAAAAGTGTGACAAAAAAAAGAGAAGAAAGAAAAGTGCAAAAAAAAGAGAAGTTGAGAAAAGTTGAGACAGAGAAGTCAAAAGTTCAGTTTATTTATGTCCACAAGTTCTAAAATTTTATATCAAGTTGCACAATCAGTTATTATCTATCCTTTGGTGCAAAATTTTGCTTGGATTTGATTGCAACACTTGCATCCTAGGCATACTCCATGTTTGCATCAAATCTAAAATTATCTTTGCGTGTGTGTTTGATCCATTTACATCATTGATAACTTGTGGTCAGCACTAGGCACTGAACTTCTATTTTGAACTATGATTTAACTTTACAATATCGAGAATTCAGATTGTATTCCTTGTTAATTATATCCCCACCAAGCTCCAAAATAATCCACCGTCATAGAACACTGATCTTGTATTCTCCCAACCATCACTTTCGGTTTCCACCTCGCATTGGCCCTCTGTAATCTGTAGGAATTCATAAGAGCTTTGGTTGGTAAGAGAGGTGAGGTTGTGTGATTCCACATATATTTTCCTATTCCAATATTCCATATATATTTGTTGCAATCTTTCACTATCTTGACAAGAAGATGGTTCTAACGTTGAGATTGATGATTGTGTCACCATTGGCACAATTCAATGAGATGAAGCAAAGCGTGGAGACACTAACAACCAATCTTCAAACACTTATGACTCGGTTGCAAGAACCTCCTCCTGAAGATTCAAATGCAAGTCACCATGAAGAAGAAGTTGAAGAAAACGAAGAACAAGCTGCTGCTCGTCTTGCAAGAGAACAACGAAGACGGCGGAGAGACCGTGTGGTTATAAATGCAAGAAGGCCCCCACTTCTAGGTCATGGAAATGGTCGTAGGGTGTTGGTCATGGAAGAGAGCATGGACTAGAAGAAAGTGGGACTAACAAAGAGGATGAAGAAGAAGAGGTTGGACAGCCCCATCGTGATGATCGTCGTCACCGAGGAAATCGTGGGCGAAATCAGCCCAATGAGGAGAGGTTTGGCAAATTAAAATTCACCATGTCCAAGTTTGAAGGAGGATCTGATCCTAAGCATATCTTAAATGGGAGTTGAAGGTGGATAAAATTTTTTGCTTGCACAATTATTCAAAGCGAAAGAAGGTTGCCATGGCTGCTCTTGAGTGTGATGGCTATGCTCTAATCTGGTGGGAGCAAATGCTGAATGAAAGAGAAGAAGCTGGCCAAGGTGATGTGCGTTCATGGGCTGAAATGAAGAGAGAATTGAGGGCAAGATTTGTTCCAAAATATTATCGTCGTTATATTTTTGACAAGCTACAGTATCTGAAGCAAGGAAGTCTCAATGTTGATGAATATTATAAAGAGATGAGAAGGCAATGATTAGAGCCAATGTGTATGAAGATGAAGAGCAATCAATGGCACGTTTTATGTCAGGGTTGCACTACAACATTCAGCGCATTGTTGAATTTCAGCCGTACAGCAATCTTATTGAGTTGGTGCATCAAGCTAGCAAAGCGGAACGTCAATTGCAGCAGGACATAAAGTCCAATCGAGGAGTATCTTTTAGCACAAAGAGTGCAGCAAGTGCAAGCAAATTCACACCAAGAGTTAGTGGAAACAGAGGTACATTTTCCAACTCAAGTGGTGGTGCACGATCTAGCAAATTTTGAGATTCTAGTGGCAAAGAGTTGGCTGCTCCAAATGAGAGGAACAAATCAGCAAATACATCATCTACTTCAGTAGGTTCTTCCAGCAAAAGTAGTGGAATTCAATGTTTCAAGTGTGGTGGTCGTGGTCATGTTGCAAGAGAGTGTCCAAACAATCGAACCATCATTGTGAATGACAAAGGAGAGTATGAATCTGCTAGTGAAGAAGAACAAGAAGATAGTGAAGAGGAGAATAATCTTGAGAAGGATATCTGTGAATTTGAATCTGGTGCTGCTCTTATTGTATCTCAAATTTTGAGTGTGCAAATGAGTGAAGCTGAAACTGGACAGCGGCACAATCTTTTTCAAACTAGAGCTAAAGTGCAAGATAGAGTTGTCAAGGTGATCATTGATGGTGGAAGTTGTCACAATCTTGCTAGCAAAGAAATGGTTGAAAATCTTGGTTTAAAGGTGCTGAAACACCCTCATCCATATCATGTGCAATGGCTTAATAATTCAGGTTCTATTAAGATTGCACAAAGAGTGAAAGTTTCTTTCAAGATTGGTGAATATATTGACACCGTGGAGTGTGATGTGGCACCTATGACAGTGTATCACATGCTGTTGGGAAGACCATGGCAATATGATCGGTCATCTCTACATTGTGGTAGAACCAATCAATACACCATCAAGTGGAAGGGCAAGGAGTTGATTCTTAAACCCATGACACCGCAGCAAATTCTAGCTGAGCACTTGCAAAAGAGCTCTACAGTGAGCAGTGAGAGTGCAAAAGAAGAGAGAAAAATAATTTGAGTGCCCTCCACAAATCAGTGAGTGAGAGCCACAAGCCAAACATGAGAGAAAACACAAAAAATAGAGGGAGAGAACTTAGTGATGATTGCCACCAAATCTGAAATGAGAGATGTGAGGAATAACCCAGAACAAGTATTATACATACTTGTGTGCAAAGACACATTGCTTTCAGCTAATGACTTAACCTCTGTCCCTAGTGTTGTTGCACGTGTTTTGCAGGAATATGAAGATGTTTTTCTAGAAGAAACCCCTGCTGGACTTCCTCCCTTGCATTGCATTGAACATCAAATTGATCTCACCCCTGGAGCTGCACTTCCAAACCGTCTAGCATACCGCACCAACCCAGAAGAAACTAAGGAAATTCAAAGGCAAGTACAAACACTTTTAGATAAAGGTTATGTGCGAGAAAGTTTAAGTCCTTGTGCTGTCCCTATTATTTTAGTGCCAAAGAAAGATGGTTCATGGAGGATGTGTGTAGATTGTAGAGCCATAAATAACATCACCGTTCGTTATCATCATCCTATTCCTAGGCTAGATGATATGCTAGATGAATTGAGTGGATCCATGATATTTTCTAAAATTGATTTGAGAAGTGGTTACCATCAAATTAGAATGAAAATTGGAGATGAATGGAAAACTGCTTTTAAAACAAAGTTTGGGCTGTATGAATGGTTAGTTATGCCTTTCGGTTTGACTAATGCCCCTAGTACATTCATGAGATTGATAAACCATGTCTTGCGAGCATTCATTGGAAAATTTGTTGTTGTTTACTTTGATGATATTCTAATTTATAGCAAGACATTAGAGGAACATGTTGCTCATATTCAGCAAGTTTTGGATGTGCTTAGGAAAGAACAATTATTCGCTAACCTTGAGAAGTGCACATTTTGTACAGATTAGGTTGTGTTTCTTGGTTTTGTTGTCTCAGGTTCAGGAATTCAGGTTGATGAATCAAAGGTGAAAGCAATCAAGGATTGGCCAACTCCTGAAAATGTAAGTCAAGTGAGAAGTTTTCATGGACTTGTTGGTTTTTACAGGAGATTTGTTAGAGATTTTAGCACCATAGCTGCTTCCTTGAACAAGTTGACAAAGAAAGGTGTTGCCTTCCAATGAGGTGAGCCACAAGAGAAAGCTTTCCAAGTGTTGAAGAAAAGATTATCCAAAGCCCCCCTGCTTGTGTTGCCGGATTTTACTAAAACCTTTGAGGTTGAATGTGATGCAAGTGGGATTGGAATTGGAGGAGTTCTCATGCAAAATGGATAGCCCGTTGCATACTTTAGTGAAAAGTTAGGAGGAGCACAACTGAACTTTTCGGTGTATGATAAGGAGCTATATGCTTTGGTAAGAGCTCTTGAGACTTGGCAACATTACTTATGGCCCAAAGAATTTGTTATTCATTCAGATCATGAGGCTTTGAAGTATTTAAAGGGCCAAGGAAAACTGAATTGTAGATATGCTAAATGGGTTGAATTCATTGAAACTTTTCCATATGTTGTAAAATACAAGAAAGGTAAAGAAAACATTATTGCTGATGCTTTATCTCATAAAAATGTTTTGTTAAATCAAATTGAAGTAAAGGTACCTGGAATTGAAAGCATAAAAGAATTGTACTCTGCTGATCATGACTTTTTAGAACCTTATACAAAATGCATAGCTGGAAAGGGATGGGAAAAATATCATTTACATGATGGATTTTTGTTTAGAACTAACAAATTATGTGTTCCACATTGCTCTGTTAGACTCTTGTTGTTACAGAAAACACATGCAGGTGGACTGATGGGTCACTTTGGATGGAGAAAGACCTATGAGATGCTAGCTGATCACTTCTATTGGCCAAAGACGAGAAGAGATGTTCAACGACTCTTGCAATGATGCATCACCTGTCACAAAGCTAAGTCAAAACTGAACCCCCATGGATTATATACTCTCTTGCCTATCCCAAATGCTCCTTGGGAAGATATTAGCATAGATTTTGTTTTGGGATTACCTAGGACTAAGAGGGGGAGAGATTCAATTTTTGTTGTTGTTGACCGCTTCTCTAAAATGGCACATTTTATACCTTGTAATAAAAGTGATGATGCTTCCCACGTAGCCTCTCTATTTTTCAGAGAAATTGTAAGGTTTCATGGCATGCCCAAGACGATTGTTTCATACCGTGACACCAAGTTTTTGAGCTACTTTTAGAAGACATTGTGGGCAAAGCTTGGTACAAGGCTGCTGTTTTCCACCACTTGCCACCCTCAAACGAATGGGCAAACTGAAGTTGTGAATAGAACACTCTCTATGTTGCTATGAGCCTTGATAAAGAAGAACTTGAAGGAGTGGGAAGAGTGCTTGCCACATGTGGAATTTGTTTACAATAGGGTAGTACATTCTACAACTAATATGTGTCCTTTTGAAGTTGTATATGGTTTCAAACCACTTGCTCCGATCGATTTGTTACCTCTACCATTGGAGGAAAGGAGTGACATGGAAGCATCCAAGCGCGCGTCTTATGTCAAGAAGATTCATGAGAAGACCAAAGAAGCAATTGAGAAGAGGTCCAAGTACTATGCTGCATGGGCAAACAAGCATCGCAAGAAGGTGACATTTGAACCTGGAGATTTGGTTTGGGTACATCTTCGCAAAGACTGCTTTCCACAAAAGCGCAAATCCAAGTTGATGCCTCGTGGAGATGGTCCATTCAGAGTGTTGTCCAAGATCAATGACAATGCCTACAAGATTGAGCTTCCTGAAGACTATGGTGTTAGCACAACCTTCAATGTTGCTGACTTAACACCATTCTTTGGACTAGAAGATTCAGAGTCGTCGAGGTCGACTCCTTTTCAAGAGGGGAGGATGATGAGGACATCCCAACCGTGCATGCTACTTCAAGTACTAATCAGCCATCATCAAATATAAATGACACAATTTAAGGTCCTCTTACAAGAAGTCGTTCCAGAAAATTACAAAAGCAGGTGAATTCATTCCTTATTGATTTTAATCTTGATACTTCTAAGAATATTATACTACCTAAGTGTTCTACTTTTGTTGTACTTAGGTATATACATCAAGAAAAGGATGTAACTCTATGTGAAGAAAAGCAACAAACCAGTTCAGACCAGTTCGGACTAGTCCAGTCCAAAACGGACTAGTCCAGTCCAAAACGGACCAGTTCAAGAAATGATCATATCTCTCTACTCCGAGAAGCTTTTGAGGCTCAAGAGAACATTTTGGAAATCTCTTCAAGTCAGCAAACTTCACCACTTTTAAACATGCCAATATTGAGATACGGACAGATTAGTGAAGACTACTCTGAAGGTCAACAGCAAGCCTGATGGTTAAGTTCCCATACAAAACTGTACCATTCTATAATGTTTCGTGCTGCATGGTATACATGGTTGGAAAGATGGTTAAGTCTACTTTCCAACGCATTTAACGGTGTGTTATTTGGACTTCCCAAGATGGAGATATTACCAATTTATTGAAGACTGCGTAGAAGACCAACAGCCTCATGAAGCCACTTCAGAAACCTATTTCGTGGAGGCCTTTTCACATTCTTAGTCTTTTCATTTCCATCTCGTGTTTACACCTATCTAGCAGAGTTGTTGCTAGTATTTATACCCCTTTGCATCCTTGCAAACTCAGACTTTTGATAATCGAATATAGAACCTTTGTTCAGCTGTGTGCTAACAAACCCCCAGAGAGAGATTCTCTACCCCTTTGCTCTTGTGTTTTCCTTCGCGGAGATTACAGAAGCGGCCGCGTCATCAGCACCCAATCCCTGCTCCTGATCTTCGAGTTCAGGTTGCGTAGGTTGGTTTCTTTGAGAGTGTGGTTGGGCGAATCCTTGGTTCAGGCTGCCGTATAGAGATGGTGGTTGGCTCCTTGTGCGTGTCGTCAGGTTGCACTAGTTATCGCTGCTTGCAGCAAGTTATTGGCCAATCTTTGGCTAGTTATCAAGAACAAGATCCTACGTCGTGAAGATCGAGACCGTATCTCATCATAGTCTTGTATAGAGCATATAGACATCACTGATGATAGGCTCATTCATGAAAATCAAACATTTGCTATGTACATATGACATCACTGTTGCTTCTATGAGTCGATTGATCTAGTGATGGCATATGACATGTTGATAAGCTTGCAGCCTCACATGTTTAATCTAGAATGCTTATTCTTATACTTAACTAATATGGCCAAGATAACCATTGCAAGATGTGTGAAGAAGCTTGTCCATGGTTTAAACCGTGTTAAGTATCTAGGACAAGTAATCTAGGTTGAATAAAAATTGATAATTCACCCCGCTTCTTTCTAAATTTACTTGATAAACAAAGCTCGGTAAGTATCCTGAAGTGATATATGTTACTACAAGTGGTTTCCTTTGTGGTAATATGTGACAAAGGGGGAAAATTGTGAGAAACATGATAGTAATAAAGGGGGAGAAACGCTAAAAAGGGAAAATGTTAAAATGAGAAACATGATAAGATTAACAAGTGGAATCTAGAAATAGGGGAGAAATAAGATTTTGGAAAAATGAAAAATTAAAATTTGATCACACAAGTAGGGGAAGCAAGCCTATGAACAATTTGTTGCATTTAATTGTGCATTTACTCATATGCTTGCTTGCATCTTAAGTGTAATACTTTTCAAGTGATTCTTGCTTGTGTGGTGCATGACTAGTTGTAATCTTGATTGATACTTTGATTACTAGCATGCATAGGAAGTTAGCTAGATATCCTCTTTTGTATGTTTTGCTTTTCAATTGGTATCGAGCTAACCATGTTGCTAAGGGATAATTCAAAGGCGCACTTTGATCGGTATCACGCTTCAAAGGTTTATCTTTAATCCTTAGCATCATGTCATAGATTGTTAGTGTTCACCCCTCCAAAAGTTCTACCTAAGCATGTGTGCAAAGCTTGATTCTTATTCATATAAGTGCACACATGTAGGGGGGTTAACACTATCAAACCAACTTAGAAATGATTGACCACCTTTCTATTCTCATACATTCCAAGTGGTATCAATCATTTCAAGTTGAAATCAAAATCATATTTCATATCATTTTATATGGGTTGTCATCAATTACCAAAAATGGGGAGATTGAAAGATCTCTAGTGTTTTGGATAATTGATGAAACCTAAGTACTAACCTAACTTTAAGTGTGAGTAGGCTTCATACACTAAGAAGAAGATGAAGAAGACAAGTGATGGAGAAGGGTGGAGGATAAGGAGAAAGTCATCTAGAAGCTCACACTTGGAGAAGAAGAGAGAAGGAGGAGATCCTAAGAAGCTATACAAGGCAAAGGTATAAGCTAGGGATTTTTTGGTTTGGTGATCAAGACACCTAGTGGGTGTGATCACATTTAGGATAGGTAACCGTACTATTAAGAGGAGAAAATAGTTAGTGGTTACAACTATCGAGTGCCATTAGGTTGATCATCATTGCATTGCATCTAAAACCTAATGAGCAACCCTTGTAAAACTTGATAAAATATGCCACACTCATGCACAAGTCAGTGAAACACTTGGTGGTGGCACATGAGATCAAGGGAAGCAAAGAGGAAAGAAATCAGACCAAGACAAGGCTCCGGACCAGTTGTGCATAGGAGCTCCGGACCATAGCGAGTGGTCCGATGGCTGCTCCTAGCACTGGCTGGCAACAGAGGAACCTCCGGACCAGAGGCGAAAAGGAGCTCCGGACCATAGACGAGTGGTCCGGTTGCTCAGTCAACCACAGAGCTGGAGTCAAAGGAGGCTCCGGACCACTCGGCATGGTCCGATGGACTGGTCTGATGGTGAGGTCCAGAGCTCAGGTGCTCCCTACATGAAATGATCAAGGCTCGGTGGAGGCTCCGGACAACTTGGCATGGTCCGGTGGACCAGTCCGACGATGAGGTCTGTTTTCAGATTGAAGCTGAGGTGAGGGCGTCGGACTAAGGCATCGGACCAAGGCGAGTGGTCCGATGGTGGCCGATTTCCGTGCGCCAACGGTCGACTTTCAAAGCTCCGGACCACCTGCTATGGTCCGACGGTGGTGACTAAAAGTGGTCCGGTGGTCACGTTTTTAGCACTCCACAAGTGCATAACGTCTAGTTTCTTTGAGGAGGCTATTTAAGGGTGTGTGGCTGGTTCAAGGAGTCTCTCTTGCACAATTGGCTATTGCATACTCTTGTGAGCAAAACACACACACTCCCACTCCTCTCATAGTTGATTGTTCATCTTTTTAAGTCAGTTGAGTGATCAAGTGCATTGCATGAAGTGATTCATCTTAGTGGCCCTTGGGAGTTGATACCGCTGCTAGTTTCTTGTTACTCTTAGTGATTGCCATCACCTAGACGGTTTGGAGCAAGCGGTGTGGATTCGAGAAGCTTAGTGATTGTGCTTCGTCGACCACAAGTGGTGATTGTGAGGGGTTCTTGTGCATTCCTCCTGGGAGATCGCAAAGGTAACTCTAGTGGATTGCGCGTGTCTTGGAGTGCCCTCATCTTGTGTTGGTTGTGCGGCACTCGGTGATGGGTTTGGTGTGTGATGCCAATTAGCTCGTGAACCTCCAAGTGAGTGAGGCGACACAACGAGGACGTAGCTAGTTGGCAAACTAGTGAACCTCAGGAGAAAAATCAAGTGTCAACACTTTGTCTCCCTTGTGATTGATTGGTGTTCTTGGAGCTCCCAATTTGATTGGATCAAATCCTCTACTCGGCGGTATAATCATCCAACCTATCTCTTTCATACTTGCAAGTAGTATATTAGGTTGTGCCTAGAGGACTTCTAGAATTGTGTAGGCATTGGTTGTGCTTAGAGCTATATTAGGCTAGCAATTGTGTTTAGGAGGCTTCACATCCCTTAGTTTGCTAGTGCTAGTCAAGCTTCGCCACCTTATTGTCTAACTTGTTGAGTTTGTTTTGAGTTTTGAATTTAGGCTATTCACCCGCCCCCTCTAGCCTTGGATAGGACCTTTCAACGGCCCCAAGGAGCGGTCGGTCGACCGTGCTTCTAGGGCCCGGACCCACCAACCAGCATCCGTTCGAATTCAAACATCTATTATGACTGGTTTGCCACGTCTCTCCCCTTTTTCCTCTATGTTTTTTCATTTGTTTTCTCATTTTCCTTTCAAGAATAAAAATGAAATAAAAATATTTCTTCATGAAACTTATCACTTAGTTTAATTTCCTTTTAATATTGAATAAAACAAGAAGATCGCATCCAAAATTAAAATTTTGAAAAGTGACATGTTCTATGACGTTTAAAGGGCAAAAGCGTCATAAAGACAAATTCTTGCTTTTTGCTTATGCTAGTGGGAAAACATTTTGATAGGAAGATCATATGGACTAAGTTGTTGATTAATGTGATATAGTCTCGGCTGATGATTCATACCCTTTCTATTTAAAGTTCTTGGAGATTAATTTTTGAAAATGTCATAAAACCATAATGTCACTACTCCTCTATAGTGAGAAAAATCCTACCAAAGCCATAAATATTTATGCAAGTTCAAAACCCTACTCATATGCTTCTTGTAATTACTTTGAGTTTGATCAAACCTTGTGACCCTTGTTGAGAATTATGTCATAGTTCAAAGATCATGATCACATGCACGCCACATACTTTTCATTGCTTCTACACTGGAAGTATGCAAAACATGCCTTTCATTTACATGATCCATGATCATACAATAAATACTCTTGAAATAAATGTTATGACCTCTCCCTATATTTTTCAAAAAGAGATATGGCTATCATAAATGAAAAATGATGATGAGCAAAGCTCTTCAATTCTAAAAAAAATCTTATCATGATAGCCATGTCTTAAGTAATCCCAAAGTTAAAGAGATCATATACATAGTTAAGGAGTATATGTTAGACTAATACCTTTGTTCACACACATGCACATCTTGATCTAGGATTATGACGTTCTTCTCCTTGTATCCTTGTTTTGACTTTACAATATAAGTAATGCAAGTTTTCTATATTGATCATCCCTACCTAAGCTCCACATAAGCCTGTAGAAATAGGAAGATACAAAGAAGGCAATCTCTTTATGCCTTGTAAGGAATCATACACCTTGAGTGACTTAGAGTGCTATAAGAGGAGTAAGATGACTTATGAGATTTCTTTTGAAAAAAATATCAAAAACTCCAAGTACTAAAATATTATTTGGGAAGATGACTTTGCCTCGAAAATCTATTCCATTTCTCAACTTCTCAAGGATATATGTTAGCCAATACCACATATCCCATTGGTATGACAAAATGTCTTGAGTGAATCTTTATGCTTGCTTTATACTTTAAATAACATAGTCTTGTTATCTTTTAACCATTACTCGAGGACGAGCAAAGAGGTAAGTATGGGGGATCTTGTTGACGGTAATTAAGAGCCATTTTATCACCATCAAAATACCCGTCAACATCCTCATATTCAAAGGAAAACAAATATAACCTGAACTTATTGTGCCAAATAAGTAGTTCCACGTGTCCCATGACTATTTGTTGAAGGTAATGACAAATGGGAGCTTTTGGGAGTCAGTGGGCCCACTTAGGGGGTCGGCCGACCACCCTGTGGACCCACTTGGCCCCCTTAGCCCCCATGATCCAAGATCTACCCTCTAGAACACTCTCTACCCCTTGGATCCAAGTGTGTTACCTCCCAATGGTTCAGATTCACATCACAAGGATCCATGGGCCCACATCAATAAGATCAGCGTGACAAATCAACTCAGAACAAGTATCCAACGCATATGACAGGTGGGACCATCAGCCAAGACACAAAGGTGGGCCAAAGACCCCATAGGGGGATCAACCGACCTATAGGTAGGCCCCACAAGGCCCCACTTGGTCCCTGACCAGTGGGCCATCAACCAGGAGGAGCAGAGGGGGCCCACAGGCCAGTAGGGGGGTCGGCCGACCGCCCCTATGGCGGTTTCACCCCCCTCAACCGCCTCACTCACTCCCCACATGGTGAAATCACCACCCTCTGTCATATGACGGTTCCGAGGTCGGTTAGATCCAACAGTGGCTGATGAATGTGACGCGGATCACTGACGTGGCACCGGAGTAGCCCCTACTCCACCTCTAGCTATAAATAGACCCCTAGAGCTCCCTTCTCATTCATGCCTCATTGGAGAAACTACTCTCTAGTCTCTTAGCGGAGCTCTTCGGTAGTGTTATGCTAGTTGGAGGAGAGTGAAGAATTCTTCTGGAGAAAGCCCCAGATCTGTCAGGAATCTTCTCCAGAGTTCTTCCTTAGCGGATGCGAGACTCTTGTAAGTTTAGGACTTGTAAGTGACTTCTTATGAGTTCTTTATAGCATTCAATATTCTAAATCTGGTTTAGCTGTTATACAACTTTTCATGCTTGATCATCGCTTTGCTCTGAGTAAAGTGTTTTAATCTTAGGCCAATGTTAAAGTAGTAAGATTAGTGTAGACATGGTGTCTAAGCTTAATCTTGCCTTTGTAAACCGCTTATTGCGCGGATTGTTTCTGGATGCTAGTAGAAGGTGACAACTCTATCTAGTCTTTGTATTCCACCACGTGTGTCAGATAAGTTCTTAAAAGGTAAGGCTTCAATACAACGTGACGGCGTGGTCCGCTTAGAGTTTTTCCCTCTTTCTGATTTATCCCGTCGCCTCCTGCAAGAGAAGGGCCGATAAGGCCAGTATAACCAGCTATCCCTTGTTATACTTCTGTGTTGTTTTGAACCTCTCAACCCAGTTATCATAATCTCCCTTGATCCATCATAGGACATATCTTTAATCCTAGTTAGATCACTATCGTTCCCTGAGGAAAATACGATACCTGGAATACTCCCGGTGAAGTGCTACATCGGTATAATCTGTGTGCTTACGGATTTATTCAATAGTCATAAGAAATCTACTCTACCCCTACTCCTACTCCTAGGGGTGGCCGGAGGCCGGAAACTAAGTACTAGTTGTGTATTTGATTGATTGGATGTCCTTTACAACTCTCCCGACCCTGCTATCTATATACAATAGCATAACCCTAGCTTGAACCGGCCGCTGGCCAAAATAAGGAAACTTGGATGTCTTAGGCCTCAATCTTTGGCACAGCCTACCACACGTATCTCAACAGCCGATATGCGTGATCTTCTTTGAGTCGGTTCCCTTAACCAACCTTCTGGGTCCACCTTTGCAGCATATTCTTTCTGTCTTCGGGACCCACCTGTATTTACCTGGTCGTGCCAAAATACGGTGTTAAAACATGCCCCCCAGTTTTTGGATGAATTTTATTTCAATCCTAAAACTACAAGTGACCTCTTCCTTTTAGTCGATCCAGCTGAGCTTGGGTATTCACTAAATTTCCATTCGCCCTCCTCCCGCTCGATATCTTTACTCTTGTCCTTGAATTGGATCAGGAATTCAAGAACCATGTGCTAATTCCATTGGCCGACCAACTCAATTGTTACTTCCTCGGCCCCATGGGTAACCCAGATCCATCTCCTGTCATTGTGGTAGAGACCAATAGGATACCCTTTAAGAAGTCATCCATGGAGCTAGGACAATGGGACAAGAAGTCCTCATCCAGGAATTGGCCTTCCTCTATTCTAGGTTGGAGAAATTGGTTCATGAAGCTTTCCAACCATAGAAACACTTACTAGGGTAATATCGAGCAGTGCATGTCTCTTTCTCTGTCCAATATGAGGAAGAACGAACCTTTGCTTCAGGCAGCCTGCTACTTTTGGTCCAATACTTATAATGCCTTTATCTTTGGTCATGGACCAATGACCCCCACTCTGTCCGATGTTCATATGTTAACCGGCCTCAACATTACAGGAGATATACATCCTCATCGCCTGGCCACCAAATCTTCGATTTTGGCGAAGAACTTCAAGACAGGAGGCTAGAGTCAATATATTAAAAACAGTGAATCTGTCCCAGTTACTGACAATGAGCGTATACTCTTCTTGAATATGTGGTTAGACAGGTTCCTCTTTTGTGGACAATCATGCATGCCTACTGGCAATTACCTGTCTTTTGCCGAACACGTTAATTCTCAGAACCAAGTGTATCGGCATTTGGTGAAGAATGAAACCATCCCAACTATCACAGGGTTGTGGTGGTTTCTCTAGCTCTGGCTCAATATGCAGATGCACAGAATTGTCACTTCAGACCTGGCATCCTTGTCCTTCCCTTCGAAGACCTTCTTGGAAGAAGATGAGGAAGAGTTATAGAAGAAGGAAAAATCTAGCCGATGTGTATCATTTGGTGAAGCAGCATCTGCCGTTATCATTACCAAAACTACTAGGGAATTCTTTAGGCTATTCTACAAGGGATTCTCTGCAGATATCTTGGAATGGTTTGCTTACGCGGACGTCTCAGCGTTTGAACTTCCCTTCACTTTCAGATTCCATGAGCGGTATGTGGACCAACATTCTATGCTGGTCTTCAATGATCTAGTCAAACCCTGCCTGTTGCCTACGGAACTTCGACATGGTAGAGAAAAACCACTCATCTCATATGAGTTCTACAACCCTTCCATTGCGGCAAGGCAAATGGGATTTGAATAGTTGCCCTCAAGCCTTTTATCACGAACAAACTCTACCCAAGGGAACCCGTGCTTTCAGGATTAGAGTTCAACCGGATTGTTCAGATCAAAAGATCTCTTCCTCCTATCCTTGTTAGAGATCACGTCTGTCCGGCATTCATTTCTTCTTCATTCGTCACCTGGTGGCATGAATGGAGTCAGCATTTTTTCAGCGAAGCGGTGGCCACTTACTGTTCACTGTTGGACCCGGATTTCTATCCTCCCCCTGAGGTATCGCCCATCATCTTGCAAGGTTTTAACTATTTCCGTATCACTTCCTCAAACTCATCTTGCAGGACCTCGAAGGGCTTAGTCCTCCTCCGATGACCTATGATAAATGGTGTCCCAACCCCAGACTTGGTTGCGGGGCACCATCCCTGAGGGTGCTGATGAAGAGGAAGATATACAAGTCGTCCGATCACGAGCTTGTGAGCTCCTTCATGAAAAATGTTGGTTCCCGGAACTCCGTAAGGTCCAAGAAGCCCAGAACCGCTAAAACCAAAGCCAGGGTGGTGACAAAACCAACTGTTGGTCGTTTGGGCATTCTAACTGACGCTGCTATTGCAGAGGTACGCTATCTTTTGCTCATCCTTATTGTTGAAACCATAGCTGATGTTCTCTGGTCCTTTAGGACGAGGAAAGAACCAACCGTCTCTAGGCCGAACTCAATGTAGATATGGGAACAATGCCCTCATCAAACGACACAACGTCCGATGTTGGCCAAGGTACTTTGTATCCTTAGCCAATAACCCTTTAATAGGATTATTTTACCAACCTGCACAATCTCCAGGACACTTCTCTGAAGATCCATCGGTTGTTCCTGCTCCAAAGACTGCTTCACCCGATCAGGTACAACGCAGGACTTGCTAGCCCGTTACACAGCTCATCAATAATGATTTTTCGTGTGCCGTTTTAGGAACAGTCCTATCATATCCGGGCCCCTTTTCCTCTGGATGACTATGTCCTTTCCGAAGGAGCCGACACCTCACAGTCGGCGCATGCTGTTTCGCTCCCTGACGATGTGAAGACCCAACTCAGGTCATTGGTCCCTCTTTTGTCAGTGAATACCTCATCTTTAATATGTGATGTAGAGGGAGTCCGGAAAATTGTTCACTCAGTTGAAGATACCTTGCCACCTGACCTGAGGGATGCATTGACTGCCATCGCTTACATAGAGCAGCACAAACCGGCTTTCCTCAGAGCTCGATCTAGACTCGCAGATCACAAGTCTCAAATTGGTCTGTCTGACGAAGAGCAACGTTGCCTTTCTGACATGTTGGAGTTGAAGAGTACGATAGAACTGCTAAGGGGCCTTCCTGATGGCATCAATCTCACCTTGGCAAAACTAAGGGCCGAACGGGAGCAGCTATTGTCCCGGCTCAGAATCGTTGACGACGCCATCGCCCGGGAGGAGAATAATTTGGCCAAGATTCCTGCTGACCTGCATGATCATCGATAGAAGATGATGCTCCTTTCTTCGAGGATCCAAACCCTTCGATCCAAGAAGCGCCCGATATCAGGTTCCATAGAAGATGATCATCAAGTACTGGTTGAGGTGGTCCAATTCCTCCTAGATGCTCTGGAGGCTATCAAACTGTCCTTAAATCTGTAATCTTATCTTGTAACATTTGCACCTCGTGACTGTGGCGACCCTGAACAATTATTGACTGCTTCCACAGTATCCGTTCGCCTGGTTGCACCATCTGCTTGAATTGCCAACTAACTATTTAGTTGTCTACTCGTGAATTTAATGGGCCGCCTTAGCCGATTCACATTGTGGCGAACTTTACTTCGGTCCACCAAACCACCACCCTTACGCCTGTTCGCACTAGTGCTTTTAAATAGCAATTGGGTTTCCCAAAACGATAGCCAGTGTATTTTGCATCCATCTTTTCCACCGTTCTGCCAAACTACCCCCTTGTCTACAGTAGAATTCCAATCCATGGCGGATTTCGTACATCGCTCGACGTTCAACTCTGCCAATAGTGTCTCCCAGCCGCCGCAGCATCGATTCCCGAGGTAAATGGCCATCCAGACCCCTCCTTCTTGCCTGGTTTGATCCGCGAAGAAACCCTAACTAGTCCTTTTTAGTTCTTCTCGGGCAGCTGAACCGAGTGTCAACTCACCGGCAGCCGATGATGATCCGAGGGGTGCCTCCCAGGTCGAGCGTCTTCTCTTGGAGGAACGTCGGGAACGCGCTAGCCTAGAGGAGGAACTAGTGGCAGCAAAGGGCTTCTCTTCATCATGCTAAGATGTTTCTCGGGTCCTCTTTGGTCAGAGCCGATGGTACGCTTCTCAATTCCAGATCTGATTGATTAGCCGATCAAACCTTCTCGTTTGTCTCGTCTACCTTGACTGCTACTCCATGATCTCCTCTTCTGCTGCTTGAACCTTTCATGTATGGCAGAGCTAGCGTCCGTCATCGCCGCAGTGGCAGACCTTCTTCACGCTTGAGGGTCAACGCCAGAGGAATGCCTCAACGACATGCCAACGCATATTCAGGAACTAATTTTTTAGTTCGTCTCCCATGTGTTGGTATTTCTTATGACTATTGGATAAATCCGCAAGCGCACACATTATACCATTGTAGCACTTCACCTAGGAGTGTTCCAAGGTATCATAATTTATATTTTCCCAAGGGAAGTGGCAGAACCGTCCAAATTATAAGAGATCAAGTACAAAAGTAGCCGACTTAACTGCCACTTAAAGCACTTGAGCCCATATAATCTCGTTAGTCCGGAAATCTCAAAGGATTTCTAACAATCGTATATCCGACCAAGATCGCGCAAACTCAGGTATGCACATTCGAACGAACCAACAATTGAAACGAAAAACTTGAAGTACGAAATAAAAGTTATTACAACATTGGTTCCAAATCAAGTAGTACTTACGCCACAACACACGTGGCCAAATGAAAAATTGTGTTGAAACTCGAACCCAAAGTTTTACTCCACACTAATACCATTGATAGATAGGGGTGCCAACGAGACCATGTCCGGCAAAAGCAAAATATGAGCTCGTGGATGACCTTGCCCAAGGCCTACTCCTCTTCTCCATCGACAGGATAGAGATAGTGCTTACAATAGCCAAAGTATACTTGGCCATCTGCAACAAACGGGATAAACCCTGAGTACAGGACTGTACTCAACTAGACTTACCCGTCTAACTGAAAATAAAGACTCCAAGGATATGCATGGATATATATGTGGATCTGGGTAAACTTTACTTTTGCGGAAACGCGAGCAATATGAAATAACTTTAAATAATAGGGAGCAACCAATTTCCATCTTATTATTTATCTCTAGGTTTTGCACCTGTACTGGAGCACTCACTTGATCTAAGCAAACAATATAATAATACCATATCCAATTCCTTTATCAATATTTTAGTAGAACCATTACGATGTCACATGGAGTTGTACCGTGGTGAAGCTCAGCATAATCCCCCACTATCCGGTGGGAGGCGGTGTTGACACCGTTTTTCGACACGTGTCAAATGGGTTGAAGCTTGGCTGGTCAATGACCGTTCTCCATCGGCATCGATAAAGTATTAGCCAATATTGCCGATGGAAGAATGCTGCAAAAGGCCAAGTGTGTTGCCGATGGAGGCTGGGTGATCTTTGCCGACAAAGGTTAATCGGTGGTCTTGCCGATTGCCGATGAGCTTCTATTGCCGATTGCCGATAAAGGGGCCTTGCCAATTGCCGATAAAGGCTCGTTGCCGATTGCCGATGGAGGATGGTTGCCGATTACCGATAAGGCTCATTGCCGATTGCCGACGAAGAGATGCTGCCGATTGCTGATCGGGAAAATATTGCCGATGCCGATGGGCGTGACTTAGCAATTGGCGGTAGCGGAGGGTTACAAGTGGCCAAAGAAGGAAGGTGCGGATTAAAGGGATCTGCCGATGGAAAGTTTCCATCGAGAAGAAGTATAAGGAAACTGGTGTTCTGTGCCAGTATTATTATAGTAGTTTGAGTCTGACTCTTGCATGAGTCATTTATTTTCCATTAAAATAGGTGTGTTTGTTTAGGAAATAAATATTATTGTCCGGCTCCTGCGCGAGTCAGTTTCCTTTAAAGTAGGAGTTTGTTTTAGGAAGGATACGTGTCGTGTCTCTGTACAACTCTCCATGCGGGAGTATAAATATGTGCCCGAGGGCTATGGAAAGAATAATCCAATCAAAAAACAAACCAATTCTACCTTCTTATGCATTAGTTATAGTTACCAACGAGTTCTTCAAGCTTTCGACGGGCTGCATCACCTTGATCTCCGTCAAAATCCTTGCTAGTTCCGCATGGGAGTACCTCTAGGCTTTGGCAATCCGGACACATCGCTGTTTGCCTCGTCTAGCTCTGCTCTAGTTACCCTTGATCAATCTGAGCCTTGACGTCCGGGCGCATCGCTGTCATCTCGTTCAGTTTGTTCTAGTTATCATCCTTGTCGATTGATTGGTCAAATCGACTGGCATGCCCTCGACATCGAGCTTTGGGTAATAGCCCGAGGTGTTCACAGATCTGACACTTTTTGTGTCAACACCTCTTTTGGCACGCTCGGTGGGACCTGATTATACAAATCCACACATCCGGCATGGCTGATCACGCCGATGTTAACCAGAGGAATGTCATTGAAGTGTCTAAGGCCGATCTGAAAGACGATCAGAAGCAGGCCATGGAGCGGGCTATGGAGGAGTACAAACAGTTGTATCTCAAATCCTTCAGCCTCAGCAGGAGTGGCGAAGCAATTCAGAAGCAGGATCCACCGTTGCCACGGCAGGTCACGTACGACGCCAACCCTGGTAAGCTACAAGAGATGGTTAACACCGATGTAAGTCAAGCTTTGATTAACCACTCCAACGTGTTGTCCAATATTGTCTACAATGCTGTTGCACAAACATTCAAAGAAGGACATTCAATGCAGTCACAACCGATAGCTCATATGATGCATAACTCTGCGCCTGCTCCAACCATACAAGTGCCATCAGATGATCTCCAAGTAATCCCCAAGATACCTCTGATGCCACCATCGGCAAGCTCTGTGCCGATGCAACATATTATAACCATCGGCAGTCAATCTCTGGCGGCAAACTCTCAAGCTAGAGTACCGATTCCCCAAGGTAATCTGGCGATCAATTGCTCTAGGATTCAAGAGCCGCATGCTCCGGTCAGCTATCAACCATCGGCAAGTCATATGCCGATGCCTTATAATCTTGGATGGGTCAACCAGCCACCAGCTCAGCAGCCTGGTGCGCCGATGTATTATTATGGAGGCCCAGCTTACATTCAAGGCGGATCATCGGTACAACAACCGATGAATGTGACAGTTCAGCCGACTCCGCCAAGTATGCCAAACCATCCATCGGTAAGTCAACCGATGCATAGCGTGCAGATGACTAATGCTGCGCCTGCGACAACTGCATATCTTCAAGGGGCGCATCGGTCGACTCCGCCAAGCATGCCAAACTATCCATCGGTAAGTCAGCCGATGCATAGCGTCCAGATGACTGGTGCTGCGCCCACGACTACTGCACATCTCCAAGAGGCGCGTCAGCCGACTCCACCAGTCGATAATCAGCCAATGAGTCGGCAAGAGCAGGATGCGTAGTGGGTCGGCAAAATTGCCGAAGTCATGAAAGAGCAATTCGGCATCAAACCCAAGGTCAACACATACTCTTATCGGACCCCGTACCTGCCTGCATATGACTTGATTCCTCTTCCAAATCGGTACAAGGTGCCCGATTTTACCAAGTTCTCCGGCCAAGACGACACGTCAACAATGGAGCACATCAACCGCTTCATTATCCAGTGCGGGGAAGCTGCCAGCAGGGAAGAATTAAGGGTGAGATTGTTCTCTTCATCATTGTCTGGATTGGCATTCACATGGTTCATATCATTGCCTCCAAATTCTATAATTACATGGGCCGATCTGGAGAGGCAATTTCACAAGTATTTCTTTGCTGGCATACATGAGAAGAAGCTTACCGATTTGGTCAAAATGAGGCAACGCAACGATGAATCGGTGGAGAGTTTTGTGCAGAGGCTATGGGACGTGAAAAACAAGTGCTACAGTCTGGTTCTAGATGATCGGCAATTGGCAGATTTGGCCTTCCAAGGGTTACTGCCGCACATCAAGGACAAGTACGCGTCCCAAGAGTTTGAGAGCCTAAGTCACCTGGTGCAGAGGATTGCCGATCAAGATATCAAAGCCTTTGAGCCTAGGAAGACTTGGAATAATAAGGTGACCTTCATCGGGAAAGAAGAAAACTCTGGATCGGATGAAGAGCTGAATGTCGACGCGGCCGAGTGGGTTAAGGATAAGAAGCCTGTGTCTTGTCCGTTCGGCCAAAAAGAAACTGAGAGGTTCACCTTTGACATCACCAAGGCCGATAGGATGTTTGACCTATTGCTGCAAGAGGGGTGAATCAAGTTAGCGCCCAATCAAGTGATTCCATCGGCCGAAGAGCTCAAGAAGATTAGGTACTGCAAGTGGCACAATGCAACCTCACACAGTACCAATGACTGCAAAGTATTCAGGCAGCAGTTGCAGTCGGAGATCGAGTCTGGGCGTATCAAGTTTGAAAACTCTAAAGTCCAGAAACCGATGAAGATAGATCAGCACCCGTTCCCAAACAACATGGTGGAGATCAGTGAAAAAACCAAAGTGCTGACATCGGAAGCTGCCAGAAGGAGCTCATCGGTAGACCCTGACTACCAGGTGCCTAAGCACGATGCAAAGAGGTTTGCCGATGATAGAAGGGGTAAGAAGGTTGCCGACGAGGGTAACAGCGCCAACAGGGCTCCTGGAGTGGTGATTACTCACAAACAGCGAAGGCGATATCATCGGCAATCACGTGAAGAACAGTATCAGCAAGAAGAGGAGGAGCATCGGGAATGGCTTCGACATAAAGACCACTGGAGGTGTCCCTTCTTCGTTCATTGCTGGGAAGAAGGCATCAAGCTGCCCACTGCCGATAACTGTCCAGAATGCAATGGGTACTACACAGCCGATCGGTCAGGTAGGCGACCTTGTTTTGATGATCAGGCACCCAGGTACGCCAGGCCGCTCAGAGAGGATAGATCGGCACATGATCGACTGGGGGGCAAGCTCAGTGCCCATGATCGGCTTGACAGGCGTGTTGACCAGAGGGAGCTAGAGGAGACGGCCAATGCTAGAGTGTCCGACAAAGAGAGATTCTCCAGAGATCCCAACATCGGAAGAAGTGCCGATGTAAGCGGCGAGAAGCAGCACCAACTCGTCTGGAAGACCAAGCTTCCTCCATGGTGTCCTAAGGGTTTGACTAAGACCCAGAAGAGGAGGATTCAACGCCAGCGTCTCGACGACCTGTATGACAGTGCAGAACCCTCGGGAGAGAAGCAATGGAGGCCGAAGCGTAAGGATAGGGGCCCATCGGCACATATAAACATGGTTGTCATGTTACCGATGGAGTTCATGGCGCCCGTCAGCGATGATGAAGAAGCCGCCGATATGGCGCAGTTGGTGCTGGATCCAATGACGGCTATCTTTGAGAAGCTCGCCGAAGATGAGAGGCAGCACTTGAGGGCTCTGTTTGTTAGAGGTATAGTGGACGGTCAGCCGATGACCAAAATGCTAGTGGATGGCGGCGCGTCGATCAATATAATGCCCTATGTCGTGTTCAGAAAGCTTGGCAAAGGTGATCGGGACTTGGTCGAGACCGATATGAAGCTTAAGGACTTCGAAGGCAATGTGTCAACCGCCATGGGGGCCGTATGTGTTGACTTAACCATCGGCAGTAAGACTTTGCCGACAACGTTCTTTGTAATCAGCGGCAAAGGCACTTACATCTTGCTCCTCGGAAGGGACTGGATCCATGCTAACTGTTGTATTCCCTCTACTATGCATCAGAGCCTGGTGCAATGGATCGGGGACAGAATTGAAGTCGTCCGCGGCAAAGCCCCATCTACTGTTGCATCGATAGAGTTGGACACTTATGAGCAAACCAGGTGCATATCTGGCGAAGCCTGGGACAAGGAGTTCCTCAAAGTTGCCGATTACCGCATCAAACCGATCCAAGCAGTCGGTCCTGAGGAGTCGTCTTGATGGATCAGTTCACCGATGACGGAAAATTGGGGCAGGGCTTCCCGTCTGCCGATGACTTGCTCGAAATCGACATCGGTGATGGTAGTAAACCTAGGTCTACTTTTATTAGTGCTAAGTTAGATTCCCAATGTAAGCAGCAGTTAATTGATTTATTAAAAGAGAATAAAGATTGTTTCGCTTGGGATTATACAAAGATGCCTGGTTTAGACCGATCGATAGTTGAACATCGGTTGCCCATCAAGTCTGGTTTTTAGCCACATCGGTAGCCGGCACGCCGATGCAATCCTACTATCTTACCCGATATTAAGGCTGAGATTACCAAGTTGATCGAGGCTGGATTTATCCGGCAATGCCGATATGCCGATTGGATTTCTAATGTGGTTCCTGTATATAAAAAGAATGGAAAACTTCGTGTTTGCATTGATTTCAGGAATCTGAACAAGGCTATGCCGATGGATGGCTATCCGATGCCTGTTGCCGATCTGCTGATCGACGCTGCTGCTGGACATCAAATTATTAGCTTCATGGATGGTAATGCTGGGTACAATCAAATATTCATGGCTGAAGAAGACATATCCAAGACTGCTTTCCGATGTCCAGGTCACGTCGGCTTGTTTGAGTGGGTAGTCATGACTTTTGGCTTGAAGAATGCTGGTGCTACTTATCAGAGGGCAATGAATTTTATCTTTCATAAATACATCGGCACAATTGTTGAGATCTACATTGATGATGTGGTGGTTAAGTCTGGAGACTTCAAGAAGCATCTTGCCGATTTGCGGAAAATATTGGAGTGCACGAGGGAGCATGGGTTGAAGATGAATCCTAACAAGTGTGTGTTTGGCGTATCGGCAGGGCAGTTTCTGGGCTTCATGGTGCATCAGAGAGGCATTGAAATCGGCAGAAAATCCATTGATGCAATTAACAAGGTAGTTGCTCTTACAAACAAGACTGAGTTGCAGTCTCTGATCGGCAAGATTAATTTCATTAGAAGATTTATATCCAATCTGTCTGGTAAGATTAAATCTTTTAGTCCTCTGTTAAAGTTGAAAGCCGATCAAGAGTTTATATGGAGAGAGGAGCAGCAGTCAGCCTTAGAAGAGATTAAAAGATACTTGGTAAATCCTCCAGTCTTAGTTCCACCTCAACACGGGAAGCCTTTCAAGTTATATTTGTCTGCCAATGACGGTGTTATCGGATCGGCCTTAATTCAAGAGTTTGAAGGGAAGGAGCGCGTAATGTATTACCTGAGCAGAAGGTTGGTGGATGCTAAAACCAGGTATTTGGCCATAGAAAGGTTGTTCTTATGTTTATACTTCTCTTGCATTAAATTAAGACACTATTTACTGTCGGCCGAATGCACTGTTGTCTGCAAAGATGATGTGGTCAAGTACATGCTGTCAATGCCGATTTTGAGTGGACGAATCGGTAAGTGGATCGGCAAAGGCTGTTAAAGGTCAGGTGATGGCCGATTTTGTCACTCAGCATTGCAATATGGTGAGCTTTGTTGAGATTGCTCCTTGGGCTCTATTCTTCGATGGGTCTACATGCAAGGATGGAGCAGGTATCGGTATTCTGTTGATTTCACCCCGAGGACAGAGGTATGAGATTTCATTGCCGATTGTTGCTACTTCGACAAATAATCAGGCTGAGTACCAGGCTTTGCTTAAGGGGTTGGAACTACTCAGGGAGGTGTGTGCCGATGCTGTTGAAATCTTCGGTGATTCCATGTTGGTGATTAATCAGTTGATCGGGACATATGAGTGCCGAAGTGAAGTGCTAATTGCAGCCCATGAGCGGTGTTTGTAGTTGTTGAAAGAGTTCAGAGAATACCGCCTTGAGCATATTCCAAGATTGCATAATGAAGAAGCCAATCGGTTAGCACAGAATGCCTTAGGATATCAGCCGATTCAAGAAGTCACGACATCGGTAACGGTTGTCGATGACTGGAGAAAGGGGATTGCCGATTACTTGAAGGATCCGTCCAGGAAAGTTGAAAGGCGTCTAAGGTTCCAAGCTACTAAGTATGTGCTCCTTGATGATGAGTTGTACTATCGAACAATTGATGGGGTTTTACTTAGATGTCTTGGCAAAGAGGAATCAAAAGAGTTGATGGGTGAGATCCATGAAGGTGTATGTGGAGCGCATCAATCGACATTCAAGATGAAGTGGATGATTAGGCGGAATGGATATTATTGGCCAACAATCCTGGAGGATTGCTTCAATTATTTCAAAGGGTGCCAGGACTGTCAGAAGTTTGGTAATGTGCAAAGGGCACCTGCATCGGCAATGAATCCTATAATCAAGCCTTGGCCGTTCAGAGGATGGGCTATTGATCTCATCGGCCAGATTTATCCGCCGTCGAGCAAGGGACACAAGTTCATACTTGTTGCTACCGATTACTTCACCAAATGGGTTGAGGCAATCCCGTTGAAGAAGGTGACATCGGCAAACATGGTGGATTTCGTTAAGGAGCACATTGTTTACCGATTTGGTATTCCTCAGACCATTACTACCAATCAAGGGACCATGTTCAAATCGGGAGAGTTTGATGACTTTGCTGCTAGCATGGGTTTCAAGGTGTTAAATTCTTCTCCTTATTACGCTCAAGCTAATGGTCAAGCCGAAGCGACTAATAAAGGAGTCATTAAGCTTATAAAGCGCAAGATTGAAGAAAACCCTAGGAGGTGGCACATGGTATTAAACGAAGCTTTATGGTCATATCGGATGGCTTGTCATGGTGCAACCAAGGTCTTGCCGTATCAGTTGGTTTATGGACACGATGATGTCCTACCTTGGGAAATTAAAACTGGTTCTAGGCGATTATCTTTTCAGGATCAGTTGACGACCGATGATTATATTACTCTGATGAAGGATGAGTTAGAAGATTTGGCAGGTCATCGGTTAAGAGCATTAATCAGTATTGAAGAGAACAAGAAGAGGGTTGCCTGATGGTATGATAAGAAAGTAAAGGCAAAGGAATTTGCCGATGGCGATCTGGTTTGGAAGTTGATTTTACCGATTGGGACTAAGAGCTCTAAATTTGGAAAGTGGTCCCCTAATTGGGAAGGTCCTTATCGGATAAAGCAGTCTGCTCCTGGTAATGCGTACATTTTGGAAACTCTCGAGGGAGTGAAATTTTCCAGAGCAATCAATGGCAAATACTTAAAGAGATATTACCCTAGCATATGGGTAGATGCATAGTGTTCAGTCGAATACCGATGAAAAGAAAAGTTATGAAAACATCGGTAAAAGCAAACTAGCGTTATATTACAAGACAAGATCAAGTATCAGGCTACATTCTTGCCGATACAACAGGCATTAGAATAAGGAGTGGATAACGTTTATCGCACGCGGGCGAATTTGATCTATTTCGTCTATCTCCTTGGCGTCAGCATCGGCAGAGCCCTCAACCGGCTTGATTTTCTTCTTCCACGAGATGGCTTGCCGAGCGTACTGATCCCTTTCTTGCTGTAAAGCCCCGATGGAGTCGGACAGTTGGGTCTTTTGTTGATTGGCAACCGTCAAACCCCCTTCAACCTTTTGCAGCTCTACCAGCAGCTCCTCCTTCCTTGCCGACAGTCGAGAGATTTCCCGGTCAAGGTTGCCGATGGAAACTTTGGCTTGACCGATGCTTCTGTGCTTCTCATCGGCAAGGCGTTTGAATTTGAGCTTCTCTTCCTCGCTCTTAGCTTGGGCCGCTCTATCGGCAATGCGACGAGTAAGCCTCTGGTACTGGATCTGTTTGATATCAATAGAAGCTGCTTGGAGGAGGGTTTCTGCTGCATCGGCGGAAAGATGGCTTTGGATATCTTTGAATATAATCCTTGCCGCCGATGAGTCCTGGACGAGTTGAGAGGTGTCTTGCAGTAGTAGGGAGAGCAATTCTTCAAGTCTGGACTTGACCTCTGCCGATAGAGCCGGGGTGGAGCTTTCCTCTTCATCGTCATCGGGGACGTTGACGGCAAAAGAAAATAGATTGTCTGCTTGGAGGCGGCCTTGGCGCTCATCTTCGTTCTGAAGGTTTAGGCTGTAGGAGAAGAGGTTGTCCGGAGAGTCTTGGGCCTAAAAACAGAGGTTAAAATATGCCGATTGTAAAACTATACTATGAGCTTTAAGGTGATCTACTTACCGTCTTGAAGCGGATCTCTTGCCTGGGGCTTGGCATACTGGACGGTTCGGCTTCATCTTGAACATCAGCGGCAGATGCCGATGACTGAGCCCTTGTTGGAGAGGCAGCCGACGCCGTTGGTGCTGGTATAGTTGTAGCCGGCGTTGCCTTCGACGTAGTGGCAGTTTCTTGTGGCGGTTCTGTTCTAACATCGGAGACTTGGGTCGACAGTGCCGATGCCGACGTCGCTACTACTGCGGAAGGTTGAGTTGTTCCTTTGCCGGGGACGTGAGTCGACGGTGCTAATGCCGACGTCGCTGCTGCTGCGGAAGGGGTTGTTTCTTCATTCAGCGTGGCTGGTACCGATGCCGATGTCGCTTCGGTCATCGCAGCAGCTGCTATCTCCTGGCCGGGGGCGTCATCCATCGATTGATCAGGCACAGAAGCCGATGGAGGTTCTGCCGATGACCCGCCGGCGGGTGGTGCAACTAGGGCTGGAAGCAGTCTTGCTGGTGACGCATCGGCAGCTGGTGATGCAGTTGGAGCCGATGGTGGAGGAGAAGCCCGCCTCAAGTGCCTCTTCTTCGTCGGCGCAGCAGCAGGGGAGCTGATCCGCTTGGATGAAGACCGGGGGGCATCGGCAACAGGGCTAGAAGTCGTTTATTTGCTGGAAGCAGATGCCGATGACCATAGTGCCTGAAAATACAAAGCGAGTTATGCAAGATAAATGTTGCCGATGAAACAGCATGTGATCGGTACAAGTAAAGATGAGTTTACTGCATAAGTTTGCGTCAAGGCAATAGCGGCAGCCGATGTAGCCTGAGCTGTTGTAGGCATCGGCGTAGGTACCTGTTGAGGCGTGAAGGCAGCCAACGTTGGAGCTTTGTTGCCGATGATCGATACAGGGCCCATTACCCGAAGATTAAATGGCCTACCACTGTTGCTCGTTGTGGGAACCGGATCATCGGCCTGCCAGGTACAAAGGTGCAAAGGAGTTAGGCGTTGATACCAATGACAAATAAAGTAATGAAGGTACATCGGATAGTAGACTTACTGCATCATCGGGGATGGTGTAATCGGCGTCGATTAAGTGCCGATAATGATGCGAAGACTTGGCGAGTAGCTGGCACTTCCATTCTTGCCACCAAGACTTGAACTCGTTGGTGATGAAGGAGGTTGGCGACCAGGAGGACAGGTCAAGGTCTGACAGATCGGCATCGGCAGGGAGGCTGATGACTTTATTCCAGTCTAGATTGCTGGAGATTGCCTGCCTGGGTCTTACTACCTTAGAGTAGCAGAGTTTGATCGGTAGTTGGCCAAATCCCAGTTGTCTTGCTGCCGCCGATGGATAGTAGAACTCGTAGGATGGTGGAGAATTCTTCCCTGATCCAAAGATATTTACTGGGATAGCTCGGGGAGTTATGCTGGCCTTCATGATTGCTTGATTCTCGGGCAGGCTCACATCGGTTAAGTTGAACAGCAGCGGGAATTGATTGTTTTCATCAAGATACGGCCACCAGGTCCGTTCTGAGGAGGGGAGTCCGTTGTAGAACTTCTGGAAGTAATAGCCGAAGTGCTCTGCATTGGCATCGGTACCTGGTAGCACTATGATGGCCTCTCCAAAGTTAAGCGGGGAGCGAGTTGCCGATTCATCATCCCCGTATCGGTAATCTTCCGATATTTCCCTTGGGAATTGTTGGGCAAATAAATCGAACTGGAGAGCCTTGTGCATGTGCGCGTTCAACCATAGATTAACAAACCACCAGGGACCTCCGAGATTGCCGATGGGTTCTCCTAGCAGTAGCTTGTTGGATACTTGATGCAGCAATCGGTAAACTGATCCAAGGAGATACCTGCCTAAAGGGAGCCTTGTTCCATCGGCAAACATTTCAGCCGCTGGGAGATGCATGGTGGTCGGGCCGATGGTTTTGCCGCAGAAAATGAATTTTTCTAGCCACATGTTTAAGAAGATGGCGTGCTCCCGTTGAGTTACCGACCCGGTCTTCTGGTTCTCTTTAATGTAGCCTGTCCAACCGCCGATATTCCGGGTGTTCACCTTATATTCGGGTTTTCTGTTAAAAAGGGTGAACGTATCGGCGGAAGTAATGTCTAAGCCGGTCAGCATGTAGACGTCGGCAAGGGTTGGGGAAGCTGGTCCATGCCTAAAGAGGAAGGCGTTCATGCTATCGGACCAGAAGTATGAGGCTGCCATCATTAAGTTTTCATTCTTCTCTGCATCGGCAATTGACAATCTAATACACTGATCCAAGTTATGCTCTTGCCAGTACACTTGTTGTGATCTAACTACTCTCAAGTACCAGTTTTTCCATCCTTTGGTGTGCTTGGGCCATGAACGGAATGTGTCCTTCCACAGTCCCAGGTCAAAACGTTCAGATCTGAACGGAATCCGGTTGGTTTCTGCATTGATTATGAATGTGGGGTCTGGATTGCCCATGGGACCTAAGCAGCTCAGGTTGGAACCAGCAAGAGGGATGATGACTTTGTCGTATAGCTCCTAGGGTTCGAAAAAGGGATGAATCAGAAGGAAGAACAGGGGTGAAACCAGGTTTTTGCGGGGAAAAGAACTGTGCAGAGAGGTTGGATTGGATGGAGAATGAATCTTACCTTCGAGATATCAACTTGGATCGCCATTTGGAGTTGGAGAGATGCTTGGTTCGTCCTTGGATTGCGAAGGGGTACTGTTGCTCGAGCTTGTGTTCTTGAGAGCAGCCGGAGGTTGAAGACGAAGGCAGGAAGGTGAAAGTGAAAATGGGCTCGGGTAAAAGGCAGTGTGGATCCCGGTAACTTTTATAATCCTGTTCAGGAGTATTTGGGGGTTTTGTCCTACACTGTGCAAGAATGTAGAGAGGCTCGCGGTAGATACGCGCGGTGATCGAGGTGGTCTGTAACTGTTCGTGCTATAATCGAGGGATTTTATTATTAAATTGCAGTTCCACATGCGGGGATCGAGGAAACCGTATGCCTATCTCGGAGGTAACGGCTACAGCAACGGCTACAGTGGAGAGAATTTCGGCACATAAAGTTATACGCTCCAAAACTGGGGGGCATGTGTTGACACCATTTTTCGACACGTGTCAAATGGGTTGAAGCTTGGCTGGTCAATGACCGTTCTCCATCGGCATTGGTAAAGTATGAGCCAATATTGCCGATGGAAGAATGCTGCAAAAGGCTAAGTGTGTTGCCGATGGAGGCTGGGTGATCTTTGTCGATAAAGGTTAATCGGTGGTCTTGCCGATTGCCGATGAGCTGCTATTGCCGATTGCCGATAAAGGGGCCTTGCCAATTGCCGATAAAGGCTTGTTGCCGATTGCCGATGGAGGATGGTTGCCGATTACCGATAAGGCTCATTGTCGATTGCCGACGAAGAGATGCTGCCGATTGCTGATCGGGAAAATATTGCCGATGCCGATGGGCGTGACTTAGCACTTGGCGGTAGCGGAGGGTTACAAGTGGCCAAAGAAGGAAGGTGCGGATTAAAGGGATCTGCCGATGGAAAGTTTCCATCGAGAAGAAGTATAAGGAAACTGGTGTTCTGTGCTAGTATTATTATAGTAGTTTGAGTCTGACTCTTGCATGAGTCATTTATTTTCCATTAAAATAGGTGTGTTTGTTTAGGAAATAAATATTATTGTCCGGCTCCTGCGCGAGTCAGTTTCCTTTAAAGTAGGAGTTTGTTTTAGGAAGGATACGTGTCGTGTCTCTGTACAACTCTCCATGCGGGAGTATAAATATGTGCCCGAGGGCTATGGAAAGAATAATCCAATCAAAAAACAAACCAATTCTACTTTTTATCCTACTTTTTATCGCAATTTACCTTCTTATGCATTAGTTATAGTTATCAACGAGTTCTTCAAGCTTTCGACAGGCTGCATCACCTTGATCTCCGTCAAAATCCTTGCTAGTTCCGCGTGGGAGTACCTCTAGGCTTTGGCAATCCGGGCGCATCGCTGTTTGCCTCGTCTAGCTCTGCTCTAGTTACCTTTGATCAATCTGAGCCTTGACGTCCGGGCGCATCGCTGTCGTCTCGTTCAGTTTGTTCTAGTTATCATCCTTGTCGATTGATTGGTCAAATCGACTGGCACGCCCTCGACATCGAGCTTTGGGTAATAGCCCGAGGTGTTCACAGATCTGACGCTTTTTGTGTCAACAGGCGGCGACTCGAATCGATATACAACCAGCTGGCAAGATTACCTTTAACACACGCCCACACTTTACCCGTCGGGTCCATGCATTAGGTTACTGCTCAACAAAGTCCAGGTAGTACGTCGCGAGCTCAGTGTAATCCACCCAGTTGGAGAAATCAGTTGGCCACCATGGGACAAGTCGTATCTCCAAACTAGAGGGTGCCAAAAGTAGGCTAAGAGTCGTCCCGGACAGTGTTTACTCGACTTCGGGGTCGAAGATCACAACGGCCCCTATGTGAAAGGGCGCATTCAAAGATGTAAGAGGGCCACCATCGTATACAAACCTATACGATCCAACGGACGGACTGCCCCCAAGTCTAAACCACTTGGTGCCCTTGCCTTCCAGTTGACCGAATTTTATTACTACCATTGGTTCTATCCCACGATAGCAAAATATAGCCAACCGTGATCGGTACTATCCCCATGGGATAATACGAATAAATATAAATGTAACCATTTCTTCTAAGGATGCAAAGCGGATGCTTTTACTTTTATTTAACAGGTTAACAAGGTAGGTAAGTGAAAAGTCAAGGAAGGTAATGCATCAATTTGGGATTCAATCAACTCCTGTCACCTAATGCATCATAGTATAAAATACTCAAGTAGATTAATTATAAAATGCTGGAAGGCTTAAGGATGCTCCGGAGCTTGCCTTGAGTGAAGGTAGAGGGCTGGTGGTCAGGGCACTCAGGGAGGTTAGTGTCGAGCTCGTGGTACTCCTCGTTCAGCTTCTGCACCACCTGGACTCCTTCCTCTGAAAGTGGCACCTGAGGTTCCTCTACTGATCCTGAATGTTTGCAATGCATATAAGTAAATTTATGGTGCAGAGATGATGCTTGAACTAGAATTAATCACTCAAAGATTGCTTTTAGAATTAACTTAAACACTCATCCTAGCTCCATTTTACACAACAAGCCTATTATAGACTACTCAGAAAAATCTACCAAAATTATAGAGGACAGAGCAAGCCTACTGGATACTACTGCAGAATTTCACTCTTAACAAAGCTACCAAACAGCAGTTACAAAAAGATGAATTTAAATGCAGAAAAAGCACTTTGAACTAGACCTACTGGCTAACAGGGTGAAACATGTTATATCTTATTTTTAACAGGTTCTTTACTTAAGAACATATTTATCTAGAAAGTTCCATGATGAACACTACCAAATTATTATCTATATGATTTTCCGAAGAAAACCCTAGAAAAGAACACTTGAACTACAAGTATCTTTTCTGCCATACAACATACCACATATTATATTTTTCCTAGATACAACAAGGCATGCAGAGCCTATACAAAAAGTTTCATGATTTATCTAAGCATAGATTTACCATAGGAATTAATCTAAAAAAGCAACAGAAACACATTTTAATATGTATTAATTAATTTATTCACAGAAGCATGTCATCTTCTATTTTTCCTAGCTTCTACACAGGATGAAAAAGCTAGCATAAAAACCTTACATTTTTATTGGGTTATTTCATACAGGAACACATTTAAACTTTAGTAAATGCAAAAATGAACTATTTAAACATTAGTACTGAAGACATTCTCCAAAAATTACTTTTGTACTTTTAGCAGAAAGATCTTCATTTATAGAGTCTAATAAAATTTATTTTATCATTTAAGGATTTACCAAACTCCAGATATTAAATAAACAAGCATGAATAAATTACTGAAAATAGGAAAAAGAAATGCATTTCTGAATTGGGCCCAAGGTGCACATTGCATGGGCTCGCCCCGGTGTGCGTGAGCGGCTGACAGGCGGGGCCCAATGGTCAACCCTGGTCCACTTGCCAGCGAGCAGAGAGCTGAGCACGGCGCTGACCAGCACGTTCTCGCCAGCGGTGAGCTTGCCAGCGGCGTGGCTGTGCTTGGCGTGCTCGTGGTGATGACGCGAAGCGACTACTGGGGTTGGTTGAACCCGCGCAACCGTGTAGGTGGCCGACGACGTGCGGTGGCGGCGCAGCGCGGCGGTGTGACGCGGCGGGGCCGTTACCAGCGGTGTTCTGCTCGGCGAACGGGTGCGCGAGCACCACAGTGGTGTGGTGAGTGCAGCGCAAGGATTGGTTGAGCCGGAGGAGCTGCGAAGAGGTCCAACCATGTGTGAGCTCCATGGCGGCGGCAATGTCGGACGGTGCACGGTGATGTGGTGTTCCAGTGCGAGTGAGCATGAGTGGCATGGTGTTGTCACCTTGACTACCTCTAGTGGTGCTACCACGAAGATGGTGGCAACGGAGGTGGTTGGAAGAGGAGTGAACACATCGTGGTGGTTGTGGTGGCGACTGTGAGCCGAGGAACGACGGCGGCATTCCAGTGAAGGTGGAGCTCGGCTGGCTAAGCTGGGGTGAGCGTGGCGAGTGCAAAGCGAAGGCGAAGCGGTATGCGAGGTGGATCGAGCAGAGGAGCTCGGATGGCGGTGCAACAAGGAAGGAGGGTGTTCGGGTGCGCTGTGCTCTTGGAGCAACGAGAGCAAGAGTAGAGCGGGCGATACCGAGCGGGGCAGTTCGAATGCGAGTGCGAGAGGGTGAGAGGGGGGTGTGCGTCCCCTTTGGCGTGGTCATGGCCGATCGGCGTGGCCGGTGGGGCCTTGACGTGACGGCGAACCGTGCGGCAGAGCGGCAGCGGTGTGCAGCGGCGCTGCTAGTCTGCGGCGCGAGGCGAGTGGCGAGCGGGGCGCGGGCAGCGGAGCTTCTTGGTCCGCGCGTCGTTTAAGGCGGATACACAATTACGCTCGACCGGGACGGGCCAAGGTCCGATCGGGGCGCTGCGTGTGCGGCAACCGGCGACGTGACGTCGCGGTGCGGTCCACAGTGCAGCCAGTGGCGGTGAGTGGCCAGCGGCATGGTCGGCATAGGGTGACAGGACACGGCGCAAGGTGAGTGGGTGCGGCTGCTTTCGACGCTGGTCGAGCAGGAATCGTCGGCTACGAGGCAACGATGCCGACGTACGACGCGGCCGTGGTCGGGCGCGGGTGCTGACGAGGGAGCGCGCGTGTGGTGTGCGTGTGCGGGCTGGCGCAAGGCCGAGTGGGCCGAATGGGTCGCCTCGGCCTATTCCAGGTATGTTTTCCTTTTTCTCTTTTTATTTTATTTGTTTCAAACTAAAATCAATTCAAACTATTTTAAAAACTCAAAACTAAGATTTGAAATATAAATCAAAGTTGCTCAGAATAATATTCTCTACATTTTTCATGTAGGTCATATTTCCTGAAAACTATTATTTTCAAAGGTTGTAGCTTTAAGTTAATTAAACCAATTAGGGGGCAAGAATTACTTTCACTTTTAATAAGGAAACTAAACTTGATTAAACAAGTTTAATTAAAGCAAGAGCATATAACTCCTATTCAATTCTAATTCCACAAATAAACAAAACATACATATGAAATGATGCCATATGCAAAACATGAATGCAATGCAATGCTTATGCTTAGGGCTAATGATGATCCTAATACAAGCTTGACACAGGGTGTCACAGCCTTTCCCCCTTTAAAGAAATATCGTCCCAAGATTTTGTGTTTCTGTACCGTTTGTCATAAAAGGCGGGATAGTTTACGCTTAGGTAGGCCTCGGTTTCCCAGGTTGCATCATTCGGACCATGATTACTCCAAAGAATCTTGAAAGTCTTTACTTCTCAGTTTCTGGTAACTCTGGTTTTTGTGTCCAAGATCTTTTCTGGTCTCTCAAAGTACTCCAAGTCTGATCTAATCACGATGTCGGAACTCTGGACTGCTTCTTCTTCCGAAACTCGAAGGCACTTCTTAAACTGAGATACATGAAACACTAGAAAGATAGCACTCATCTCCGGAGGTAACTGTACTTGGTAAGCCACCTTTCCTTTCTTGGCAATGATCCGATAAGGTCCAACATATCGGGGTGCTAACTTTTTATTTATTCCAAAACGACGGACGCCTCTCATAGGTGATACCTTAAGATACACATAGTCACCAACTTGAAACTCCAAAGGTCTCCTCCTTTGATCCGCATACCCTTTCTGTCGGGACTGGGCTGCACAGATATGTTGTTGAACATCTCGAACAATCTCTTCTGCCTCCTTCATATAATCGGTACCATAGAATCCTTTGTCTCCGGGTTCAACCCAATTGACAGGGGTTCTACACCTTCTTCCGTATAAGGCATCGAACGGTGCCATCTTAATGCTTTCTTGGTAACTGTTTTTGTAGGAGAACTCTGCCAGCGGCAACCATTTCTCCCACGATCCTTTTGCTGACACAACACATTCTCTTAACATGTCTTCCAACACTTGATTTACTCGCTCTGTTTGTCCATCTGTCTAAGGATGATAAGCGGATCTTCGAATTAGCTTTGTTCCCAACTCCTTATGTAACTGTTCCCAAAACTGAGCGATAAACTGAGATCCTCTGTCTGATATGATGGTTTTGGGAACACCATGCAGTCTCATAATATTCTAAACATACAGCTCTGCATACTGATGTGGTCGGTAGGTAACCTTGACAGGTACAAAGCGAGCTACCTTTGTTAAGTGATCCACAATAACCCATATTGAGTCATTTCCTTTCTGAGTGGTAGGTAACCCTGTGATGAAGTCCATACTGATATCATCCCACTTCCACTCAGGTATAGATAAAGGTTGTAGCAAACTGACAGGTTTCATGTGTACTGCCTTGATGCGACAACATGTATCACACTTCGAGTTATGCGCTTCATTGAGAATTCTATCTCGCAGAGTTTGGTCTTTAGGAACTACCAAACGTTGATTGAACCATAGGACTCCTTTCCCATCCACTTTGAAATTTAGAGATTCATTGTTTTCCAGCCTTTGTTTGGTTTACACAAGCTCTTTGTCTGATTTCTGTACCTCAATAATATCACTATCCAAGGTACATTGGATCGTAATATTATTTAGCACCAAAGGATGCATTAGATCAAATCCATATTCTAACAGCGGTTGCAACAAGTTGCAATGAGATTTGCAGCTTAAAGCATCTGCTACAACATTTGCTTTTCCAGGGTGATAATGCACTTCTAGGTTATAATCCTTGATTGACTCTAATCATCTCCTCTATCTCATATTCAATTCAGCCTGGGTAAACAAATACTTCAAACTCTTATGATATATGAAGATGTGGCACAAATTACCCATTAGGTAATGTCTCCATATTTTTAAAGCATGCACGACTGCTGTTAGTTCCAAGTCATGCGTCGGGTAATTCTCTTCATGAGGTCGAAGTTGACGTGATGCATAAGCAATGACTCTTCCATTTTGCATCAACACACATCCCAATCCAATGGTTGATTCATCGCAAAACAGATCAAAAGGTTCATCCAAATTTGGTTGTTCCAATACCGGTGCAGTAGTTAACAGTGTTCGTGCGAACACATGTTGGATAAGTACCCATGTAGTTCAGTTTTGTGATGAGTGATTGCCCAAAACTTGAGCGGTTCAGTTTGAGTGGCTTGATTCTAACCCTTTGCGAAAGCAAATGTGTGCCTGTCTATCGGCTTGTGGTGTGCAGGTGCTATGCCTAGTGACAGTGGTTAATGGCGTGGAGAAGGTTGAGTAGAGGCTTGCCATGCCGATGGACTGAGAGCGGTGAAGGGTGGAAGCGGGGCTCGGACTGAGGGACCATGGGCACCAGTGGACTAGCTGTGGTGGCTAGTACTTGGCACCGGCGAGTGCAAGAAGACATGGACGTAGACCGAGTCGGCCGAGTCAAGACGGTGGACGTGCGAGTCGAGCGGAGGCTCAGGGGACTCGGAGTCTGACCGGGCGAAGACAAGGTGGCTATTGTCGAGTGGTTTGGTGGTTTGGGCCTCAAAACCATCCACGTCGGTTTCTGAGTTTGGGCCGCAAAACTCGGGGTTCGGTAGTTGAGCCCAAAGCTACCGATGGCGGGTTTCCTGGGTTTGGGCCTCAAAACCTAGGCGGAGCTTCCGAGGAAGCGGGGATGGCACGTGGCGGAATCCTGGAGGTTGCGTCGAGGCGACGGCAACTCCTGGCAGGAAGCGGGGCCGTCCATTCAAACGAGTGGCTGAGAGTTACCGACTAGGATTACAATGTCTTAGGGCTAGGTAATTCGGTCTTGTATCTAGGGGTGTTTGGGAAATAGCCAAAGCTCCGTTAAATAGAGGATGAAGGGGTATCCTTATCCGATCTCTTGAACCCTAATCATTTCGCCCCAACCCTCTCTCTCCACCCTCTCAATAGTTCATGGGATCCCTAGGTTGATTTCACCAACCTCTGTAAGAACTTGAGTTTGTTGCGAGGAATCGGAGACCGTAACCTCCGTAAGCCATGGTGGCTTCGATTTCTTGACCGTGTCCCCGTTTTGCTTGTGTTCTTCATGTTTTGCTTTTGCTCCCTCTTTTTCCCAATATGATTTCTCTTTGTAGGGAGTAGCTCTTGCAAATCCGTTTGAACCAAGTTCTTGGTACTCGTGAGGAGCATCTTTGCACCGAAGGAATTTTCCTAAAACCTCACGAGCACACAGATCGGGCGATTTCTTTGCGGAGTTCTTCTTTCTTGCCCCTTTTCCCCAAAATCCTCATTTCCCTTCAATCCTCACCAAATTGAGCAATGATTTCTTCGGGATAGCTCCTCCATAGCACTAGAAACATGCCTACCAAGTTGGGTTTCTAGTGGAGATCATTTGGTCAGGATTTGGGAAGTTTTGGCGGAGAGAAAATCGCTTTTCGAGCTTTCTGCGTTTCTGTCGGGGGCGTCGGACGCTCCGACGATTTTGCGTCGGACGCTGGTACGTACTGACGTCAGCGTCCGTCGCTCGGCTTGTCTGTGTCCTTCGGTTTTGGCGTCGGACACTCTTCAAAGTCCGTCGCCTAGCGTCCATCGCTTTAGCAGTTCTCAGCTTCTGTTAGGCTCTCTGGAAGGCCGACGGACGCTCGCCTAAGCGTCCGTCGCCCTGCCTTGGAGCGTCCATCGCGCTGTATTCCAGCGTCCGCTGCCTGCTTTTCTGGCTAATTTGCTTGGAATTCTTGCCTCTTTCTCATAGGGGTTGAAAACTCTTCTTGGGGGTTTCCGGTGAGTTTTTCTCTACTGCCGGTGAGCTTTCATTTGCAGGTTGAGTACCCAGCAATTGGGTTTGGTTTTTGGGAAGAGTGGCCCGAATATTTCGAGAGAAATTTGAGGCTCCCATTCACCCCCCCCCCCCTCTGGTCGTCGTTGTCGGTCCTTCAGTACGCAAGGTACGGAACGTTGTTTCACATTCTAGGCTCCATTCAAACTTCTTGTTTTTCTGAGTTAACCTTGTCATGGGTTTAGCTATCTTAGAAAAGTCTGGGATAAAACGACGGTAGTATCCGGCCAATCCTAAAAAGTTGCGAACCTCGTGCATGTTAACGGGTGCTTTCCAATTCATGCCTTCTTGCACCTTTGAGGGGTCCACTGATATACCTTCTGCTGACAATATGTGTCCCAAAAATGGCACTTTGGTCAACCAAAACTCACACTTGCTAAACTTAGCATACAACTTATGCTCCCTTAAACGTTTCAGCACTATTCTCAGGTCTTCGGCATGGTCTTTCTCATTTTCCGAGTATACCAAGATGTCATTGATGAAGACCACAACAAATTTATCCAACTCTTGCATGAACACGGAGTTCGTCAAGTACATGAAATGCGCGGGCGCATTTGTCAATCCAAAAGACATCACTAGGTATTCATATAGACCGTATCTGGTGGAGAAAGCGGTCTTGGGCACATCCTCTTTTCTGATCTTAATATGATGGTAACCAAACCGTAAGTCTATCTTGGAGAACACTTTAGCTTTGGACAACTGATCAAATAGCAAATCAATCTGAGGCAATGGATATTTGTTTTTTATGGTAACCGCATTGAGAGGGCGATAGTCCACGCACATTCTTAAGGTCTTATCCTTCTTTTTCACAAAGATGGCGGGACATCCCCAAGGTGAACAACTCGAACGGATCAAACATTTTTCCAACAACTCCTGGAGTTGAATCTTGAGTTCTGCTAACTCGTTGGGTGGCATCCTATATGGTCTCCTGGAGATAGGTGTTGTTTCAGGAGCCAACTCTATAGCAAACTCGACATCTCTGTCCGGCGGCAACCCTAGAAGATCGTTAGGGAACACATCTGGAAACTCACAAACTATAGGAATCTTATCCAACAACTCTGCAGTGATGGCAAACATGACTCCCAGCTCATACGGATTCTTAGGTAAGAGAATTCCAAAGGTGGTTCCATCTCGGGGGTTGGTGATAGATAATGCGCGCTGGGCTATGTCCAGATGCACTCTCCAAGCTTTCATCCATTCCATTCCAAGAATGACATCTAGACCTAGCTCAGGTATTACAATGAGGCTGACATTAATCGATGTCATCCCCATGGTAATTTCTACATCCTTTACCATTTTGGACAGAAGAGCAGCATTCATGCCTCTCTTGAAGCTTGCGATCTTCTTGGTGTCAGTGTTAACAAAGTCTGTGGCATAGCTAGCCAACCGATTGAAACTGGAGAGGTACTCTGTCACTGACCTGGTACCCTGAGCAAGCCTCATGAACTCAGTGAGCTTCATCTCCATCACTCCTTCTGGGATGTAGTGACGGCAAATGGCAGTGGAGAACCGATCCTAGTTGATAGCAGTGTCAGCGGGGAGGTTCTCACGGTATTGGGTGAATCAAATCCCTGCTGGTCCTTCTAGCCTGTGCGCGGCATACACCGCCTTTAGCTCCTCTGTCAGACGTAGAAGCCGAAACTTCTGGACCATGGAGTTCAGCCATTCATCTGCCTCCAGCGGTTCAGTAGCTTCCTTGAAGACTAGTGGGCGGGTATCCATGAAATCCTTATAGGAGTTGTATTGATTAGGTGCGGCCCCTTGCTGCTGTCTGTGCTGCTGAGCAGTGTTGGTGGCGATGTTGCGCAAGGTCTCATTCATCTGACGCTGCATTTCCTCCACACTCCTTTGGCTGCCCAAGAACTGGCCAAAGATTGCTTTCGGTGTGATAGGAGGTGGTGGTGGGGTGGCAGGTCCTTCCTGAGTGCATCACCCTCGTTCCGATTCTGGCGATGAGTGTTAGCCGCCATCTATATATCCCATTAAGAAGCAACAATTAGGTGATGTTATATTGAATAATGAATAAATACCGTGATGTATAAAATGTAATATTAAGCACCAACCAGATATAATTACTCATTTTTCCACATAACATCACAGAATTAATTACTCGTCATAAGCATACAAATAGCATTCCATATCCTTTGCCAGAACAACATCTGGGCTTAAATCCAAATTCGGCTTACACAACAACGAAGATCCAAACTAAGCAGAGTCTTAAACAACATGATACAAAATCTCTCAGCGCGAAAGGTCGAACTCCTAATCTAGCACGCAGTCGTCGTCGGAGTAGGAGTGCTCTCCGTCGGTGTCGAGGTAGGGCTCGTCGGCGAAGGCCTCGTTCGGAGCCAGGTCCTCCTCCGGTGAGTCAGTACCAAGTATCACGTCGTCCTGTGGCTCGGGCTCCTTAGGTGCATGTGCATGTTGCTGCCTACTGGTGGTGAAGAGCGTGGAAAGCCTCGTGCAGGTTGTTGATGTAGTCCTTCTGCTCGTCGAGGTGCCCCTCTAACTCTTCAACTCTCTCCTGCAAGCCTTCAGACTCAGTCCAAGCTTCATTCCTTGAGTTGTTGGCCTCGAGGAGTAGCTGCTCACCAACCACGTGAGCAGTGATCTCCTCCTCGACCTTGATCTGAGCCTGGTCGCGCTCCAGAGTCATCTGAGCCAACTGTGTCTGAAGTTGTGCGCCCGATGTCTCGAACTCCTGCTGCAACTGGTGCTTGCTCTCAAGGGTGGCGTCGTGGATCTCTATCACTTCTGCAAGACTATGCTCCAAACTCTCACAAGTGCCAAGAAGAGTTCTAGTGGCACTCATGGTTGGAGTCTTGTAGTAGAAGAGTTCCTCCTCGTCTCTTGCTAGTGTTGTCCCCTCGGCCTGTGTCCAATCCACAGGAAAAGCCTGTCCACGGGGAAACACTCCGGGCCAAGCTACTGCAAGGTCCCCGGGAAAGCGGGCGATGATATCCTTTAGCACTAGGTACGCTGCCCTGTTGGCACCATCCTTAGCAGAGGCTCCCTTGGTGATGATTGTCCAGCCAGACCAATCTGGCCTGCCTTCCAAAGCTTGTACCTTGACCTGAACATGGACCAGAGAGTCCTGACCATACTGCTGCTTCTGCCAAGAGTACTTGGGCTCCCTGCCCTCGGGATACCCAATGGCGTGCAAAACCCGCCAAAGGATAGTTGGTAGCCCAAAGTACGTCAAGAACCTTCCCTTGGTCATCATTGTTGCTAACTGGTGACGAGGAACTCCTGCTCCTCCGGTTGCTTTCCTGGCGGTCAAACGGGTGCGAGGCATCTGTAGAAAAAGGGGTTTCGAACTCTTGCGAGACGGATATTAAGTTAATCATTTTTATCAAAAGGGGACAATTTACAATTTAGGGGAGGTATGAGACATGGTACAAGAATATAAACATGATGCATGATCGTAATTATGTTCTCACTCAACTAGAATGACTCATAAGTCCTAATGTTCTAGTCGGTGGCAAAACGATCTCTCATTACACAGGTATTCGTTCTACACGGATACGAAGTTAGTGTACCTATAGAAAATTCACTTCAGCCCAAAAGAACAAATCCAATGCAGAAAAATCACCAGGCACTTCCTGATACGCACTAAGTACACATGAGTTAGTTACCAAAACCATATGCACCAAGCTTGGAAAACCCACCCAGCATTTCATACTTGCACATATGGTTGCGTAAAAGCTCGCATATCCTTAAGTAACCATATCACTTCCCTAGACCAATAGTTGGAAGGTCATACTCTCACATATCACAAATAGTTTTCAATGCAATTTTTGAAACTTGTATCATCCTGCCAAAGAATGATACCCCGACACCTTTTAAAGATCTAGCATGAGCAAAACCCTAAACCAAGTTAGTATTCCTAAGCCACCCAATTTCCTAGCATAGGGCTAAGGACTAGACTCTAGAACCCTAAGGTTTCAAACTTTGTTTATGAAAATAGTTTTGAAATACCCGTTTTGTTTAAAAGTGGCTCAAACGAACGAGGATACCTGACTCAGCTCTGATACAAACTGTGGCAGAACCGTCCAAATTATAAGAGATCAAGTACCAAACTAGCCGACTTAACTGCCACTTAAAGCACTTGAGCCCATATAATCCCGATAGTCCAAAAATCTCGAAGGAATTCTAACAATCGTATATCCGACCAAGATCGCGCAAACTCAGGTATGCACATTCAAACGAACCAACAATTGAAACGAAAAACTTGAAGTACGAAATAAAAGTTATTACAACATTGGTTCCAAATAAAGTAGTACTTACGCCACAACACACGTGGCCAAATGAAACATTGTTTTCAAACTCGAACCCAAAGTTTTACTCCACACTAATACCATTGATAGATAGGGGTGCCAACGAGACCATGTCCGAGAACAGCAAAAGATGAGCTCGTGGAAGACCTTGCCCAAGGCCTACTCCTCTTCTCCTTTGACAGGATAGAGACAATGCTTACAATAGCCAAAGCATACTTGGCCATCTGCAACAAACGGGATAAACCCTGAGCACGGGAATGTACTCAGCTAGACATACCCGTCTAACTGAAATAAAGACTCCAAGGATATGCATGGATATATATGTGGATTTGGGTAAACTTTACTTTTGTGGAAGCGCGAGCAAGATGAAATAACTTTAAATATTAGGGAGCAGCCAATTTCCATCCTATTATTTATCTCTAGGTTTTGCACCTGTACTAGAGCACTCACTTGATCTAAGCAAACAATATAATAATACCATATCAAATTCCTTTATCAATATTTTAGTAGAACCATTACGATGTCACATGGAGTTGTACCGTGGTGAAGCTCAGCATAATCCCCCACTATCCGGTGGGAGGTGGCGACTCGAATCAATATACAACCAGCTGGCAAGATTATCTTTAACACACGCCTACACTTTCCCCGTCGGGTCCATGCATTGGGTTACCGCTCAACAAAGTCCAGGTAGTACGTCGCGAGCTCAGTGTAATCCACCCAATTGGAGAAATCAGTTGGCCACCACGGGGCAGGTCGTATCTCCAAACTAGAGGGTGCCAAAAGTAGGCTGAGAGTCGGCCCGGACAGTGTTTACTCGGCTTCGGGGTCGAAGATCACAACGGCCCCTATTTGAAAGGGCACATTCAAAGATGTAAGAGGGCCACCATCGTATACAAACCTATACGATCCAACGGACGGACTGCCCCCAAGTCTAAACCACTTGGTGCCCTTGCCTTCCAGTTGGCCGCATTTCATTACTACCATTGGTTCTTTACCACGATAGCAAAATATAGCCAACGGCGATCGGTATTGTCCCCATGGGATAATACAAATAAATATAAATGTAACCATTTCTTCTAAGCATACTAAGCGGTTGTTTTTACTTTTATTGAAATGGTTAACAAGGTAGGTAAGTCAAAAGTCAAGGAAGGTAATGCATCAATTTGGGATTCAATCAACTCCTATCACCTAATGCATCACAGTATAAAATACTCAAGTAGATTAATTATAAAATGCTGGGAGGCTTAAGGATGCTCCGGGCCTTACCTTGAGTGAAGGTAGAGGGTTGGTGGTCAGGGCACTCAGGGAGGTTAGTGTCGAGCTCATGGTACTCCTCGTTCAGCTCCTGCACCTCCTGGACTCCTTCCTCTGGAAGTGGCACCTGAGGTTCCTCTATTGATCCTAAATGTTTGCAATGCATATAAGTAAATTGTATGGTGCAGGGATGATTCTTGAACAAGAATTAATCACTCAAAGATTGGTTTTAGAATTAACTTAAACATTCACCCTAGCTCCATTTTACACAGCAAGCCTATTATAGACTACTCAGAAAAATCTACCAAGATTACAGAGGACAGAGCAAGCCTACTGGATACTACTGCAGAATTTCATTCTTAGCAAAGCTACCAAACATCAGTTACAAAAAGATGAATTTGAATAAAGAAAAAGCACTTTGAACTAGACCTACTGGCTAACAGGGTGAAACATGTTATATCTTATTTTTAACGGGTTTCTTTACTTAAGAACATATTTATCAAGAAAGTTCCATGATCAACACTACCAGATTATTATCTATATGATTTTCCAAAGCAAACCCTAGAAAAGAACACTTGAACTTCAAGTATCTTTTCTACCATACAACATACCACATATGATACTTTTCCTAGATAGAACAAGGCATACAGAGACTATACAAAAAGTTTCATGATTTATCTAAGCATAGATTTACCACAGGAACTAATCTAAGAAAGCAACAGAAACACATTTTAATAGGTATTAATTAATTTCTTCACAGAAGCATGGCATCTTCTATTTTTAGCATAAAAACTTTACATTTTTATTGGGTTATTTCATACAGGAACACATTTAAACTTTAGTAAATGCAAAAATGAACTATTTAAACATTAGTACTAAAGACATTCTCCAAAAATTACTTTTGTATTTTTAACAGAAAGATCTTCATTTATAGAGTCTAACCAAATTTATTTCATCATTTAAGGATTTACCAAACCCCAGATATTAAATAAACAAGCATGAATACATTACTTAAAATAGGAAAATAAAGGCATTTCTTAATTGGGCCCAAGGTGCACCGTGCATGGGCTCGACCCGGTCTGCGCGAGCGGCTGACAGGCGGGGCCCAGTGGTCAACCCTGGTCCACTTTTCAGCGAGCAGAGAGCAGAGCACGGCGCTGACCGGCGCGTTCTCGCCGGCGGAGTGGTTGTGCTTGGCGTGCTCGTGGTGATGACGCGAAGTGACTAGTGGGGTTGGTTGAACTCACGCGACCGTGTAGGTGGCCGGCGACGTGCGATAGCGGCGCAGTGTGGCTGTGTGACGCGGTGGGGCCGTTACCGGCAATGTTCTGCTCGGCGAATGGATGCGTGAGCACCACGGTGGTGTGGTGAGTGCAGCGCAAGGGTTGGTTGAGCCGGAGGAGCTCCGAAGAGGTCCGGCCACGTGTGAGCTCCGCGGCGGCGGCAATGGCACACGGTGCACGGTGCTGCGGTGTTCCGGTGCGAGTGAGCGTGAGTGGCATGGCATTGTCACCTTGACTACCTCTGGTGGTGCTACCACGAAGATGGTGGCAACGGAGGTGGTCGGAAGAGGAGTGAACACGTCACAGCGGTTGCGGTGGCGATTGCGAGCCGAGGAACGGCGGCAGTATTCCGGTAAAGGTGGAGCTCGGCTGGCTAAGCTGGGGTGAGCGTGGCGAGTGCAAAGCGAAGGCGAAGCGGTGTGCGAGGTGGATCGAGCAGAGGAGCTCGGATGGCGGTGCAATGAGGAAGGGGGGTGTTCGGGTGCGTTGTGCTCTTGGCGCGGCGAGAGCGAGAGCAGAGCAGGCGATAGCGAGCGGGGCAGTGCAAATGCGAGTGCAAGAGGGTGAGAGGGGGGTGTGCGTCCCCTTTGGCATGGTCGTGGCCGATCGGCGCGGCCGGTGTGGCAGAGCGGCAGCAGTGTGCAGCGGCGCTGCCAGTGTGCGGCGCGAGGCGAGTGGCGAGCAGGGCGCGGGCAGCGGAGCTTCTTGGTCCATGCGCCGTTAAGGCGGATACGCAATTACGCTCAACCGGGACGGGGCGAGGTCCGGTCGGGGCGCTGGTGTGTGCGGCAACTGGCGACGCGACGTCGCGGCGCGGTCCGCGGTGCAGCCAGTGGTGGTGAGTTACCAGCGGCTTGGTCGGCGCATGGTGGCAGGGCACGGCGTAAGTTGAGTAGGTGCGGCTGCTTTCAGCGCTGGTCGAGCAGGAATCGTCGGCCACGCGGCAACGACGCCGGCGTACGGCACGGCTGTGGTCGGGCACGGGTGCTGACGCGGGAGCGCGCATGCGGTGCGCGTGTGCGGGATGGCGCAAGGCCGAGTGGACCGAATGGGTCGCCTCGGCCCATTCCAGGTATGTTTTCCTTTTTCTCTTTTTCTTTTATTTGTTTCAAACTAAAATCAATTCAAACTATTTTAAAAACTCAAAACTAAGATTTGAAATGTAAATCAAAGTTGCTCAGAATAATATTCTCTACATTTTTCATGTTGGTCATATTCCCTAAAAACTATTATTTTCAAAGGTTGTAGCTTTAAGTTAATTAAACCAATTAGGGGACAAGAATTACTTTCACTTTTAATAAGGAAACTAAACTTGATTAAACAAGTTTAATTAAAGCAAGAGCATATAACTCCTATTCAATTCTAATTCCACAAATAAACAAAACATACATATGAAATGATGCCATATGCAAAACATGAATGCAATGCAATGCTTATGCTTAGGGCTAATGATGATCCTAATACAAGCTTGACACAGGGTGTCACAAAAGCTGGGCTAGAAATGATAATTAGAGAGAGATCCTAGATAGAGAGCACCTCAACTTAGTACCAACTAGTATAGGGGGGTAAATGATATATGTGATATGAAGGGTTGATGAATGAATAAGCCAAGGTAAATGATAACTTAGAGACAACTAGATAGTATAGCTAGGTGGGAGGACAACGAGAGAGTATAGGGACTCCTATGTAATTCACTCTACTTCAATAAACTTAGTCAATTAATTAGTCTAAACACTATAGTTTGTCTCCTCAATACAAGTATACTAGGCGAGAGGATAGATCAGTAGGAGGGCAAAACTCCTACCAGACCGCGCTCTCCTTTTATGGGGCCTTACCTTTTAAGAACTTGCCTAAGAACATGTGGTGGAATACAAAGACTAGACAAGGCTATCACCCTCTTGCTAGCTACCACAAACAATCCATGCAATAAGTGGTAACTAAGGGTAACATGATGTATAAGATCCACGCTTACACACAACTTACTCCTTTGACTATGATCTATAACCAAAACACCCTAGGCAATGATCGCATACGGGAAAGGCCACAAGGATCACAGACTATTGATGTAAAGGCTAGTAATAAGCAAAAGCATATAACAATACTATAACTAGTATAGTAATGCTCAAAGTAAATACTAAGTAAAGTAGAGGAAAAGTAATATATTGAATAAGATAAAGTCTTACAAAGAAGGAAAGATACAAGAGATATACCAGACTTTCCAGAAGACGACTCCGGAAATCCCGAGCGCAGCTCGACTCAACTCTAACTCCCACTCTAGACTAACTACTAGAACAATCTAAGGAATAGAGCTTGTAGGCTTCTTCACCATGTATGAAGAGGGGGTATGAGCCTCTATTTATAGTGGAGGTGGAGTAGGGGCTACTCCATCGCCACGTCATCGATCCAGGAGGCTTTAAATCTCCACCCTTGGATCCACCGCCTCTAAACCGTCTTAGAGTGGATGGTTGTGATCCTCAACATGTGCTAAACCGGTATGGCGGTTGCCAGGACCTGCACCGACCTTGGGGGAGGTCGGCCGACCCCCCCCCTATGGCCTGTGGGCCATGCCATCACCTTCTAGAAGCATCCCCACTGGTCAGGGACCAAGTGAGGGGCTGGTGGCCCAGTGAGAGGTCAACCGACACCCCCCTTGGGGTCTCTGGCCCACCTCGGCCTTCTACATGCTGGTCCCACTTGTCATTCGGCTGGGTTGGTTCATCTGAGTTCTTTGTCATGTTGATCTTGTTGATGTGGGCCCATGGATCCATGTCAGTTGCATGAGAGCCGTTGGGAGGAAGCACATAGTGATCTGAGGGTTGAGATTCACTCTAGAGTGTTTCTCATGGATCATGGCCAGAGGGGAGAGCTGGTGGGCCCTATAGGAGGTCGGTCGACCCCCTATGTGGGTCCCACTGTCTCTCCTTTGCTCCATTTCTTCATTCCTGCATTCATAGACTCATGGACATGTGGAACTCGTTATTTAATAAAGTATGCTCATGATGTAATTGTTTTATCCTTGATCCTGAGGTTGTTGGTAGTATCTTGGGTATAAAAAGTGTATCATCCTTGGTGCGAACACCATGGAGCTTCCTTCGCCTTGGCCGCAGCAGAGGTCGCTGGCGTGGAGTTCTATGACGTGATAACTTCCCGCTTCGTCAATGCCCATATCAGGGACATCTTCCCCGACACTTTAGACAGTTTTGAGTCAATGGGGAAGGTGGTCGCCGAGGTGGTGCCTGCAGAAGAGCTGCTAGCTCGTCTATCTTTGGAGTAGGACGTGATCTGCTTGTAGAGATATTTGGCCTTTAACAATTTAGCCGACATCATTCTGTATTTGGAAATGTCGGCTTCTTTTGTATTGTTCGGTCGTTCCTAATATATGCAAGTACTCAATGTTGTGCGCACACGTCCTTTTTCTTTTTATTATTTTTGCTCTAAAGGCAATGTGTGTCACATCGGCGATTGCCAACTATTTGTCAGCTATTTTTTCTGCTAAAGGCGATGCGTATTACATCGGCTATCTGTTGCCACGTTCGTGGTGATACTAATTTACGCTCTTAGAGACGGTCACCTGAATCGGTTGTCGACCGTCTTCGTTCATCCTGAAGACGTCCCTGTCGTGTACCTTCCCAGAGAAGCACTCCATGTCCTCGAAGCTCCACCCATTTCGCCCTGCGTAGGTGATACTGATCGACGAGTCAGCCGGTACTACCTCCACGGCATCCCCGCTCCATTGGATGAGACTCTGATGCATAGTTCACGGAATGCAGCAGTTGGCGTGAATCCAGTCCCTTCCGAGGAGTAGGTTGTACGTGCCTTTGGCGTCCACCACAAAAAAGGTAGTGAGCATGCTCTTGCTCCCGACAGTTAGCTCGACGCATATAACCCCCTTCGTGGCCAATATATTGCCGCTGAAATCTGTCAACTCCATATCGGTAGGGCTCAATTCTTCCATTCTTCTCCCCAGCTTTCTAAACGTCGAGTATGGCATGAGGTTGACGGGTGCTCCTCCATCGACCAACATCTTGGTTAAGGGTTTCCCATCCACAAACCCCTTCACATAGAGAGCTTTTAGATGCTGATACTTCTCTGACTTCTCGAAGGTAGAATTGTCCGTCTAATAGATCCATTGGGCTACGGCCACCTCCGTCTCTTCACCATCAGACTCCTCATGTTGATGGTCGCATCGGAATTCGGCAGGTAGCATGAATATAGCAGAGATAAACGTTGTTTCCTTGCCCTTCTCTCCATCTTGCTTGACCCACCAGACCTTGGGCTTTTTTCCCTGTAACTCATCCTTTCTTAGGTGCTGGACCTGACGCTTTTGGCTCTTGGTCAATCCTCCAGGACACCATTGGCTCTCTTGCGGTGCGTGTTTCTGACTCGCGGCGCCTTCATCGATCAATTATTTCCCAGAACGATTGTGGAGGTCCTCCTTTTTTGGTGCTGACCCGTTTTGTAGCTCAACCTGTGATGTACGGATTGGCGGTTGTCTCTCGACTGCTTGTACCCTCGGTACTGACTGCTGAACTCTGGACAATCATTTGGGGAAGGAAGCCTGAGTCCAGTGTTTCAGCAATGTATGAAGAAAGGATAATCCCAATGATACCCGTTTTCCTCTTGGATCCTCCTCTCCTCTTCTTGTTCGAGCAGCTCCCAATGCTCCCTCTCCTATGACTCATCTCTTTTCTCTTTTTGACGCTCCCATTTGTTCAATAGGATTCTGACGGTGGGGAGTCGTTGGACGGGAAGGTCTCTCTCCGCCTTGTCTTCCTCATGCTCCCCAGCCACTTCATCTTTCTCCGGCGCCTTGGTCTTCGCCGTGACCATGTTCACTGGAAAGGATAGTGCCACCATGTTCGCGGGGAATGGGTTACCGTCTATACCCATGGCCCCCTTGGTCTTCTCCAGGCCAATTCTCCCTGAGGTGATGGCCTTTTGGATCATGTCCCAGAACACCCTACAGTCGTTGGTGTTGTGGGTGTACGTGCCATGGAACTTGCAGAACCTCCTGGACTTGATCTCATCGGCCGAAGGGATCTTGTAGCCTCCAATCAGTTTGTGTGAACACATGGTGGATAAGTACCCATGATGTTTAGTTTTATGATGAGTGTTTGATCAACACTTGAGTGTTTCAGTTTGAGTGGCTTACTTCTAACCCTTTGCGAAAGCAAATGTGTGTCTGTTTATCGTCTTGTGGTGTGAAGGTACTATGCCTAGTGACAGTGGTCAATGGCATGGAGAAGGTCAAGTAGAGGCTTGCCGTGTCGATGAACCGAGACCGGTGAAGGGCGGAAGCGGGGCTCGGACTGAGGGACCATGGGCGCCGGCGGACTAGTTGTGGTGGCTAGTGCTTGGCACCGGCGAGTGCTACAAGACATGGAGGTAGACCGAGTCAACCAAGTCAAGACGGAGGACGAGCGGGTCGAGCAGAGGCTCATGGGACTCGGAGTCCGACCAGGCGAGGACGAGGTGGCTCGAGTCGAGCGGTTTGGTGGTTTGGGTCGCAAAACCACCGAAGGATGGTTTTCGAGTTTGGGCCTCAAAACTCGGGGTTTGGTAGTTGAGCCGAAAGCTACAGGTGGCGGGTTTCGCGGATTTGTGCCTCAAAACCCGGGCGGAGCTTCCGAGGAAGCGGGCATGGCATGTGGCGGAATCCTGGAGGTTGCGTCGAGGCGACGGCAACTCCCGGCAGGAAGCAGGGCCGTCCATTCAAAATGCGGGAGATATTTTCCGGAGCTTGGACTACAATGCTTAGGCTAGGTAGTTCACTCATTGTATCTAAGGGGGTCTTTGGGAAATAGCCAAAGCCCGATAAGTAGGGGGTGAAGGGGTATGCCTCGTCCCACCTCTTGAACCCTAGTCATTTGCAACACCTCTCTCTAGTTCATGAGGTCCCTAGTGTAAGGATTTGCACTTTGATTTTAAGTGGGAATCGGAGGCCTTATCCTCCGTAAGCCATGGCAGCTTTGATTTTGTGATTGTGTCTCCTTTTCTTGTGTTCTTCGCTAGTCACGTTTTTGCTCCTCTCTAATCCTATTTTTTCATGCGATGATTTCTCTTGATTGAGAGTGAGTTTTGTGATGCCCCAAACATCTTGAGCACATAGATCGGGCAATTTCTATTTCGTGTTCTTCATTTTGGAGTTTTTTCCCAAAATTCTTTTACTCCCTTTGATTGGAACCAAATTGAGCGATGATTCTCCAGGGATAGCTCCTCCATAGCCTTGGGATTATGCCCACAAAATTTGGTGGCTATTGGTGAAGATTTAGTGAAGATTTGTGGAAGGATTTGGAGGAGGGGATTCAAAATCGCCCCAAAATCGCCTCTGTCCAGAGACTTGTGGACAGTCCGAGCCTCCCCTGTTACTGGGCGCGGACAATCCGGCACCCCAGCGTGGACAGTCCGGGACCGGACTAGGGAGCTGTCCAGAAACTTGGGTTTTCTCTCGGTTCAACGGCCGATAGTCCACCCTTGTAACCTCGGACAGTCCGGCGTGTTCTTGCGGACAGTCTGGCCTTTGAGCGTGGACAGTCCGGGAATACCCAGACTTTGCTGTTTTGCCTTGATTCATCCGTGGCTTGTTCGTCGAGGTTTTCGACTCCTCCGCTACATCTTTAGGACCACTCCTAAGGTGTCCACCTACTCGTTAGGTCGTGAGCTAGTCGAAGTTGTCCAAGTTGCTTTTTGGGAGTGATTTTGGGACAATGGTCAAGCAATAGAAGTTTCCGAAAGGAATTTTTATTGGCCTCCCATTCAACCCCCCCCCCCCCCCCGCTCTTGTCGCCGTTCTCGGTCCTTCAATTGGTATCAAAGCCGGTTAAGGATCAATCCACCTTACACGGTTCTTGATCCGCGAAGGCGACATGGAGCGAGGTGCTGGTAAACTTCCTTACTTCGATGGAACCAACTTTACTTATTGGAAGGTGCGCATGTCCGCTTACCTCCAAGGGCTTGACACAAAGTTTTGGGAGATTTGTGAGAATGAGAACTACGTGGTTCTTGACGCTCGGATCACCGATGCCCAAGTTACGCAGCATGCATTAAACGCAAGAGCCCGTAGCATTCTCTTCTCTTGTTTGTCACTTCTGGAGTTTGAGCGGGTTTCGAGTCTCACTATAGCATGGGAGATCTGGCAAACACTCTTGAGATATTATGAGGGCAATCCTCAGATCAAGTCCAGACTCTTCGACACGTACCGTAGAGAGTACAAGAACTTCGCTCAGTTGGCCAGCGAATCTGTTGACACGATGTTCACTCGCTTCCAATCTATCGTCAACAAGATGCGTGCTAATCGAGCCAACTTGCCTTATGATGATCATGAGATGGCTATCAAGCTTTTGCATGCTCTTGATCGGAAGGTTTGGGAGATGAAGGTGGCTCCCATTCAGGAGTCACCGGGCTATGATGCCCTGACCATGGACGAGCTGTTCAGCAAGCTCAAGTCCTCGGAGATTGACTTCCAGACCCAGGCCAAGCTTGAAAACCCATCGAAACCATCTATGGCGTTGGTTTCTGGCCCCGGCAGTACGTCTTCTTCCTCCTCTGACCCTTCACACTCTTTGTTCACTTTGTCTTTGATTTCTGTGACAGAGGAGCAAGTGGAGCCTCTTGGAGATGACGATCTGGCCCTAGTCATCACTAGGTTCTCACGGTTTCACAACAACCGTTTGAACCAACGAAGTAGTGGCTCGGCCAAGGGGTGCTACCGTTGCGGTGATGAGGATCACTTCATCGCAAACTGCCCCAAGAAAGCTGTGGGTGACTTCACCAAGTGCAAGGACAAGCGCGAACACCACTTCGAGGGCAAGCTACAACCGAAGGTCTTCAAAGAAGGTGATCGACAAGGTGAAGGCCAAGCACCGAGCCTTCCTCGCCTCCCTCAGCGACATCGATTCCTCCTCCGATGGAGGTGCTTCCTCAAGCGATGATGAGTCAAAGGGAATGGTTGAGGACAAGTTCAACGGCCTATGGTTCTATGCCGATGCCAAGCACAGTGGTTTTTGCACCATGGCGATTGAAGAAGGCAAGGTCGACAAGCGCAACGATGACTCCGACTACGACTCCGACACACCCGAGGTATCACCCCCATCGAATCCCTCTCTCTTGAGCTTGAGTCTCTGAACGACACCTTGATGAGTCAAGATGTGTTCCTCAAGCGTGCCGCTTGTGAGAGGAACAATTTTCTGGCGAAATACCTTAGCGCGCTTCATGACCTTGATTTTGCTAAGGCGTTAGTGGTGGTTACCGAGGAGGTAGAGTGTGATGCTTGCACCATCCATGTGTCTCATCTTGTCACTCTCCAAGACAAGTATGGCACTCTACTTGAGGAGGTTAGTGTTGACACAAATTGTGGCACAAAGGATAAACCGCAAGCGCACGGCTGTCAAGGTAGCTTTCACCCGAGAGTATTCCAGGGTATCGAATCCACGGGGAACGTGAAGTGTACTTAACAAAGAACTAAGTTCGTCCTAAGATGACACAAGGGTTTATGATAGGTTGGGTAGAGAGGATATTCTATGGTTATGAAACTAGCAAGGTATGGTAAGATACAAAGGTTGTTCACTTCGGGCCACTAGGCCGCTTAGCAACAGAAAGGGATGAGAAGGGTGCTAAACCGCCTAGCACAAGAATGCCTACGTTTTAAGAACTTGGCCGAACGTGGTGGGATCAAAGCCTAGATAGGTCTATCAACCCTACTAGGTACCACAAACAAACCATTGGACAAACCGCAGACACAGGTAAGTGTATACCCTAGACACCACGTCTACACTATATCTTACTACTCTAATCTGGATCCCGGTGAAATTGATTAGAGTACCAGTTTAAGGGTGGTGAACCAATGAACAACTAAAGTAATTACTTTACCAGAACTAAAGATCAATTACCATAAAAGAATCTCAAATGCAGACTTACAACAGAGAAGACCACATCCGCTGAGGTACAACTTGAAGAAGAAGCCAGACAGGCCCGACTCTCCTCCAGACTCTCCTCACTCTCTCCCTATTTTCTATGCTACTAGTAGAACAGGACTTCGCCTTGTAGAGAGAGTAGTTCCTCCTTGGTGTGTTGAATGAGAGGGAGTGAGGGGGTATTTATAGTGGAGAGGTGGAGTAGGGGCTACTCCGTGCCACCTCATCAATCCGTGTGACGTTGTTTGGCCTCCCTTGGATCCAAACCATCATTGAACCAGCAGCTAGGATGCTCCAAGGGCATGCAACCGACTTGTGTAGGTCGGTGGTGAAGTCCACCACGTGCTAGAGTCGAAAACCGAACAAGAACCGGACCCTAAGGTGGTCAACCAGACCTGAATCGGCGGACTATGCGCTATTTTCTATTAACTGGAGAGGAATCCGGGGGCTAGGCAACTGAACCGGCCGGTCCAGGCGGTCCAACTGAGCCTAGACCGCGCAGACCGGTCAACCGCCTCTCTGTGCCAACGGTGTCGCGCCACGTGGCCCTCCGGGCCGGTCGGCCGCGCCTGCCTGCGCTCTCGCGCCTGTGTACGCTTGCCCGCACGTGGGAGCAGGCGGCGTCACGTGTCCCGGCCTGGCTGGCTAACCCGACCGCCTGTCCCCAGCCTGGCGGTAGCACCTGCTGCGCTGGGGCCCACCTGGCCCGCCTGTCTGCCACCGTAGACAGAGCCTGCGGTCGTGGTGCCCTTGGGTGTTGACCTGGGGTGCTGACGTTAGGATGACGTCAGCATCCTTTTTTAATTTGCAATTATCTTTTTATTCCGGACTCCAAACATAGCAAATAATATATCCATTTTAATCGTCTCGACGAGTCCATTTGATACACTTTCATATGATGATATGCATTACCTGCACTTAAATAGTCAAAGGACATGTGGAACTCGTTATTGGGTATAATATGTTCATGTTATGCTTGTTTTCCTTTGAATATGAGGATGATGACGGTATTTTAATGGTGACAAAAAGGCTCATAACTACCGTCAACAAGATCCCCCACACTTATTTCTTTGCTCCTCCTCGAGTAAAGGTTAAAAGCTAACATGACTATAACATCATTAAGGCAAATAGCAGGCATGAAGTTTCCTTCAAGACATTTCTTATACAAGTGGGATATGTGGCATTGTCTATCATATATCCTTTAGAGGTTGACAAATGGAACAGTTCTCAAAGCAAAGTCATCTTCCCAAATCATATTTTAGTACTTGGAGTTTTTGATAAATTTTCAAAAGAAAGCACATAAGTCATCTTACTCCTTATATAGCACTCTAGATCACTCACAAGGTATATGATTCCTTACCAAGACATAGTATGAGGTTGCCTTCTTTTTATCTTCCTACTTCTACATGGCTTATGTGGAGCTTAGGTAGGGATAAAGAATGTAGCAAACTTACCTTGCATATATTGTAAAGTCAAATTTCGGATCCGAGGAGAGAAGTGACATACTCTTAGATCAAGATGTGCAAGTGCGTGAAACATGGCGAATGATCAATACTCCTTTATTTGATATGGTCACTCTTTCTAACTTATTATTTAGAGACATAGCTATCTTTCTTTTTTCTTTTTTTCATATGAGCTTTGATTTGCTCGTTTTTTTAAGGCTTGGGACATTCATGTGCCCCTATATATTTTTTCATATTTTTTTATAATTTTGCATAGTCTATGTCTCATTTGCTAGCAACACACTATAGAGAGAATTTTCTATTAGAACATGGAGCATGAACTATGTGGAAAAATATAAGGCATGTTTTTGCATACTTCCAATGTAGAAGTAGCATATGTATGTGGCGTGTACGTGATCTTGATCTTGGGAGCATGATAAGTCTCTTAACAAGGGTCACAAAATTTGACCAAACTCAACACAAAGTAAGCAGCTTATGTAGAAAGCTTATATCATGAAAGAGCATATATGGCTGTGGTAGGAATTTTCTCACTATAGAGGAGTAGTGACATTAAGGTTTTATGACATTTTCAAAAATTAATCTCCAAGCACTTTAAATAGACAGGGTATGAATCATAAGCCAAAAACTATATCACATTAATCAACAGCTTAGTCAATATGATTTTCCTAACAAGATATTTTTCCCACTAGCATAAGCATATACAAGAAGTCAACTTATGATGCTTCATCCTTTTAGAATGTCATATATCATATCACTTTTCAAAATTTTATTTTTAGTTGCGGGTCTTCTTATTTTATTCGATATTAAAAGGCAAATAAACTAAAGAAATGCATTAAAAGAAGAAGAGGGGGAAGATTGGCAAACCAGTCAGAAAGAAGGTTGAGAACGTGTGGATGTTGACTGGTGGGACCAGGGGTCCATAGTGGGGTTGGCCGACCCCACTTTGGTGCCTCTGGTCATTCTGGTGCCCGCACTTGTGAAGGTTGGGGTGTACCTAACTTGTTATTCATAGAGAACAAACGTGAAAACACAAAGGACTCTACTCGTGGGACACACCAGTGAGTCAAAATTTATATGAATGGAGCAAGACATGGAGTGAAGCTGGAAAGATAAATATGACTAAGCAAAAGAGACACAAGGCAATAGAACCAGGGGCTAGACACGTTTTAAGTTAGATCATGGAAATGTTTGAATTCAATCATGTCTATTTCCTCATCTATTTTATTAGGTTCAAGGAATACTTTTAATCGTTGGCCATTTACCTTAAAGATCTTACCTTCATCGTCTTGAAGTGTAATAGCTCCATGAGGCGAAGTATTGATGACTTTAAATGGCCCTTCCCATTTGCTTCGAAGTTTTCCATGTCCAAATAACCTTACTCTTGAGTTGAACATGAGTACCTTGTCTCCTGGCTCGAATTCCTTTTTCTTTATCCTTTTTTCATGCCATCTCTTTGTTCTTTCCTTGTAGATTTTGGCATTGTGGTATGTTTTCTCCCTCCATTCTTCTAATTCTGAAATTTGCATTTTCCTATGCCTTCCTGCAGCTTGTAGATCCATATTCCAATTCTTTATGGCCCAATGCGCTCGAAACTCCAACTCGACCGGGAGGTGACAAGTCTTCCCATATACTATTTGGTATAGTGACATGCCAATGGGTGTCTTGAATGCTGTCATGTATGCCCATAGTGCATCAGGTAGCTTGTCCCTCCATCTTTTCCCCATCTCATCCACTGTCTTCTGCAGTATGTTCTTGATTTGTTTGTTGGATGTTTCTGCTTGTCCACTTGTTTGGGGATGGTATGGAGTTGCAACATTGTGTCGGATGCCTTGCTCTTCTAGGAAGCGTTGGAAGCTCCGTTCAATGAAGTGGGAGCCCCCGTCACTTATCACTAGCCTTGGGGTTCCAAACCTTGGAAAGATGGTTTCTTCGAACATCTTTCTTGAGCTTTTTGCATCTGCTGCTTTGCATGGCATTGCTTCAACCCACTTGGACACATAGTCCACAACCACTAGGATGTACTCACATCCACGGGACTTTGGAAAAGGTCCCATGAAGTCAATGCCCCATACGTCAAAGAGCTCCACTTGAAGGTTGTTTGTCAGTGGCATTGCATCTCGAGCATTGATGTTCCCATGCTTCTGGCACCTCACACATCTCTTGATGAAGTTCTTTGTATCTTCATACATGGTTGGCCAGAAGAAACCACTTTGCCAAATCTTTGCATGGGTTCTGAATGCTCCATAGTGCCCGCCATATGGTGCAGCGTGACACCTCTCAATGATCTTGATTGATTCTACTTCAGGGAGACATTTCCTTAATAGACCATCATTGCAGACTCTATACAAGTAAGGCTCATCCGAGAGATGTACTCAACTTTCTTGTATGAGCTTTTTCTTGTTTGATCCTGGTGGTACATGTCCTGCAACCATAAAGTTCACAATACTCACGTACCATGGGCTGGAGTCTGTGATCTTGAGGAGCATGTCGTACCTTAGGAAGTCATTGATCGACAGGTCCTGTGCATCTTGGACTTGCATTCTGGACAAGTGATTGGCTACAGAATTTTCTACTCCTTTTTTATCTTTTATTTCCAAATCAAATTCTTGGAGTAGCAAGATCCATCTTATTAAACGTGGTTTAGCATCTTTCTTAGTAAGCAATTATTTTAAGGCAACATGATCGGTATAAATAATAACCTTTGCTCCAACTAAGTAAGATCTAAATTTGTCAATAGCAAACACAACAGCAAGGAGCTCATTTTCAGTTGTTGCATAATTAAGTTAAGCTCCTGCCAAAGTTTAGCTAGCATATGAAATTGGATGATGCTTTTTATCTTTTGTTTGGCCAAGAACGGCACCAACAGCATAATCACTTGCATCACACATTATTTCAAAAGGGAGTGTCCAATCATGGGGTTGGATGATTGGAGCAGAGACAAGCGCTTTCTTGAGAATATAAAAAGCATTTAAGCACTCATCATTAAAATCAAAGGGTGCTTCTTTAGCAAGCAGGTTTGTTAAAGGTCGAGCAATTTGAGAGAAATCTTTTATGAAGCGCCTATAAAAACCAGCATGCCCAAGAAAACTTCTAACACCCTTGACATTCGTGGGAGGTGGAAGTTGCTCTATGACTTCTATCTTAGCTCTATCCACCTCGATCCCATGCTCGGACACTCTATGTCCTAGCACTATGCCTTCCTGAATCATGAAATGGCATTTTTCCTAGTTCAGGACTAAGTGTTTTTCCTCACATATTTGTAAGACCTTGTCCAAATTCTCAAGACAATCATCAAAGGTTTTTCCATAGACGGATAAATCATCCATGAAAACCTCCATGATTTGTTCAATCATGTCAGAGAATATGGACATCATGCACCTTTGGAAAGACGGAGGACCATTACATAAGCCGAAATACATACGGCGATATGCATATGTCCCATAAGGGCATGTGAAGGTGGTCTTACTTTGATCCTCGGGATGGATGGGAATTTGATAATAACCCGAATAACCATCAAGGAAACACAAGAAAGAATGTTTTGCTAACCGTTCCAACATTTCATCAATGAAGGGTAACAGAAAGTGATCCTTCTTTGTAGCCTTATTGAGTTTTCGATAATCTATGCACATCCTCCAACTCGTGACAGTTCGTTGAGGGATCAATTCATTTTTCACAACCATCATTCCTCCCTTCTTAGGCACTACATGCACGGGGCTAACCTACTTACTATGAGTAACAGGGTAGATTATGCCCGCATGTAAGAGTTTCAAGACCTCTTTCTTCACAACCTCGTTCATCGCGTTATTAAGCCTCCTTTGAGGCTCCCTAGATGGTATGGATTCATGATCGGTAGGGATGCGATGTGTGCAAAGAGTAGGGCAAATCCCTATGAGATCTTGAAGAGAGTAGCCTAAGACGGATTGATGTTTCTCCAGAACGGTGATGAGTTTAAGGGTCTCTACCGAAGAAAGTTTGTCACTTATGATCACGGGGGATTCTCTATCACCATTGAGGAAAGCATACTTGAGGCCAGAAGGAAGGGGTTTGAGCTCGATGGGAGGTTTAGGTGGTGGTTCAGATTCTTTCAAATCTATAGGTTCATCCATGTTGTCTTCTTCTTGGATGAAATGTTGAGCATCATCTACAAGATCTGGTTCGAAGGAGTCTTGAAGAAAGGCTGCCATCACTTCCTCCATCGGCTGACACTCGGGATTTGATTCTACTTTTGAATTGGTAGATCGAGTTAAGGGAACCGAAAGGTTCACTTCTTTCCTGAGGTTGACATCAAGGCTCCCCGAATGTTTACTTTCTTGTAAAAGCTTTTCAAGGGGGTTCCCGATCAAAAGATCAAAATTCGAGATCTCAAAGATATAGAAGTTCAAGAGAATCTCGATTTCGTTGATTGTGATTGGGACCATGCGTGCAATCCCATGACTCTTGATGACTTCTCTAGACGGATTCTTGAGGAGTTTGTCACTTGGAGTCAAAGGTTCATTGCCCGTGAAGAGAGTATATGCTAGAGAATCAGACATAATACTCACTCCGACGGTGGGATTGTAAAGAGAATCTAAAGCAACACTTTTCATGAAACAACGAATGGATGTGGAGGGAGAAATAATCCAAATTACTTCGGATGAAGTTTCAGCCTCCTTAAGCCATTCATTCCTCATGATGGATGTAAGTTGTTGGATCGTCTCCTTTAGATGATTTGGAGAATGAAGGTTTAGATGAGAAGATCCAGAAGATTTCTTTTGCACGGGGAAATTCGAGGTGTTTCCAAAATCAGAATCAGAGAAAAGATCATCCTCGATTTCAAAAGGGAAATCCAAAGGTTCAATTTCTTCTTCCTTTGGAGCATTTGGACTTTGGGGTATTTGTGGTTTAGGATTGATAGCTAAATTTTGGGATTGGATTGGTGGTGATTCAACTATCAAGACTTCTTCTTGTTTGGGGCGTGCTTCCTCTTCTTCCTCAGGGAGTTCGTCATGAATGCCAGTGTAAGGGGTGTTTTCAAGGATTTTGTCAAGAATAGACCTTGCTTCACTAGCGGATAAATGCAGGAAAGCTCCTCTAGAGGCTATATCAAGGAATTGAGCAGAATCCTTGCTAAGACCAAGATAAAAATGTTGTAAGAGCATAGGTTCGGGTATAGCAAGATCGGGGCCTGAAGAGATAAGATCTATAAAACGGATCCATGTTGCACCTAGAAGCTCCTTATCTTTTTGCTTAAAAGATAGGACCTCCGTTCGAAGATGAGCGACTCTAGAGATAGGGAAGAAGGCTAAGTAGAATTTGGCTAGAAGGGTCTCCCAGTCTCCTTGTACACTCCCTACATGTCGAGCATACCAATGTTTAGCTAGTCCCATCAAAGAGAATGGAAATAGCTTCCATTTCAAGATATCTCGTATCATGCCTTGAATATGAAGACATGAGCACAATTGCTCAAACTCACGTAAATGGGTGTAGGGGTTTTCATCTTCCTCCCCAGAAAAAGGTTGTGCCTGGACCATCGCTATGAAAGCAGGGTGAAGCTCATAGCGAACAGCTAAAATAGCTTTGGATGATTTTGGTGGCTCCAAACTAGCACCCTTTGGAGCACCATATTGAAAGAGGGGCGTTTGATCCATGATATGAATGATAAAAATAAAAGTTAAACGGGCGACTCGATTCTATGTTAAGAACAGCTACCGTTCCCCGGCAACGGCGCCAGAAAGCTGGTTGACACAAATTGTGGCACAAAGGATAAACCGCAAGCGCACGATTGTCAAGGTAGCTTTCACCTGAGAGTATTCCAGGGTAACGAATCCACGGGGAACGTGAAGTGTACTTAACAAAGAACTAAGTTAGTCCTAAGATGACACAAGGGGTTTATGATAGGTTGGGTAGAGAGGATATTCTATGGTTATGAAACTAGCAAGGTATGGTAAGATACAAAGGTTGTTCACTTCGGGCCACTAGGCCGCTTAGCAACAGAAAGGGATGAGAAGGGTACTAAACCGCCTAGCACAAGAAGGCCTATGTTTTAAGAACTTGGCCGAACGTGGTGGGATCAAAGCCTAGATAGGTCTGTCACCCCTACTAGGTACCACAAACAAACCGTTGGACAAGCCGCAGACACAGGTAAGCGTATAGCCTAGACACCACGTCTACACTATATCTTACTACTCTAATCCGTATCCCGGTGAAATTGATTAGAGTACCGGTTTAAGGGTGGTGAACCAATGAACAACTAAAGTAATTATTTTACCAGAACTAAAGATCAATTACCATAAAAGAATCTCAAATGCAGACTTACAACAGAGAAGACCGCATCCGCTGAGGTACAGCTCGGAGAAGAAGCCAGACAGGCCCGACTCTCCTCCAGACTCTCCTCACTCTCTCCCTATTTTCTATGCTACTAGTAGAACAAGACTTCGCCTTGTAGAGAGAGTAGCTCCTCCTTGGTGTGTTGAATGAGAGGGAGTGACGGGGTATTTATAGTGGAGAGGTGGAGTAGGGGCTACTCCGGTGCCACCTCATCTATCTGCGTGACATTGTTTGGCCTCCCTTGGATCTAAACCGTCATTGAACCAGCGGCTAGGATGCTCCAAGGGCATGTAACCGACTTGTGTAGGTCGGTGGTGAAGTCCACCACCTGCTGGAGTCGAAAACCGGACAAGAATCGGACCCTAAGGTGGTGAATCGGACCCGAACCGGCGGACTGTGCGTTGTTTTCTATTAACTGGAGAGGAATCCGGGGGCTAGCCAGCTGAACCGGCCGGTCCAGGCGGTCTGAAGGACCGAGAACGGCGACCAGAGGGGGGTGAATGGGAGCCTCAAATTTCTCTCAAAATGTTCGGGCCACTCTTCCCAAAAACCAAGCCCAGTTGCTGGGTGCTCAGATGGAAACGGAGAAAAGAGAGCTCACCGGCAGTGGAGGAAAATCATCGGAAACCCCAAAACACAGGTTCTCAACCCCTAGGGAAAAGAGGCAAGAACCTAGGCAAAACGGGAGAAAATAGTAACCAACAGGGAGCTCCGGACCAGATGGGACTGAGCCACCGGACTATAGCAAGTAGTCCGGAGCTCAGGTCCGACGCCTTCACCCACTGGGACAAGTCGATACATTGAGCACCCTAGCTACGGACCAGAGGCTCCGGACTAGTCCGATGCTCACTTTCGGAAGTCCGGTGCTCACACAGAAGACAACCAGTGAGTGCCTAGGCTCCGGACAACTAGTCCGACACTCACCGTCAGACTATGGGAAGTGGTCCGGTGCACATACTCGCCACAGAAAGCACCCTACCTCTGGACACCTCGTCCGACGCTCACCGTCGGACTAATGAGCCTGGTCCGACGCGTGAGTGAAACCCTCAGCAAAGCCACCGGAATACTTGCAATGGTTCGGTGCTCACAGGCTGGGTGGTCCGGAGGGTGGTCCGACGCTCACGAACAGAAAAGCTGAAGCCCGCGAAAAACGTTTCCACTCCGCCAAATCTTCCCAAAACTCAACCAAATGATCGCCAACTGCAACCAAACTTTGTAGGCAAGATTCTAGTGCAGTTGGGGAGCTATCCTGAAGAAATCATCGCTCAATTTGTCTTAGAGCAAAGGGAGGAGAGAGATTTGGGGAAAAGCTCAAGAACGAAGAACTCCGCAAGGAAAACGCGAGATCTACGCACTCGTAAGGTTTGAGGAGAATTCCTTCGGTGCAAAGAAGCTCCTCACGATTACGCACAACTTGGTTCAAACGGATTTCCAAGAGCTACTCCCTACAAAGAGAAATCATCTCGGGAAAAGAGGGAGCAAAAGCAAAACACGAAGAACAAAAGCAAAACAGGGACACAATCACGAAATCGAAGCCACCATGGCTTACGGAGGTTACAGCCTCCGATTCCTCGCGACAAACTCAAGTTCTTACAAAGGTTGGTGGAAGCAACCTAGGGATCTCATGAACTTAGAGAGAGAGAGGGGGGGGGGGAAAGTGATTAGGGTTCAAGAGATAGGATGAGGATACCCCTTCATCCTCTATTTAACGAGGCTTTGGCTATTTCCCAAAGACCCACCTAGATATAAGACCGAATTACCTAGCCCTAAGACATTGTAATCCAAGTCGGTAACTCTCAGCCACTCATTTGAATGGACGGCCCCGCTTCCTGTCAGGAGTTTCCGTCGCCTCGACGCAAACTCCAGGATTCCGCCACGTGTCATCCCCGTTTCCTCGGAAGCTTCGCCTAGGTTTTGAGGCCCAAACCCAGGAAACCCGCCACCGGTAGCTTTGGGCTCAACTACCGAACCCCGAGTTTTGCGGCCCAAACTCGGAAACCTACGTGGATGGTTTTGAGGCCCAAACCACTCGACGCGAGCCACCTTGTCTTTGCCCGGTCGGACTCCGAGTCCCCTGTGCCTCCGCTCGACTCGCACGTCCACCGTCTTGACTCGGCCGACTCGGTCTACCCCCATGTCTTCTCGCACTCACCGGTGCCAAGTACTGGCCACCATAGCTAGTCCGCCGGCGCCCATGGTCCCTCAGTCTGAGCCCCGCTTCCGCCCTTCACCGCTCTCAGTCCATCGGCACGTCAAGCCTCTACCCGACCTTCTCCGCGCCATTGACCACTGTCACTAGGCATAGCACCTGCATGCCACATGTTTCTGCTTTCACAGTGGTTAGGGAAAGCCACTCAAACTGAAACACTCACGTGTTGGACGATCACTCATAATCAAAGCTGAACATACATGGGTACTTATCCACCATGTGTTCGCAATCTCCCCCTTGATGAGTGCATTGTCAACACAAATGCATTTCAAATTTGAGCCACAAGATAAAGCTCTCCAAATGACCAAAAAGCTACAAAAGCCAAAACGGGGTCACTTGAGAGAAGCAAACACGATACCAATTAAAAGCATCCTTAAACACCTCATGACAAAGCCACTTACAGATGCCAATCAAAAGCACATGGGCAAACGGGCTCAACACCACTAGCAAGTTCAAAATACCAAACACAGCTCTCAAAGCTCAGACTACCAATTTAAACACTAGGGGAGCTCAAAAGATACCAATTGAAACCACTTACGTCCCCTAATGCTCAAGAAGCAATCGAAACCTGTCGGAGCCAACAAGGCAAGCTAGACCCTCCAGAAGAGGCAAAGGCTCAACACATCTAGCAAAAGCTCCCCCTGGGCAAAAGCACACTCAAGATACCAAATGAGCTCCTTAGGGCAAAAGAAGCACACAAAACTCCCCCTTGACCAAAGAAGCTCTAAACCAAAGAAACCAAAGAGATGCACTCTCCCCCTTGGAAGTAGATGGCTGAAAATGGAATGAAAATGCACATCTCTCTCCCTTGTTGACACATGTAGCTCATCAAACATCAACAACTCAAGATCCGGCTACAAATGCCATGAAATGCAAAATGAGTGCAAAAGCTTCATACTTAGAGCTAAGACAATGAATAGATGCTCTAAGTGATGTGATCCTGTGAGAATAGGAAAAGCTCTACGTGCCCAACAAAGACTCAAGTTGAGCTTAAGATCACTTTAGAAGCTATTTTAGAGAGCATATCATGTGAGAGCAGAGAAAGGGTATCACCTCCTAGAGACAACTAAACATGGCAAACAAGATAGGATCTATCTCAAAGCAATCTCATGTATAGCAAGTAGAACTATCCCTAGCAAAGTTCATACAACAAGCCAATGACCCAACTGAATGGATTTTCAAAATTTCAGAGTTTTGCAGCCAATTTCAGTTTTAGGCACATTACAAGTTGTATGCGAGTGGTTGTAAGCAAGGTGATGCCACTGCTTACCAACCGGGCGAAGTCAAAGGACTTGACACACCGGTTTTGGTCATACACGACACCGCTCAAGTATCAACCCATATGGGAAGCAGTCTCGAACACACGGTGAAGTGCTCACAATGCAGACCCAACTCGATCTTTCCAATTCACAAAACAGAGAGCAATTTCATTTTAGATATTAATCATGGTGCTCAAAGGTAGTGAATTAAACAATGAAGAGCCATAGTTACAAGCTATATACAAGACAGCCAAGAAGGATCTTCAAAAGCCTACACATGCTAGTGCCATTTCAGAGGTGACATGGGGAATTTAAAATTCAGTTTTAAAGCTTTTCTAACTTAGCCCTATTGCATATCATATAGATCAAAAAGAGTCTAGGTTAGGCAACACCATAGACACATAAAGCACCTCAAACAGAGCATAGATTCATTATATCGACTATAGGTATGAAGCTTAAAATGAACTATGTCACAAATGCAAATGAGATGCACAATGCATTGACACCAACTAACACTAACAAGACACCAATTTAGAAGAAGGACAAAGAAAAGACAAAAGAAAAAAAAAGAACTATGAAACACAAAACTTCCCTCCTCTAAAAAGGAAAGCAAACACCCAACTCACCCTGAAGGCGAGAAAACGTATCTTGATCCAAAGGCTTCGTGAGAATATCCGCAAGCTGGTTTTGGATCTCGACATGCCGGAGGTCAATGTCACCCTTCTCGTAATGATCTCGCAAGAAATGAAAGCGGACCTCAATGTGCTTGGTCTTTGAATGAAGCATGGGATTTTTGGCCACACTAATTGCACTCGTGCTATCACAAAGGAGAGGCACCTTAGTAAGCTCAAGACCGAAATCTCTCAAAGTGGCAATCATCCAAATCAACTGCGAACAACATCTAGCCGCGGCAACGTACTCAGATTCGCACGTCGAGTGTGCCACGCTAGACTATTTGCAAGAAGACCAAGAGACCAAAGAAGACCCGAGAAACTGGCAAGTCCCAGAAGTGGACTTCCGATCAAGTCGGCAACCGGCAAAGTCGGCGTCAGAGTAACCGCAAAGCACAAGAGAGGAAGAGGTGGAAAACCAAAGACCAAATTCGGGAGTGAAGCGCAAATACCTCATGATGCGTTTCACCGCATGCTTGTGCGAAGTCCGTGGGGACGCCTGAAAGCGAGCACACAGGCAGACGACGAACTGAATGTCCGGTCGGGTCGCCGTCAGATACAGAAGCGACCCGATCATGCTTCGGTACTCGGTCTAGTCCACCGCCTCTCCTTCCTCGTCCGCATCCAAAGTAGTAGTAGTTGACATAGGCGTCGAGAGGGGCTTTGCCTCACCCATGTCAAACTTCTTCAAGATATCCTTTGTGTACTTGCCTTGGTGCACAAACGTCCCTTCCCGGGTTTGCTTGATTTGCAACCCGAGAAAGAAAGTCAACTCTCCCATCATGCTCATCTCAAATTTCCTGCTCATAATATCTGCAAACTTGGCAACAAGAGCATGAGAAGAACCACCAAAGATGATATCATCCACGTATATTTGGACAAGGAGAGTGTCTTTGCCTTGCTTGAGGAGAAACAACGTCTTATCTACCGATCCCATTTTAAAACCCTTAGCAAGCAAAAAGGTTTTTAGCCTATCATACCATGCTCTAGGTGCTTGTTTCAAACCATACAACGCTTTGTGAAGTTTAAAAACATGGTTTAGAAACTTGGGATTTTCAAAACCGGGAGGTTGTTTAACATAAACTTCCTCCTCTATGTAGTCGTTTAAGAACACTTTTAACGTCCATTTGAAAAAGTTTAAAACCCTTAGAAGCTGCAAAAGCTAGAAGGATTCTAATGGCTTCTAAACGAGCTACGGGAGCAAAGGTTTCCTCATAGTCTATTCCCTCCTTTTGACAAAAGCCTTGAGATACCAACCTAGCCTTGTTGCACACTACCACCCCATCTTCACTTTGTTTATTTTTGAAAACTCATTTGGTACCTATGGGGTGGCAACTAGGTGGTGGAGGAACTAAGACCCAAACACGATTTCGCTCAAAGTTTTCCAACTCCTCATGCATGGCATTAACCCAATCCGGATCCATCAAAGCGTGTCCAACATCCTGAGGCTCAAAAGAAGTGACAAAAGCCGAATGAGCAAAGTGAGAGATATAGGACCTGGACCGCGTGACTCGATGGTCAATGTCATCGATGATGTTCTCCGGCGGGTGCTGCCGCTGGATGTGGTGGGGAGCCTGCCTGGACGAAGTGGTCTCCCCCTCGACAGCAACTGGAGCTCCCTCAGGTGCAACGGGCACCGACTGAGGAAGCTGCTCGAACGGCCCCCATGTAGAGGAAGTAGTCGGATAGGGAGCGTGAGCCGAAGTGAACGTCGCAGGGTCGACGGGGGCAGCCAGTGGAGTTGGCTCGGGATCACCCCAATCGGCATCATCCTGCTCCTCCTCCACAAAGATGCTAGTGTTCACCTCATCATCACCTGCAAGCTCAAAAGCAGTGGAAACACAGGGCATAGTCTCATCGAAGGTAATCTCACAAGTCTCCATCACTCGGTTAGTCTCAAGGTTAAGTGCACGATAAGCACGAGAGTGAGTAGAATAACCAAAAAAGATACCATCAGAAGACCGTGATTCAAATCTGTCCAACTTACCACCCTTTTTGAGGATGAAGCACCTGCACCCAAACACCCGTAGGTGACTTACCTTGGGTGGTCTCCCAAATCGCAACTCATAAGAAGTCTTTTTCTTGAAAGCTCGGAGGAAAATGCGATTGGAAACATAGCAAGCAGAACGGAGTGCTTTGGCCCAATACCACCTAGGAGTCCTATGCTCATCGAGCATCGTCCTGGCCATCTCAACAAGGGTTCGATTCTTACGCTCAATAACACCGTTCTGCTGGGGAGTGTGAGGTGAGGAAAACTGGTGATCGAGACCCAAAGAAGAGCAAAGAGTTGCAAATTGAGCATTCTTCAATTATGTGCCATTGTCACTGTGGATAGCTCTAATGTCATTCTTAGGTAGCTTATTTTGCAATCTCAAAATCAGATCTCGAACAAGTGGAAAAGTCTCATCCTTACTCTCCAAAAAGAACACCCAAGAGTATCTCGAGTAGTCATCAATGACTAAAACCACATACCACTTCCCTCCTTCCGACCTGACCCGAGCTGGACCAACTGTGTCCATGTGTAAGAGCTCGCCGGGTCGAGTGGTCATGATCTCAGTCACAGGAGGATGGGAAGCAGCAACCATCTTGCCATGCCTGTAAGGATGGCAAACCAAATCCTCCTCGAACTTTAGCTTTGGAGATCCTTGGATAAGATCCATTGAGCTAAGCCTTTCAAGCAAGTCAAAACTCAAATGTCCCAATCTCCTATGCCACTTCCAAAGCTCGGAAGAAGAACCGGCAACAAGACAACGAGAAGGTCCGGAAGAGATAGAAACATCCACACGAAAAACCTTCCCGAAGGGTAAAATCCGGCAAACAAGCTCACCACGAGAGTCCAAAATCCGAGAGAGATTAGGCTTGAAACTCACTTCAAAACCGTCATCAAGGAGTTGCGAAACCGAAAGAAGGTTAAAATGCAAATTCGCAACCAAAACAACAACCTTGAGGACAAAAGAAGAGTTCACTCGGATCGACCCTCGGGAGACAACCTTACCTTTACAACTGTTCCCAAATGTAATGTACTCGGTGTGGTGCACGGGGTCGAGGCTAGAGAACCACTTGGCACTTCCGGTCATATGGCGTGAGCATCCGGAATCCACAAGTCAAATCTCCTCCAGTCCTCCTTCCTACATCAATAAAAAGACATAGGGTGAGCAAACGGACCAACACTGGGGTTAGTAAACTGTGAAGGATACCAGTATTGTCCCACTTGCCCAAAGAATGGGTTAGGAGAAAAACCAAACATCTCCTGTCCCACAGAGGGTAGCGATCACCACGATAGGGAAAACGTGATCCGCTAGAGAAGGGTGGAGTGAAGCCACCGCCACGAGGATGGCTTGTTTCATGTTTTATATATATAGTATTCCCTCCATCTATCTCTAAAAGAATGTAATTATAGAATAAATATTGTCATATCGTTGTATATTAAGTATAACCAATTATAGATAAAAAATATAAATATTTATAATATCAAATAAATATTATTAGAATAATTATGAAATATATTTTTATTATAAATTATTTTGGAATCATAAATATGTATAATATTTATTAGAAATCTGGTCAAACGTAATGCACTGTGGGCCTGTTTGGGACTGCTCCGCTCCATGTTTTTCAGCTCTGCTCCACATTTTTTAGCCAAACGGTTCTAGCTCCACGCGCACAACTCCAGGAAAAATGTGGAGTTGTGAGAGCACCTAAAGAGGTACTCCACAAACTCTAGTTTTTTTGTAGAGTTGCTCCACCGTGGAGTTTGTAGAGCGGAGTTTGTGGAGCAGTCTCAAACAGACTCTATAATATATTATAGTTTTATCTTTTTAGAAGTAGAATAGTAATTTACAGTATAAACTAATTGATAAAATCAAGTGGAAAAGGATGGGAGGATGAACATGCACGCCCATACTGCCCCAGCTAGCTAGGTTCAGCTGATCAACAGGAAAAAGTAGGCCATCACATGCCAGTACTCCTACATACAGTAGGTCCATCCTGTCCGGTCCATCACCTCGATCTCGATGGACAGCTGCTTGTACAGTACATTTGCAATTGTCGCGCGCTGCGTTTGCGGACAATTTGCCTTGCCTGCCTTGCTACTGTACCTCTCGGCTCTCACTATTTGCGCGCTGTTCATCGTCGTATCGCATGGGGCTTTTGCTTGCCAGCTCAGCGACGCCGCCGCGGCGCCAACATGCCGCGAATTCAAGGCACATCCCATCTCCCTCTCCTCTCTTGAGTCCCAAGCAACGTGTGGCGTACATTGCTCTCGATTATACTGTACTTGTCATGCTTGTACGGTTGACTACTGCTCCCAATATGTAGTTTTAGACGAGGTTTGAATTAAATATTAGAAATATAAAGTATAAATATTTTTAAAATTGTTGAGATTGGAAATGTGAAAATCATATTAATATATTTATATTGAAAAATACTTTCATTTATACATATATTATATTTCAATAAATATTTTTTTAAAAGAAAATAAGTAGTTAAAGTTACGCTTTGAAGACGGTGTCGCTCTTCGAAACGAAACGACATGTTTTACGTACGAAGAGAGTAGTAAGTTTGCATCACAATGCATTTAAACCTATGTAACTGACATTAGTAGGTCATAATACATTGTTAGATGGGTAAGAAAGTTTGTCATCCTATCTTAATAAGCAAGGCCAATAATTAGAAAAAAAACTTTAATGTACGACTAGTGGACAAACTTTCTTTTGCCACCTTAAATACGTATATGGCCACTAAGGATAACATTAGCCGCATATTTCAGCACTACTTTTTAGTGAAAGAACAATGTTTTTCTCTCATAACAAATCAATATAATCATTCAGCATAAGCTAAATTTTAGCGCAATGAACAAGATAAGAAGCCAAACATTTATAATAAGAAAATGTTAATATTTATGGTGAATAATCAGTAGAGAAAAGTATTAATAGATGAATCATTCAATATATTTTTATAATAAACTTATTCAAAGGTTTTCTACAAATCTGATCAAATTTAAGAAAGTTTTATCAACACGGATTCAAAATAAAAAAAAATAGGGACAAAGAAAGTATTTATCATTTATCAAGAACTATATTATGGGATGGAGGAAGTAGCTAGCTAGTGAACTGATGAGTCTGTAACACTTAATCGTCCTTTTCGTTTGACTTATCAGCCGGCTTAACAGCCACCGAAACAATGTTTTTATCTCACAGGAAAATAGCTAAAAAACATCCACAACCGATTTATAAGCCACCGAAATGACCAAACGAACAGGTTGAATATTTGTCCTATGAAACGGATCGACCGGGACTGTGAGTGCTTTATAGCAAGTAGATCAATTAAACATCCTAATTAATAATTCAACACACTTTAGTAAACATCCTAATAATTTAACGCTTTTAGGAGGGTGTACCAGCAGCAAGTAGTTGACAGTCGATTTTAAATTCCCAATGTACCCTCAATTTCCGAAAAAAAGACCACTGAAGTAAAATTACCCCTTAAAATACTTACAAATGTTAATTTATATCGACAATTGAAATATAAAAATAATTTGGATATTGCCGCTTCAAATATAATTACTTAGAAGATGCTTTCTTAAAGATTATGTGGACGTCTTTTTATTTTCGGGGTGTTTGTTTACCGAGGACTAAAGTTTAGTCATGTCACATCGCATGTTTGATATAAATTAATTATAAAACTAATTACATAAATTAATGTTGATTTATGAGAAGAGTCTATTAAATTTAATTAGTCTATAATTTGATATTGTTGTGCTATAATAAATAAGATACCTCTTCAACCAGGAATAAAACGTCCATCGATTAGCTAGGCCACGTAAGTCTTTTTTCCACTGTTTATTCCCAGGCCAGATGTAAACAGATGGCCCACTTGCCGTATTGCCGAAGCCAGGTCCATGTGCAAGAGATACCTCTTCAACCAGGAATAAAACGTCCATCGATTAGCTAGGCCACGTAAGTCTTTTTTCCACTGTTTATTCCCAGGCCAGATGTAAACAGATGGCCCACTTGCCGTATTGCCGAAGCCAGGTCCATGTGCAAGCCCTTCCTCTCACGTTATTTAGGGGGTGTTTGGTTTACCCCTAAAGTTTAGTGGTTCCTAAAGTTTAGTGTCTCCTAAAGTTTAGTACATCAACTAAAGTTTAGGGAGCACTTCAGGGAGGTGTTTGGTAGTTTAGGACTTAAAATCAAAGAAAATCCCCTCCGGTCTCTTTTTTTTTTTGCATACATGAGTTCGTACAAGAAACCAATGTGATGTACTATCCAAATTAAGTCTTATTTCTGTACAATCTAACTTGCTGTTGAGTCTCCCATGTTAGAAGATTTTGATCCATTTTGTGACATTGATGTTCACTGTTTTCTTTACCATTTATTTATTTATTTTTGCTTTTTTCTTCTTTTCGCTGAACTCTTTTCCCTTTCAAAAACCGGTGCGGCGGCAGCGCGCCCATTGTGCTAGTATGTACTAACAATGAGTTAATTAGGCTTAATAAATTTGTCTTGCTAATTAGTTTATTGTCTGTAATTAGTTTTTCAATTATCTCAAATTTAATATTTTTTAATTAACATCCGAGCATTCAATATGATATGAATTTTAGCCCTGAATACAAATATCATCGTGAGTTATACTATTTTTTAGCCCTGAATACAAATAGCCCCGAACAAACGATGAACGGGTCACCAACTCATCACATCACACGAGAAGGGACCAGCATTGAAAGGGAAAGGTGCCGACATGTCATTTCTTGTCAGATTTCATCCTCCCCTGGAAGCTACCCTGAACGCACTGGGGTACTGTAACTGTGCTGGAGTACTATTTTAAGTTAAAAATCTGCGCAGCGCTACACTAGGCGCGCTCATTCGCTACTGCTAGCGCTAGTGTTGAAAACGGACGGGAATTTTCCGTCCCGAACCGTCCGTTTTTTCATATTTCACCCGTCCGTTTTCGTATTGTCGGAAAAATCCGGAAAGGAATACGGAACTGGGATTCGGAATCGGAACAGAACCGGAGATGGTGTTTTTTCCGTCCATATTTTCGGAATTCCGTATTTGACCGGAATTTTACAGGATTTGTTCTGGATTTTACCATATTTTTCATTTTTTGTTTTCATTTTTTTGTGTGTTGAGTTTGTTTCTTTTTTCCATTTATTTTTAAATGGAAAACATGTTATAATTTAATATATGTATGTATGTATTCAAAGTAATAGTGGTATATATGCGTATATGTGTATATATAAGCATATATTTTACATATACATATGGAACACACCTTATACACTAAAGATTTGTTCGAATGTTTTCGTATTCACCTCCATCTATATGGATTGGGGTGAAATTTAGTTTAAGTTTAACTGCAATCCACCCATGGATTGATATCAATATGAGTACATTCAAACAATACCTAAAGATGTGTAGGATTCCGGCTTAAGTTTCCGGCTTTCGACCATTTTCGTTGAACTTTCGACCGTATTGGTTCGTTTCCGTACACCCGTATATTTCGGTTCCGTTTTCGAATCTGCATTTTCCGAACCTGGTCCCGTTTCCGTAAAAAAATATAGAAACGGAAATATTGTGTCTGTTTTCATCCCTAGCTAGCGCATTGGCGGACGCGCTTGGAAGGAGGGAGCAGACTGCGCTCGTGGGGTCCATGTTCTTGGTTTATCACGTGCTATTATTTGAACTGCTAAAAAATAGTATAACTCACAAACTAAAAAGTCAAATTAAATTTCGTTTACAACATTAAATTCGTTGTAATAAATACTTCAAAACAAGATCTCATATGAATATATTTAAATAAAGTGATAAGTGAAGTTTACTGTTAGTAGTTAAAGTATGAAATATAGAGGATGATGGGTGCAGAAAAAATATATATAGAGAAAAGAATCTTAATGACTAGGATAGATAGATGAGAGATTTAGAGGAAATAAGAAATTTCTGTTTTTTATTAGCTTTGGATAGATTTTTACTGTTGGTGAATTTATAGGCACACGATGTAAGGGCATGATCAGATGGATTACAAAAATATTTTTGTTTTAAAGTACGTTGTGTTGGCTTGTGCTATTCGTGCTTTTTGAAGGAAAAAAAACTCACAATAACCAAGTTTTCTTTTATCAGCTGATTAAATGGATGATTGATGTGTGAAAGTGTTGTGGTCTTTGTTAAATTGATCCATGATTGGTGTGCGAGTGTTATGGTCTTTCTCTGTGCTTACCAAACAGTAGATTGGTCGATATTTCCTTACTCACACGCTGCTTGCCCAAATCAAAAAAAAAAAAATCAGCCGAGATTACCGCCACAACACCACCTCCTCTGCACCGCCGCCGTTGGGCTATGCTCGGCATTCAATCCTAGCCGTGGCCATCCATAGATGCGCTAGGACACGGGCCTTTCCATAGCCTAGCTAGCGGCTACTCTGCTGCCACAACCCTCTCTCTTTCTCTTTCCCCTTCCTCCGCCCCTTGCTTGCTAGCTCTACCCACCTCATAAATTCCCCACTCCTTCCTCCGTTTCTATCCATTCTTCATCTCCCCAGGCTGCCGCCGCATATGCTGCTGCTGGTGCTCTGCTACTTCTTTATCAATCTTTGCTGCCGTAAGTTATATGGCTGACACTCTTTTATTTTTCTCCCTTATTCGTCTTTTTTTATGCGATTCTTGAACTTCAAGTACAGAGCTGTCAGGACTATAGAATTTGGGATGTTCCATGCTGGTTTTTTTTTTTTATCACATTCCAGGCTCATGCCATTGAACATTTACTTCTTCCTCTTTTGGTAGTGATTGTTCGACATTTCTGTCTTGTACGCAGCTGTGCAAAGATCTTACACAACAGTGTATAGTATCTTTTTGCTCGAGGGGCTCCGCCTACAGTGCCGTTTTCCGTTTGTACAAAATCTTGGCAGAACTATATGCAACATGCTTGTTGGTGCAGCAATGATCATCCTTCTGCTTTTGTGTAGCATTTATGTTCATGACTTACATATCTCTGACGGACTTTGTCTGGTCATTGTTGACTAGCTAGGCATTTTGCTTTATTTTAGGTTGGCATTAGACGGATTCCAGTCAACTCCATCCATTTTGATGGTTATAAACTATCAAAGATAGTGTTCTGATATTCAATCAAAACAAGTGCCGGTGATGCGAATGGTTGCTCAAGTTCCTCAGATTCTTTAAATTCTGAGTCCATCTTCACCTTGGGGCTATTGGTTCATGCCCTTGGCCGATTCATTATACAGTGGAGGATTTTTTTATGGCTCATGTTGCCTTGTGATATTGTGGTCTGACGAAAGCTGCCTTTACATCTGATTCATGGGCTGTTCAGCTTCCAAGTGTTATTCACAACTGAAGTGCTCTTTGTGCTCAAATGGGTGCCTGGGGCAGGCACCTGACTCCCCAAGAGAATCAAGGGGAAAGTCAAGTCAGGGGAGAGGGAAGGCGAATTCTATTGATTCAGATGATTCTTCTGATGATCTCGGGGAAGATGACGATGCTTTTAACTATATGAATGCTACAAGGGAATCAACTGTTGGCATCAGCCGATTATCAAGGGTCTCGTCACAGTTTCTTCCTCCTGATGGATCACGCAAGATTCAGGTCCCTTTGGGTAACTATGACCTGAGATACTCCTTCCTGTCTCAAAGAGGTTACTACCCAGAATCACTGGACAAGGAAAATCAAGATAGCTACTGCATACATACCCCATTTGGACCAAGTCCTGATGATCACTTCTTTGGTGTGTTTGATGGCCATGGGGAATATGGAGCTCAATGCTCACAATTTGTGAAGCGAAGATTATGCGAGAACCTGCTCAGAGATAATCGGTTTCGTACAGATGCTGTGCAGGCTCTTCATTCTTCTTTTGTCGCAACGAACTCACAACTGCATGCCGACAACTTAGATGATTCCATGAGTGGTACTACTGCAATCACTATATTGGTCAGGGGTAAAACTATGTACATTGCGAATACCGGTGATTCACGTGCCGTTATCGCCGAAAAACGAGGGATGATATTGTCGCTGTTGACCTTTCCATTGATCAAACCCCTTACCGGTTTGATGAGCTTGAAAGGGTCAAGGAATGTGGTGCTAGGGTTCTAACGTTGGACCAAATAGAGGGCCTAAAGAATCCAGATGTGCAGTGTTGGGGTACTGAAGAAAGTGATGATGGCGATCCTCCAAGGTTATGGGTGCAAAATGGCATGTACCCAGGAACTGCTTTTACACGTAGCATTGGAGATTCTGTTGCTGAGTCAATTGGTGTCATCGCAGATCCTGAGATTTTTGTCCTGGATCTCAATTCCAACAATCCATTTTTTGTTCTTGCTAGCGATGGTGTTTTTGAATTCCTTTCCAGTCAAACAGTTGTCGACGTGGTAAGTTATATCCATCACCTTAAATATATCATCGTTTGCATAATTCACAATTTGGGTGAATAGACACACTCTATATCCCAAGTGATTCGCTACAGTCAAAGTGCATAAAGATACATTAGATATGAAATCCTTCCTATTCGATTAGAATAGTTTCTAGCATAAAGTTACCACTCAGCATCAAGGAAATATCTTGATGCCAACTCAGAGAAAATTAACTATACTCCCATGATATGAGCCCCCCCCCCCCCCCCCAAAAAAAAAAAAAAAATTGACCTGTTTTGTTTTTTGTATTATTGGTTTAAAGTAAATAATTAAATCTATTCACTGTAAAGAAATCAACAATGAAGTGTTAAATTACATAAGGACTAAAGTCAATTTGCAGATTAATGGGTTAACTCAAGGATTCAATTCTAATGAGTGTGAAGTCAGCTTTAATGTGAGGTTTCTACTCTAATATGGTGAATTTGCAGATTTCTAAATACAAGGATCCTCGAGATGCATGTGCGGAAATTGTTGCTGAGTCCTATCGTCTTTGGCTACAGTATGAAACTCGTACAGATGACATTACAATCATAGTCGTGCATATTAATGGGTTAACTGATGTATGGAATTATTATTTTTTATTTTGAATTGTTTCCATATCAATAGCTTCAGCAAATTCCCCGAAGAAACCTCACATGTCTACTCTCACTGTCATCCTTGAAGGAATCTACCCAGACTGTTACGAAGGTGACTTTACAACCTTCACAGCAAGTAGTAGGACTGGCAGGCTCTGAATCACCACTAGTACTAAGTTCCAACACCAATAATCAGCGCTCAAGGCATGATTTATCACGGGCACGATTGAGGGCTCTTGAAAGTTCTCTGGACAATGGTCAATTGTGGGTCCCTCCATCTCCATCACAGCGGAAGACATGGGAAGAGCAAGTAAGGTCTACCAATTTTGTCACTATTGAATTTTCTCTTTACTTCAGAAGTTTTTTGATGTCTTATAACTGAAAAACCTCAAAAACTTGATATGAAGGCGCATATTGAGCGGGTACTACATGACCATTTCCTATTTAGGAAGCTTACTGACTCACAATATCATGTTCTACTTGATTGTATGCAACGAGTTGAGGTGAAACCTGGGGATATTGTAGTACAACAGGTTATCTCCTTTTTATGTTTGTGAGCTCAAATGTGATTGCTATTTTAGGTTGATAAGTTAATAAGTTTTGAATAAGGATATTGTGTGATGCAGGGCGGCGAAGGTGACTGCTTCTATGTAGTTGGTAGTGGTGAGTATGAAGTTCTGGCTATTCAGGTATAAATTTCGAATCAAATATATGCCACGTGTACATTTGATTTTGTAGTTTTTATGCTATTAAAACTCAGCTGTTAGGAATTAGAGACCAATAGGATGAACCACCAGTTCTTGTGCAGGATCTTATCTAAGATAAGAAGCACTAGAAGAGGAGCACCTTTATGGTTGAAATGAATTTGGTAACTTTCTCATGTATCCATCGATTCAAAGAGTCATGTAGTATTGAGGTTATAAAGCTGTTTGCCTATAGTTGATGTGCAAAACGCAGTCAAAGGGAAAGCACCAGAGCTGTCAGTCTGTCACTGCCTTACATTGAATGCATTTCAAACTTATTCCGATCATGTGTTTTAACAAAGCCAAGTAGTTCATAAATTCCATCTTTTTCCTGATCTTTATTGCGCAAATGTCAGAGACTAAGCTGATTTACATGGAGCAGGAAGAAAATGGAAAGGAAATAACCAAGGTTCTGCATCGGTATACAGCTGACAAGTTATCTTCCTTTGGGGAGTTAGCACTGATGTGAGATTTGTATTTGTTATGCTTGTTCATTGCTGTTTTATCTTTTTTTTAAAAAAAAAACACAGTACAAATCAGGCATTTGCATTATTTCCTCGTATAAACTTATGAGGGGATCAGCCCTGCTTTCTGCATTCACCATACCAAAAATCAAGAAATAGATATTCCACAAAAAAAACTTGACCCCTGGGGATAAGACCTTCCCTGAGGCATTGACGGAAAGGTAGAAGTTCCTCATCCGCAGGGTCGAGAAAAGGCTATGAACCCTGGATATCCAGGACATTCCTCTAAAACCGTGCATTTCACTGAAATAGCACGGCGAGTGTCCATTCTTTTGATGAGTACGGGGAGTTAAATTCCTTACCTGTAGCTTGCACTCATTCTTCGCCTTCGCTACCGCTGCGGTATGTGCAAGTTCTTAGTAATAGAAATTCATAAACTGACCACTCAAATTCTTTGAAGAGGTCACTAGCATTTGTAAAAATTTGGGAAATAATTATGTGTCCCTCTGGAGGTCACAACTAAATATTGCAAGCTAGCCTCATAAAAACTCTTATTTGACTCTGATACTATTGACCAACATCTAACTCACGTAAATTAGTAAAGAGAGCATATTATCAGCCGGCTTATAAGCCAAGCGAACAGGGTTGTTTGTCTAGAATCTGAGTTCTGAAACCTATCATGCCATGACTTGATATAATGGAATAAATTGATTAAGTTCATATGGATAAACATGACACTCACTAATCATCATTTACTCCTGGCATAACAGGCACAATAAGCCACTTCAGGCTTCAGTACGTGCTGTGACCAGTGGAACATTATGGGCTTTAAAGCGTGAGGACTTCCGGGGTATTTTGATGTCAGAATTTTCGAACATATCATCATTGAAGTTGCTCCGATCTGTAGAACTGTTTACAAGATTTACAGTGCTTCAACTAAATCAACTTGCTGAGTCGCTTGTTGAAGTATCTTTTGCAGATGGGCAAAAAATAGTAGACAAGGTACTTGGAGTTGGAAAACAGTTGCTTGAAATCTCCTTTCCATATGCACTTGTTTTTTGGTTATCAGCCTGCTAATAACAAGTTTTAATTCATCTCTACCATTTTTCAGAATGATGACGTCTCATCGCTATATGTCATTCAAGGAGGTCGAGTGAGACTTATATTGGCTACTGGTCAAATGACTTCAGATACCTGGGATCTCATCAGTGCTCAAACAAAGCAGGCACAAAGTAGTCGGGAAAATGGTAATTATGTGATTGAGATAGATGAGGAGGGACACTTCGGAGAGTGGTCTCTCATCGGTGAGACTATTGCTTTCACTGCTATTGCTGTTGGTGATGTTACTTGTTCTACTATCACTAAGGAGATATTTGATTCAATTGTTGGGCCGTTGCCTAAACTTCCACTAGCTGATTCCAAGTAATGTGTCTGAAACATCTTTTTTTGTGTTGGTAGCCACCATATGCTTGTCTATCATCAAACCTATCTTGTTTGGCTTATTTTCAGGATTAAGGAATCTCTGGTAACAGAGGAGAATCTTGCAGATGGTGAATTTCCTTTTAGGAGGGTGAAGCTCTCTGATTTGGTACGGGGTTAGTACCCCTTTCTTCTCCTCTAGCATACTTTAGGAGATCTTGTTGGGATTCTTTTATACTGATAATCAGTTGTATATATGTTTCTCAGGAATGGAAAATGTGCATATATGCTGCTGATTGCAGTGAGATTGGTCTCGTCCAAGTTAGGGGCTCTGGTATGTTAATGGATTCTGCCTGATTATATTGTTTTTTTGTTATCAGATAATCAATTTCCCTCATAGACACACCTATGTTTTAATTAATCATGTTTTGATTTTGTTTCCTGTTTTAACTATGGACCAGACAAGATCAGAAGTTTCAAAAGGTTTTACATCAAGAGAGTACAAGATCTCCATAAGGAAGTACAAGTCTTTGAAGAAAAAAACCTTATGAAAAGCTTGAGCAAATCAACTTGTGTGCCAGAAGTTCTGTCTACTTGTGCTGATCAGTCATACCTTGGAATATTGCTGAACTGTTGCCTTTGTTGCTCACTGGCTTCAATACTTCATACACCACTAAATGAGTCATCTGCAAAATTCTTTGCAGCCTCAGTTGCTGTTGCTCTAGAAGGACTTCATCAGGTGATTACTGTTTTGCTTTTCTTTATTGTGTAATTGGCACATGAAACATCATATATTCGGATTCTTTTATTGAGTTATTCCAAAATGTGTTACAGATGATTCCCTTGACATGCATGTTGATATGTATTATGCATTTTCAGAAGTCCATTATTTATAGAGGGGTTTCGCCAGACATTCTTATGCTCGATAGATCAGGACATCTGCAGCTGGTAGATTTTAGGTTTGCAAAGAAGTTGGAAGGTCAAAGGACCTACACAATTTGTGGGATTGCTGACTCTCTGGCACCAGAGATTGTTCTTGGTAGGGGCCATGGATTTGCTGCTGACTGGTAAGTGGTTATTGACCCCATTGGTTTATAAGCATTCCATATCACTGTATTATTTGTCTAAGTTCTTATTAAAGACAAAGTTACGGTTACCGCTGATTCTTTCTAATGTGACTCTAGGAATTTTAAAGCAGCGTGCAGTATTTCCTACCAGTTTCGTATGTAACCGATGAAAATGCTATTTTTCCTTGTGACCTCTGTATATGGAACAGCATTTTTTTTGAAAGGATATATGGAACAATACTGTCTATGCAATGCATAGCATTTTTTACAGATGCACAAACATTGAAATACTGTTTGTTCTACAGATATTGTCATTTCTTTTACAAGTTACGTGTCCAATTCTTGGCCTATTTCATCTACCTGACATTCTCACAAGAGACTCAAACATGCAAACTGCAGTAGAAACCTCTCAACAAAAATAAATGGAGATGTATCAACTCCAAAAATAAAAAATAACATAATTTGAGCTGACAGAGTGACAGTACAATACTTGAGTTTTCGTTTTCGGACACGGAAGACTTGAGTGGAAATTATGACAGGTCCCTTTAATTTTGTATGGTCAGGTGGGCACTTGGAGTTTTGATCTATTTCATGCTTCAGTCAGACATGCCATTCGGGTCCTGGAGGGAGAGCGAGCTGGAACCTATTACAAAAATTGCCAAAGGCCACCTTGTTATGCCAGTGTCATTCAGTGGGGAAGTTGTCGACCTAATAACCAAGGTAATATCCTGTCTGAAAATTGTAATTCACCTATCCATTTATTTCGAGCTTATTCAGACTTCTTACAGAAGCTCTATTTATTTTCATTTATACCATGTTAACAGCTGCTTGTGGTAGACGAAAATGCACGCCTTGGAACCAGTGGTGCTGAAGCTGTAAAAAAACACGCCTGGTTTGATGGCATTGATTGGGAGCAAATAGCATCCGGGACTTGTGCAGTGCCTGAAGAAATCACTGAGCGCGTCAACAGCTGTATAGAAACTCTTAACGAGGATTTATCAGCATCTACTTCTGTTCCGATTAAAGACCCAGATGATCTTACTGCCCCAGAGTGGATCCAGGATTGGTGATCTCAATAGTTGCATGATTGTCCAAAGATGAATTGTTCTAGTTGAGGAAAACGCCTCTAGGTTTTCACCAAGCATTCTCATATCAAATGAAATAAGGTATACATGTGAGTTGATCGAACTGACAAGTTGTACATACCAAAGATTACTTATGTGATCATAGATCAGCTTTCAAACATACAGAATTTGAGATATGCCAAAATGTTGCTAAATAGGTGCTCTGTCAGGGAAGCAACAGAGACTTTCGCCTTTAATTTTTTTGTTTTTTGTTCTGTTGAGATGAGCTTGATTGATTTTGTCAGAGTTGCTTGTTCTGTTGTGATGAGCTTGCGAATTGTGATGTGGATCGAAATCTTTTCAAAGCTCAAGAAGTTGTATATTCCCGTAGTTCCTGGTAAGAAGGATGTAATTATCAAATTTGTGTACTGAAGGTTACTGCCTTGCTGTTTCGAAAATGGATACTAGTCGGGAGTAAGGTCAATAATTATCGTGGTGAATACATATATTTCTTTCATCTGTCACTGTCAGTGGATTTGTACTTTATCATGTTTTCTTAGTATAGTTTTGAAGGTTACGAAAACAAGAGCTTGTTATCTCATTACGCGGTGCAAATAACCTGCGACACGGCATATGTTGGACCTTGGAATGTATGGAAATCCATGTCCAAAGAAAATATAAATTATAGAAGTTTGCCTCCGGTCCCGTACTAGATGTGGTTTTTTAAACGTTGCCATCTAGACTGGGAGTGTGTTTTGAGAACTACTGAAGAGATGGTAGCATCTTCAAGAGTTTCTAAAATCCACTCTCAATCTTGATTTTTTTTTTTCAAGATTGAAAAAAACTGCTCACCAACGACTCCCTATCTCAAAACTCCCGATCCTGATCAAGCTAATCGTGTAGATATATACTTCTAGTCGTGATCCTGACGTCGTGCATATCCATTGACCAATCCTAACATGAAAGGACGCGGAAAACAATAAAAAGGAGGATATGGTTTCTGATGCAAATGTAGAAGGGAAATATAAAAATGGTCAGGGGGATTTAGAAATAATTCGGGATTTCTAATACAAAATTACCTTCTATCCCTTAAGAGCAAAGTTTTAAAAAATGATTGGAGAGAGGCGTCAAATCTGCTCCCAACCTTTTTTTAGTCATTCATAAAACTCATTAATTTACCAAGTAAACTTTTTAGAAACTATTGGAGATGCTCTAAGGGTGATAAATGGGTGCACTCAAATCTGCTCCCAAATTTTTTTATTCATTTAGAAAACTTATTAATTTACCAAGTGAACTTTTAGAAACTATTGGAGATGCTCTAAGGGTGATAAATGAGCACACTTAGAGATTAAGGATTGCAAATTATACCATCTTGTAAACTAGTAGAAGTATACATCGTCACGTTGTTGGGAAACTTTCTTAAAAACAAGATTGTCGTAGGTATACATTAGACCTTCATATTTTTTCATCATTCTTTATTAAAATTGAACATGCCAATAAAAAAAATTCAATAAAAATTTTATAAAAATATTAGATCAATTCATAAGATGTTGAATGACAAAACAAATATCAATATATGCATGCCTTTGTACATTGAAGTCTTTGGACGTTGTCGGATTCAGTTCAATCCACATGTGTTGAGGTGAATCGAGGTAAAATTTAGTTTAACTTTAACTCCATTCTATGTCAACACATATGGATTTATGTGAATCCGGTTACATTAAACAAGACATAAAGTAGTAACTGTGCTTCATGAAGGTGATGTGGATGCTTATACATTATAGGTTGAAAGTTAACTGACTGATGTGGATGCCTATAGTTAGTAAGAAATAATACGGGTGGTTTACATGTTGAGACAAAAATTATAGTTATTAAGAAATAATACTGATGCTATTTTTCTTGTTTTCTAAATCGTCCAAACGGATTGCCATCCTCTTTGGGGTGCAGAACTGGGAGATGTTGTGTGTTTTGTCAGCACCTGCTGTTGTTTGTTTTTTTCCTCGAACTCATAGTTTTGGTTTGTCTGATTGCTGCTCACGTTTCTGGCGAACAATGGTGCTGGTACGCATTTTCCTGTTATGTTGCATGCATGAGTTTGTGATATCGGGCTCTAATTTCTTGGTCTAATTAGTTTTTGAGCTGGAACTCTGGTTATTATATGGGACTTCATGTTTTTTTGGCCTGCTGGAGTCAGAATTCAACTTGTGGAGTTCACACTAGCCTCTAACCAGGTTCAGTACTTTGTAATAACACAACTAGGTGCTAATTCAATGCTACTTGCTCATCATCCAACTGGCATGATGCATTAGTATGACCACTTATAATGTGATGCTTTCTGCCAAATATTGATCTGTGCTCTGTATGCATTTACTAGTGTGCTAATATAGATTTTTATTATATTATCGATTACTCTTCAGTCTTCACTGTTAAATACAGGTACTTGATCTACGTGAGATGAAGAATGCTGGAGACCGACTACAGAAAATCCGTACTGTTACACCTGAGTACTTGATTTGAACTTTCATTTCAGGATAGCCTTTGGGTGAACTGGCAATCATGCAGATTCGTTCTCCTGTGCGGCTGTCCCAAATCGGGCCCCACTAAAATCACTGTTATTAACAGCTCGACAGCAACTGCTAAGAAATCAACGGTGCAAGTGACTTTAAGACCACAATATTATGGAAGTTGCTTATTCTGAGTCAATTTGTTCACAGCATATTGTGCTGGCAAGCGCCAAAATGATATATGAGTACAGTACAGAGCACCAACTGAAAGCATACCCATACCTCATTGTGGCAAAACACACTGGATTATTGCAGTCCGGTCTTGGTGCAGTCCGGTCTGGAGCTTCCCAGAGATCTGTTAGAGAGGGGAAAACACACTGGATTATTGCAAATTGGTCTAGAGCTCTTATAACAGTATGGTCCGGAGCTTTCCAGAGAGCCATAAGTAGGAGTGTGGCCGACGGTTGTTGAGAACCTTGGGGATGTGTTGCCCTAGGTTGTTCTTGGCATAGGAGCCCTCTAACTCACTTATGCTTGCTAGTGCGCGAATCAATAGCGAAGTGAGTGATCTCTAGTGTGTTGCTTTGTGAGAGAGCTTCATGTGGCATTAGGTGATCGTGTTGCAAGTCGGTGGTGCTTGTTACTCTTGGAGGTTGCCACCTCCTAGACGGCTTGGTGGTTATGGTTCTGTCGAAGCCCGCAAGGAGATTGTGCGGTGCTCCGGAGAAGAGCTTATGAGGGGTATTGTGCTCACCCCGCGGGAGATCGCGAAGATCAACTCTAGTTGAGTGTATCATTGAGTGCCCTCATCTTGTGTTGGTTAGGCGGCATCATCCCTTGATTGGGTTAGGCGAGTGACTCCTATAAAGAGTCATAAACCTCCAAGTGAGTGAGCCGATACAACGGGGACTAGCTTGGTGGCGACCAAGTGAACCTTGGGAGAAAAATCACCGTGTCAACCTTTGTCTCTATCTTCTCGTTGGTTTGCATTCTCCAATCACTTGCTTGTATTTACTTATTCATACTTGTGTTAAGTGATTAATTGTTGCTCTTGTAACTAATTTAGCTTGTGTAGCTTGCTTAGTTACCTTCTATCTTGTGTAGCATAGAAGTAGCTCTTGTGAGTGGCTCATTGGCTTGTACATCCTTGTTAGTCACATTGCTTAGTATGTGTTGCTAAGTTTTTTAAGCTCTCTAGTTGGTTTGTGTAGTCTTGCTATTGAGCATTGCTAGTGAGCTTAGGAGCTTTGTGCTTTTGCTTACTAGATTGTGTAGGAGCTCCCGGTTTGCTTAGAGTACTAGTTGCTTAGGTTTGTGTGACCTTGCAACCTAGACTTGTTTAGGTGAGCTTTCTAGCCCGGCACCTTACTGACCCCAATTGACATAATTTGTTTGGTGCTTTAGTTTTAGATAGAGGGGTTTAGTCTTGGCTAGACCGATAGTTTTAATTCCGTATTTGTTTTGGATAGTAGGTACGATTAAGTTTTAGAAAGAACTATTCACCCCCCTTCTAGTCCGCCATCTCGACACTACAAGTGGTATCAGAGCTAGGTATCTATTTGGATTGGCTTGAAATTTGGTATTCATGATCTACACTTATGGTATTAGTTGCTATGAAAATTTTATGAGTATTGGATAAGGTATACTTCGGTTTTGGAGTGGATCTTGTCAACACATGTGTAGCAATTTTCAGCATGTACCTATGCGGGAAGATGTGAAATCTGGTAGCAATCTAGAAGTCCAATAAAGCTCAAATTTGTATAGCTACTAGATGACTTATTGAAGAACATCTCCACCAAATTTTGTGATCATTGGATGTGTACTTTAAGAGATATGAATTATTCTTTGAAGAATACAGAATCTGCCAGAAAAGTGACAAATATTGGATTAATCTAGAGTCACTTAGATTGAAAGGTCTCATGTGGGAATCATGTTTATAAGTATTTGAGGCACCTATGTTTGGTTTTGATTTGAGCTAGAAGCATGACAAGCAATGAGTACAAGGCCATTTCATTGTGGAGTGCATTTGGCACACATTCGGTACTCAAATTGAAGATCAAGATCAAACTCAAATAAAGATGAAGTTTAACTTCTAAGTGATGCTTGGAGATCAATGGATAGCAAGAAAAGGACTTAAACAAGATATGGTTGAGCTTATGTTGGATTCAATTCATTCATCAAGTGGAGTTCAACATTTGGATCAATCAAACAAAGTTATTTCAAGTAAGTATCAAGGATGATTTTTGGAGAGAGGTCACTTCTCCCTAGTGTAGGGACTTGCCTCCTTTTGTAGGTAAATCAAGTGTGGTACTTGGAAGGCTAACATGGAAGTGGTGATCTAGGAATCATTTGGAGATGCTTAGTTGAAGCAATCAATAGGATTGATCAAAAATAGAAAAGCAAGCAACACCCAAAAGAGAACAATTCATTAAGTTACAAGTGATATATCATGAATGGTTCTCTCATTCAAGCAAATATCAAAGAAGAAGCAAGTCAAACACAACAAGAAAGTGCACTTGATCATTAGTGGTTCTCAATTCATATGGATGAAGAATGGAATTCAAATTGGTATTCATTGGTCTTTAGCAAACTCTTAATTGGACTTCACATTGCTAATTGGAGATGAATTTATTTGACTATCCTCTACTCCAACGGAGCAAAAGTGAACTTGATTGACATACGCATACATATTATTGCTTAGGACAAGTTTAGTGCATATAGTCATATGTAGAATTCATTCATTGAAAATCAAATGAATTTGATACTTATAGCCTACCACTATTGCTTGATTGATTATTTGAATCTAGTGGTAGTATATGAGTTTGTTCATGAACTAGTAAACCCAAGTTCTTGATCTATTTTAGATTGTATAAGTGACAAGTACAACCTCTATAAGATAACTGCTCAATGCTTGTGAACAAGTTTAGAGAGGGTTTAAACCGAACTCGAAAGCCCATGAAGATTAATTTAGCTCAAGCACAAGACAACAATGCAAATGGATATCATGTTGTTCAAGTGCTATCTAGACTTTTGTTTTCTTTCAAATAGTATCAACTTCCGTTTTGGTACTATGTAACACCCAAAATTTGATTGCATTTAAAAATAGTAGAAAATGATTTATTCATGAATTATGTGAGCATTGAATTTAGTTGAAGAATAATTTTTATGGGATTAAAAATTAACCCTAGTTTAGTAACATGTTGATGCGTACATGCTGCTGCATTTTTTTATTGTGATGTCTGTGTTGCAAAGCAAAGTTCAAACAAATTCAAATTCAATTTTGAAAATGGTTTTGAAAAAGGCTTTGAAAAAGAAAAGAGAAAAAGAAAAGCTCACCCTCTCTCCCTCCCTTTCCTGCTTCAGCCCGAGAGGCCCAGCTGCTCCCTCCGTTCCCCTCTGCGCGGCCCAGCGCAGCAGCGCAGCTCCCCTCTCTTTCCCTCTCTCTCTCTCGCTACTGACCGGGACCCGCAGGTCAGCGCCGTCTCCCTCCTCCCATGTGTTTCGGATGCGCCGCGTTGCTCGCAAGCCGCAACCGACTGCGCGTCGGCCGCTTCCACTTCCTAGAGACTCGCCACGACGTTGAAACGGACCCTGCGCATCCCGTATCTCCTCTCAAGCCGGTGCTACAAAGAGGAGCACAACCCTGTTCCCTCCTTCCGTTTCCCTCTGTTCTCCCGAATGCAGAGCGCCGCCGCCATCGCAGAGAAGTCCACCGGAGCTCTAATCCGCCTCGGTAAGCTCCGTTCCGAATCCGCGCCCTTGCGACAAACGTCATCGTCTTAATCCCTCCCTTGTGTTCCTCGTCGGTGGCCGAAGAACAGAGAACGCGAAGCTCGCCGTCCACTGTGCACGCTCGACGCCGACCGCCGAAACACGTCGACCACCGGACCAGTGAAGTCTCTGGCCTCCAATCCGTCTCGGTGAACATCGCAACTTATCCCTCTCCCTTCTTGTGCCATCAATTTGGCGAATCGGGGACCTAGCAAGTCCACCCGCGTGCATTGTACGCCGCCGGTCTCGGCTTCCGTGGTGTTCGTCGTTCCCGTCCGCTCCGCGTTCAATTAGTGCCACCGTAGTAATCGCGTTGATCTCCTCTATCTCCCCCTACCTTCGCCTAGTCGAACCGTGGCTTCTTGGTCGCGTTCTGTGCGAGCAGCACGCCACCGGCCATGGTGTCCCGTGGAGACGCCTCTCTCCTTCATCCCCGCTTTCAACCATCAGCATAGTTATGTTCGCCTCGTTCTCCTCTCTCTTCCCATGCTCTCAGATTTCTAAACCGTGGCCCGTAGGCCCTTAGCCGTTTCCGCCGGCGATCTCCCCATCGGCGGCAATGGAGCTCTGCCGTGACGGCCCTCTGTTCTGGCAATTGCTCCCAGCCGGTAGACCTCTCTTTGCTTCTATTTTGAGCCGCTCATCTCTCATCCAATGGATCCAAATAGATCACACCCCTTCGATGGTCTTTTTGCTTAAGAGACCCTAGAAGTTTTCAAGTTGAACCCGCAGACCTCGGCTGTTTCCAATTTCAGAAAACAAATAAATTCATTTTATTTCGAAATCAGTTTCAAATTAATAACAGATTTGCCATCCATTTTGAAATGCTTATAAAATCTGCGTTTTATATCCGTTTTGAACGATTCAAGTTGTGTTAGTTTCATAATGAAATTCTCTACATGTTAAACCCACTGTTAGTTCTGTTTGTAACATTTAAATTTCGAGGCTAAGTTTAACTAATAAAAATGCTCTTAGAGGACTTGTTTAATTCATATCTTCCGCGTTTTAAATCCGATTTTCGTGAAATTCGCGTTGAAATGTTCGTAGCAGTGCGTAGTACCTTTTTACAAATATTTTACTTCTATTTACTGTTGCTGGTGTACTGTTCTAATAGTATCCTTGTTTGCTTTGTATGTATGCAATTGGAATGTATGTTGTTGCAATGTTGTGATCGAGTTCACACGGTGAGGAGTTTGGTTGTGATCAGGAGTTCTTTGACCAGCAGCAGGACCAGCAAGAGTTTGAGAACCAAGGCAAGTATAGCATGGGACCTACCTTGTTATCCTATTCACCACAATCATGATTTCATATGCATGTGTTTAATTTTGATACCCGTAGTATATTTCCATAGTATTGAAATCCTTTACCTTGTGTCCTATGGGTTATGCATATGGGTAGATGGCTAGTGCAATATGAAATGATACATGATCCCTGCCAAATGTTATAATGCTTTGAATGAATTGGTGAACCTGTTTATGGCAATTGGAACATAACCTTTTATAACAACTCACTGTTGGCAAAAGCTGGGACTGACAGTGCAACCGTGAGAGCTACATGGCTCTAGCTTTAACTCAGTAATAGGCTCTTTTCTAGCTCGTTAGCGGTTACCCGAAAGGGCGCATTAGGCTCTTGCCGAGCTGGTTATAGTGCGGCCTTTGTCCGGGTTTGAGCGTAGGCTGCGGTCTTTATGCTACCCGGAAGGGGGGCTCTATCGCCCCTTGCCAATCCTAGCGGCCCTAATCTTGTTAGACGAGATACTATGAAAGGTTTCATAGTGAACCCCGCCCTCTCACCTTGGCAGTGTTTATGGGAGTAATTAACCCGGGCATTCAGGGCATCACGACTCACGGGTAAAGATGCACAACCTCTGCAGAGTGTTAAAACTGATATATCAGCCGTGCTCACGGATACGAGCGGCTCGAAAAACTGACGGTTTAATTATAATTAACTTGATCAATCTTTATGTTCCTGTTGCCACTATAATGATGATGTTTATGTTCTTCTTAATCTTGGCAATGATGTAAATGGGATCATTTGGGGCTTAAGCATAACTTGATGTTACTTAATAATAAAACCTTGACAAACTAAAAGTGCTAAACGCAGTAAGCCAATGTCGTCCTTTTGAGCTTCATAACCCCATGTTAGCTTGCTGAGTACGAAGAGTACTTACACTTGTTTTACTTTTCAATCATTTGGATAAAAATCCCGGATGAGTAACAGAAGCACGAGGCTATGAGGACTACCCTGAAGATTTCTAGGCTTGGTCAACCAGTTGACCTTCCCTGTGAGACGGAGTTCCATGAGAGCTAGATGTATCTTCCGTATGCTTTATTTATTTATGTAATGGATTTATGTACGCTATGTATTAAACTCTGTGATGGTACTATGTAATTTGTGGACTTATGTGTGGATTGCTTCCTGGGCACACATAATGTTATGCATCCTATTTCATCCTTGAAATTTGGGTGTGACATACTAGCAAAAGATGTCTAGCATATATGTGATGTTCCACAAGTAGCTAATTCAAGTAGTATCCTTCATGTGGAATCTCACTAGTGGTAACCTACAAGTGATCCTCAACTTTAAGTGATCAAATCAAAAGCTCTCTTTCTTGCAAGGATTATTTGGATGACAATTGCTTTGACTAAAGGGGAGTTGCCCCACTCAATGGTATCAAGGTCAATGATCCTACATGTAGTATCATTCCAATACATATGTGTTAGTGTCCATCAAAAATGAAAAGATACAAGTATCAACCATCTACCCTAGTAACCTTTGTATCAATATGAGCATACCTTTTATGGAATTTGATGACAAAGGGAGAGAAATTAGTGAACAAAGACATATTAGTAAGTGGGCATGGACTAAGGGGGATAGACACGGACATGAACATAAGGGAGCAAGATTGAAAGGATCAAAGTCTTGGACTAAGTGATGCACACAAAAGTAGCATCCGGAGGCTGTCCGAAGGCGTTTGCACTGAATTTTCCTATGCCCTCCATGAATCTTTCTCCCAACCAAATTCCAACTCAAATGAGACTTGAATAAACACTAGTTGGACTTGATGTGGTTCCATCTCTCAAACCCTCGAGTTTTTCAAGTAATATTTGAGTCATCATTTTCTTCACTTGAGCTTTCAACCTCATGATTTGACTTGCTCTTGTCATGGCTAGATTTGAGTGCCACGTCCTTCTTCTTGGTGGATGATGAAGGTTCATCCTTTGTGTTGATGTGCATGTACATCTCATGAATGTTGATCTTACCTAAGATTTGTGTTGGTGTTGACTTGCAGAGACCACCTTGATGCAACACCGTCACAATATGACCATACTTGTCAATTGGGAGCAAACAAAGAATCTTCCTCACCACGTCGGTGGGTTGCATTTGAGTTAGCCCAAGTCCATTCAATTCTTCTACAAGGATATTAAAGTGTGAATACATCTCATTTGCATTTTTGTTAGCAAGCATAGTAAAGCATTCATCTTGTTGTTGACGGTAAGAATGACCCTTTTTATCACTATCAAAATACCATCAACACCCTTAGATTTGAAGAAAGGCAAGCATAACATGAGCACATTTTATCCAATAATTAGTTCCACATGTCCCTTGAATATTTGTTTGTAGGTAATGACAAATAAGGGCAATTGGGAACTAGTGGGCCCACTTATGGGGTCGGCCGACCTCCCTATGGGGCCACTGAGGCCTCCCATGACCCCATAATCCGAGTAACACCTTCTAGAGTGAAGATCCAGCCTTGGATCCACTCTGTGCTACCTCTGAATGGTTCTAGATCAAAGAACGACGATCCATGGGCCCAAATCAAGAAGATCAACATGACAATTATCTCAGAACAAACACCCAACATACATGACAAGTGGGACCAGTGTCTAGTAGGCTGAGGTGGGCCAGAGACCCCAGGAGGAGGTCGGCCGACCTCTCATTGGGACCACCAGCCCCCCACTTGGTCTCTGACCAGTGGGGTACCTTCTAGAAGATCAAGGAAGGGCCCACATGCCATAGGAGGGGTCAACCGACCTCCCCCTAGGTCGGTGCAGAACCTAGGGACCCTCCACATGCTAAACACATGTTGAATATCACTGCCATCCATTCTAAGGCAGTGAAGAGGTCGGTTTGATCCTACGGTGGTTGATGAAGGTGACGTTGATCGCTCACATGGCACTAGAGTAGCCACTACTCCACCTCTAGCTATAAATAGTCCCCTAGAGCTCTCTTATCATTCATGCCTCATTGGAGAAACTACTTAGCTTAGCGGAGCTCTGCAGTAGTGCTATGCTAGTTGGAGGAGAGTGAGGAAAGTATTCTGGAGAAAGCCCCGGGCCTGTCAGGAATCTTCTCCAGAGTTCTACCTCAGCGGATGTGAGTCACTTGTAAGTTCAGCACTTGTAAGTGATTCTTCTGAGTTCTTTATAGCATTTAATATTCTAAATCTGGTTTAGCTGTTATACATCTTTTCGCGCTTATTGATCGCTTTGCTCTGAGTGAAGTGCTTTAATCTTAGGCCAAGATTAAAGTAGTAAGATTAGTGTAGACATGGTGTCTAAACTTGATCTTGCCTTTGTAAACCGCTTATCGCACGAATTGTTTGTGGTAGCTAGTAGGTGGTGACAGCCCTATCTAGTCCTCGTATTCCACCACGTGTGTAAGATAAGTTCTTAAAAGGTAGGACCTCAATACAACATGATGGTGCGGTCCGGTTAGAGTTTTGTCCTCTTTCTGATCTATCTCATCCCCTCTTGCAAGAGAAGGGCTGATAAAGCCAGTATAACCAGCTTTACCTTGTTAGATATCTTTGCTATATCGAACCTCTCAACCCATTTATCATAGTCTCCCTTGATTCATCATAGGACATATCCATATTCCTAGTTAATTCACTTCTTGTTCCCTATGGAAAATACGATACCTGGAATACTCCCGATGAAAGCTACACTTGACAATCGTACGCTTGCGGTCTTTTACCCGTTTGCCACCTTTGGTGTCAACACTTGCTCATGACTAAAAGCACTCCTCGCGCTCACTCTTTGTGTCTTCATGAAGAGCACAAATGTTGGTCCACAACGCATGTGCATCCTTAGAGGTGCACACACGGTCGAAGACATCCTTGCTAATGCTTCTAAATATGATGTTTTTGGCTTTGGCTTCACTTCTCATGGTAAACCGCATCACCAAATGGGTTATCCACATTGAGGTCGAGAAACCCATCGGTGGTGGCTTTGAGCACACCAACATCGATGACTTCTAAGTAAGCCTCCATATGAACTTTCCAATAAGGAAAGTTGTCTCCTTCAAAGAAGGGTGGTGGTTAATCCCCATGGGACATCTTTCTCTAAGCGGTTAAGCTTAAATCAAGAGTACTCGGCTCTGATACCAATTGAAAGGATCAAGATGCTCAAGAGGGGGGGTGAATTAGGCTCATTTAAATTTCTAAGCAAGAATTAAAACCTAAGCAATGCCAATTAACCCCCTAGTGCCTACGTGTGTGATTCTAGCTAAACAAGTAACTAGATGATCAATCAAAGCAAGACACCCTATGCAATTCTAGTCAAGCATGGTATAAAGCAAGTGATTGCAAATGAAGGTAATTACATGTAGAGAGAAGGAGAAGGGTGATAGAAAGGTTGACATGATGATGTTTTGCCAAGGTATCGAGGAGTCGACACTCCCTCATAGTCCTCGTTGGAGCACCCGCGCAAGGGTATTGCTCCCCCTCGATCTGTGCAAGGACCGAGTGCTCTCTACGGGCTGATTCTTCGCTGCTCCGGCTCGGTGAATCGCCCACAACCAATCACACTTGAACTTGGGTCATCCAACAAGAACTTCTCCGGATGATCACCAAGCATTACACCGCCAAGCCATCTAGGTGATGTTGATCACCTAGAGTAACAAGCATTATCACTCACTTGACCAAGGCTAGTCTAATGAGTCGGTGGATTCACACTTGCTTACTCCTAAGCAACTAGTGAGGATGAACACATGGATTCTCAAATCACTCTCTCACTAGGGCTCTTGCACTCCTTGCTTTCTCTCAAGGTTGTTTATAGCTGATGAAAATGGGCAAGAGCAGTGTAAAGGATGAGTGGGGGAAGTATAAATACACACACACACAAGCCATAGAGCCATTACACCCAAGACCCAGCTGTCTGCGTCACTCCAGACGCTAACTACATGAGGGGTTCGGACCAATTTGGATGCGACCAGGCCTCTCAAAACCACTGTTCTGTAAACTGTGTCGAAGGCGTCCTGACGCACACCATTAGTCCATACCCTTGACTCCATATAGTGTTCGGACTTAATTGTCCTCTTTGGAACTCTCTATGTAGTGTCCGGATAACGTCCAATAGTCCGGACACCATGCTCTGGATAGCGTCCAGAGTCATTTAGGCTCTCTGGAACCTCTCTATGTAGGTCCGGACCCAAGCCATTGGTCCGGACAGCGTCCGGACTCCTCTTCCTTCTCTGGAAGCTCTCTATGTAGGTCTAGACACAACACATTGGTCTGAACCAAACTGTTCATACTGTCCGGAGCTTCTATCTCATCGAGAGCAAACCCTAGGGGTCCAGACCATCGCAATTGGTCTGGACCCGTAGGGACTTAGCGTCCAGAGCTCATTTGAGGGTCAAAAACTTATTGGATTTGTACACTTCAAACATATAAGTTGCTCACCATCATCCAAGGGTTGTTGTAAAGCTGCCCAGTGCTAGTTTTGATAGGTGTGCACCACACCTAACCAATTAGCCTCTCCTTGGTCAAGCTACTAGATAGTACCCCCTTAATAGTATGACCAAAGGTAAAATAAATGTGTTAAACTACTCTAAGTGTCTCTCAACGTCAAACGACACTTAGACCTAGTCTAATCTTCAACCTTTTCGATAATCCTTTAAAAACCGAAACAATTCCATTAAGGGGCAGGAATACCATTGATCGCCCAATAAATTCTCCATTACCATGACCTAACTTTATTATTGCCTCTACAAAACACACGTTAGTCATAGTAATCTTGCATTGTCGTTAATCACCGAAACACTAGGGGCCTAGGTGCTTTGACTAAACTCCAATTTAATGTTAATTAATGGTATGTTAACAACTTTGTTTTTTCATGGTTTAAAACCCTAACTTGATTAATCACTATGCAATTTGTTTTATACATGAAATATGAATAGCTTTCTACTTTAGTTTTTCAAATCCAATATAATTTTGACTTAATCCAACTTAGGTATTTCTCTGAAGTACCTTACCCATCCTTTTTCATAGCTAAAAGTAATAAAGCTCTTAGTTCTCGTTTTAAAAGCAAATGTTCTGTTAGTTGTATCTTGATCACCGTAGCTCCAATTAGTGTGTTCTTTGCGACTTTGTGATCGTAGCAAGTCATAGATTTCTTTTAAAATCTTTTTTCATTGTTTAGTGTATTGTTCTTATTAGATATGTATGTATGATATGTACATTTGATCAGTTGCTTGTGTGGTGTTTGTGATCTTGTCCAATTGGTGAGTGTTGCGTTGGTGATCAAGAAGAAGTGGTGTTTGAGAAGATCGTTTGAAGGTTTGGTCTTGAAGAGTTGATCTTTGAAGTCTAGAACTTGAAGAAGGATCTAAATTTAAGGAAAGTATAGCATGGGATCTTCCTTATTATCCTATTCACTTTAATCACCATTTATGATGTGCATGTGTTTACCTTGTTTCCCCTAAGGATTTCCTAGATATTTATTACCCTGTGCCTTGACATCGTGGGAAGATTGCATTGGGTAGATCAAAGCTAGTGCTCATAAAGAATAACCATGATCTTGTAACTTGACTAATGATATATGCAATAATGATAAAAGAGGATATATGCAATAATGATAAAAGAGGACTTTTTAGCAATATGGACTATAGGTGGAGCATCAGGAACTCACACCTATGTTTTTACTCATAGGGATATTTCTATAATTGGATTACCCCAGGAAAACAGTGCTACCATAAGTTAATGGGCTCTGACTTCACTCAATATTAGACTTCTATTAGTTTATAGTAGCTTACCCGAAAGGGCGCAAGAGGGGCTCTGAGATAGTGGGGCTTGGCCTGCCGCGGAGGTGCACTGTGTTATTGGGATGTGACCTCTCGGAGGGGAGTTCTTACATCTCGTTGAGGAAACTTGTATCGGGTTGCTACCTATTAGTGGAATCTGTGAACTGTCTCGTAGTGAACCCTGTCGACCTTCCTTGGTAGTGGGTTAAGAGGCTGATCACCTAAGGGAAATTCACGACTTATGGGTAAAGATGTATGGCCTGAGTGTAAAACTATTATAATAGCTGTGCTCACGGTTACGAGCGGCTTGGGCTCCTTACTGCGTGATATCCTTATGGCATAGTTCATCAGTTGTTATTGGTCATGGGTTATTGTTACTTGTTCATATAAGCATTATATCTTGTTCATTTGATCATGTGGTTATTTGGGCTTATGTTGAACTTGATGCTACTCAACTGATAAAATTATAACTTATTAAAAGTTGATACAGTTAAACCCGTGTCTATCCTTTTGAGCCTCATGAACCCCATGTTATAATTGCTGAGTACGATATGTACTTACACTTGCTTTACTTTTCAATATTTTGGATAAAAATCCCGGATGGGTACCAGATTGCAAGAGTTTGATCAGTTTGGCTTGTGGTCAACCAGTCAGTTGGTCCCTATGAATTGGAGTCTTCACTCGAAGATCGGAGTTGTCTTCCCGTTCTTTGTTTCCTAAGGTCATCCTTTCGACCTTATATGTTATATATTTAAGTATTGTCTTTTGATATTACATTATTCTGTGGCTATATGTGAGGTTTGACTTATTAGGCTCACATTTGGTGTATATCTGGTTTTGTCCTTAAAACCGGGTCTGACATGGTACAATTTAAATATTTGTCGACTTATGTGTGTGATTGATCTCTAGGCGCACATAAGTTATCACATTCAATTTTATCCTTAAAATTGGGTCTGACAAGAAGAAAAGCTCCAAAACAATGACATTGCTCTTAGTGTTATACATGATGCAATTAGCCAAGATGTCTTTGATCAGTCAAGAATATGGAGATGTCCTATGATGCTTGGAAGAAGCTAGAAGAGTCATATGAAGGAACACAAGTAGTGAAGGGTGTCGAGGCTTACGTCCTCAAGGAGAAGTTTGCAAGCTTCAAGATGAAGGATGATGAATCTGTGCCGGAGATGTTCAATAGGCTACAATTACTAGTCAATGATCTCAAGGCACTTGATGAAGAAATGAAGGACAAGAACTTCTGTCACAAGTTCTTAAGATGTTTACCCTCAAGATTTGGTGTGTTGATCACTATTCTTGTGAGGAGTGGTTTGGGTACAATGACCCCAAACCAAATTGACTTAGCTTTCGACGATTCCTGATCAAGATAAAGCAATAAAACTAATCTTTCTCCTAATAAAATAGCAAAACGTTCAAACAAGCTAGATAAACATGAAAAATCAAATCTCCTCCATGTTGCTCTTTATTAAAAAAAATCATGCACTAAGGATAGCTCAAAATTTTCAAGAATGTGTGCTGCTTTTTTTACCTTGTGATAGTGCCTTCTTCTCGTTGCCTAAGTCCTCTAAGTATGTGGTGTGTCAAATATGCATTTTATTTTTGTAAAAAGCAGAGCATCTCTTCTAGTCCTCTTAAGCCCATATTGATCGGAAAATATAAATCTCATTTTCACGAGCTCATATGAATTTTGTGACTAAGTTTCTATATATCTATACCTAATAATAAAAAGTCAAAATTTCTCTCCAACCCCTAATTTTGGTCCGGCCCATTCCTTTTGGCCGCACGTCGTGGCTATTACAAAAGGGCATGTCTGCCTACATAAAGTCTGAGTCCAACAACAATTAAAAAAGTAATATTGTGTTTGAACTTTTCCTGTTTAGTTCACCCTAAAATCCCAAAACAACACAAACTAGAAGAAAAGAAACTATTCTATGTCCTCGTATAACTCCTCTATGTCCCCATCTAACTATATGTAAGGACCGTGGAGATTAGGTAAATTGCTTTTGAATCCAATAAAAAATCGAAAACAAACAAAAAAAACGGGAAGAAAAGAAACTCCTCTCCGTCCCATGGGAGAAAAATCCTCCTGTTGAACAAAGTCTATAAGGATGGGACAGTGGAGATCCGAGAAAAATCCATAACGAGTTGGAATCCTAAAAGAACAAATCTACGTGCTTCAACCAAGAAAATCCAGATAAATACCAAATAGAAACATATTAAGGCACCACTAACCAAAATCGTCACCACAGCTGACCAAAATTACACCACGACGAGCCATTGACGCTATATTTGCACTGCAACTCATCAAATCAAATTTCAGAAGAAAAATCAAGACAAAATAGTTTCGATCTTTTGCCGACCTCAAATCCTATATTTGCAATTGTTCCCCTTCACAGCAATCAGAGAAAACAACAAAAATCGATTATGGAATCAGAGAATCGACAAAATAAGATGCGTCGTTGCGGGGAGGCCATTGCTGCGCATCCTCCTCGCCCAGGATGTAGTTGAGCCTGTGCGGCCGCATGCCGCAACCACCTATAGTGCCTTGCAAGGTTCGACCCATGCAGCCAACGCTACGCGCGCCCTTCTTCCAGGCCAGATCCGCGCAGCTGCCTACTCTCGGGCCCGCGTCGTCTTCTACGAGGGCCGAGCTCGTGTGCCTCTGAGCCCGCGTTGACAGAGCAGATAGTGAAGAGTTAGGGTTAGAAGCAGAGGGGAGAGTGCGGCGTAATCCTGAGGGAGCTGGAGGAAGGCAGCGCGGCGCAAGCAGCGAGGGAGGCCCGGGCGGCGCAAGGAAACGGCCGACCGACCGAGATGCGTCTTGAGGCGCGTCCGCCCGTGGTCTCTTTGCGTGTGGGCTCTGGTGGGAGGCGTCAAGCACACGTGGGAGACAGAGACAGTATAAGATGGACTCCGCACCGCTGTTGTACGAAAGAATAAAAAAAATATAAACGTATATACTAGCAATTTTATATTTTTAAAGTTATAAATTATTTCCATGATCCTATGTTATTAAGCCGGTATAAGAGTTAAAGCAATGTAACTGAAATATAATTTTAAGATCAATTAATAAACATGATATATAATAATTAATCTCTGAACCTCTCATATTCAATTAGAACGTGTGTCAAAGCATGATATGAAGTCTCATTTCAAGATGTTGTAACACATAATATGATTGTTGAATTTTCAAACTACAAATCATCCGGTTATATATCGTAAATTCCGTTGCAACGCACGGGTATTTTTGCTAGTCATATATAAAAGGCTTTATGTGAATGTGAATCGGGGCGGGTTACTGTCCGACCCGGGTGGGACGGCGTCGAACGCCGACCATCTAAAAATAATTTCGAGTTACGTGTTTGTGGGCTGATTTTATGTTTCCTGTTGGGCCTTTCGCTTGATTCGGGTCGCACGCCTGGTCTGCAACTAGGATCGCGCTTCTCCTACACACCGCCACGCTAGATTCCGAGCCGTTCAATCTTTTCTTCTACGTGTGAATACGAAGACAAAACGTAAAAGCAAAAATCAGCGTATGCAACATTTTGAGGCAAGGGACCCATTCGGCCAGTCCCCACTAGGAAATATTTTAATTATTAACTACATGTTCGTTTAAATCTAAAGAATAAAAAGTATTTCATCCTCACAATAATAATGTTCCAAACCAACAAGTACCCAGGCTATGTAACAGGACACTGCACATAGCGTTTTAAAGTAAAAAAAGTTATATTTTCTAAACTATTAAAATTAAATTTCGATTCCATCACTATATTTCATATAATAAATCATTCAAATAAAGATCTCGCTTAAGTATATTTTAAAAAACAATTGCACACATATACTATGAACATCGTAAATATAAAATATATAGCAGAACATCATATGTATGCTATTGGACATCTCATAATATACAGTAGAACATCAAATGTATATTACAGAACATAAAAAATATATTATAAAACATCACATTTATAGTGCGAATACATCATAAAATATAGCATACAACATTACATATATATTATGTGGATATCCCATATATCATGAAATAGAAAAAATAAAAATAAAACTAATCAAGTAATTATTTAGAGTCAAATAACAAATATAAAAGATGCAAATAAAAACATAAATGACAAATGTCAAATAACAAAGAATAAAAGATGCAAATAAAAACATAAATGACAAATGTTCAATATACAAAAATAAATAAATGAATAACTTAAATAAGGAAAAGAAAAAAGACAATGAAGATCATATGTATATCTAGAACATCACATGTAACATGACTGATATTACAAATACATTATAGAACATCAAACTTGTACTATAATAATATCACATAATATAGTATAGAACATCATATATATATATATATATATATATATATATATATATATATATATATATATTACATGAACATCTCAAATATCATGAAAATAAAAATAAAAAAATTAGTCAAGGGACAAATATCAAAGAAAAAATACAAATAAAATTCTAAATAAAAAAATATTAAGTGTATCAAAAATAAATGAATAACTTAAATAAAGAAAGAAAAAAAGGATGAAAATCACATGTATATCTTAGAACATCACATGTACACTGTTGAATATTATAAAATACATCATAGGACATCAGATTTGTACTACGAGAACATTACAACGTAGCATATAGAATGTCACATGTACACTATATATATGTAATGTAAAAAAGCATTCAAGTAATTAATTAGAGTCAAACAGCAAATAACAAAAAATGCAAATCAAACATAAATAATAAATGTTAAATGTATAGAAAAAATAAATGAATAACTTAAATAAGGAAAGGAAACAGTTGATGAAAATCACATGTGTATCCTAGAACATCACATATACACTACTGAACAACACAAAAACATCATAGAACATCACATTTGTACTACCCAGATATTACAAAATATAGCATGGAACATCATGTGTATACTTATTAAACATTATGTATTCATTAAATGTAAAAAATTCAAAAACTTAAATAAAAAATTAGTGAAATAATAAGTATAGTTAAATATGAAATAAAAAAATATGAATAACAAATGCTCAATATATAGAAAAAACACAAATGAATAACTTTAATAAGGAAAGCAAAAGGAAATTTGATGAAATCACATGTAAAACTTACAAAAAATGAAATAAATAAAAATAATGAATTATAGTAAGAATTAATAAAATTAAAAATTAAATCAAAATTATAAAATAATAAATACTACAGAAAAGAAAAATAAAAAGAAAAAGAAAAAAGGAAAAGAAAAGGAAAAGGAAAGTAATGAACGGAAGGAAAAAGAAATAAAAAAGAACCATAAACAAATAATTTACAATTTAGGAAAATAAATAAATATATTGTAATAAATAAATAATATAAACCCATAGAAAAACGAAACATATAACAATAATAACAAAGCAAAAAAAAAAAAGAAACATGCGCGTGTACATACTTGAAGGAATGTGCCTACCTCGTCTGTGAATCGCGCTGAACAGATAAGCTCACGCCAAAGCTAGTTGGCCCACGTCGTTGTGAATCGCGTTGAATAGATAAACTAGTGCCAAAGCTAGTTGGGCTGTGTGGGCCGCACTCGCCTTGATGCGCATGGGCTGAAATCTCCTGCTGTCGCTAGCTGCGCTGGGGTCTGCGGACAACACCCGTCCTACTGGTCGGCAGCTATCCTTTCCGATGTAAATCTTGGTGAGGAACTACCTCGACCGGTCTTAAGCAAACATTTATTGTGAAGAGAAATTTAGTCCCCAATGGGTGCATAGAAATCTTTGAAAAAGGTCTTTGAATAGATGAAATGATTTTAGAAAAGACAATAGTTGAAAAAAAAAGTTAATGTATGTTGTGCAATACAAGTGGAAGAAATAAAAAAGGTGGCTACTACAAGGCCCAACTGAAGTCGTTGCCGTTCCATTGGATATATTTGGAAAAAATGGATCACCTCACTTTGATCTTTAATTATCATTCATCTTGATTCTTTTGATCAAGTGTAATTTGGTAGTATCTGCATCTTTTTCATATGAACTCGCTTGTTCTTGCAACCAACGCAAGGACAATATATTTTTTTTTCAATGATTTATCTATCAATGAATGCCTTTTGGCAGCTTCAATAAATTTATTCACTTCTACACAAAAAAGTTGAGTTCCACCTTCTTGTAAAGTATATACATGCCCTGTCCAATCCAACCTCAATGGATAATATTGGATGTTAATTAAATCATATAAACATGTTAACCAAAAATTAAAAGATTACATAGGTTAGCACATTCATAACATTAACCCTGAATTGCATTAATATCAAACCCTATAAAAATGGACGACATTGAACCTTAACTTATTTTTTAAAATATTTTAATGAATGGTGTTGTCTTATTACAAAGTGTTTATAAAGTAACTTGTGCTAAAGCCCTTGGTCTAGTTAGTTTGAAGTATATATGTCCAGATAATCCATCGTATGCAAAACCTTTTATCTATCTAGATACAAATAAGCCCTAAATTAAGCCATAAATGTAATTAACATTTATAATTAAGAAAAAGAATTTTTAAGAAAAATGTGCCAATAGTTAATTCATATTCATTCCTACTGAAAGATTTTTACACATACACACACTCCTTCCATTCATGTTGATATCTGGACGATCTAGAAAGTTTGTCAAATGATTTGGCCTAATCTCATGTCAAATGACCATACCACCATACATGGACAGAGATTAAAAAAAACTGCAAACCAAAAACCCAATTAATCAAAAAAATCATGTTCTTAAGAGTACTGGATTAAAATAACCATGCTATGACAGGTTTAACGTGCTTAAGAGGACTTCTAACTTATTTCTGCTGTAGATCGATGGATCACTGAATGCAGGACGACAACAACAAATCGTACTAGTAAGAAGTACACAAATCCAAAAGGCGGAAACTATATGCTAACCATACTATGCATGTTTATGCCGCAGAAACAACCAAACCGCTCCTATATCTCCATCAAATTAAGTATAGTTACCTCAATCTATGTACTGCCATTTATCCATCTAACTCCATCCACGTTCATGCTATTGGTGAACAAGTTTGTTTGAATAATCTTATGAACATATTATCTATCCAATAGCTACTCTACAAATAACAGTTACATACAGCACAGCAGGCACCGCATCATTGCATTTACACCCATCCGTTTCCACTGATTGTCATCTACCTGCAGATAACTCTATCGCTTCCTGATTGTAGACAGAGTCCTCTCCCCAGTCAAACCTCCGCTGCAGCCGCTCATACTCCTGCCTCCTTGTCACCTCCACATGCTGCCACTCCTCCCACCGCTCCGCCAATCCCTCACCTTCCAGCATCCTAACCACTTCAGACATTGATGGCCGGTCCTCAGGTGACGTCTGCGTGCAGAGCAGTGCTATCTGTATTATCATCTCAAGGTCCTCGCTGTCATAATTCTGATTAAGGTTGTTGTCCACAATGGAGTATAGCTCCCCTTCTCTCTGAAGCTTCTTTACCTGTATTTAGTTACAGGTACATCATAACATACACAGGAATCAGATTGCATTAAGGATGGAGCCAGGTAAAAGGAGGCAAAGAGCAAAGCTATCCAATATTTCGAAGTGAAAAAAAAGACCTACATGATCAAGCAATAGCACATCATCTTCCTCTTCAAGACGTGAGAAGTCAATAGCCCGCTGACCAGTCACAAGTTCAAGAAGCATGATCCCATAGCCAAAAACATCAGTCCTCTCAGACGACTTTCCTGTTGATAGGTACTCAGGTGCTATGTGACCCATGGTTCCACGGACTTGTGTCGTCACAGATGTCTTCTGCACATCTACAAGCTTTGCTAGGCCAAAATCACCAACAACAGGCTCGAAATCCTCGTCAAGCAATACATTTGCAGCTTTAACATCACGGTGTATGATCTTGGGGTTGCAGTGTTCATGCAGATACTCCAGTCCACGAGCTGTACCTATAGCCACATGTTTCCTTGAAGGCCAGTCTAGGATGGGTTCTCCATGCTTAAAATCTGGATAGCATTTAGAACACAGGACACATGATATGAGACCAGCATCAATTATGAGAAAAGAAAAACGCTAAACAAGTTAATTATTTTTTTTGACAAGTGGGAAAGCTTGTATATAGATGTAACAAATCAAGCCTGTTAACAAAAGGTTGAGAAAATGTTATGTGGCAGGTCCAAGGTCTACGGTCTCTACATACAAGTTCTGTTACATAAGGGAAATAATAGAGAAAAGTTCTGTCTCTACATAAAAGGAAGAGAAATAATAGAGAAAAATCCTTTATAGGTAGTAGTAGTGGAACATCTTAGCAAAATACATCGAGGGGTGCATTGTTTTTCTCTCAAACATATTACTTCTATTAAAGAAGAAAGGGTACATCCCTGGATATGCACACACACACACACAGACTTATTTAGTAAGTATGCACACCTGCGACAAAGGCTACAAACAACCACAATCCTGTACCTAGAGAGGTGCATGGACAAATTTAAAAAATAATACCTCTTAAGCGGTAGGCAACACTCAAATTCTGCATAAATGGATAGACCAGCAAGCGCTCTGTTTGTGTCGTGCAGAAGCCAATTAATCTTAAGAGATTGCGGTGAACCGCAACACTAATAAGCTCAACCTCGCGCAAGAAGGCAGCCTCCCCACCAGGACTCTCATAGTCAGTCAGTCGTTTTACAGCAATCTTAGTGGCATCTGGAAGAACTCCCTTGTACACTTTACCAAAACCTCCCTGTCCAAGAACATTTCTTTCATTAAAATTATCAGTCGCAATCTGCAGTTCTCGCCATGCAAATCTTTTGAGCTGGCCAAATGCAATTCGTCGATCATCCTCGCCTGCAAAACATAAATTGGTATATAGCTTAGGTGATTGCACAAACTATGAAAACTTGAAACTATTATGATTAAAACAGTGCCTGATTGATGAAAGTGTAGGGTCATGTTTTCTGATTAGGAAAGTATTATTCTATATGACTGAAATACGAGCCTGCTGTATATTAATAATCAAGTATCAATGGTGATACTGTCTTGGTCTTTGGGAGCTCTAAACTTTATGACTTTTTTAAAGAGATATAACAGTTTTGTTAAGCCATTATTAAAACTATTACTTCATTACTGTGAAAGACTAAGGGCAAGGCATCAACGAACCTGCTACATCCACAAATACTTCCCGCAGGTGGCTTTTCCTCCTTGCATTACAGATTAGAAACAGAGCTCCCACGATAAGAAGCCCCAAAATTCCACCGACAGTTCCAAGTATTAAGCCAATTTTTGAGCTATGGGATCCACCTGTAAGATGATAATTATGGAATTAGCAATCTCATAAAATACAAGGAAACCATCTATACTAACAAACTACTATGCATTGGTAAAATAATAAATACAATAGTTAGAATGCAACTTACTCTGATAGGACATGCTGGATGCACAAGAATGCGGGAAGTTGGATCCACAGTTTAAGTGATTACCAGAAAAGCTGGTCATGGAAAAAGAGAATTTTATCATTCACTCAGGATTAGGAAAAAATCATTAGAATGAAAGAAGAAAATTAAGAGCAAGCTTCATATACTTGTAACGTACGACTTCAAACAGCGAACCAGGTATCTGACCAGACAAATTATTATATGCCAGGCGGCTGTAATCAAAATATTTTTTGTCAACAAATGACAAGCACATTTAAATGAACTTGAGTTATAAGAAACTGAAAAGGGTATCATACTCAGTCTTACATGTCTGTCAAGCTTGAAATGTTCGCTATGCTACCAGGAATTGACCCATTGAAATTATTTTTACTCAATATCCTGGTTATGAGAGAAAGAAAGATGACATGAAAAGGTCACATAAACTCTATTTCTTTTCTCGAATACGTAGGACATATAACTCTATTTATAAGAAGGGAACTCTGATTTTAAAATACTTACAACAGCGTTAGCTTAGAAAGGTTGCCAAGAGAAGCTGGTACTTCTCCAACTAAAAGATTGTCCTCTAAATCTAAGCTTGTCAAGCTAGATAGATTACCGAACTCCTCTGGTATGGTACCGGTAATCCTGTTACCAGCCAATGACCTGCAAGATCATATGATATACAGTTTCATAGTAGTATGAGAAGTATTAGGAAATTAAATTGCACCAAGCTTGAACAGTAGTTCATGTATGACACATAACCAGAACTAGTACCAATTCCTATGGAATAGAATATGTTAGCATATGTGACACTGGTACAAGTTTACTTCCACAGATGGCTAGCCCACTCTGATCTAGTTTCAGTAACATATTGGTTTGCCCCAAAACATGAAGAGAAGCACAATGTCTATCCACAGAAGCAACAGAGTCATAGAACAGTAAGATTCAATAGAGAAACTGATTCCTAATTTCTCAGACATGCCAAGGTGTCTGTACTAGATTCATTATAATTTTTATTGCATGTACAAATTCTATAAATTTCTTACTTTGAATAACATGATGTAATTCTCTAGAAAAATGAAGTAACTATTTTGAAGCAAAAATGAAGTAACTATTGCTATAGTGTAACAAATGTACACTATCCCTTTTGATGTTTATAAAAGTGATTATCTCAAAGGTATACATAATCTACAGAATAAGACATCATACTCACAAAACACTCAAATATTGGAGTTCTCCTATTCTTGGTGACAAAACACCAGTGAATCCTCGTGCAGCCAACGTTCTACAAGAGATCATAAAGATTAGCTAAAAAAACACACAAGATTAGAACAGAGAGGAACATAAGCACTCCAACAACACCAGAATATAATGAAAGCAAACATAGAAAGAAGGTATAGGGGCTCCCAATTACACTTGAACAACATTGTTGTTATTGTCACAAATAACAGAATTCCATGTGCAAGGGTTAACTTGATTTTGGTTCCAATCGGAAAGCTGACCGCCAGTAACGTTCAGTTTTTGTTTCATATCATATAAAGCATCTCCTGCAAAACATAGTCAGTCATTCAGTCTTGACCAGGTACTTGAGTTTTGTAAACAAGAGATCCAATCGGCCATTGAGGATTACATTTTCCTCTTTTCTTTCATTTCTTACATTGTCCCTGAAGAATCTAACTAACTTTGTTTCTCCATGTCAATCAAACCTTAAACATTGAGGGATACAGACAGACAGAAAAAGAAGATGGCTTGGTAGTTTGTTGTACGAAGAGAGTCATGTTGACAATTATACCCATCCTCAAGGTTTGTCCCAGATACAAGTCCATATACTAGTGTTTTAATGTGAACATTGCCATAAATATAGAACACCAAAGCTATATACTAATATGACTTAATTGGCATGTTTGATCAGGTAACATTAATGATCATGCTGCTGTGCTTTTATGAAATCATGGTACACGCCTATTAAATGTTATGATGAACTAATCGCAGTTGCAGAAACATATGGTATGTATCAATATCATTATTATCAAGTACTATCTAAGGTGCTGTTTGGTTCAAGAAAAGGAACGGCAACAAGAAGTAAATGGATAAAGGATGGTAAAGGGAGTGGAACACGTCCTGACTTATTTTGTTTGGTTGAGCAATCGTTCCTGCTGGAACCATTAACTGTCCAAATCGAGCGGGAATGAGTTTGTGAAAGTGTGGCTTCTGTTGCCCCGGCAACCGGTTACGTTAAACATTAAACAAACAAAAAGTAACGTAACTGGTTGGCGCTGTGATCAGATCACCCTGCAAAGCCACCTAACCAAACAACTCCTAAGTTCAAGCTAATCTATGTTTCCCAGATAGCACTAGCAATGCCGATACAAAAATGTTTCAACCACCGTTTCCATAATCAGACAGCTGGCCTATCAAGGCGGCACCTTTGCGCTAGGCGACACTCTCCTATGAAGCACAAGCACCAAATTGCCTGCCTAGCAGCTGCATAGCCTGCCCAATTGCTACCTATGTGCAGTGCAACTGTGCAAGGCGCCCAGCTAGTACCTACCGCTTTCTAAAACACTAGTTATAATACAGAAACAGTTTAACCATACAACTAAATTCCCATTTGTTGAGCTAACAGGCACCCAAAACACACTCATGCGGACGCAGAGGCAAGCGACGGCTGATGAGTGAAGTGATGAGAGCGTCCCCTTGCAGGAACGATTAGGCAGTGCGGTGGTACCTTGGCGATCGGATGCAGAGAAGCACGGCAAGGATATCACCAGAAGCAACACAACGAAACGCAGCTCCCTCGTCTTGCCTAGATCCCACTCCGCCCGGACCTCCATTCCACTCCACCCCATCAGCCCAGCCGAAGTAGATAAGGGGGCCCAGGTGGCCGCCGCCGGGAGGTCAGAAGCGCGTTCAGGAGAAGAGAGCTTCGAGTTCGGGCAAGGCGGGCGGAGGTCGGGATTGCGGCGGGGGCGGCCGCGGATTCGAGAGTTTCAGTGGGCGGATTGGGAAGAGCAGGCAGAAAGAAAGTGTGAGAGCGGAGCAAGAACCTCGAGCACTTCTTCTTTCTTTTTGTTTTCTCTTTCCATAATTTCTTTTGGAGATGGGGATTATTCGGATTCGTGGGCCGAGCAAGAATGGCCGAATGGGGAAGCCCGTGAACGCTCCTTTTCGGCCGTTCGACCCCCGCGCATCATACCATAGGCTATGCTAAAAAAACATACTTAAGGCTACTGTTTTTCCCGCATTTAGATTCTAGGGTTTTTTTATTCATACCATTACAATTTTCGAACTTTGGAGAAATACCATTACAATTCGTCTATTTGAAAACATACCATTACAAATTTTCACTTCTCATAAAAACGCCACAAAATACGTATGAAGACATATTGAACCCACCGGTAAGCGTATACGAATACATATATTTTAGTCTAGGTCCTCTCCCTGTGGCTGACGTGCGGGTCCCATATGTCAACTTCTTCCTCCTCTAGCTATCTTCCATTGCCGGATCGCAGCAGCAGCGCGTGGGCGACCGGCAGGCGGTGGGTCGCACATGGCTGGCGGAGCCTGCAGCCCAAGTGGTGTGCACGAAGCACGCAGCCGGAGAGCTCGCAAACCTGGGCGAAGCACGCGGCCCGCGCGCGGAGCTCGCGGCCTGGGCGGCACGCGAAGCTCTCGGTCGGGGAGCTCGCTGCCGGCGGACTCGCGGTCTGGGTGGTGGAAGAGCACACGGCCGCCATGGATCTCACGGCCACGGAGCAAGCCCGCGTGCCCGTGGCCCGTGGCCATGCATGTGCTGCTGATGCTCGCGTGTGTGTCCGCGTGCTGCTGCTACTTGCCGAGTGCCCGCGTGGGCGTGTGTCCGTGTGCCGCTGATGCTTGTGCGTGTGTCTGCGTGCTGCTGATGTTACTTGCCGGGTGCCAGCGTGCTGCTGCTGCGTGTCCGGCGAGGGAAGATGGCAGGAGTAGGAAGAAGAATATGACAGGGGGCCCACACGTCAGTGATAGGGGAGAGGGCCTAGACTGAAGTATATGTATTCGTATACGCTTACAGGTGGGCCTAAGATGTCTTCATACGTATTTTGTGGCATTTTTATGGGAAGCGAAAAGTTGTAATGGTATGTTTCAAAATAGATGAATTTTAATGCTATTTCTCTAAAGTTCGAAAATTGTAATGGTATAAATCCAAAAACCCCTAGATTCTACTACTCATTATAGGGATTTCGAATTTATTCATCACTAAAGTTGAAGTCAGTAGAAGTACTATTATGAAAAAATTCAGTCCTCGAGCTTAGTACGAGTACTATTATGAAAAAAATCATGCCTCGAGCTCGAGGACATAGTTATTTTATAAAAAAGATGTGTAATATATCAATTGTACTAAATATAAAGAAATCTAAATAATCTTTAGATCAATCTAAGATTTCGATTCCCAGTAAAAAAAATAAATATAATCAAAAAATATGGGACAAAATATAAATCCACTCGATTTCAGACTTGGTACTTGGTACAACGCGAAATCACCATTCCTTTTGGTTCGCACAACCAAAAAAAATAAGTATTTAAATACAAATGTATCATTAGATTGTTTGGTTAGTTGCGTACATTATAGCATGTTTGGTTTTTAGCACCAACAATCTCGGAACAATCCAACTTAAGTCTGAACCTGTTTTGTTTACCTAATGGCATGAACTCATCGATCACCAACCTATTTCATATAGCAGTAACTCTAGGCAAAGATGCTATAACAATTGATTCCATACAAATTCATCGGACCAACTCATTGGGACCAACCCATGCTACATGGAGCTAACCATTAAACCAAACATATTGTAAGATTTTGTTACCTCTTCCACGTGGTGGTGGTTGTGTACCACCTACCATTTACACCAATTTAAGTTTCTCATTGCAAGCGATAGCAATTCTTACATCAACATGATGATACAAAGTAAAATGATCTAGGGCAGCTTGTTGAAATACAAGCTTGGTACAAGCCGAGAACTTTCAATTATTTACTTAAAGAAATCTTAAAGTCTGATTCATCTGTGTGCATATGGTAAAGTGGGGAACTCTAGTCCACCTTAATTGAAGTGGAGGTTGTCATATTTAATATTAAATAAGAAACCCTCTCCATTTCACAAAGTCTAGGGTGAAAAGAGAGAATATAACCCTATATGCACGCTTGCTCTCCACAGTAGGCTCAGGCTTAGTTGTGGAGCACCTGCATGAATAGTCTATCAAAATTCGACATGAACGCGGACTCCTATTGCAATTTTATTTTTGTTGCTTGATTTTTAAGTCTGTTTATTGAAAAATGAGTTTAGATTGTGAACGTGACACGAGATCAGCATATGGGTCTTTCCTATATAAACCCTATCTAACGCCATGTAAAATTAATATTAATGTAATTGAGTTAATGTTTTGCCTCTTTCTACTATTGTGTCGTCATCTTAGTCTCTCCATCCTGAACGTCTCTATCCTAAATGTCTGTGTGCACCAATGATTGGCAGAGCAAGACTCCAGAACTACTCTCCCTTGCGATCTTGAATGAGAGGAGGGGTGGGAAGCACCTTCGTGCGACTGCTCATGACTTTCATACAAGACAAGCAGTGTCGTAAATTGTCATCTTCACCACTTGCTGCTTCAACTAGTTTTAACTAATGTCATCAACAGTATAACCACTCCTCCTCCGCTAGCGATGGATCTTCCATTACTATCCATGACATCTTCATGTACAAACGAGAAATAAGTACAACATAATATGTTGGTTGGTTGCATCTTACCGTTGCTCATGTTAATGTTTCTCAAATCAACTAGCATGTTAGAGTTTTACATGCTAGCATGATTTGGAGCTAATCACAAAATTTCCTACTTATTCAACACAACTTATTTGCATTTTTGTTTGACCTCATCTTCTACAACTTCTTGACAATAGAAAGTTGGCAAAGCTTTAGAATTTTTGTTTGATAACTTCCTTATGAAGCTTGGAGTATCTAGCATGGTAAAAAATAAATAAAAGATTCAATTGATTGAAATGGCACAAATTCCATAGAGGCCTCCATGATTTATATATATCATTTGATCATCGACTTGGAGCACCAAGGCATGTATGCACATTGGTTATTCATAGAAAGTGGAGAAAACAAAAAGTAATAGGTCATGTTTAGTTTCTCATAATCTCATAAACATCAGATCATATATCCCTGAGCAACTAACCTAGTAAGATTAACAAAAGAAGCTATCAGGTGATTGTAAGCTGAGAGATCACACTAATCAAACACGTAGTGTGCACAAGGAAATGGACCATATGGAAGTTTGGATTTTGGTATTTGATGAACAATATAACCATTTGGACTAATGTGGTTTGCTAGGTATACAAAGTATAATTCAAATGGATGCAAGGTGGACTTGGACTTAGGAAAAGTGGTGGTCTAAATTATCAACACCTCAAGCAAGATATTAGAAACCATGTTGAAAACAAATAAACATTTACTATATCAATACACTACTTAAACTTGAAATTCCCTGACCAAACTCAGGCAAAACTGGAATTACCCTGTCAAGCTATCATTGACGGTATTTTTATTTTCCCTGACGGTAAGTGCACCGTAAAAAATTTCATATCGATATTTTTACTTTTTATGATGATACGTACATTTTCAAGAAAATATTTTTATTTTCCTTGACGGTAGTGCACCGTGAGGGAATTTCAAGTTTCCAGTAGTGATAGTATAATTACAAAATTATCACACAACTAGATATTAAAGCATTTGTGTATATAACATAGAAAGGATGACACATAAAAATAATATAGTTATCAATAAAATTTTAATAATTAAATATACCAATTAATCAATTAATATTATATTTATATAAATATTTATCATGAAATTATAAATTTATATAAAAAATACATCAATAAATAAATAAACTAAAGTATTAGATAATTTAAAATAACAAATGTTATAGGATTGAACTAAGTCATGGAAACACTAAAATTAATTTAATCTCTATGTATCATTAATAATTTCACATTAGTACTAAAAGATCTTTATAGTATAATATTAAGGTCCCGTTTGGATTGAAGAATTTTCAAAGGAAATCTCAAAGAAACCGATTCCTATGGAATGTTGACGTCACGAGCATTTGGAACACAGGAATGAGCCTCACCATTCCTCTGAAAAGAAATGAGCTCCTTTACAAAACGTAGGAACTGAAAAATCCGGTCCAAACCAAAGGTTTTGTTCTCTCTCAAGGTTCCTGTGTTTTTAGTTCCTGTGTTCCAAACAACAAAATTTGATCATTCCTCTGTTTTTTATTCCTGTGGTTTTCTCAATTTTTTCATTCATGTGTTTTCTCCATTCCTACGTTTCCCTCTATTTCTGTGTTTTCTATTCCTTCGTTCCAAACGAGGCCTAGGGTTTGATGTATTATTAGTAATAATAAAGTTAAATAATTAGTCACTTGTTATGGAGAGAACTTTTAAGTAGATCCCACTACCGCCATGGCCATGGGCGCCAGTGAACACTGCCACGATACCCCTGCCACGACGTAGCCCAGTCGCCATCGCCACCATCAAGACTCTAAGTATCTGGCTCTCTCCCCGTCGTTCCCACCGCCTTGCTGGCATGCCTCCCCCGACCCAAAACACCTTCAAATTACACCTTCAAATTAAGCCCGCTGAAGTTTGAGAAAAATAAAGGGAAAGGCCAGAGAAGGAGGTTGCCACTATATGGTCTTTTTGTCTCCAATGGGGTGCAGGTCTCGTGGAAGCGGCGGCGCAGAGGTGGTGTCTGGACTCGGCGTCCATGGGATCCATGGGATGCATGAGCTCCATCATTACCGTCAAATAAAAAAAAAGAAGCGTGTTCTATTATACATATCGGCAAATCTCTTGTAGGTAGTTTTTTTAAAAAAAGAAAAGAAGGTTGATTAAGTGCTCGGGTTGGATTACACTACTACAGAACATCAAAACAGTGCCGGTTCAAAACCCCCCTTCAGTGGCGGTGACGGTTTTTGAACCGGCACTGGCAATTCGGTAGTGATGAGGCCAAGTCATCACTGTCGGTTATGCCAAACCGCAGTGATGGCTCAAGCATCACTGCCGGTTTATTTAACCAATCGACAGTGAATGTAGGATATCACTGCCGGTTCTAAGTGATCCGACAATGATTTAATTTTTATAATTTACATTTATTACAGAAATCATCAACATTATATTACAGAAATCATCAACATTTATATTATAGAAATTCATAGATATGTCTTAAACTTATTGTACGTTACAATAGTTCAACGATTTAGTACTACCAAATCGGAGAAGTGTAAGTCACCTATCTTGTAACCAATAATCTCATCGATGAACAACAACATATTAAATAGTACACTCTGTGTTGCTTCACACTTACAAGCACATGGTGTACTAACTACGTTTAACGGTAGTCGAGTAGTTGGTGGGTTTCCCTTCTTAGTCGCAACCAACTTTGCTTGAAAGCCTACAGTAGTTAGTGTTGACTCTTCATCAACATATTGCCAGTCATAACCCAATGCATTCATTACTTGGTTCAGAATGACTTCAAAACTACACCCTGCGTAGGTCATGTCATACTCCTCTACCTATAAGTATATGGTTAATTATGAGAGCAATATTGACAACATATAACAACAAATCTAGGTACAAGTTATGAGTCTTAAACTTACCTTTGGCGAGTTCTAAGTCATTCGTGCACATAAACCCCGAATATCAGGATACATGTTGCGATTAATAGCTTCAATCTTCACTGAAGACAGAGTAGGAAGTGTGATCTCATTTCTTAAGAGCGTGACAACACAAGCATAGACGGCATACAGAATAGCAACACCCCGTTGGTTTGTCTGTATTCCCACCTTTGAGATTTGTAACACATTGCGTCCGCCAACACCACCGCGGCCACGACCACTACCACGACCATGACCCATCCTAACGGCAATTGAAAATGAAATACAACATTGGAGTTCTGGACCATTGTTTACATGATTAATCTGAACATCCACATTGTCAACCCAAAAATAGACGAGTGTTGATTTAAGCCAAACAACTAGATCAATCATCTACATTACATATAAGACATGTTAATTAATAACTTGGATGATCTAGTCGTACATATGAAACATATTTTGACTAAGTTACTATGTTTGGAAAATTCCGTGGGGCTACCGAGAATACCGGATCGAAATCCATCCAAGTACAATAACCATTCCAACCAATTTCCTCCGGTGGTGGGAGATTACGACGTCCAGCCATCTATATATTAAATCACATATACTCAGATTATATTTCATCTATCTATCTATCTATCTATGTATCTCTACCTATCTATCTATATCTATATTAAATTTCATATCACATATCAAATAACATATACTAAGATTATATATTCCTCTCTCTCTATCTATCTCACTATCTATCTCTACCTATCTATCTATATCTATATTAAATTTTATATCACATATCAAATAGCATATACTAAGATTATATATCCCTCTCTACCTATCTATCTATCAAATCTATATATTATCCATATTAAATTTCATATAACATATCAAATAACATCTCAAATAGGCATTTCGTCGAACACCATGGTACCGTGGAGGGAGGTGGACGGGTGTCGTGGAGGAAGGTCCGTCCTCCTGTGGCCTTCACCGTGGCGAGGACGGTGGCATAGAGCGCCGTCCTCCTGCGGCCTTCACGCGGCGGCGGCGTGCTGCGGCGGCGTATAGGGCGTGGAGCGGCGGCTGAGTGGGCACTGGCGCACGTCTGAACATTTCGGAGCGCGTCAGTGCCTGCTTAAATAAAAACCTAGCCGTATCACTGCCGATTCAAGCCACGAACCGGCAGTGATACGGCAGAGAGACATCACTGCCGGTTCAAGCCACGAACCACCAGTGATGTTGAAATTCACTGTCGGTTCTGCCCCAGCCCCCGATAATTGGGGTCTGTCAGAGACAGAACCGACAGTGAAGAGACATTACTGCCGGCCCAAATACAACCGGCAGTGATGGGCCGGTAGTAATTGCCGATTCTGTAGTAGTGTTACCTTATTTGCTTTGACCAGCTAACAAATCGTGAAGTTCTCCACACACACCTACTACTATGGACACCTTCTAAAGTATGAGTCGACAATTCTTTGGGATTATTGACAGATGCACTAGAGGCGTCTTAACCACAAGATGCTCGATCTTATATCTCTTAATTACGGTTACGGTACAAGACTACACCCCAACGTGTAGCAGGGAACAAATATTTTGGGCATGGCTTTGCTAATCCAGACTAAACGAATGTCCACCCAACCAAGGCTAATAGGTTTGTGAATGTGCCAAAAGACAGTTGAGTCGGGTTTGTTCATAGCTGGCTCTGATCGCTTGCTGCAGATCGAATCCAATAATCCGAGTCTACTATACGCAGATGCCAACTGTTGTCTGTACGGGGGCTAATAAAACCATGCACTGGCAATTCACCAACCTACCAAATATAAGCATAATATAACGCATATAATATACTTACGCGATGGAAGTTGGGGGCTAGAGTACTAATGATATGCGCTAATCCCCTCATTATATAAATCACAAGCATAATATATAATAGGCTAACGCCTCAATCCTCATGATGATTATCTTGCTTGTGCGTTGCTATTTGCTAAACCACCAGCTAGCCAGTATGCCACCATTCCAAGTGATTCTTTGCGATCATGCATGCATGACAGCTAATGGAAGTTACCGTTCGTTCATATGCCTGGCCCCACGCGCACCCATGGCATGCATGCCACTAGGTAGGCCAATTTTTTTTTTGAAAGTTATAATTGTAAATAAAGCAGGATCAAATTTATGGAAGCATTGGTTTATAGGTTTCTTTTAGTTTTGATTTTCAGCTTGTTCGCTTGGCTTTTCAGCCGGCTTAAATTCAGACAGAACAGTGTTTTTCTCTCACAAGAAATCAGTGAGTAGTGCATAATCCTACCAAACAAACATGCCTTTTAGACATAATTTCTTTCACTATCTTCTTCCGAGAACCACCTAAGGTTCTAACTAAGAAATGAAATAATTTAATTGAAGGAAAAAATAATTTAATTAAAGTAAGAAGTCTCCCTGAATATTCGATTAAAAATAGTAAGATATTCGTTAGTTTTTAATAAGTTCCAACCGTCTCTTTATGACGTAAATTCATACCTCTTGCTAATTAGTTTGTCTTTTTTTTGAATCTTAGTAGATAGACATACTTTCTTATGAGCCCCACTAAAAAGCAACCAAAAAAAATGTTTGTTATTAAATTCTACCTTTATTACGGACAGCTTCGAAAAACTACACGACAATAGCAATGTCATTAAATGTTGATTTTTTTTTTATAAAAAAAGAGAGCACCTGTGTGAAGTCGATCGAATCAAGGATTTAAGCACAAATAAGCATGGTTCACTGTTAAAGGAATATAACCTGTTTAGCTATATTTAGGCGCACTTATAGTCGTAGGAGCTCGTCCCGATCGTTGAGTTGAGAGATCGTGGTTCGTCTACTGCGGTGGAGCGAGGCGACAGGCGAGAGTTTTGAGCCATACGAAAACAGGGGAACACGGCAGCTGCGCGCCACGCTGGCCGCGCCAGCAAGGCCACGTGGTCGGCGGTCTTCCGCCAGGCGTGGCCCCACCGGTCAGTCCACACGACCGTTGCCCCTGGCTCTATACCTGACGAGCCGCGCTGCTTGGAGCACCGCTCCTCGACCCGTCGCCTGTCACCGGCGCGTGGGTCCAAAGCCCTCGTGTCCCGCCCACCGGTGCCGTATAGATCTACGCCAGCACGCCTGGGGCCGATCGCGCGTATCTCGCGTCAATCCTGGGACACCGTGGCGTGGGGCCGCCGTGGTCCCACCAACGGGAGACTGGCAGCGCGGCGCCAGCGGTGCCTGCCACTGGGCCACTGGCCTGCCCCTGGTGTTTGGTGCTATTCACGCCCCTGCCACTCGGTCGTCCTCTCCTCTCTCTTTCTCCCGCCTCTCTGTTCCCTCTGAGTTTGGTTCGTGCACGCAGATGCACTCTTGCTTTTGTAACTTGACTTGAAGAAGATCATAATGGATGGCCGTGCTGGCTATTAGGGGTACATTGCTACACCTCAGCGGTCTCATACATCGTCTCATACAATGTCACGTAAGATTTTTAATTAGGTGGATGAAAGAGAAATATGAGAGAGAAAGAAGTCGTTGTTTCGCGAAACAACCACCTCATGAGCTAGGATTTAGGACTATGAGACAACTATTACATCATTATATGAGTTGTTGTTGTCATGCACCTTACAAATTATTTTTTATTCTATACATAAATTAAGGAATCATGAGTTACTACGAGTTAACTTAAAAAATCAACCATTACATATATGGTATGTTAAATCGTTTTAAATTACGTAGCATTATACGAGACACAACACCAATGTACTTGCACTTAGACTACTTACTACACCATGCATCAAGCAAGAATGGACATGGTTAGCCTAGCCCGTACCATATGAAAACAGAAGACTGTCTGTATGATGCATCAGTAATCAGTAATCTGTCTGAATGGACAATTTGGTAATCTCAGAGGCAAGGCAAGCTCAGTTTTTTTTCTCTCTCATCATCAAACATCAATCACGCTAACCGACTGTGCTGGCGCTGTCGTTCCGCGGAGGCCAATTATTAGCGCAGGCAGCAGTGGCATTCCCGCAAATCCCTCGCAACGCCAGAGCTGTTGTGGGTGCAGCCAGTCCTATAAACTGGAGGAACTGAGGGCGGCGTAACCTGTCCGCCATTAAAACTGCCACAGCCACAGCAGCGCGTAAACTTCACGTATCATCTGTAGCTAGCCAGCAGTGCTGCTGCACCTGCCCTGTCCTGTCCTCGCCTTGCCTGCCTGATTGCCTTGCCTTCCCCAGCCATAGCATAGCCATAGCCATGGACATCTGGAAGTCCAAGGTGCTGCCCAAGATCAAGCTCGTCTTCGTCAAGAGCGCCGGCAAGAAGGCCGCTGCCGCCGCCGAACTCGTCAAGTCCTTCGATGAGTCCAAGGTCAGATTGCATGCCCTCGTCGACCGTTGTCACTTACTAGGGTCATGCTCACGCTGTTGTGCTTCTTGTGCATACATATATACAGGCGGGGATCAATGGCGAGTTCCAGGAGAAGAAGGCGGATCTCCAGCCCAAGGTCGTCGAGATCTACGAGTCTGCCCCTGCACCACTCAAGGTACGTAATCATATATATAAGAGCACTATGTTATAGTATTACTCCAGTGTACAGTACCCTCTTCAACATATATATACGTGTCAGATCAGTGATCTAGCTGCAGGCCGGCAACAACATACTAATAAGGGACTCAAAACTTTTCTGTACATGTGTGGCAGGTCCTGATCAAGGAGAGGAGCAAGGTGTCCGGGATCAAGAAGAACTCCGCCGCAATCACCAAGTTCTTCGAGGAGCTGGCCAAGATCGGTGAGTGTAGTATTAGCTAGGCCAGCAGAGTGCCAGACACGTACACAGCAAACTAAACACATCTCATCAATGTGAACAGTACTTGCAATATCTGTGTACTGTGCTGATAATATTGACGACGCCACGCCTGATCTGCTGCTGCATGGTCAGAATTCCCTGGAGCCAAGCAAGTGAGCGACGGCATCTCCAAGGTCGGCCCAGCCCTGCTGTCCGGCCCCATCTTCGCCACCTTCGAGAAGGTCTCCACGCTGCTCCCTGCTTCTGTCGCCGCCGCTGATGAGGAGGCAGCCACCAAGGAAGCCGCCGCTGTTGAGGAGAAGAAAGAGGAAGCCGCCGCCGTCGAGAAGAAGGAAGAAGAAGCGGATGAGGACAAGAAAGAAGAGACCACCCCGGCACCGGCCGAGGAGACTGCCGCCGAGACGGCTCCTCCTGCGGATGCAGCTGCCGCAGAGCCCACTGTGGAGGCGGAGGTGGCGCCGGCGCCGACCGAGGCAGCAGCGGAAGCCGAGGCGGAGCCGGCCAAGGCCGAGGAGGAGACACCCAAGGCCTAGCTAGGGTTCAGCAGGTCCATCTTGCGCCTGCAGCCCTAGCTAGCTGGTGTGCCACTGTGCCCATGCTCTATAATCACATCGCCATCCATTGTTCTTGCATATATGCACACAATGTTTTTGTTGCTCCGATCCACATGTTATTGCTGTGCAAACCGGTTAGATATTATTTACGTATGTATGTATATGTAAGCCTATAATTTTTTGCCACTACTTATTCATATGCAGTGTGAGGATATATGTATATTATTGCCAGTTTTGGTTCAACTCAATTATTATTATTATTCTTTAATTAATTTGCTTCATTCATTCCATTCATCATGATCCCTTCGCTCACTTTTGCTACGTGATCATTAGCTTTACATTTCAATAACTTCGCGTATATAATTACAGTAGTACTTATCAACAGTAATTGCAAGTAGTAGTTGTACCTCCTCGGCTCTGAATCTGAAGATGGGGTCTACCGGACTACCGCTCATGTGCTTCGTGTGTTGTTTTCGGGCCATAACTGGTTTCCTGTGGTACCGCTTGTGCGCGACCGCAGTACTGGGCCCCGTGTGCCAGTTTAGCGAGGCCCACTGTACGTTGCAGTGCATCTGCATGTGCCCGCATTGGATTCCTGCTTGCAATGGATCTTGCTGTCCGCCTCCGGCCCAAAGTTGCCAGTGAAAATGAAAATTCCAAATGTATATACCGACGAAAAGCTTGAAAGGATAGATGGGATCTATAAATTCGTGTAGTATGTGAATGTGATGTGATGAACGACCACCCGCACAGGGTTTACCTAACCGAACCGGGTTCGGTAACCGCCGGGGGCCGGTCGGACGGTTACCGACCGGTTTGACCGGTTACCGAACCAAACCGAACGGTTTGGATTTTGAATTCAAACGGCGTAGTTCAAACGGTTTGGGGTCGGTAACCGGGGGGGCCGGTTACCGACCGGTTTGGGCCGGTTACCGACGGTTTCGCCCCAAACCGCCCTAAGCCAAATTTCAAATTTGAAAAAAAAAATCGAAAATTTTGAAAAAATTCCTAAAAATAGTTCATGATTTATAGAGTCGAATGGTGTACAAATTTTTCAAATTGGAGTTCGTTTGCTATTTATTTTGACGTGTACAAGTTTGGAAAAAAATTGAAAAGATCCTTTTTCTTTTTTTTTCAAACTTATACACGTCAAAATAAATAGCAAACGAACTCCAATTTGAAAAATTTGTACACCATTCGACTCTATAAATCATGAACTATTTTTAGGAATTTTTTCAAAATTTTCGATTTTTTTTTTCAAATTTAAAATTTGAATTCAAACCGGTACCGAAACCGAACCGGTCCCGACCGGTTTGTCGGTTACCGAGCGGTTACCGCGGTAACCGAACGGTTTTGAAAACCCTGCACCCGCATGTGTTGTGTCGTCACGTTTTTTTTATCGAGTTCCTCGTCGATTTATTTGCTGCAACATGTACACTTCCTCTCTCGAATCTCTGTAGGTAAAAAAAAACTATAAAGTATGTACTCTTTGTGTTTTTAAATAGAAGTCATTCTTGTTTTCTAAAAAGTTAATATTCTAAAATTTTAACCAATTATATATAAAAAAATAATAATATTTATAAAACATAATTAGTATCATTAGATAAATCGTTGAGTATTTTTATAATAAATTTATTTGGAGGTATAAATGTTGCATGTATTTTCTATAAACTTAGTCAAAGCTAGAAAAAATTATTCTACACGTATCACATAGCGTTATCTATTCTGGGACGGAGAGAGTATACATCTTCACCCTTTAACCTTTGTTGACAAAAAACACAAAGAGCGTAGACACGGCGATTTAGACAGGTTCGGGCTGGAAAATCGCCGCAATACCCTACGTCCTGTGTTTTGGTGGCTGGATTGATATGAGTATTAGGTTACAAGACCCGTAGATGCGATCTAGGGGATTGTACGAGAGATCTAAGAGATTGTTTTGGAGGGGTCTCTGCTCACCTTATATAGTCGGGGAGCAGGGTTACAGTTTCCATATCCTAACAGATTACGATCGGTCCCTTTAGGTAAGAGATCCGAGTCTATCTATTAGGATCCTTCTTGGCGAACAAGGCTTCTTCGGAGTCCTTAGCGAGCACGACGGTCTGGTCGCGTGCTGCAAGGCCTCGTGGGCTAGGCCGTCGTCTGGTTGACAGACCCATAAGGTCCCTGGGGATATGCCGAAGTAATATCCCCAACAACCTTGGCTTCATTTGGCTATGACCTGCTCAGGCAACGTTTTTAGCTTTTGGAACTAAGTTTTCGGAAAATAGAATTTTTAGTCACGCTAGAGGCTATGTCATCACTTTTATCTAAGGATGGCAACGGAACGGATTTGAATCGGGTGGAGTGTCTAGGCACCAAGACTGAACCCTAAACTTAAAACCCAAATTCAAAATCAAAACCAATTTGGGTGAAAATTCATCCCTGAAACCGAAACCAACGAGTTCCCATAATCCAATAGATAATTTGAAACTCGGAAAGAAAAATTCACAAACCACCAAAGACAGCGTAATATTATATGATGTGCTCACTTCCTATGTCCAAATTCTTGAGAAATTTCACAAACCACCAAAGATAGCATAACAACAAGAAGTTCGAGAGCCATTAGTACGCCATTAGTACCGAGGAAGGAATGGGATCAACTGGCCACCTTACCTATGCGTTACCGCCCGTATGAGGTAAGGTGCTTAGGTTTAGAGTCTACCTACCGATGTCGTGAGCCATCCTCGCTCCTTCACTCCTTTGCGGCTAGGACCTGGAGGAGACTAGCCGCCAGCCTAGCTTAGCCGCTAGTGGTTGGTGCTTGTTGTGAACGCTGGCTGGTGGTGTCTGTTGCTGTTGGGGGTGCGCCGTGCACGCACTGTGGCGCCGGCGGCCGGTCACTCGGACATACTCCTTTCTTGTCAAAGGCATCCGACGAGCGCATCTAGTGGTGGGGTATGCACTTGGGTTGCTATACGGGTGGTGGCGGTCCCTGCTCCTCCTCCTCTCCTCTGCGCTACACTCTGCTTGTGTCGGCGACCGAGGATGAGACGACAGATCAAGTGGGGCAATTGGGTGAGCGAGAGAGGCCGTGACCTCCACGTCAAGGAACGACCATCGAAGCCCAGACAACTAGCAGGAGCGTTTTGAATATCAACACAAGTGTCATCTCAAGCTTCTAGGACTTACACGAGTGTTTGTTTTCCTCGACCTAAAGTTTAGCCATGTTATCGAATGTTTGACACTAATTTAGTGTACATAGATTAATTACAAAATTCATTATATAAATCGAGGCTAATTTGCGAGACAAATCTATTAAGTCTAATTAGTCCATGATTTGACAATGTTGTGCTATAGTAAACATGTGTTAATTATAGATTAATTAGTCTTAATAGATTCATCATGCTAATTAGTCTACTCGTGTGCAATTAATTTTATAATTAACTCACATTTAGTTCTCCTAGTTAGCATTTGAATATTCGAGGTGACACGGAGTAAACTTTAGCCTCCATCGTCTGAAGCAATATGCCTATGTGAGACCAGAAGAACACCAATTTTTTTTTACGAACTTGCCCCCGAAGTAAGTACTTGGCTCGCTCTCGTTTTCTTATGCATCACTACAAATTGCTATCTCCAATTACACAATTTTCTCTCCTCTTCAAGCATCACTCTAGCCATACATCACATTGTGGAGATAGTTGTTAGGTGTGACTAACATCTGTGAGTGTCTATGAACGTGAGTGTGAGTGGTAGGGTAGTTGTTAGGTGTTTTGTTTTTTTTATCTAAAACAAAGAGCTTACATATCTCCAAAATTATTTGGAGTTATTTTTATAATTTTTAAAAATGAAGTCTAATTAATACCATAAATTATCGATGTAGTTTGCTTATCTCCATTGTGGTTAACGTAACGGCACATACGACAGGTAAAAAGAAAAAATATTTAGGGAGCAAATTAGGACAGTTAAAAAACAACTTTTTTTTTCCGGCTGGGTTGGTATGATGAATTGGACTTGGATGAAATTTGGGAGGTGTCAAACAGATTATTTTCTCACATGAATACACCACCACCACCTTCTAGTTGATCACTTGATCCACGGCCCAATACCACTACCAGCCTAGCCCAAGTCCAGAAGAAGCAAAAGAAAATATGGAAAAGGGAAGACGGGACTCTGGAGATCGAGATGAGCAGAGGCGGCAACGGCCAACGGGCGAGCGGGCGACCGACCGAACTCTGGAACCTTCCTTCAACTTGCAGCCGGCGCAATCCCGCTCCATTAAAACCCCCTCCAAAACCCAAACCCTAGCCGCCGCAGCCACCCCTTGCCTGCAATACGCGCCCGCGCCGCATTCCCCCTCAATTCACACTCCACACAGCCGATGGCCATGCACCGCGCCGCCGCGCTCGTATTCCGCCGCCTCGCCGCCGCAGCAGCGGCCGCGGCTCCGAGCCCCGTGAACCTCCTCGCCCCTCTCCGACCGGTGGCTGCGGCGGCGGCTGCCACCAACGCCAAATTGCTTCTGCAGCCTACGACCGCGGCTGCTGCTGCTTGTTTGTGCGCCCGGCGCAGTTACGCGGCACGCGGCGGTGCGGGCCGGAAGGCGGCGAAGGCGGTGAGCGAGGACGATGAGGATGGTGATGATGATGAATTAAATGCTATGGACAGCGACAAGGAGTTCGATGGCCACTTCGACGACGAGGATCTCGATGAATTCGAGGACGACTCTGAAGATGACTCTGAGGACGAGGCCGCGCCCAAGCGCGGAAGGCGCTGACCTGCAGAGCTCGGCTCGCTGCATTTTGTTTTTGTTTGCTGTACTCTTTTTTTTTCCCGATTGATTGACAGAGAATTCAAACAGAAAAAACAATAAATTAGAACTCAACGCATCAATCAGTATACGCTGTGCCAAACAGTTTGTTGTAATATTCTGTTTTGGTTGGGTTAAACACAAAAGTTTTTCACATTGAAAACTTGTGTCGTATCGAAGAACAGATCTTAAGTACTGTAATTCGTGACTGTTGGTTGCCTCAGTGGCATAATCGGCATCGTGCTTGCAGCTGCTCTCGTTATGTTGTATGCTCCAGACTGAGAAGCAAATTTGTTGAGAATAACATGAGTATTTTTAATGCTTTCAGTTTGTTCTTTGTCCCCAACACCAGCAGCACCGAAACCTGTGCTACTGAATCTCTGCTATGCTACATGTCGACAGGTGCCCCCTCGGGTCTTTGATGAAAAGCCCCAGCTGAGTTAGGTAGTTCTTGTCTGAAGGCTTTTTTTAGTTGTTTGTTGTTGCGCAGGGTATGTGGGAGTCGATGACAACGATGGGAACTATCTCAAGTAGCTAGAGTCAATTTGGCTGATAATATTATTTTAGGTACCATTAGGTTGGGATAAAAATGATATGCTTATTTCGATTGCCTTTCATGTGATGCTAGCAGATTTAATTTGACCAAATTAGTCTTCATCTATTGCAAGGTACGGTGCTTCAGGCACTGCTGAAGGTAGCACGGGTGGGTGCTAGAGTTGGTGGTCTGTGTTCTAGCTGCTGTTGTCAGTGCTCAGGTAAAGGATGCTTCAGTGCTGTGTTGGTATGGTTCTCTCGAATTTCAGAATAGAGTGATTTACACTTTTGGTATGGTTCTCTCAGATTTCAGAATAGATGCAGCCCCTGGATGATCAGGTTCAAAATGCACTATATGGTCATATTGTAATGCTTTTAGATTGATGACATGTGTTTTTTTTTGAACAGAAAATACAGCAGGGGAGACCCCTACTGTAAATTTAATTAAATAGAAAGAAACCCACAATCTATACAAGAAGTAACAAGCCCGAGGAGGGCAGGAGAGCTAAACTAGGGCAGTTGTGCAAGAAAGGAAAATAGAGCGCTTAATAGAGTTGAATCTATGGGTCTGTAATCTAACTTCTTCATAGAAGGAGCTTTTCCAAGAATCAAAAGATGGCCGGCCTCTGTCAAATATGAAGCTGTTTCTCTGCTTCCAAATCTGTCAGGTGGCAATGATGAAGGTCTCCATAAAAAAGTGATTGTTATGTTGGACCTTGGCTTGCTGCATCATCTGGAAGAAATTCATTGTGAAGTCCCAATTTATACCAAGGTGTTGCCAGCAGGCTTGGCTAAAGGAGCAGTTAAAGAACAAATGAAATGTAGTTTCTTCAATGTTGTCGTTGCAGAGAATGCAATTGTAGTTGTTTCCTTGAATCTTGTATTTTTTCCTTCTCAGAATGTTCCTTGTGTTCAATCTGTCCATCAAGAGGAGCCATGAAAAGTCTCTAAGTTTGTTACAGCATTTGGAGTTCTAAATCCAGAGGAAAGGGGATGGGGGCTGTATATTCTTGTAAGGGAAGTTGTAGCACTTTGATGAGGAGTAGTTCTTGCTTCCCCAAATGTATTCCCAGGAGTCCTTTGAATTCTGTTCGAAATGCAGATCTTGAATTAAGTCTTGGAGACTTTTGAATTCTTGGAAGGCCTGTTCTGACAGGGGTGTTGTGCGTGCTTTATAATAGTTCTTAGTATTTATAGAGCATTTTTGGCTGGCCATGGAATCCTTTACCACCATAACTGAGCCTAATATTACAAGGTACTAATATTAGGCTTAAAGAATTGGTAGTTATTTCGGTTTGTTGCAGCTTAAAGAATTTACCGTTTAACACAGGCTATACAAATGACATTACCGAAGGTCTATTGGCTGCTTTTTATATCAGTGTGCTGTTTTAACTTGGTATATATCACAACTTTCAAACTCATGCTCGTTTTGTAGGCTTATTGTGCATATGGACATTGGTGAGGTGTGTGACTGCAAGAAGGTAAATTTGAGGACTTTATTAATTATTAGTTTTTTGTCCTTTTGATTTCCCATTGCTGGTTAACCTTGTACAAATAATGTGGGGTGGTGTTAACCTTGTACAAATAATGTGGGGTGGTGTCCGTGCGGTGGGTGCTTAGAAAGAGACATGCCGGAGATTAGTATGGTTTATTAGGCATCTTATGATAATAGTGTTTCATTATGGATTTCTTAGGCATGTAAACATAATATAGATTTGGTTTAGCCTATCTCAACTTAGTTGCGAACTGAAATTGACATTGATATCTTTGTAATTTACATTCAAAATTTTGTTTTGCTTGGTGTTTGATAGAGTCTAAAACTAAAAGCATGAACAAGATTTCCTCCCATTTTTTTGTTAACTGCAATTTGTTCATCTGGTTATTAGCTTAAAGAAGTGAATGAACAGCCGATCTATGAAAGAGATATTAGAATGTACGATTGACTGATTTGGTAGGACAAGCATGTTGAGTTTGTATGCATAGATCCGTTTTCTTTTGAGTAATATTTCATTTTCCTCTACGCATGTATTCAGGTTGTTGTGCCTAATGGAATGCATTGCTATGAATAGGAGTAGTCCAGATCATTCCCAATTTATTATGCTTTATGTAAAAAAACATGCAAGATTCATACAACACTGCTATAGAATCTGCTCTCTTTTGTTCCATAGAATAGATACATACAAGATTCATATAGAACTTGTGCGATGTGAAATGCTTTCCTATTTTCCCTGGGTCATAACTGTGCAATTGGACTTCTAAGATGCAGTAACAGTGTGGAAACCAGAGTAAAAAAGGCTCTGGATATGTAGTTTTTCTCACAATATGCAACTCTGACAAACATTCTGTTGTCAGTTTTGGGATTTATTGCTTTGAGAAACCAGTTTGGTTGCAGCTTACATATAGCAATGTTTGATAGGTTTGCTTGCTGTCGCTTGATGTTAATGTTTTGCTTAGCATTGTGACAGCAATGTTCCCTTTTCCTATGAAATAAAGCAATATCATACCTGCAGTAAACTGAGAATGGATACAGTTGCTTACTGAACAGTCCTTGCTACCTTCCATTTCCTCTGAAATAATACCAAATTGTCCCTACTTCTACTTTAGAGACATAGAGGTGTATTATTTTTTTATTATTCGTGCTTGAATAATGTAATTATTTGAAAACTATTTGTTGACTGGTACACAGGGTTGATTATATTTATTATTTTTCAAGCGTTGCATAACATATTCATCTACAATTGTTAATTCTACCAATATGATTTTCTTTAGTTTAGTCATTTACTTAAAATAGGTTAGCTAACCATACCGTGGTGGTAGGAGACACCGCCTCAATGATAGAAGTTCGTAAGCTTGTCAACGATCACATTTTTCATCTTGCCCTATTTCCTTGTGAGGCACGTGATGCTCATGTGAGGTACCAAAATGGTTTGCTTTCTCAAATTTAGTATGCCCATGTGACTATATGAGGTACCATAATGGTTTGCTTTCTCAAATTGAGTGTTTCTTATTCTTGCGAGGTTGTTCCTTGCTAATCAGATGTCTATAGCAAGGTCGAAGGATGATAAGATATAAGTGGCAGAACTTGACATTGAGTCCTCAGGCTCTCCATCAGTAGTCGGAAAGGATCGGGTTTGTTCTCTGATGAGAAAATTGGCTTGGGTAAATGTAACACGCCTAATGGTAGGCCTAGGAGGGGCCCAGGCAGCAGGCCCAGGAGGGGCCTAGGCTGGCCACGTAGGCCACCAGAAGGCCCAGGCGGCAGACCCAGGAGGAGCCTAGGCTGGCCATGCTGCGCGTAGGGGGCGCGCACCCAGAAACGGCGGCGGCGGCCGCCACGCTACAGTACCCGCACGTGAACAGTAGCTACAAGTAATAAATTAGGAATAGAAAGAATATGATTGGTTTGTTAGGAAGGGGAATTGAATAAAGGAAATGATAATTAGAATAGGGAAAGGATTAGAATGAAGATGATCCAATAGGAATAGAAAGAATAGGATTGGTTTGTTAGGAAGGGGAAAGGATAGTTAGAATAGAGAAATGATTGGAATGGAAAGAGGATCCAATCTATAATGAAACCTATAGTAAGTTTCTTAGGAGTCAAGTCCATTAGGGACTATAAATATAAGGGAGATGTACTCTATTGAGATTAAGCTAGAAAAAAGCTATTGCTCCTTCCTCTATCCCTCTCCTCTCTTTTCTCTTGCAGCAACCTCTCCTCTCCTTCTCCCTGCGCCTCTCTCTCAACTTGTCGCCGCCCCTCTCCTCCCCTGTGCCGACCCTAAGCCCTAGCAGCCACCCCCTCCATAGCCGCAACACCCCCATACGTCCAAGGACGTATTACATCTGGTATCGCGAGACCAGACGATCCATGGCTGCCACCGCCATCAACTCCATGGAGAGCACCGATCTTGACGAGATCAATCAGGAACTCGTCGAACTGGACAAGCGCCTGCACGCCCTCGAGCAAGCACGTCTCCACGACGCCCCCCTATCCAAGCCATCCAATCCAGATGGGAACTGAAGGACGCTGTCGATGACCTTCAAGAGGAGACCAAGGGTGTCACGATCTCCACCGACAAACACTTCCTCAACATCAAGATGAAGGAATCTCACTCCTCCAACACCCAGAGATCATCGTGGAAGTGTCAAATAGCCTATTCACGGCAGCACCAGCACTGCAACAACTACTTCCACCGTGCTTTCCCCCGCTCGACATACCCCCCACAATCTGTACGGCTGTACAACCAGTCCCAGGCGGCCCTCAACTTCCTCAGCCAGCCACCTAGCCGCCAGCACAGCAGGTGCTTGTAACAGGAACGCCACCGGCTCCTAACCCGTCAGCAACACCTCCACGCCAACAACACTACGCCAAACTGTCCTTCTCCGTGATCGACTACACGACGGATGCATGGCTCAATTGTTGCGAGTCCTTCAGAGGGCAAGACGCCCCCAACGACATGAAAATCGGCCGGCCAAATCGTGGCGATCCGTTGAACGAGCGACAACAGAACCACATCCACATCACCAACTACAACCTCCACAACAGCAACACCGACATCTACGCCTTCGCCACGCCACCACCAGGTCGTGTCATCACTACCACCACCATAGGCGACATTGCAACACAGACTTGGTCACTTGACCAAGGGATCATCCTCAAACTCGATAAGAACAGACAAGGAGGCATCGCGAGGATGCGCTTCCTGGAAAAAGGAGGAAGATATGTAACACGCCTAATGGTAGGCCTAGGAGGGGGCCAGGCGCCTAATGGTAGGCCCAGGAGGGCCCAAGCAGCAGGCCGAGTGATGAGGACATCAACACCACACCAACACCATCTCACACACCACTTGGTCCTATTACTCGTGCTCGTGCCCGTGAACTCAACCATCAAGTAAGTTCATTCTCAAACTCTTGTCCATTATATTTAGACAATGGAGACACATGCACTCTTGTTTTTCTCAGGAACAATGGAGAGGATCAGCGGGACACGGGATGGGCGCTAGCTGGATTTGGGCTGCAGGACAACACCAACTTGTGATGGATGCCACGAATTCATACGGACTCCGATTGGGACGTTCTCGCACTTTTTGGAAAGCTTATCAAGTATACTTTCCAACGGATCCAGAACCAAGGCTATATCTTATCGGACACATCCAGAGTAGTCGTTTTTATACTGAGTCCTTTTCTGTCCACCGGTGCTGCGTCACCTTAATTTGGGCTGATGACCCATGTATCAAGTTGGGTCCATTAGGGACGCGTCCTAGGGTTGGAGAACGACCCCAACACCTTTGTGGTCGTTCTCCCAACTCCTTATAAGTCTTTAGAGCCGCTACAAACAGTTTAGGTTTTGTTTCATCAAGTTAGCCATTGCTACCGCCTTTCAGCGCGCGTGTTGGATCAACCGTCCGTCTGATTGTCATCAGAACCTCACCATATTGTGTCCTCAGTTTAAAACCTTCATATTCATCTTGCAATTGAGTGCTTGTTCATCTTGTTCTTGCTGGTTCTTCGATTGCTTGCAGGACGGGAGCCCTAGTGTCTGGTTGTCACGCTGCAAGATCGCGACAACCATCAGAGGTGGTGTATCGGTTGCTAAGGCGCAACGTCCGTGGACGGTTGTAGTCGAGCCGTGAACGTCATCTCCATTCACCAATCGAGTTATCCACCATCTCTCATCGAAAGATCAGATAGCGAACCCTACGGGTCGTCATCAGTTGGTAATCAGAGCAAGGTTTATCGGTGAGAGACTTCCAATTCTTCACAATTTTTTTTCCTATAGTCCAGAAAAGCCAGAAAAAAATAGTACTACTTAGTTAGGGCTTGTTGAGTCGTCGGTTGCATCGGTTGTGTCGAGTTGCTGGTTTTAGTTATAGTCCTTTAGAGTTTCGAGTTCTTGTCATGTTCTAGTCCGAGTCTAAGTAGATTTCGTTGCTGTCAAGTTCGAGTCCGAGTACTACCCTGGTATTCACGGCTGTCCAGTTCGAGTTTGAGTTGTTTTCTGGAATCGAGTCCGAGTACTACCCTGGTATTCGCTGCTGTCAAGTTCGAGTTCGAGTTGATTTCGGGAATCAAGTCCGAGTACTACCCTGGTATTTGCTGCTATAAATTGGCTCCGTCCGAGTTGTTTTCCATAATTAAGTTCGCGCACTACAAGTCGGGACTACAAGTTTCATACCATATTGCAGCGAAACTTACTTTAGAGAGAGAGAGAATCTTTTAATTATCTATATACCCCTGCACTTTTGGAAAAAGTGTGTGTGGTGAATTGCTCTTTTGACATCTCTTTGTTCATATAATCAGTTTTGAGGATCCCTGAAAAAAAGAAAAAAAGCAAAAAAAGAACAAAAAAAACAGAAAAGGGGGTTGATCTTTGTGTTTCTCTCCTTTGGATAGGTGGTGTTTGTGACTCTCTTTGTGTCTAGGCTTGCGTCTCTAGTACGGTCTAGGCTAGGACCAGCACAGTACCACCTTTGAACGATTATTCAGCTCGCTTTTTAAACGAACGTGGTGCTAGTATTTGTCCTTGAGCATAACATTTGCCACCTATAGCTCCACATACTCGACTACAACTTGACAGATGTTGTTGCTGCGGTACCGATACATTCACTTCCAAGGTTGCAGGCTTGCTGGTTGTTGACCCCTCCTGCTGAGCATGGTAAGAACTGGTAAGAGCTTGAGAAACAGGTTGAGAGCGAGTGCCTTGCTGTAGCTACATCCTAATAGTTGTAGGGCTTTTATTTCTTCTCATGTTTTCTTGTTGTTCTTTTCTTCTAAACCATGTCAGGAATAGAGGATAATAACAACATGCCGCAATCTCCACATACCAAGGGCATCATTCAACATTTTACAAGGCAAGTGCAGCTGCATACAGAAGGACTCGATGGAGATTTACAGGTGACCAATGACAAGATTGGGCAACTAGAGGCCGCCCAACTTGCCACCACCACCAAGCTTACAGGAGTCGAAGCATCGGTTGCTCGTATGGACAAAAGCCTTGCCTCTCTTCTCAGTCGTTTTGATGACTTCCACACAAAAGGCAAGGGTCAACATAATGACGACAACAAGGATGAGGAGCGAGTCGAAGATAATGACGAGGATGCTTACTCTGGTGATATGGACCTTGATAACAATGACCTTCGTGATCGACATCGCCTACGCTTTAATCGGAGAGGTATGGGTCACCGTCGACGTGAGGTACATAATAACAATGATGCTTTCAGTAAGATTAAATTTAAATACCTCCTTTTGATGGTAAGTATGATCCTGATGCATACATTTCATGGGAAATTGCTGTTGACCAAAAGTTTACATGCCACAAATTTCCTGAGAATACACGTGTTAGGGCTGCTACTAGTGAGTTTACTGACTTTGCTACTGTATGGTGGATAGAGTATAGTAAGAAAAATCCTAATAACATACCACATACTTGGGATGCTTTAAAAAATCATGAGGGCTAGATTTGTTCCTTCTTACTATGCACGGGATTTGCTACATAAACTGCAACAACTAAGACAAGGTGCTAAAAGTGTAGAAGAGTATTATCAAGAATTACAAATGGGTATGTTGCATTATAATTTAGAGGAGGATGAGGAACCTACTATGGCAAGACTTTTGGGTGGGTTAAATCGTGAAATTCAGGACATCCTTTCATATAAAGAGTACACTAATGTAACCCGTTTGTTTCATCTTGCTTGTAAAGCTGAAAGGGAAGTGCAGGGGCGACGTGCTAGTGTTCGGAATAACTTTTCTGCAGGGAAGACAAATTCATGGTAGCCCCACACACGTGCTACTATGCCATCCTCAAGTGACAAGCCTAGTGCTACTCCCACAAATTCAGTAGCCAAGACAACCCAGAAGCCTAGTGCAAGTTCTTCGTCCGTAGCATCGATAGGTAGAACGAGAGACATTCAGTGTCACCGATGCCAGGGATATGGACATGTGATGCGTGGGTGTTCCAACAAGCGCGTTATGGTCGTCAAAGACAATGGTGAGTATTCGTCCGCTTGTGATTTTGATGAAGATACACTTGCATTGCAGGTAGTGAAGAATGTATAGAAGAACATATTAATGCAGGTGAAGCCGACCGCTATGAGAGCCTCATTGTACAGCGTGTGCTTAGTGCACAAATGGAGAAGACGGAGCAAAATCAGCGACACACGTTGTTCCAAACAAAGTGTGTCATCAAGGAGCGTTCATGTCGCATGATCATCGATGGAGGTAGCTGCAACAACTTGGCAAGCCGTGACATGGTGGAGACGCTTGCGCTTACCACCAAACCACACCCACATCCATATTACATTCAATGGTTAAATAACAGCGGTAAGGCAAAGGTAACTAGACTTGTGCGAATCAATTTTTCCATTGGATCCTATAAAGATGTGGTTGAATGTGATGTTGTGCCTATGCAAGCTTGTAATGTGTTGCTAGGTCGACCTTGGCAATTTGATAGAGATTCTATGCATTATGGTAGAACAAATCAATATTCTTTTCTATACCATGATAGAAAAATTGTGTTGCATCCTATGTCCCCTGAAGCTATTATGCAAGATGATGTAGCTAAATCCTCAAAAGCTAAAAGCGAGAGCAATAAAAATGACCAATCTGTTGCTGATATGAAAGAGGAGATAAAATTGAAAGGAAATTGTTTGCTTGCTACTAAATCTGATATTAATGAGTTGAATGCTTCCACTACTGTTGCTTATGCTATAGTATGCAAAGAGGTATTGATTTCCCTTCATGATATGCAGCGTTCTTTGCCTCCTGCTGTCGCTAACATTTTGCAGGAGTATTCGGATGTGTTCCCAAGTGAAATACCATCGGGCCTGCCACCACTTCGAGGCATTGAGCACCAAATTGACCTGATTCTTGGTGCCTCATTGCCCAACCGTGCACCATATAGGACCAATCCAGAAGAAACAAAGGAGGTTCAACGTCAAGTGCAAGAACTCCTTGGCAAAGGTTACATACGTGAGTTTCTAAGTCCTTGTGCTGTTCCGGTTATTTTAGTGCCTAAGAAAGATGGATCGTGGATTGTCGGGCTATTAATAATATTACTATTCGATATCGTCATCCAATTCCACGATTAGATGACATGCTAGATGAATTGAGTGGTGCTGTTGTGTTTTCCAAACTGGATTTGTTTAGCGGGTATCATCAGATTTGCATGAAATTGGGAGATGAATGGAAAACTGCTTTCAAAACTAAGTTCGGTTTGTATGAGTGGTTAGTCATGCCTTTTGGGTTAACTAATGCACCTAGTACCTTCATGAGATTGATGAATGAGGTTTTGCATGCTTTCATTAGAAGATTTGTTGTTGTTTATTTTGATGATATATTAATTTATAATAAATCTATGGAAGAACATATTGATCATTTATGTGCTGTTTTTAAAGCTCTATGGGAGGCACGTTTATTTGGTAACCTTGATAAGTGCACCTTTTGCACAGATCATGTTTCTTTTCTTGGCTATGTTGTTACTCCACAGGGAATTGAGGTTGATAAAGCCAAGGTGGACGCTATACAGGGTTGGCCAGTACCAAAGACTATCACCCAAGTGCGGAGTTTTCTAGGACTTGCTGGGTTCTATCGTCGCTTTGTGCAGGATTTCAGCACCATTGCTGCACCATTGAATGAGCTTACGAAGAAGGGAGTCGTGTTTTCTTGGGGAACCCCACAAGAGAATGCCTTCAATATGTTGAAAGATAAGTTGACAAATGCAGCTCTTCTCCAACTTCCTGATTTTAATAAGACTTTTGAACTTGAATGTGATGCTAGTGGAATTGGATTGGGTGGTGTTTTGTTACAAGAAGGTAAACCCATTGCATATTTTAGTGAGAAACTAAGTGGGCCTCTTCTGAATTATTCTACTTATGATAAGGAATTGTATGCTCTCGTGCGGACATTAGAAACATGGCAGCATTATTTGTGGCCCAAAGAATTTGTTATTCATTCTGATCATGAATCGTTAAAGCATATTCATAGTCAAGTAAAACTGAACTGTAGACATGCTAAATGGGTTGAATTTATTGAATCTTTTCCTTATGTCATTAAGCACAAGAAAGGAAAAGAGAATATCATTGCTGATGCTTTGTCTAGGAGATATACTTTATTAACACAACTTGACTATAAGATCTTTGGTTTGGAAACAATTAAACAACAATATATACATGATAATGATTTTAAAGACGTGTTGCTGCAATGTAAAGATGGAAAAACATGGAATAAATTTGTTCTAAATGATGGCTTTGTGTTTAGATCTAACAAGCTATGCATCCCAGCTAGCTCCGTTCGTTTGTTGTTGCTTCAGGAAGCGCATGGAGGTGGCTTGATGGGACATTTTGGAGCAAATAAGATGGATGACATACTTGCTGGTCATTTCTTTTGGCCAAAGATGAGGAGAGACGTGGAGCGATTTGTTGCTCGCTGCACAACTTGTCAGAAGGCAAAGTCACGATTACATCCCCACGGTTTGTATATGCCTCTACCTGTTTCTAACACACCTTGGGAAGATATTTCTATGGATTTTGTTTTGGGATTGCCAAGGACTAGGAAGAGCCATGATAATGTTTTTTTGGTTGTGGATAGATTTTCTAAGATGACACACTTTATACCTTGTCATAAAACTGATGATGCTACACATATTGCTGATTTGTTCTTTCGCGAAGTTGTTCGTTTGCATGGTGTGCCAAATACAATTGTTTCTGATCGAGATGCTAAATTTCTTAGCCATTTTTGGAGAACTTTATGGGGTAAATTGGGGACTAAGATTTTATTATCTACCACATGTCATCCCCAAACTGATGGTCAAACTGAAGTTGTGAATAAAACTTTGTCTACTATGTTAAGGGCTGTTTTAAAGAAGAATATTAAGATGTGGGAAGATTATTTTGCCTCATATTGAGTTTGCTTATAATCGTTCATTGCATTCTACTACCAAGATGTGCCCATTTGAGGTTGTTTATGGTTTGTTACCACGTGCTCCTATTGATTTAATTCCTCTACCAACTTCTGAACAATTGAATTTTGATGCTAAGCAACGTGCTGAGTTGATGTTAAAATTGCATGAAACAACTAAAGAAAACATAGAGCACATGAATGCTAAGTATAAGCTTGCTGGTGATAAAGGTAGAAAGCAATTGATTTTGAACCTAGTGATTTGGTTTGGTTGCATTTGAGAAAGGATAGGTTTTCTGAATTGAGAAAATCTAAATTGCTGCCTAGAGCTGATGGACCATTTAAAGTGCTAAAACATATTAATGAGAATGCATATAAGCTTGATCTTCTTGTAGCTTTTGGGATTAGTCCCACATTTAACATTGCAGATTTGAAGCCATATTTGGGAGAGGAAGATGAGCTTGAGTCGAGGACGACTCAAATGCAAGAAGGGGAGGATGAGGACATCAACACCACACCAACACCATCTCCAGCACCACTTGGTCCTATTACTCGTGCTCGTGCCCGTGAACTCAACCATCAAGTAAGTTCATTCTCAAACTCTTGTCCATTATATTTAGACAATGGAGACACATACACTCTTGTTTTGCTCAGGAACAATGGAGAGGATCAGCGGGACACGGGATGAGCGCTAGCTGGATTTGAACTGCAGGACAACACCAACTTCTGATGGATGCCACGAATTCATACGGACTCCGATTGGGACGTTCTCGCACTTTTTGGAAAGCTTATCAAGTCTACTTTCCAACGGATCCAGAACCAAGGCTATATCTTATCAGACACATCCAGAGTAGTCGTTTTTGTACCGAGTCCTTTTTTGTCCACCGGTGCTGCGTCACCTTAATTTGGGCTGATGGTTGGGTCCATTAGGGACGCTTCCTAGGGTTGGAGAAGGACCCCAACACACTTTTGGTCGTCCTCCCAACTCCTTATAAGTCTTTAGAGCCGTCACAAATAGTTTAGGTTTTGTTTCGTTGAGTTAGCCATTGCTACCGCCTTTCAGCGCGCATGTTGGATCAACCGTCTGTCTGATTGTCATCAGACCTCACCATATTGTGTCCTCAGATTAAAACCTTCATATTCATCTTGCAATTGAGTTCTTGTTCATCTTGTTCTTGCTGGTTCTTCGATTGCTTGCAGGACGGGAGCCCTAGTGGCTGGTTGTCACGCCGCAAGATCGCGACAACCATCGGAGGTGGTGTATCGGTTGCTAAGGCGCAACGTCTGTAGACGGTTGTAGTCGAGCCGTGAACGTCATCTCCATTCACCAATTGAGTTATCCACCATCTCTCATCGAAAGATCAGACAACGAACCCCATGGGTCTTCATCACCTAGGAGGGGCCTAGGCTGGCCACGTAGGCCACTAGAAGGCCAGGCATCAGACCCAGGAGGGGCCTAGGCTGACCACGCTGCGCGCAGGGGGGCGCACCTAGAAACGGCGGTGGCGGCCGCCATGCTACAGTACCCGCGCGTGAACAGTAGCTACATGCAATAAATTAGGAATAGAAAGAATAGGATTGGTTTGTTAGGAAGGTGAATTGAATAAAGAAAAGGATAGTTAGAATAGGGAAAGGATTAGAATGGAAAGAGGATCCAATAGGAATAGAAAGAATAAGATTGGTTTGTTAGGAAGGGAAAGGATAGTTAGAATAGGGAAAGGATTAGAAAGGAAAGAGGATCCAATCTATAAGGAAACCTCTAGTAAGTTGCTTGGAAGTCAAGTCCATCAGAGACTATAAATATATGGGAGATGTACTCTATGGAGATTAAGCAAGAAAAGAGCTATTGCTCCTTCCTCTATCCCTCTCCTCTCTTCTCTATTGCAGCAGCCCCTCCTCTCCTTCTCCCTGCGCCTCTCTCTCAGCTTGTCGCCGCCCCTCTCCTCCCCTGTGCTGACCTGAAAGGATCAAGATGCCCAAGAGGGGGGGGTGAATTGGGCTTATTTCAAATTTCTAAAGCAATATGAAATCCTAGCAATGCCAATTACCCCCTATGCCTGCCGGTAGTGTGTCCTAACTAGAAAGCGGTAGCAATTCAATGAAAGGTAGAACACCCTACACAATTCTAGTATGAATTTAGAACAAGTACGGAATGTAATACGGTATGAAAGAGCTAGGGATAGAGATGCTTGACACGACGATGTTTTGCCGAGGTATCGAGGAGTCGACACTCCCCCTAGTCCTCGTTGGAGCACCTCGCAAGGTATTGCTCCCCCTCAATCCCGTGCAAGGGATGAGTGCTCTCTACGGACTGATTCTTCACCACTCCGGCTCGGTGAATCGCCCATAACCGATCACAAGTCAATGGAGAAGGGCCGCCGACAATCCTCTGGCGATCACCTTCCTCCGAGCACCACTGGACCATCTAGGTGATGTCGATCACCAAGAGTAACAAGCCTCGATCTTCACTTGACTCACTCAAGCTTCACAACTAGAGGATGCACACTTGAACTCTTGGATGAACTAGAGGAGAGGATGGATGGATTCATGAATCACTCTCTCACTCTAGGGCTCTTGCTCTCTTCCCAACCTGCTCAAGAACTTCAGCAACTGAAATGAGCAAAGGCAAGGTGGGAGAGAAAGGGAGGAGCTATAAATAGCCCTCACACAAAACTGCCTTGGGCTGGAAAAAGCTCAGCTTTTAAGTTGGCGACGGACGCTCCGTCGCTAGGTGACGGACGCCCCGTCGCTTGCCCCAACGACTAGTTACTATGTACGTCAGCAGGCGCCGGACGCTCCGATGCTTGGCGACGGATGCTGCGTCTCAGCGTCCGGCGCCAACTGTCTGCTCTCGGGTTTCTGGGAAAAATTTCGGACGCTCGCTAGCGTCCGACGCCCATGCGACAGACACGTCCGTCGTGAAATGGGCGTCTCTGGAGCTCTCTGTTATGCCGCCGGACGCTCAGACGTGCTTACGTCAGCGTCCGGCGCCAGCGTCTGGCACGCCGGATAGCGTCCGGCGCCCTGGACCTCAGCGTCCGACGCTCAGAAGACAACTTCCTCAACTCCGGTTATCGTCGCAATGAATAAGGAAGTTGTTTTAGGCTATCTTACGGTTACCATAGGCTTGCTTAGAGCTAAGGTTGTCAAGTGTGCACCACACCTAAGTCATGAAGCTCTCCGAAGTCAAGCTACTAGTCTCAACCCCTCTTAATAGTACAGTCAAAGATCAAATAGAAGCCCTATCTATTTCTAAGTGCCCTTCATCACCTTATGACACTTAGCCTATCAATCTAGGGTCTTCATCATGTCTCTTTGAAATCCGAAACGATATCCATCTTGGGGGCTAAGTGATAACCATTGATGCCCATTCATGTTGATCACTATGGCTAAGCTACGCATAGCCTCTGCAAAACACACATTAGCCATAATAATCTCTAATTGCCGTTAATCACCGAAACCAATAGGGCCATGATTCTTCAATCTCCCCCTTTTTGGTGATTGACGACAATAACTCCTCGAGTATGGATATAAGATTGAAAGGTTAGGATTTCAAGTGACTTGGATAGGATGAGCAAGGGTTAGTGAGTAAAGAATGAAGCAAACTTGCTCACCCAAACCAAATCACAAACATGGTACTCATGAATATGGAAATCAAATTGGAGTACCTCATGATATTCTCATTCAAGTATTAGAGTATATGCGCGGAAGCTTAATTACCATTTGATCAATAGACATATCATGAACATAGGACAACTCACAAGATATATTAGTGATAAAACAAGAGTTTGTCACACACATCCATATATCACACAAGCATCAACCATCATCCATCACACAAAGATACAAGTGCATTAAGAATAGACATGATGCATGAGTACGGGGAAAATAAGCACACCAAAGATCCAAAACCCTCCCCCTATCTCTAATACTCGACTCTCTCCCCCTTTGGCGCCAAGCACCAAAACCTACAGATCCGCTGGAGCATCTGAAAGTGAACCATCCGTGGAGCGGGAGTGGAGATTGAACTGCGTGTAGTCTGGACTGTCATCGCTGGCCTCAGCTGCCTGCCCCTCTGAAGCTACATCTGGCTGAGAAGCGGTCTAGGTAGGCTGAGCTGACTCTTCTGTCTCCCCCTGAGGCTCGGAAGGTGTAACTGTCGACGAAATATGCGTCACAGTCTACCTAGGGGGTACCCCACGGTAGTAGAATCTTAGGCGGAGTGTGGCGACGACGATGAAGCGTAACACAGAGAGCATAGACACGGCGATTTAGACAAGTTCGGGTTGGCAAACTGCCGTAATACCCTACGTCTTGTGTTCTGGTGGCTAGATTGATCTCGTATATCAGGTTACAAGATCTGTAGATGATCTGAGAGAGGTTATCTTGGGGTTTTCGAGGGGGGTCCCTGCTCGCCTTATATAGCCGGGGAGTAGGGTTAAAATTTCCATATCCTAACCGATTACGATCGGTTCACTAAGGTAAGGGATCCGAGTCTATCTACTAGGATCTTCCTTGGCGAGCAAGTCTTCTTAGGAGTCCTTAGCGAGCACGACGGGCTGGTCGCGTGCCGCAAGGCCTCGTAGGCTGGGCCGTCTCCTGGTCGGCAGGCCCAAGAAGGTCCCTGGGGATATGCCGAGGTTATATCCCCAACAAGTCCCCGAGCACGTTATATTCTTCTGGCGAGCCTGCGGCGTCATCTTGAGAGGTTTCCAGCTGGTCAACGTCATGTGGGGTGGTCGAGGTGCTACTCGGAGAGGTCTCCCGACCAGGTCGATCTGGTCGAGAACGTCATAACTTGGCGTGCGAGCTGGTCGCATTGCCGGATGCTGCGGCTGCCTGCTGGAAGAATGTGACGTGCTGAAGAAGAAAAAAATTTTGAAAGGTCTTTCCCTGGTGAAGTGTACCCACTTAGGCTCTGCAAAAACCGCACATTAAAATAGCAGAGCTTTGTTTGTGAACAAGATCAGTACATTCACCGCAAGGTGAAGTGTACCCACTTAGTCCCCGAGCATGGTAGCAGGTGAAGTATGCATGTGGTGCCATGCTTTATAAAGTAGTGTATAAAGTAAATAAATAGAGATTGAAGCATAAATTTGCAAAAATGACTGCGAATACCCGTAGTCCCCGAGCCTGATGGAAGGAGCTCAGAGAGATTCTTGTATCGGGATCTTTTTGTTGTTTATTCGCAGTCCCCGGGCGTCAGTCCCTGGGTGTTGTCCGTCTGGTGGTCATTTTCTGGCGCCCTGATCGTAGTCCCCGAGCCTTGCTCGGCGTGGAGCTAGGCAAAGTCCCTGAGCCTGGTCGGGAATGCAACTGACACCGAGGGTAATAGTCGGTGTTGACAGAGTCCCCGAGCGTGTTTGTGCGTGTAGATGTGTCGACCGTGTCGGCCAGGTTGCCATAGTTATGTCCTTTTCCTGAAAAAATAACAAAGATGCGCGTCCAGTCCCCGGGACTGTAGCTTTGGTGAAATTGCAAGGAGGACTATTAACCATGAATCGGGAATTGACTTTAAGTAAACATGTAAGGAAAAGTAGGGGTAGATGGGCCGTGATTGTCGGCCCGTTTTTGGGGCGTAACAGGTAGGCGGCGTGGCGGTTTCGTATTTGCTCGTTGCGGTTTCCCAAAAACCCTGGAAGTCAAAGCGCTGCGCCGATTGTATAAAGGATGAAATCCGCGGCAGAAAGGGGGACGGTCGCGTCTTTTGGTCTTTTATCCGAAGGTGTGTAGGATTCGAAGAGGCGCGACTCCCTTGCCTAGGTTATTCGATCAGGGCGGAGATTTGTCTATATATCCCCGTGAAGCTTCGGGTGAGTATCGATTCCTATTGCGTTGATTTCCTTTGTATTGCCTAGTCGCAAGTTCTTGAGAGGGTTTCGTCGACGCTTATTTCGTACTAGATGTGACGAGGGTTGGCGGCGCGTGTCTTGTGATGGATCTTGCCGCCCTGATGGCCTTGCCGGAGGACGTGGCGTATCAGATCCTCCTTCATGTGATTGATAACGACAACAATGTGCGTGAGTATCTGAAGATTCACCCTCTCTGCCGGTTCTTTCGCGACTTCTGCGATGGCCCGTCGATGATTCGGCTTGTGTCCCTTCGGCGCGTCCAGGACTACTGTCGTCCCTACTTCCCCTTCCTGGAGACTGCCTTCGAGCAGCGCTTTCTCGATGCCGGCCACCAGGAAGCCATGCTCTTTCGCGGCCTGGAGTTACTGATGCTATGGGGACAAGACCTTGTTGGGAAATTGCTGATTGGTGGAGCAGTGGCGGCTGGTGATGGTGTCGTAATGTACTTTAGGGCTATGATGTTGTTTTATGCAGATTCGGCGAACTCGGAGACGCCTATCCTCATTGGTCGCCTTGGCGGTGGTGCTCTTCCGAATGGTCGATTCTGTGATAAGGTCCTTCGTGGTCTTCGGAGGCGTTCTCGTGGCAATCTTCATGTCATCCAAAGGCGGTGGTGGATTCATGCCCCGGAGGACATCCCAGACTTGGTGGTCGTGGTTGAACCTCACCTTTGCGTCTGGGAAGGGTGCTGTAGCTTTGGCCCGGAGGGTAGTGACATGTCTAGGATTATCATGTACTGTAGTTTGCAGTGCCAAATTTGTCATGAGTTTGATCTCTGGACTAGGAACATTTGTGAGGTGGTCGCTTATCGCATCAGTAGGATGAAGTTGTAATTATTGGAATAACTTTTCTTTAGACGTTGTCTCTCCCATGTTGATTTTGTTATCATGCTCTATTTTGCTGCAAGACAGCGGTGATTTGTATCTCAGATACAAGTGGTCAGACGTGTAAGTGAAAACTACAAAGCTGTAATATATTCGGGCGGTGAGCTTTTGTTTCACTTGTATGTCCTGTCGTGCCCGCTAGTCCTGAGCCGTAGCGATGAGTCGTTCTGCCTTGGGTCTCAAATGCTCGAGATCGTAGGGCTAGCGCCACTTCACGCGTAGGATACATAAGGACTCCCAAGGAGGTACGCTGCTGGCAACCCGTGCCGCAAAGGGCGAACAACTCATGCACACTTTGGATGATACTAGGGTCAGGTCCTTTTTCCGAGAGGACTAATCGTCGCGTGACTATGGCCTGTGGCGACCGTTCCTGCAGACGCTGGGCGAATAACCATGCTTCTTGTAGAGTCGTCGACCGTACCGTGGTCGTATACAGATTCTGGGCGCATAGCCTCATGGCTCCCGACCTAAATGACAACGCCCGGTTTATGAGGAAGTATCACTTAGGAGGTCTGTCAACGTGGTCGTAGTGCTTAGGGTAGCCACTTCTATTCACTATGACCTGTTGATAGACCAGCTTTGGGAGGTTTCTGGTTATGGCCAGGCTGTTTGGAGAAACGCCGTGTTGCGTTTTGGAGAGGTTGTCGAACACTGTGGGAGTGTTTTGGAGAGGTCGTCGATCGTTAGTAGTCGCACTGTCGTGGTCGTCCTGTGTTATCGGCGTTGTTGCGATGAGGGTGGTTGTAAGTGTCTTTGGAGTGGTTAATCTACGTCATGAGCGCGTCGCGAAGATCTTTGTGCGCCGTGGGCACTTTGTGGAGATTGTCGTACGCCGTGAGCGTTTCATAATAGGTTTGGTTAGATGAGATACAATGGAGATAAAGCGCCTTTATTCATTGTTTGGAGATAGAACAGTACAAACTTTATTGAATTAGGATTATATTAGGGCATCTTTGCATTACTCGGAGCTATCGACCTCTATGCTTGTTTGCCGCCGGAGTTGGGAGTGATCACTGCTTCTTTTGCTTCCTTCTGCTTTTTTGCGGGCGGGCTGTCGCTGCCTTCTAGGCTATACACGTCCGGGAGACAAGGCTTTTCGATGGCGTTTATCGTTTTCTGTTCGTACTCGTATGAAATATGCAATCTTGAGGTTGGTTCGGAGGCCGAGGATGCCTTGTTGCGTCGGGATCTTGAGCACCATGTAGGTGTAGTGCGGAACCGCCATGAGCTTGGCTAGTGCTGGTCGACCCAGTATCGTGTGGTAGACTGTTTCAAAGTCGGCGATGATGAAGGTGATGTGTTCCACTCTGAAGTGGTCTTGATTGCCGAACTGCACATGGAGGGTGATCCGGCCTACCGGTGTTGACGCCTTGTTGGGGATGATCCCGCAGAAGGAGAAGTTCGTAGGCATGAGGTCCTTCTTGGAGTACTGGAGTTGGTGGAAGGCATCGACGAATATGATGTTGAGGGCACTGCCGCCGTCGACCAGTACTTTCCTGAAACGGCACGTGGCGATGGTCGGATCAACGATGAGCGGGAAGCGACCAGGGTACCTGAAGTCTGTCCACTCGTCTTCTCCGGAGAAGCTATGGGCTGTTCTGACCAGTCTAGGTGGCGTGTGTCGTCCGCGCCCTCGCCTGTTGCTGCTACCGAGTAGACATCCTTGCGTACCTGGCGACGTGTCCTTTCTGCTTCAACGACCACAACGCCTACGAAGATGGAGTACGTTGTTGATGGTGGGCGGAACTCCGGCGCTGGTGGTTCTTGATCTCTGCCCTTGTCGGGATCGTCCTTCTTTGCCCTCTTGTCTCCTCTTCCTTTCACCGCCTGCTCGAGGAGGTCGCAATTACATATGGAGTGCTTGGCATTCTTGTGTATGGGGCATGGGCCGTTGAGGATCTTGTCGTAGCTTTCGTCGTAGTTCTTTCTTGGTTTAGAATTTGTATTAGCGACGTAAGGATCGTCTCGTCTGTAATCATACTTCTATGGGCAGCGCTCGGAGTTGCTCGATCTGTAGTCCCGGTAATCACAAAGTCTTCCCTCGTTGCGGTAGCCTGATCGGTGATCCCTGTCCCTTCCGCGCTCCGGGGAGCGGGAGTATTGTCACCTGGTCTCCCTGCTTCGGGCGGCGTCGTCTTGGTTGGCGTAAGGATTCACGATCGTCATGAGCTCTTCTATGGTCGTTGGTATCTTCCATGCCAGCTTGTTTCTGAGCTCGTCGGTGCGTAAACCGTTGGAGAAGATGGCGATGGCCTTTGGGTCGGAGATATCCATGATGCTCAATCGCTTATCGGAGAAACGCCTGATGTATTCGTGGAGACTCTCGGTGCTCTTCTGGTGGACGTTTTCTAGGTCGTAACGTGTTCCTGGCTGGACACACGTGGCTTTGTATGTTTTAATAAAGATTTCTTTGAGCTGTTCCCAGCTATCGATCGTGCCCTCGGGGATCTTCTGGAGCCAATTGTTGGTCGTGGTCGACAGCATCACGGGGAGGTAGTTGGCCATCACATCTTGGTTTCCTCCCGAAGCATATACGGCGATCTCGTAGGTGAAGGCCCATTGCTCTGGGTTTATCTTGCCATCGCATTTGTCCACTGATGTTACCCTAAAATTCATTGGCCACCGGACAGCGCGCAGGCGAGGGGAAAGAGGTCGCAAATTTCCAACGGGTGGTGGTGTTAGGTCGCGTCGTGGATTACCGTCACGCCGCGGGGATTTGCCTCGGTACTCCCTCGGAGGGCTTCGTCACGCTGGCTCTGGTGTTCGTCTGCGTCGCAGGTAGCCGCGTTTCTCCCCATCGCGTAGCGTTGATCTTTGCATGTACTCCCTCGGAGGGCTACGACGTACCTGCTCCGGCGTTCGCTCACGCCGAGCGTCGTCGCGTGCTTCACCGTCACGTGGCGGGGATCCTTGCCTGTACTCCCGCAGGGGGCTTCTGGGGTGGTTTCTGTTGTGAGACTGATCAGAAAATTCAGACGGGTGGGCCACCTTATTCACCTGGACCACTGCTGCTTTGAGGTGAGCTCCTATTTTCTCTGTCTCGAGCGTAGGGAGGAGTTTGGACAGCTCGCATGTTGTCGCGGCGAGGTTGGCGCTCGGAGTTGGGTATATCGGATAGTCGCCTATCCGGTCGAAGTCATTCTGGAGATTACATCCTGGCATGCGACCACCATTTCTCTGGTCTCGCTCGCGCTGCTCACGTGGAAGTCGTTCGCGTTCGCAGTGCTCCTCGTCTCGTTTCTCTTGCTCGACGCACTCCTATTCGCGCCGTCGTGTGCGCTCATTGTTGCGCTGTTCCCTCGCGATGCGATCGGCCTCCGTCTCGTTGTTGTGTGGGACGCTGTCGGCGGAGACTTGAAAAACTATCCCCCCAAAACCTGGGGGGAACTCTGGGATGTCGTTGGTCGATCCGGATGAACCGGGCGTTTCGGGCCTCGTGGAGGCGACCGAGGCTGAGGAGACCGTGCCATCGAGAGATACTGCCTGGTCGCAGTTGTCGGAGACCGGGGAGGTGATGACGGTGTTCACGATGGGTGCTGGGGGAATCTGATCGGAGATCAGTCGATGCGTTTGGCGTTGGAAGATAGCGGCCTGATTACTGAGCCCATAGGGCATCATTGGGGAGGGGCGAGTGTCCCTGGTCATCGTGACCATTGTCTTCGGCGGAGACCGACGACGGCGTGGTCGACGACCGTGGTGACCTGGGAGTCGGCGTCGCGCCGCCTGGACGAGGTCAAAGGAAGGCCCTGCCACCCCTGAGAAGGAGGAGAAATCATTATTAGAGGAAGTCATCAAAGCTAGGGTTTCATATCCCTCTCTCCACCAGAGAATTAGAATAGCTACTCCCAATTCCTTCAAGTTCTATAGGATTGATTAGATAGATATAGAGAAGTAGAGCATCACACTCTGGATTTCGGATCATCATCATAAAGATTGGTATTATCTTGTATCTTTCTCTATGACTTTATTATTAATATCATTATGTTTCTATTTATTATGTTCTTAGTTTGTTCTAGTTCTATACTTGATATAGTTATGATTGATAATGAGTTTATGTATGAGTTTGCAAAGCGCTTAGCTCTTACCTCGAGAGAGTTAGGTGGTAGATCACATGTAAGCGTGGTGCTTAGATGCTATTTACCTACAAATGTATCCTATTGGCCGAGTCGCGTGGTAGTTCGTGGAAGTGACAGCCCCCCGTTGGTAGGACAGGCAGAATTGGTATTGCGGAGTAAGTCTTGCTTCTGGCTTTCTTTAGCGATGTTCCTTATACATATATGAAGAGTCCTTTATAATCTATATATGATTGTATATGTGCTAGAGTAGATTATAACTTAATAGATTAGAATACACTTAGAAGTTATTCTCTTACTAATCTGACGTCACCTTACATTTATATGGAGTAGTCTATCTCTAATCTCTATGTTATTTATCTTTGAGCTTATACTTCAATATCATTATTATTATTATGGCTTACCCCCTGCCGAAGCAAGTGACTGTGTGATTGATTTTCTCATAAGAAATCATGCTCTGCAAGTCCATCTCTAGTCTAAACCCTTGTTAGTTCATGCCACCAATGTTTGCTTTTCCTTTAGCAAAATATAAATAAACAATACCTAGAAATTACTTCCTCGTGAAGTGCTACAATTGGTATTTTATCTGTGCGTTTGCGGATAGAATAAACATATTTTCTAGAGAGCCTTTACATTCATAAATACCACCGCACATTTCTAGCGCCATGCTGGGGATGACAACCTAGTATTCAAAGTGGTGTTAAGAAATGTCAACATGTGCCAGCTCAGAATGCAAGCCTAAGAAAGACTCGCACACACTAAGTAAGCTAGGCCTGGCCTTCAGCTCACTAACCTCCTCAAGTAGAGTGCCATACTTGTACTGAAGAATGACAAGATTAGACATGTGGATGGAACAAGCATCACCCTCTACCTCCTCGGTAACCACCACCTCTGCTCTAGCAAAATCTAGCTCATGAAGCGCGCTAAGATACTTGGCCTTCAAATCGTTCCTCTCACAAGTGACACGCTTGAGATAAGCATCCTGACTAAGCAAGGGCTCGTTCAAAGACTCAATCTCGAGAGAGAGGGATTCGACGGTGGGTGATACCTCGGGTGTGTTGGAGTCATAGTCAGAGTCATCCTTGCGCTTGCCGACCTTGCCTTCTTCAATCGCCATGGTGCAAAAACCACTGTGCTTGGCGTCCGCGTAGAAGCAAAGGCCGTTGAGCTTGTCCTCAACCTTTCCCTTCGACTCATAATCGCTCGAGGAAGAACCTCCATCGGAGGAGGCATCGATGTCGCCGAGGGAGGCGAGGAAGGCTCGGTTCTTGGCCTTCACCTTGTTGATCACCTTCTTCGAAGACCTTCGGTTGTTGCCGCCCTTGGCTTTGTGCTTGTCCTTGAAGTGGTGCTCGCGTTTTTCCTTGAGTTTGGTGAAGTCACCCACAACATTCTTGGGGTAGTTTGCGATTAATTGATCCTCATCACCGCAACGGTAGCACCCCTTGGCCGTGTCACCACGTCATCAGTTCAAACGGTTGTTGTGAAACCGTGAGAACCTAGTGATGACCAAAGCTAGCTCGTCATCTCCAAGAGCCTCCACTTGCTCCTCTATCACAGAAATCAACGACAAAGCGAATAAAGAGTGTGAAGGGTCAGAGGAAGAAGAAGACATACCACCAGGGCCGGAATACAACGCCATGGATGGGTTCGACGGGTTCTCAATCTTGGCCCGGGTCTGGTATTCAATCTCCGAGGACTTGAGCTTGCTGAACAGCTCGTCCACGGTCATGGAATCATAGCCCGGTGACTCTTGGATGGTAGCCACCTTCATCTTCCCTACCTTTCGATCAAGAGCATGCAAAAGCTTGATAGCCATCTCATGATCATCATAAGGCAAGTTGGCTCGATGAGCACGCATCTTGTTGACGATAGATTGGAAGCGAGTGAACATCCCGTCAACAGATTCGCCGGCCAACTGAACAAAGTTCTCGTACTCTCTATGGTACGTGTCGAAGAGTCTGGACTTGATATGAGGATTGCCCTCATGATATCTTAACAGTGTTTGCCAGATCTCCCGTGCCGTAGTGAGACTAGAAACTCGCTCAAACTCAAGAAGAGAGAAACTCGAGAAGAGAATGCTATGGGCTCTTACGTTTGACGCATGTTGCGTAACTTGGGCATCAGTGATCCGAGCGCCAAGAACCACATAGTCCTCATTCTCACAAATCTCCCAAAACTTCGTATCAAGCCCTTGGAGCTAAGCGGACATGCGCACCTTCCAATAGGCGAAGTTTGTTCCATCGAAGAATGGAGGTTTGCCAGCACCTCGCTCCATGTCACCTTCGCGGATCAAGAACTGTGTAAGGTGGATTGATCCTTAATCAACTCTGATACCAATTGAAGGACCAAGAATGGTGACCAGAGGGGGGGGGGGGTGAATGGGAGCCTCAAATTTCTCTCAAAATATTCGCGTTGCTCGGGGGATTTAGACGAAATCGGATAAATGAGAGCTCACCGGCAGTGGAGGAAAACTCACCGGAAACCCCGAAAACCAAGTTGTCAACCCCTACGAAAAAGAGGCAAGAACCTAAGCTAAACACGCGAAAACAGCAACCGTCAGACCACTTTTGTCAAGACCTCTGGACCATAGCACTAGGTCCGGAGCCCTTGGTCCGACGCTTCTCAGCAAACCATTGGACTAGTCCAATGCTTCCACCCGCTTCCTCAAAAACCAACTCAGTAAGCACCAGAGCTCCGGACACTGGTCCGACTCTCACCGTCGGACTAGTCCGACGCTTTCACCTATTTCCTCAAAACCACGCAGTGAGAACCCTAGCTCCGGACACCTGGTCTGACACCCACTGTCGGACCAATTCTCCTGGTCCGACGCTTTGGGCTGCTCGACCGACTTCCTGGTCAAGACCACTGGACCAATGGACAATGGTCCGGAGCCGAGGCCGAGTAGTCCGGAGCTTAGTCCAACACTCCCGAACAGAAAGCTGAACCACGCGAAAACAGTTTTCTCTCCGCCAAATCTTTCCAAAACTCAACCAAATGATCACCAACTGCAACCAAACTTTGTAGGCATGATCCTAGTGCAGTTGGGGAGCTATACCGAAGAAATCATCGCTTAATTTAGTTTAGAACAACAAGAAGAGAAGAGATTTGGGGGAAAACTTAAGAACGAAGAACTCCGGAAAGAAATTGCCCAATCTACGCACTCATGAGGTTTGAGGAGGAATCCTTCAGTGCAAAGATGCTCCTCACGATTACGAACAACTTGGTTCAAACGGTTTTGCAAGAGCTACTCCATACAATGAGATCTCAACTCGGAATCAGAGGAGAACGAAAAGCAAAACGCGAAGAACACAAGCAAAAAGGGGCTCGATCATGAAACCAAACGTGCCATGGCACTCGGAGAGTTGGGCCTCCGATTCCCACCAAAAGATTCATGAGTTCTTACAAAGGTTGGAGAGATCAACCTAGGGCCCTCATGAACTAGAGAGAGGTTAGAGATAGAGAGAGAGTAATTGCAAATGAAAGGTGTTCAAGAGGTGGGATGAGGGATACCCCTTCATCCCCTACTTAATGTGTTTTAGCTATTTCCCAAAGACCCCCTAGATACATGACCGAATTACCTAGCCCTAAGACATTGTAATCCAAGTCGGTAACTCTCAGCCACTCATTTGAATGGACGGCCCTGCTTCCTGCCCGGAGTTGCCGTCGTCTTGACGCAACCTCCAGGATTCCGCCACGTGTCATCCCCGCTTCCTCGGAAGCTCCGCCCGGGTTTTGAGGTCCAAACCTACGAATCCCGCCACCGGTATCTTTCGGCTCAACTACCGAACCCCAAGCTTTGAGGCCCAAACTCGGAAACCGTCCTCGGATGGGTTTGAGGCCCAAACCACCAAACCGCTCGACTTGAGCCACCTTATCCTTGCCCGGTCGGACTCCGAGTCCCATGAGCCACCGCTCGACCCTCTCGTCCACCGTCTTGACTCGGTCGACTCGGTCTACCTCCATGCCTTATCGCACTCGCTGGTGCCAAGTACTAGCCGCCATAGCTAGTCCGCCGGCGCCCATAGTCCCTCAGTCCGAGCCCCGCTTCCGCCCTTCACCACTCTCAGTCCATCGGCACGACAAGCCTCTACTCGACCTTCTCCACGCCATTGACCACTGTCTCCGGGCATAACACCTGCACACCACAAGCCGATAAACAGGCACACATTTGCTTTCGCAAAGAGGTTAGTGTAAGCCACTCAAACTGAACCACTCAAGTGTTGGACGATCACTCATCACAAAACTGAACATACATGGGTACATGTCAACCATGTTGACTAAGTTGTTGATTAATGTGATATAGTCTCGGCTCATAATTCATACCATTTCTATTTAAAGTTCTTGGAGATTAATTTTTGAAAATGTCATAAAACCATAATTTCACTACTTCTCTATAGTGAGAAAATTCCTATCAAAGCCATAAATGTTTATACAACTTCAAAACCTTCCTCATATGTTCTTGTAATTTCTTTGAGTTTGGTCAAACCTTGTGACCCTTGTTGAAAATTTTGTCATAGTTCAAAGATCAAGATCACGTACACGCCACATATTTCCGCTGCTTCTACACTGGAAGTATGCAAAAACATGCCTTTTGTTTTCATATTCCATGTTCATCCAATAAATACTCTTGAAATAAATGTTATAATCTCTGTCTAAATTCTTCAAAAGAGTTATGGCTATCATAAAAAATGATGAGCAAAAGCTCTTTATCTAAAAAAGAGAGATATCCATGTCTCAAGTTCATCCTAAAGTTAGAGAGATGATATACATAGTTAAGGAGTACATGTTAGTCATATACCATTCTCCACATACATGCACATTTTGATCTAGGATTATGACATTATTCTCCTTGGATCCTTGTTTTGACTTTACAATATAAGTGATGCAAGTATGCTACACTAGTTATCCTACCTGAGCTCCATATAAGCCATTTAGAAGTAGGAAGACACAAAGAACACTACTAAGTTTTACCCCTAATGCCACGCTTTTCTTGTGCGACGCCAAGATTTGGTTGCAAGTTGGGGTGTTTTTCACAACCATGGTTGTCGCAGGTTGCAATAGATGGTGTTTTTTGCCACGCAAATTGTTTCATGGCTTCAAAAGTGGGAATGTTGCGAAAACTATGTTTTATTGCAACCAATTGTAAAACGGTTGCAATAATTTATCTGTGTTCCCACGAATATATTTTCGTTGTGAGAAAAATTATTAACGTTGTAATAAATTTGCACATATCACAACGTAAAGTTATTCATTGCGATAAGGTGCCACTTATAGCAACGAAAATTGTCATCGTGGCGATAGCACAACCATGTTGCCATGATTTATTTGGGTTGTATATAAAAGTGTTTTAGGTTGCAAAATGGCATACATAATGCAACCATACCGACATCGTTGCAACATATAATTTTTGGAGCATAATGAAAAATTAGTAAAAAAATAAAGTTATAGGAATCGGCCGTAGGACCTCAATGTCTAACAAGACGGTAGAAATCACTAGATCATGATGTCGTTGTTGTATTTGTGTAGGTAGAGTTTTACTTGAACTAGTATAGACCCGACTTATTTCTATTTAATCTATTAAGTTCGGTCTGTGCAGGAACCGCGAGCCCCCATCGTCCAAAGGTCGCGACGCACAACCACGATCGCGTGCGGCACTCTCCTCTTCTGCACACGCTCAATCATCGTTGCAGGTCATGGAGCCGGTCGGAGTTATCGTCGTCGTTGGTCCGGCAGCCCTTGGATTTCCTGCTGCTTGACGTTTGGGCGGCATTTGGCAGCAGGCAACGTCGTCGTTGTGGTGCCCTAATTCATGCCTGGCGGATCACTAACGAGATAAAGCAATCGATCGAGAACCGGCATGTGTTCCGTCCTCCATCGTTGACGAGAAGAGAACGAAGTTCATTGATCTGTTGTTGGCCAACCATCATCAACGATCCAACAAGGTACGGGTATATATATATATATATATATATATATATATATATATATATATATATATATATATATATATATATATATGAATTGCACGCAAGTATTTGGATTGTTTTTGTTGAGATAGCCATTTGAGAATTATATGGTTGTTGTAGAGTAATGTTAGTAGTACTTGTATGAATTACTTGCTGTAGAATAATGTTCTTAATTATATGAAGATAACAGTATGCATGCATGCATTATATGTATCTTCATATTCTCATATGTATTGCACAATTATGGTTGCTGATTTCGTGAAACTATTGTTAATTATATATGAATTGCTACACGTACAAGATATATACAGTATCAAGTCATATGAAGGATTTTCATTCATTAATTATTGCTTTTTCCTATAGCTGTCGTTTACTTTACATTGCCATGATCCCTTGAATTAACATGTTGCAGATGACACATGATGATGCGAGTTGGATGTTGTTGCCTCGATCAACAGAGGATTGGCAGGCTAGGCTTGAGAAATTTATTGGTACTCTTTTTGAAGCCAGCTATGCATCAGAAACTGCACCATGTCCATGTTCAAGGTGTCGTGGAGTAGTGTACAAAAAAATCCGAAGTTCAAATGGATTTGCTATGTAAAGGGTTTGATGACAATTTTGTCCAAGAAAAATTAGGAAGTGTTGAAGATTGGATTGATGATATGGTAGTATTAATGCGGACTATGGAGATGATGCATCATGTGGCAAGAATTTGTTGTCTGCATTAATCAGGGGAGCAGAGTCCAGTGGTGGTAATAAGGACGATGAGATGCCAAATGTGAGTGCAAAGAAATTCTTTGCTTTGCTGAAAGAAGCGAAGCAAGAGTTGGCACCTGGGTCCAAGCATACCAAGTTATCTTTCATGGTCAGGTTATTTTAGCTCAAGTCAATGTCTGGATGGAGTAACAAATCGATAGGGCTAGCACTTGAGCTAATGTCAGATGGGTTCCCCAGGACATTGTATCCCAGACACTATGGACAAAGCACGGAAGCTTATTCGTGACCTGGGACTCACATACATTAAGATCCATGCTTGTGTTAATGATTGCGTGTTATTTCGTGGCCCGTTTGCTGATATGGACACATGCCCAACATGTGGTGAAAGTAAGTGGAAGAACAACACAAATTATGATGAGATTGGTGATGAGTATAGCCAAACGGGTGGAGCAAAGAATCGCACTCCTTGCAAAATTCTGAGGTACTTTCCACTTATTCCAAGATTGCAAAGATTATATATGTCAGAGAAAATCTCATCATTGATGCGGTGGCATGAGGAAGAATTGGTCCGTGATTGGAAAATGCGGCACCCAGCAGACTCATTGGCATGGAAGCACGTGAATGAAAGGTATAAGAAGTTTGCTTCGGATCCACATAATGTTAGGCCGGGACTTGCATCTGATGGCTTCAATCCATTTGGGATGTTGAATGTTAACTACACTTGTTGGCCTGTGATACTTATTCCTTATAACTTGCGTCCTTGGTTGTGTATGAAACAACCTTATTGGATGATGTCGATGTTGATCTCTGGCCCTAAATCTCCTAGACAAAACATTGATGTGTATTTGCAACCTCTGATAGATGAGCTACATCAGTTGTGGGTTCATGGAGTTCAAACATGGGATGATAAGGAGAAGAAGAATTTTACTCTTCATGCAATGTTGTTATGGACAATTAATTATTTCCCTACATATGCGATGCTATCTGGTTGGAGCACGAAAGGTAAGTTTGCTTGTACTTATTGTAACAAGGACACTGACTACCTGTGGTTAAAGTATGGTTCAAAGCATTGCTACATGGGACATCGTCGATTTTTGCCAAGAAAGCACAAGTGGCGAAGAAACAAGACGAGCTTCAATAACAAGGTTGAAACCAGGGAGGCTCCAGTGCCACTGAGTGGTGAGCAGATGAAGCAGCATTATGAGAGTTTCCAGCAAGTGGTCTTTGGAAAGGATACAAAGAAAAGGAAGCAATGTGATGAACAAACTAGGTGGCATAACTGGAGGAAGAAGAGTATTTTTTTTGAGCTGCCTTACTGGGAATCATTGCTTGTACGACACAATTTGGATGTCATGCATATTGAGAAGAACATATGTGAGAGCATATTAGGAACATTGCTGGAGTTAGAAGGCAAATGCAAGGATAGTTACAAGGCTCGACTTGATATGCAACATTTGGGTATAAGAACAGATCAACATCCAGTGCTTGAAAAGGGTAAGTACATGCTACCACTAGCTTTATACTCTCTAGGTGAGGATGAAAAGAAAATTTTGTGCAATTTTTAACATGGCGTGAAGTTTACCGATGGTTATGCCGCAAATATTAGGAGATGCGTGGTCGTCAATGGTTGCAAGCTTTCTGGGCTTAAAACTCATGACGTCCATGTAATCTTGCAAAAATTATTGCCATTAGTGGTGTGCAACATATTGCCTAGAGATGTGGTGATCCCCCTGATCGAGCTTTGTAGTTTCTTCAACTCACTGTGTGCAAAGGAATTGGAGTTGACAGAACTTGAAAAACTAAGAACTTCGATTAGGGAGACCCTTTGTCGAATGGAGATGATTTTTCCACCAGCTTTTTTTGATATTATGATGCACTTACCGGTTCATCTTGCTGAGGAAGCTATACTTGGAGGTCCTGTGTGCTATAGATGGATGTATCGAGTAGAGAGATATCTTCGTACACTTAAAGGCTATGTGAGGAACAAGGCTCAACCTGAATGTTCAATTGCTGAGGGGTATTTATCTAAGGAGTGCCTCACATTCTGCTCTTCATTTTTTGATAATATTAGTACCAAGCTTAATCGTCCAGATCGTCATGAAAGTGTGGCTGCTAGTGAAGTACCATCTGAACTAAGTATATTTAGGAGCATTGACTACAACAGGAAAGGTGGTTGTATCGAGGTTGTGGCTGATATTGACATGCAGATAATGAGGCATTACATATTAACCAATTGTGATGAGGTCGAGTTGGACCAAATGCCCGAACATTTGTTGATGAGGTTGTACTGTATACAAGGAAAAGGGTTCCACTAATTGGAGTAAACAGTTGGAAGGATATTAAGGACAATGTTAAGGAAAAAATAGCTCAAGATATAATGGTACGCAACGTATTGCAGCTGTATTCGTACTCGTGATGTTCATAGTTAATTGTGCTAACCAGCTGATTGTTTTGTAAATTGTTAAACAACTTAGGTGGAGCTTCATTAACCATGCCACAGAGGATGAAGAAAAACAAAAAATCTGGAACATAGCAAAGGAACGGTATAAAGGATGGCGATCAACTTTCAGTGCAACATACAAGGCTTATAACAATTATGGTGAGAGAATACAAAATAAACCCGAGGAACTAGACATTGTTGAGTGGCACTACTTGATATTGTATTTTGGATCTGACAAATTCAAGGTTAGTTGAACTAAATGCTACTGCTGCAAACAAGCTGTATTACCAACCAGCATTGCTTTATTACATAATTCTTGTTCTTTTTGCAGAGAGTTAGCGACCAGAACTCCAGCAACCGTCAGCAGCAGAAAACCAAGCATGTGATGGGTTCAAAAAACTTCTCACAGTGTAGCTATGAGTAGGTATTCATCACATACACTAATGTGAACCTTGCATTGTATGAAAATAAATTCTGAGTTGAATTATGTTTTGGCATGCTAGAGAGACCAAGAAACTGGTAAAGAGCCAAATGATCTTGAACTTTGGAAGTCCACTCACACAAAATAGGGCAAATGGTCAGATACCATGTCATCTGATGTATATGTGAGTACATCTTTGTTTTTTCATGCTATTGTTTTTGAAAGCATGTTATACTTTCTTTTCTTCAAGCTATTGTTTATGACAACATGCTCTAATTGATTGTGGGATTACATTTAGGCAATGCAACCTTAAAATTGTGGGAGATGGAGACAGAAAGTGATAGGCACATATTTTCAACTGCAGATGAAAACATGATTTTCCAGTCAAAGTACAAAGAAACAACCCAAGTCAAAACATCCAAAATACATGGGCATGGATACATGGCGAAGTGTCAGACACGCAGGGAACTTATGCAAGAGAACCTTCAAGTACATGCACGTGCCGACGTTGTAGCCAGAGAGAACAGAGTTGTTGTTGATTTGGAGGTTCAAAAGATGAAACAACATCTTGCGCTCCAGGTTGAAGAAAGGGAAAGGGAGAAAGAATAATATAGGAGAAAGATGCAAGAGGACCTAGAAAGTGCTAAGATAGCAATAAGAGAAGAACTAAAGCAAGAATTCATTAGCATGCTAGCGCAACAACAAGAAAGAACTGCAATTCAGGTAAAATTTCATAAAATTTATCATCATTTGTCCTTCCAGTAGCCAACTCATGATTATGATTCATAATCTTTTAACTCAATATTTTTATGTGTAGCCTACCCCAAAAAATAAAGAATAGTGCTGAACTTATACCTGTCGTGCAAGATAATGATAGGATTGATGAACACCAGGTAATGACATTATTCCACTATTTCAAAGCCAATGACCTTAATTTATTTCACCTATAGCTAACATAGATTGACCAACATAATGTTTATGCACGCAGCCAGCAAGTGGTGTCACTGTACAACATGATGTTGCAACAAAGACTTGCGCTAAAAACAATAGCACTATCAACAAAACTCTTTTTGATGAAGAGAATGCAAATGTGCCAACCAAGACATATATCACTTCGCAACAGCTTATAGCTAAAACAAGAGGTCAAAAAAGGAAGAATCAGGTAAGAGGTGCAATATCCAGCATCTGGTGGTGTTCATGGAGTAGTTGTTAGATCTGTTTGTTGCCACTAAATTTATGTAGTCAACTTAGACATGATTTGTCCATCTTTGTGTGTTGTATTCATTTGCAAACACTTTAGTGATTGTGTGCTTTGGCAAGGTGGAAAGCACTTAGCTATTTGTCCATAGTTGTCTGTTTGTTCTATCCTGCAACATAACAGCTAAGTACTTTCAGCCTTGAGCAGTGCACATTTTCATGCTAAACAGGGATGCAATAGTGAATCATCCTGGAAATTTAATATACTATCATGATATTGTCTTGCATTGTTTTTTGGTACGCAAGTCTTCAGCAGTTGTATGGCTTTGCACCAGGAAAAATAGGTCTAAGCTTCATGTGTTACCTTGCATATTAGTGCTTACCAATCTGTAAGCAAACTTGATGAAAAACTTTGGACATTACAACTATTAAATCATATAGCTGAGCCATATTTATAAATATGTATAGAAGATAACTTTTCCTTGATACTAGGCTCTGTAATTTTAGTTATACTTTTCCTTGATTACAAGAATGTTTTATTAGAATCTATTGACATTCTGTACATGAATTAGTACACTATATATGTTTTTTCTAATATCACAATCTCAATGCTTTGGTCAGGTTTGAGTGTGAGGCTTGGAATGAAGCGAGGAGACAGACAATGTGATGACATGTTGCGCAGATAGGAAGCCCTCAACTGTTGCATAGAACCTAGGAATTCTTGTTATGCTACAAGTTTTAGTCTTTGAAGTCATGAGTTTATTCTACTGTTTTGTTGTTACAGAAAATATTTTAATGGATTGGCACCTTATTGAGCGATTGATTATAATTAATTGAGTGTGATTGCAATTTTCATTGAGTAATGTTTGCGCAATGATGATTTATTAATACAAAAATCTAATGCTACTAGCGTTGCAATACAAACTATGCATGTGTGGCAATATGTCTTACGCAACAAATACAAGTTCGTCGCAAATAGTACTATTGCACCGTGATGATGGCCATTGCAATAACATATATTTTGCAACACTCAAAACTATGTGGCAAATACTACTATTGCCATGGCAAGAAAGGTGAGGCAATAACATACATACCTTTCGCAACAAATTGGAAATCGTGGCAAATGATACTCTAGCAACGATGACTATAGCGTTGCATATGCAAATATTGCCACGACCAGATGGATGTGGAAAGAACATCATTAAGCAACCAAATTGTAGCGTTGCACAATGCCTTTCTTGCCACGTGATCAATCGTTGCAATGTAGTACCACTTGCAACTGAGGCAAACATGGTAATTTCTTATATTGCCATGACCACGAAGGTTGCAGCAATGTCCTTTTGCCATGCTTGGCAACCAAATTGTATCGTCGCACAATGCCATTCTTTCCACACGATCGATCGTTGCATGCACTACCACTTGCAACTGAGGCAGGTGTGGCAATTTCTTATATTGCCACGTCCATGAAGGTTGCAGCAATGTCATGTTGCCATGGTTGGCAACGACCTATTATGGTGGCAAAAAACTCAAGTACTAGCAACGACAAACTAACAACGGTTGCAATACCTTATTGCAACGTGACTTATCGCAACCGTTGGCAACGAACGCGATTTGGTTGACACATCCTACTTTGGCAACCAAATACGACATATTGCAACGTTTTGTCAACGTTGAAATAGACCCTAAACTTAGTAGTGGAAGGCAACTCCATGCCTTGGTAAGGATTTATACACCTTGAGCGATCTAGAGTGCTATATGAGGAGTAAGTTGACTTATGAGCTTTCTTTTGAAAAACTTATAAAAAACTCCAAGTACTAAAATATGATTTTTTTTATTTACTAAAATATGATTTGGGGAAGATGACTTTGCCTAGAGAACTATTCCATTTCTCAACCTCTCAAGGATATATGTTAGCCAATACCACATATCCCACTTGTATGACAAAATGTCTTGAGTAAATCTTTATGCTTGCTTTATACTTTGAATAGCATAGTCATGTTAACTTCTATCCTTTACTCGAGGACGAGCAAAGAGGTAAGTATGGAGGATCTTGTTGACGGTAAGAATGACCATTTTTGTCACCATCAAAATATCGTCAACATCCTCATAATCAAAGAAAGACAAGCATAACATGAACACATTTTATCCAATAACTAGTTCCACATGTCCCTTGAATATTTGAGTGCAGGTAATGACAAATGGGGACATTTGGGAGCCAGTGGGCCCACTTAGGGGTCGGCCGACTTCCCTGTGGGGCCACTAGGCCTCCCATGCCCCCCTCATCCAAGTAACACCTTATCAAGTGATCTTACACCCTTGGATCCACCCTGTGCTACCTCTCAATGGTTCTGGATAAAAGCACGAGGATCCATAGGCCCACATCAAGGAGATTAACGTGACAATCATCTCAGAACAAACACCCAACACATATGACATCGGGACCAGCTTCCAGAAGGCAGAGGTGGGCCAGAGACCCCATGAGGGGGTCGGCTGACCTATCATTGGGCCCACCAGGCCCCCACTTGGTCCCTGACCAGTGGGCACCTTCTAGAAGAGAAAGGTGGGGCCCACAGGCTAGTAGGGGGTCAGCCAACCTCTCCTAAGGCGGTTCAGCACCCAGTAACCACCATACTCACTCCCCACATGCTGGAAATCAACACCATCCATCCTAAGGCGGTTCAGAGGTTGGTTTGATCCTACGGTGGTTGATGAAGGTGACGCGGGTCGCTAACGTGGCACCGGAGTAGCCCCTACTCCACCTCTAGCTATAAATAGACCCTTAGAGCTCCCTTATCATTCATGCCTCATTGGAGAAATACTACTCCTTAGTCTCTTAGCGGAGCTCTGTAGTAGTGCTATGTTCATTGGAGGAGAGTGAGGAAAGTCTTCTGGAGAAAGCCCCAGGCCTGTCGGGAACCTTCTCCGGAGTTCTTCCTCAGCGGATGCGAGTCTCTTGTAAGTTCCTCACTTGTAAGTGACTTCTTGTGAGTTCTTTATAGCATTTAATATTCTAAATCTGGTTTAGCTGTTATACAACTTTTCGCGCTTGTTCATCGCTCTGCTCTGAGTAAAGTGCTTTAATCTTAGGCCAAGGATAAAGTAGTAAGATAAGTGTAGACGTGGTGTCTAAACTCAATCTTGGCTTTGTAAACCGCTTATCGCACAAAATGTTAGTGGATGCTAGTAGGAAGTGATATCCCTATCTAGTATTCGTATTCCACCCCGTGTGTAAGATAAGTTCTTAAAAGGTAGGGCCTCAATACAACATGATGGCATGGTCCGGTTAGAGTTTACCCTCTTTCTGATCTATCTCATCGCCTCCTACAAGAGAAGGGCCGATAAACCCAGTATAACCAGCTTTACCTTGTCAGATATTTTTGCTATATCGAACCTCTCAACCCAGTTATCATAGTGTCCCTTGATCCATCATAGTACATATCCATCTTCCTAGTTAATTCACTTCTCGTTCACTGTGGAAAATATGACACCTGGAATACTCCCGGTAAAATCTACACTTGACAACCGTACGCTTGCGGTCTTTTTCCGTTTGCCATCTTTGGTGTCAACAGCCGGCAGTTTGGGTCACCAGGCCATATAGGGAAAGGGAGGCAAGGGTGGTTTTCTTTCTTTCCTTTTTATTTTATTTTATTTCTTTTTCTTTAAACCTTTTCCAAAAGCATTTTCAAAAACCTTTTTAAAACATTTTCATTTACCTTTTTAATTCAAAATTGAAATTTGAAACTCACTCAAATTGAAATCCAAAAGCATGAGTGATCAAACAAGTTGCTAGCTCTAGTAACTTTTAAATTGATAAAAAATCAATCCCCTACATTTTCATGAGCATAAAAAATCATGAATAAATCATTTTATTCCTATTTTCAAGAAAGCAAAATTTAGGGTGCTACAGATCTACCCCCCTTAAGATGAATCTCATCCTCAAGATTCAAAGAGATTAGCAAGAGAGATAAAGATGTCTTCCAACAAAAAAGGTTATATCTACTTTGGAAAGAAAACTTTAACATGAGAGCACAACTAATCTTCAAGATACAAAGATCACAGTTGATTTGAAAACAAAACTTTGGTCTAGAGAGCACAAGTGAACTTCATGTGGCATCCTAAGAGTTCTGACACTACTTGGATGGAAGATCTGCATAAGCTTGATCACCTATTATATTGAGCTCTCACTAAGGTGCTAGTTCATAAACATTAACACCTGAGAACTCACGTTCCACTTTACTACTTTCCATGTTCTCATTTTCTAGTAGGTCATCCTTGCATTCCTCGAGTTCAAGTCGCATCCCTTGATATTCAATTTTTCTTCTATCGGAGTCGTTAGGAATACCAAGCCTTGGGTATGATTAATAACTCCTTTACAAGCAGAGAAATATACCCTTCCAAGCATAACAACATGGCTCATGAAGTTCAAAACAATAACATTTTTCTTGAAGTTTTCTCCCTTGATGTGTAGACTAACTTTTGGGCATATATGAGTTGTCTTCACTATACCTCCAATACTATTAACCATCACCTATTTCCTTATTGGAAGCATTGTCATCTTGTGGTCTTGAACATATGTGTTGACACTTCTAACAAAATTACCAGAGTGAAAGATCCCCGATAACGGCGCTAGAAATGTAGAGTCACATCTATAACATCACTTAAGCTAGGCTGTCATCCCTAACATAATAGTAGAGACATGACAATATTATACTCATGACACTTACTCCAAAGATATTCCGAACACATGGTCGATATGTACCCATGATGTTTAGTTGTGATGATGAGTGATTGACCAACACTTGAGTGTTTCAGTTTGAGCGGTTTACACTAATCCTTGCGAAAGCAAATGTGTGCCTGTTTATCGGCTTGTGGTGTGTAGGTGCTAGTGAGAGATCTCTAGTGTTTTGGGTAATTGATGAAACCTAAGTACTAACCTATCTCTAAGTGTTGAGTAGGCTTAGTACACTATTGAAGATGATGACAAGTGGTGGAGCAAGCAAGGAGGCTAGGAAGGCTTGACCTAAAGCTCAAACTTGGAGAAGAAGGTGGAAATGAAAAGACCCTAAGCTATTCAAGGAAAAGGTAGAAGCTAGTGTGTTTTTTTTGGTGATCAAGACACCTAGTGGGTGTGATCACATTTAGGATAAGTAACCATACTATAAAGAGGGGAATATGGTATGTGGTTACAATTGTCAAGTGCCACTAGGTGAATCATAACATGCATTGGATTTAGACCTAATGAGCAACCCTTGTAAAACTTGATAAAATATGCCAACACACGAGCACAAGTAGTGGAACACTTGGTGGAGGCACATGTGAAAAAGGGAAGAAAACAAAAGTGGATTTCAAGCTGTTAAAGGGCTCCGGACCAGTTGCTCAGGGAGGCTCCAGACCATTGGTGGTAGTCAGGAGGCTTACCCTAGCCTTGGCCGCCTCACTGGAGACTCCGGACCAGGTGACCGAAGAGGCATCAGACCAATTTCCATTGGTCCGGTGGTGTTTACTTGGTAGTCAGCAGGCACTGAGGTGGTGTCGGACTAGAAGTATTAGTCCGACGCTAAGCGTCGGACCAGAGTCCAGAGGGTTGGAACTCCCTGAGTTGCTTTGGACAAAGCTCCGGGCTAGAATAAATAGTCCGACGGTAAGCTCCGGACTCGAGTCGGAAAACAGGGTGCTCTCTGTTCGTCTTGTTGAAGCTCAAGACAAAGCATTGGACCAGAGGCTCTGGACTATGGTAAGTAGTCCGGAGGTCAGCAAGTTTGAGCGCCAATGGTCAAATTTAAATGTTTAGAGGACATGTGGCAAGAGGAGGTTGCGTCGGACCAATTCGTCGGACCAGTGTATGGTCCGACGGTCGCTTAAAGTAGTCTGACGGTCTTGTTTCAGGATGAAGACGGCTAGTTCCTTGAGGGGGCTATTTAAGGTGTTTGGCTGGTTCAAGCATACTCTCTTGCACACTTGGACATTGCATACACATTGTGAGCTTGTGACACACACTCCCACTCATCTCCTAGTTGATTGATCATCCATTTGAGAGAGTTGAGTGATTCTAGTGCATTGCATGAAGTGAGTTCATCTAGTGACACTTGGGAGTTGTTTCTTGCTGTGGTATTCTTGTTATTCTTGGTGATTGCTATCACCTAGACGGTTTGGAGCAGCGGTGGTGATTCGAGAAGCTTGGTGATTGTGCTTCGTCGATCACAAGTGATTGTGAGGGGTTCTTGTGCCTTCCCCATAGGAGATTGCAAAGGTAACTCTAGTGGATTTCTCGTGGCGTTTCAATAGCCTCGTCTTGTGTTGGTTGTGCGACACCCAGTGACGGGTTTGGCGTGTGATGCCAATAAGCGCGTGAACCTCCAAGTGAGTGTCTTGCCACAACGGGGACGTAGCTAGTTGGCAAACTAGTGAACCTCAGAAGAAAATCAAGTGACAACCATTGTCTCTTTGTGTTTGTTTGATCTCATTGGTATTCACTTGATTGGTTCATCCTCTACACTTCTCGGCGGTATAGCAATCACCCTTATATCTCTTTGCTCTTACTTGTTCTATTTCTTAGTAGAGATATTAGGTTATGCTAGTAGTTTAGCTTGTGCTAGTTGTTAGCTCTTAGTAGTTTGTGGAGGAGTTGAGTGACATTAGACCTATTAGGCTAGCAATTGTGGATAGGTGGCTTCGCAACACCTTTTAGGCTAGCGCAACATTTGCTTCGCTTCCTCTATTATTAACTTGTTGTTGAAGTTTCTTTGTAGAAATTACAATGGTCAATGATGTGGTGAAGGTTGAGTAGAGGCTTGCCGTGCCGATGGACTGAGAGCGGTGAAGGGCGGAAGCGGGGCTTGGACCGACGGACCGAGGCGCCGACGGACTAGCTATGGTGGCTAGTACTTGGCACCGACGGGCGCGAGAAGACATGGAGGTAGACCGAGTTGACTGAGTCAAGACGGCGGACGTGCGGGTCGAGCGGGAGGCTCATGAGACTCGGAGTCCGACCGGGCGAGGACAAGGTGGCTTGAGTCGAGTGATTTGGTGGTTTGGGCCTCAAAACCACCAGTGGATAGTTTTTGAGTTTGGGCCTCAAAACTCTGTGTTTGGTAGTTGAGCCCAAAGCTACCGGTGGCAGGTTTCACATGTTTGGGCCTCAAAACCCGGGCATAAACTCTTGTTTTATCCATTCCTCTCCCTCATCTAATTTTCTAAGAAATATTTCATCTCTAAAGATCAGTCATGGTACTACTATCCCTTCCTTTTTCAATGATATACCAATCCTCGTCTACCTTGCCTTTTTGTTACAACCACAGATTGGTGAACAGGGTCTTGAGAAAATAGCCATGGACTACCTAGATGATGAGGATGAGCAGAAGAGTGATGTTGAGCTTGAAGTCTTGGAGGAAGCTCCTGCCATCTTCAAGACACCCAAGAGCAAGAAAGCAGTCAAGTTGAAGGAAAGACTGGATGATAGCTTCTTGAGGAGGAGCAAGAGGGTGGCCAAAAGCTTGGAGGGTTCAAGGATAAAGAAAGTGCCAAGAAATCTAGCTTACCCTCATAAGTGGTGGAACCTGTTCCACTGGCAATCATATCTGGGCCTGCACCCTATCTCTCCAACAACATCATTCAGGGCATAGCACAGGGCTTTCTCCAGATCCAGCCTGAGGTTGTTTCAGCTGCTCTCCTAGACTCTGATTCCCTAGATGATTAGTCCATGTAATGAGAGCCCCGGTACACTAGGGTCATGTTTAGTGTACTCTTTTGTTATTTGGTCTAGCTCCTTCCCCCAGTGCCTGTACTGGGGGTAATAAGAACATGTTCAACTGTAATTGGTGGTTTGGCACCACTTGGAGCTTTTTATTAGACAATTTAATGCCTTTTATTTATAGTCCTCTTTGGTTTAGTTTTTGCTATGTGGCTCCTCCCCCCAGTCTTCAGAGCTTTATCTCTAATACCCATATTTCCAGTGTAAAGTTTGGTTCTTGGTTAACCAAATCTTGGTTCCTAAGCATCTGTCCTTCTTAATGAATAGCAACAAATTTTCTAAAATTCTGTTATGGAATGTTAGGGGTATCAACTCACAGGAAAAGTGGGATGCCATTGGGGACAAAATTAATGAAAGTGCCTGCCAAATTCTTTGTATCCAAGAAACCAAGAGAGAGATGTTTGACAACTTTTATACTAGAAAGTTTTGCCTAAAGAATTTAGACAAGTTTGCTTTTTTCCCCTTAGTTGGAGCTGTAGGTGGTTTGATCACCATTTGGAACAGTAGCCTTTTTGATGGTATTCTAGTGCAAAGTAGTCCTTTCGGACTTACTGTAAAATCCATTGCAAATTGGACAACAAAGATTTTCATGTGAGTAATATCTATGGCCCTACCAACCCTGCACAAAAACTAAATTTTGTCACCTGGTTACTTAACCTGGACACTGATATCTTTGAGGACTGGGTTCTTGGTGGAGACTCAACTTCATCAGGTCTACTGAAAATAGAAACAAGCCAGGAGGTGATATTTTTGAAATGAACATGTTCAATGATCTAATAACTGACCTTGATCTTGTGGAGATCCCCTTCAGTGGTAGAAGCTATACCTGGAGAAATATGCAAACTGTTCCCCTTCTTGTCAAGTTAGATTGGATTTTCACATCCTCAAGCTGGACTTTGTCATACCCTGCTACTTTTGTGCAACCTCTGTCTAAACCTATATCTGACCACATTCCATATGTCCTACATATTGGAAGCTCAATTCCAAAATCAAACATGTTCAGATTTGAGAATTTTTGGATTGATCACCCAGGTTTCTTTGACACAGTCAGTTTACATTGGAACAATTCACCCTTCTATGCGGATGCAGCCAAAAACCTGAATGTGAGGCTTAAACAGGTTCGTGCTGGGCTTAAATCCTGGAGCAAAAGGCTTTCCAACCTTGGTAAACTTATTGATAACTGCAATTGGGTCCTCTTGCTGCTTGATGGTCTAGAGGACCAACGAAATCTCTCAAGACTGGAAACATCCTTCAGAACTCTTGTGAAATAGCATTTAGCATCTCTTCTAGAATCAAAAAGGCTTTATTGGAAGCAAAGAAACACCACAAGATGGTTGACCCTTGGGGATGAGAATACTCATTTCTTCCACACCATGGACACTATCTCTCATAAAAGAAATTTTATTGTCTCTTTAGTTGATCTAGAAGGCAACATCATCACTGATCATGACCAGAAGGCCAATCTACTGTGGAACTCTTTTAAAGAGAGATTGGGATTTAGTGAATACACTGGTATCACCTACAACCTCAGAGAACTTTTAACACCTATTCACCTAGTGGATCTTGATTGAGAATTCAATCAAGAAGAGATTGATAGTGTGGTTAAAAGTCTACCAAACAATCATGCTCCCGGGCCTGATGGTTTCAATGGCCTTTTCATTAAAAGATGCTGGAGCATTATAAAGGAAAACTTCCTTAGGCTTATTCTTGATTTCAGCAGGCACAATATAAATCTTAGAAGCATCAATTCTTCCATCATAGCTCTGATCCCAAAGAAGGACAATCCTGAAAATATTGATGACTATAGACCCATTTCTCTAGACAACTACTCCCTCAAATGCGTCACCAAGCTACTCTCAATAAGACTTCAGACAGTTATTTTGTAGTTGGTTCATTCTAACCAATATGGTTTTCTTAAAGGGAGAACAATACATGACTGTTTGGCTTGGTCCTTCCAATTTCTTCACATCTGCCATCAGTCAAAAAGAGAAATTGTCATTCTCAAACTAGACTTTGAGAAAGCTTTTGACAAACTAGAGCATGCAGTCATTCTGGAAATTCTCAAACACAAGGGCTTTTTAGAAAAATGGGTGGGTTGGATTGAGAATTTGCTCAACTCAGGAAGTTCCTCAGTCCTGCTCAATGGTATCCCTGGGAAGAGCTTCAACTGCAAAAGAGGTGTTAGGCAAGGTGACCCACTTTCACCCCTTCTTTTTGTCTTGGCTGCTGATCTGTTACAAACCATAATCAACAAAGCTTGGTCCAATGGTGTACTCAAGCATCCTATCAATGACAGTTTCCAGGGTGACTATCCTATAATTCAGTATGCTGATGATACCCTCCTTATTCTACCTGGAGATGCTAGTGTGCTTTTTAAACTCAAAGGCATTCTGAGATGTTTTTCTGATTCAACTGGCCTACATGTCAACTTCAGAAAGTCCTTCCTTGTTCCAATTAATATGGACAACTCTAGAGCTCTTCATCTGGCCTGTACCTTTGGCTACAATGTAGGCACAATGCCATTTACATACTTAGGTCTACCCTTAGGTATTACCAGACCAACTATGATTGAATACACACCACTTCTCACAAGGATTGAGAGAAGACTTTTAGGCATAAGTAAATTCCTTTCATATCATGGTAGATTGACTATGGTCAACTCAGTTTTGTCAGCTCTACCAACATTCTACATGTCCAGCCTCAAAATCCCTCCACAGGCCATAAAAAGAATTGACGTTTTTAGGAAGCATTGCCTATGAAGTAAATGTGATATAAATAGAAAAGGAACCTATCTGGTGGCATGGGACACAACTTGCAAACCAAAGATTCAGGGAGGTCTAGGTATCATTGACATTGGGGTGCAAAATGAAGCACTGCTTATGAAATTTCTGGATAAATTCTACAATCATGCAGATGTGCCTTGGGTGACCCTAACCTGGTCAAAGCTCTACTATAACATTCAGACACCCCCATGCTAGAAGCCTTGTGGGGTCCTTCTGGTGGAAAGAGATTATTAAGCTACATGGAAAATACACTTTATTTGCAAGGTGCAAACCCAATAAAGGAAATTCTATCATGCTTTGGACTGATCCATGGGCTGACCAAGCTTCCAAGGTTCAATATCCTCACTTATATTCTTTTACTACAAAGCCCAAGTGTTCAATTGCCTACTTCAGAGAGCAAAATATGGAGAGGATCTTCTCTCTTCCCCTATCTTCACAAGAAGCTTTACAACTCAATGATTTAGAAATCAGTCTCAACTCTGAGGATTGGAATGACAATGAAAATGACATATGGCACTACACTTGGGGTACTGGAACATACAGCAACAAGAGAGCTTACAAGCTTCTGGTAAACAGTGATATTGCTTCTCCCCTCTTCAGTTGGTTTGTGAGTTCAAGTAATCTTGGTAAGCATAAATTCTTCTTCTGGCTACTTTTGAGAGATAGACTGAGCACGAGAAACATTTTGAAAAGAAAAGGAATGGAACTAGATGATTATAATTGTGTTCTTTGTAATCTAGGTACTGAAGAAACTTGTTTCTACATGTTCTTCGAATGTTCCTTCAGTAATCAGTGCTGGTATTCAGTTTCTATCAGTTGGAACATTGACCTTAGTCCTTTAGACATGATTCTACAGGCAAGATCTGACTTTGGGGATAATGTCTTTCGAGAAATTTTCATCACGACCTGTTGGGTAATCTGGACAACCAGGAATGGGGTAATTTTTGACAATGGAGATATTAATCTTAATCTTTGGAAAAGACAGTTTAAGTAGGAGATTGGACATGTGTGTGTCAAATGCAAACCTGCTTCAAAAGTCAAACTTAGCCTTTGGAGAGATAACTATGTGTAATCATTTTTTCTTGTTTTCTTTTGAGCATTTATGCTCATGTATTTTTTGGCTTTTCTTTTCTCTTAGGTTTAGTTGTTCTTCTTCCCCTCCCTCCCCACCTTTTCCCTATGTACATAGCTCTTTTTGTAATTGCTGTTTTTAATAGAAAATGAAAAATATAGGTAGGGGACTCCCCTACTGTTCTTTCAAAAAAAAAACCCGGGCGGAGCTTCTAAGGAAGCGGGGCAGCACGTGACGGAAACTTGGAGGTTGCATCGAGGCGACGACAAGTCCAAGCAGGAAGCGGGGTCATCCGATTAAAGAGAAGAATATATTTCTCAGAGTTGGGTCACAATGCTTAGGCTAGGTGGTTCTCTCTATGTATCGAGGGGGTAAGTGAAAATGTCCACTTAGACCTCCACTACTTAGGGGATGCAGGGTTATCTTCTCCCTATCTCTTGCACACTTCTTCTTCCACCTCCCACCTCCTAGGTCCTCCCCTACCTCTAGACTTCTTGCTTGAGATCCATGGAGTCTCCCATGTAAACTGAGATTTTGGTAAGGAAAGAAGGCCGTAACCTCCTTGTCTCCTCCGGGAGTCGGTTGCAAATCTGGTTGTGTTTGTGTTCATCATTTTGGTGTTTTCGTTCTTGCAATCCTGACCTCGGATCTCCCTCCTCGCTGCATGGTTTGGAATTCCGTTGAAGTGAAAATTGTTGCTACCCCTTGTGATCAAATCCATCAAAGAATTCAGTTTGGAATGGGGTGAGCAAGGAGATCGGTGTGTTTGCGTTTTGGTTCATGTTCCACTCCGTTTTTGCTCGTTCATCTTTGATTCATGGACTTGTGAGGGAAGGATGGACTAGATCCTCCAAGAGTACAGTCACATCTACCTCAGAAACCTCCCCCACAAAGTTTGGATTCGATCGGAGTTGAAACAGACAAGTTCCAGTGTTTTTCGTGTGATCCGTGCTGTTTTCGGGGGGCATCGGATGCTGCAACGGACGCTGCATTTCTACCCATCGGACACTGCCTTCTCTGTGGCCTAGCGTCCGTCGTCCATCGGACTCTGCCAACTGAGCGTACATTGCTCACTGTTTTTGGCTGTATCTCTCTCGTCTTGACTCCGAATTGAGTTACGTTTGTTGCGTTGGTTTCGTAATCACGCAGGGAACTTGGTGAAGTACTTTTGAGACCAGTTCTCATGAGTAGTTTTGGGTGAGCTCTTTTCTCTTCTCTCTAGGGTTTGAGAGTCTCACTATCGGTGTCTCGGTTTGAGCTTTTGGTTAGAAGATCCGATGTACTTTTGGTCATCACTAAAGGTATCCACCCTATCAAGGGTCGTGATCTTGTTGTGTGGGTAAGCTTGCTTGTTGGGGTTGTTTTTGGGAAGAGTGGCCCAAATATTTTCGAGTGAAATTTGAGGCTCCCAGTCACCCCCATCTGGTCGCCGTTCTCGGTCCTTCAATTGGTATCAGAGCCGGTTAAAGAACATTCCACCTTGCACGGTTCTTGATCTGTGAAGGCGACATGGAGCGAGGTGTTGGTAAACCTTCATTTTTTGATGGAACAAACTTCTACTATTGGAAGGCGCGCATGTCCGCCTACCTCCAAGGAGTTGATTCGAACATTTGGGAGATTTGTGAGAATGAGGACTACGTGGTTCTTGGTGCTCGGGTCACCCAAACCCAAGTCGCACAACATGCTTCAAATAGCAAAGCCCGTAGCATCCTCTTCTCAAGTTTGTGCCTCACCGAGTTTGAGCGAGTCTCAAACCTCAGTACGGCGCGTGAGATCTGGCAAACACTTGTGAGATATCATGAGGGCAACCCTCAGATCAAGTCCAGACTCTTCGACACATACCATAGGGAGTACGAGAACTTTCTACAGTTGGTCGGCGAATCTATTGATGGTATGTTCACTCGCTTCCAATCTATCGTCAACAAGATGCGTGCCAATCGGGCCAACTTGCCCTATGATGATCATGAGATGGGTATCAAGCTTTTGCATGTTCTTGATCGGAGGGTATGGAAGATGAAGGTGGTTGCCATTCAGGAGTCACCAGGCTATGACGCCCTCACCATGGACGAGTTGTTCAGTAAGCTCAAGTCCTCGGAGGTCGACCACCAGACCCGGGCTAGGCTTGAGAACCCGTCGAAGCCCTCTATGGCATTGGTTTCCGGCCCTGGCGGTGTGTCTTCTTCCTCTAACCCTTCACAAGCTTTATTCGCTCTTTCTTCTTTGATCTCTGTGACAGAGGAACAAGTGGAGGCTCTTGGAGATGATGAGTTAGCCTTGGTCATCACTAGGTTCTCGTGGTTTCACAACAACCGCTTGAACTGGCAACATGATGGCGTGGCCAAGGGGTGCTACCATTGCGGTGGTGAGGATCACTTCATCGCAAACTGCCCCAAGAAAGCTACATGCGACTTCACCAAGCGCAAGCACAAGCGCGAGCACCGCTTCAACGACAAGCACAAAGCCAAGGGTGGCTTCCACCGGAGATCCGCGAAGAAGGTGCTCGACAAGGTGAAAGCCAACCACCAAGCCTTCCTCGCCTCCCTCAGCGACATCGAGTGCTCCACCAACGGAGGCTCTTATTTGAGCAACGACGATGAGTCAAAGGGGAAGGTTGAGGACAAGCTCAACGACCTTTGCTTCTATGCTGATGCCAAACACGGTGGCTTTTGCACCATGGAACTTGAAGCTGGCGAGGTCGGTGAGCAGAATGACGACTCCGACGAGGACTCCGACACACCCGAGGTACCACCTCCCATCGATTGTCTCTCTTCCATGGTCGAATCTTTCTCTTCTGAGCTTGAGACTTTGAATGCTACCTTCATGAGTTAGGATGTTGTGCTCAAGCGTGCGATTAGAGAGAAACAATTTCAAGGCTAAGTTTATGAAAACGCTAGAAGAGCTTGAGTTCGCTAAGGCGTCGGTGGTGGTTACCGAGGAGGTAGAGTGTGATGCTTGTGTCATCCACATGTATAACCTTGTCACTCTCTAGGACAAGTATGGCACTCCACTTGAGGAGAATAGTGAGTTGAAGACTAGGCCTAGCTTACTTGGTGCGTGCAAGTCTTGCATAGGCTTGCGTTCTGAGCTGGCATAGAAGGATGCTAGGATTGCTGTGTTAGAGAAGGTCAGCTCAGATAGCACCAGAGAGTCGGATGGCATTGAGGCTTTGGAGCTTGAGATCGCGATGTGCCGACACGATAAGGCGCATACCGAGGAGGACAACACACACCTTCAGTCCGTCTTAGGTTTGGTGGATGGCAGAGAGCCGTAGCTGGGGATGTTGTACAACCAATTCAAGCGGGCTGGCAACACGGGAGTAGGCTTTGCTATAGGTGGGAAGGACAATAACATGTTTGGTAAGATCGGGGAGTGCAGTGGTTTGAGCGTTAGTGAAAAACCCACCACAACTGCCAAGTTCACCCCCACCTAAGCCTACCAAGCCTACTGAGCTACATGCGACAAATGGTGTGTTTGAGGAGCCACCCAAAACCACTCCACAGAAGCAAGTGTGGATTCCCAAACCGAACCACCTTCGGAACCCGCTTGATGCAATGCTCAACATCTTTAGGGATCCCCTTCCTAAGAAAGCAAAAGTCACCCAACCCAACAAGAGAGTGCCTCCCAAGAGAGTCGTGAGATACCATTGCGAGTATTGTGAGTGGGATGGGCACTTGACTGAGTTTTGCTATAGGAGGAAGAGAGATGAGTGACGACCGTTTGATATGAACAACCAGGACATGTACCACCCACCAGTTGGGGTGCGTGAACCGGAAGTTCGGAGGCGCACTACTAGGCCTAGAGGTGTAATGCCTCAAGGTGCTAGGCCTTAGGAGGTGAAACCACGAGATGGTCGTGCCCAGCGAGGTACCAGTCGTGAGCCATGCGGCAATGGACCTCGTGGCGGTGGCTTCACTCCCCACAGCTTTAGCAGACCACCTTTTTCCTATGGTGGTGATCGCTACCCCCAGACCTCTTTCATCATATGATTCCACCTCCTTTGAGGCTCCTTAGAAGGCGTAGCTTCTGGTTCTATGGGTATGCAATGCATGCATAGAGTAGGATTTATTCCTTTGAGATCTTGTAGGGAATAGCCTAAGAAAAATTTGCGTTTCTCTAAGATGGTGAGGAGTTTAGATGCCTCTTCTACAGATAGCTTTTTGCTAATGATTACAGGGGCTTCTCGATCACCATTTAGGAAAGCATACTTAAGTCCAGAAGGAAGAGGCTTAAGTTCAATGGAGGGTTTTGCTAGCATTTCAAATTTATCCAAATCCACGGGTTCTTCTAACTCGGATTCTTCTTAGATGTAATCTTGTGCATCCTCTTCTAGATCGGGATAAGAAGGTTCTAGAAGAGTGGTCGTCATAACTTCTTCTATAGGGTCAGGATCGAGGCTTGCTTCATTTTAGAATTTATAGAGTTTGTCATTGGAATGGACCTGCAAAAGTTCTTCACGAGGTGACCCTTTAAACTCCCCTCATGATACCCATCAAGGAGTCTCATGAGTGGATGCCTAATTAACAGGTCAAATTCCTCTATATCAAAAATGAAGAAGTTTAAGAGGATATTGAATCTGTTAATGGTGGTAGGAATGACTTGTGCAATCCCGTAGCTCTCGACCAATTGCTTAGACAACAATTCAAGGAATTTCTTGGTTGGGGCTAGAGGTTCCTCCCCTAGGAGCACATCTGCTAATGACTTAGACATGATGCTAACTCCAATGATGAGATCATAAATAGAGTCTAAAGTTGTTTTATTGATAGTGCAAGGAATGGTAGTGGAGAACGAAAGTATCCAAATTACTTTGGTGGAATTTTTAGCCTCCTCAGGCCATTCCTCACTCACTATAGAAGCAAGCTCCTAAACAGCGTCTTTGAGGTAGCATTCCTCTAGATGTGTCAGAATGTGCAGGTTTGGAGCTCTAGCAGCTGAAGACTTCTTTCGTACAAGTTAATTCGAGACATTCCCAAAATATGAGAATAGACCATCCTCAATATAAAAAGAAAATTCCAAAGGTTGGGTTTCTTCCTTTGTAATATTCGGGGTGTGTGGTTCAGGCTCGATGGTTGGATCTGTGGATGTGGATAGTTGGGATTCAGCTACCGACGGTCCCTCTTCTATTTTAGGGGTTGTTTCCTCTTCCTTTTTAGGGGCTTCATCATACACATTAGTGTAGGGAGTGTTATCGAGGATTTTTGTCAGAACTCGTCTCCCTTCGTTAACGGGAAGATATGAAATGCTCCCCCGGAGGATACATCAAGGAATTGGGCAGAGTCTTTGCTAAGACCACCATAAAAGTGTTGTAACACTATTGCCTTGGTTATAGCAAAATCAGGGCCCGTCAATACTAGATCTGTTATACGGGCCCAGGCGGCACCTAGAGGTTCTTTAGCATTTTACTTAAAAGTGATGACCTCTCTTCGAAGACGGATAACATGAGGAATAGGAAAGAAGGTTAAGAAAAATTTTGATAACAACCTTTCCCATTCTCCTCCTATGCTACCTACATGGCGAGAGTACCATCATTTGGCTGCTCCCGTCAAATAGAACGGGAATAGCTTCCATGCACGAGCACATTTGTTCAAAATCATGTTGGTGCATGTAGGGTGTTGGTATTTCTTATGACTATTGGATAAATCTGCAAGCGCATAGATTATACCGATGTAGCACTTCACCGGGAGTATTCCAGGTATCATATTTTCCTCAGGGAACGATAGTGATCTAACTAGGATTAAAGATATGTCCTAGGATGAATCAAGGGAGACTATGATAACTGGGTTGAGAGGTTCTATGTAGCAAAGATATCTAAGAAGGCAAAGCTAGTTATATTGGCTTTATTAGCCCTTCTCTTGGATGAGGCCATACCAAGAGGTTCTTTCTCCTTTTGTGAGAAAGTGATGACCTCTTTTCAAAGACGAACAACTCGAGGGGTGGGAAAGAAAGCTAGGCAGAATTTGGATTGCAACTTTTCCCACTCTCCGTTTGCATCATCTACGTGGCGAAAATACCATTGTTTGGCTATTCCCATCAAACAGAATTGAAATAACTTCCACTTAAGGGTACCTCGCCTCATCCCATGGATGAGGACAGATGAACACAATTGTTCAAAGTCAAGTAGATGAGTGTAGGGATTTTCGTCTTCGTCCCCAGAAAAAGGTTTGTTCTGAACCATCCTTATGAGGCTTGGGCGAAGCTCATAATGAATGTCCAATATAGTCTGAGATGAACTAGGTGGCTCCAACCTAGCGCCCGTTGGAGCACCGTACTCGAAGAGAGGTGTTTTATCCATAAGTGTGTATGTGGAAAGAAAGGTTTAAATGAAACAAGGATAATAGGACCAAAGGGTACTAGTTAAAAGCTACCGTTCCCCGGCAACGGCACCAGAAATGCTTGTTGGTATTTCTTATGACTATTGGATAAATCCGCAAGCGCACAGATTATACCGATGTAGCACTTCACCGGGAGTATTCCAGGTATTGTATTTTCCTCAGGGAACGATAGTGATCTAACTAGGATTAAAGATATGTCCTATGATGAATCAAGGGAGACTATGATAACTGGGTTGAGAGGTTCTATGTAGCAAAGATATCTAACAAGGCAAAGCTAGTTATACTGGCTTTATGAGCCCTTCTCTTGCAGGAGGCGATGGGATAGATCAGAAAGAGGGCAAAACTCTAACCGGACTGCGCCATCATGTTGTATTGAGGCTTTACCTTTTAAGAACTTATCTGACACACGTGGTGGAATACGAAGACTAGATAGAGTTGTCACCTTCTACTAGAATACACAAACAATCCGCGCGATAAGCGGTTAACAAAGGCAAGATCTAGTCTAGACACCACGTCTACACTATTCTTACTACTTTAACCCTACGTTAAGGCTAAAGCACTCTACTTAAAGTAAAGCGATGAACAAGCGTGAAAAGGTGTATAACAGCTAAACCAGATTTAGAATATTAATTGCTATAATGAACTCGGATGTATCACTTACAAGTGCTGAACTTACAAGAGGATCGCATCCGCTGAGGTAGAGCTACGGAGAAGATTCCCGACAGATCCGGGGCTTTCTCCAGAAGACTTCCTTCACTCTCCTCCAACTAGCATAGCACTACTACTAAGGAGTAGTTTCTCCAATGAGGCATGAGTGAGAGTGAGGGCCTAGGGGGTCTATTTATAGCTAGAGGTGGAGTAGGGGCTACTCCGGTGCCACGTCAGCGATCCGCGCCACCTCCATCAGCCACCGTAGGATGAAACCGTCATTATAACCGTCTTAAATCAACGGAGGAGATTAAGTGGATGCATGGCGGCATGCATGAAGTCGGTGGGGAGTTGGAACCACAATATGGTGATTTGGCCGAACCCTATGGCAGGTGGGCCCTGCAACTTATCTTCTAGAAGCTGACCCCACTGGTCAGGGGGCCTGTGGGTGGTCTCTGGCCCCACCTAGGCATTCGGCCGAATGCCTTTTGTGGCCAAATGGGCTTATCTTTCGCAGGTGGCTTCTAGACGTAATGCCCATCATGATGGTGTATGCCTTGTGCACATTTGCCATACGTGGAAATATGTCATGTTGGGCCTATGGATCCTTGTGCTGTGAATCTGGACCATTGAGAGGTGAATATACTTGGATCCAAGGGTAGAGAGTATTCTTGAGGGTGTTACATGGATCATGGGGGCTAAGAATGCCAAGTGGGTCCATAGGGTGGTCGGCTGACCCCCTAAGTGGGCCCACTAGCTCCCAAAAGACCCCATTTGTCATTACCTGCCTCAAATAGTCATGGGACATGTGGAACTAGTTATTGGGTAAATTATGTTCATGCTATTCTTGTTTTCCTTTGAATATGAGGATGTTGACGGTGTTTTGATGATGATAAAATAGCTTGTAATTACCGTTAATAAGATCCCCCATACTTACCTCTTTGCTCGTCCTCGAGTAAAGGTTAAATGATAACAAGACTATGTTATTCAAAGTATAAAACAAACATAAAGAACCATTCAAGACATTTTGTCATACCAATGGGATATGTGATATTGGCTAACATATATCCTTGAGAAGTTGAGAAATGGAACAACTCTCAAGGCAAATTCATCTTTCCCAAATCATATTTTAGTACTTGGAGTTTTTGATAAAATTTTCAAAAGAAAGCACATAAGTCAACTTACTCCTCTTATAGTACTCTAAGTCACTCAAAGTGTATGTTTCCTCACCAAGGCATAAAGAGGTTGCCTTCTTTGTATCTCCCTATTTCTAAATGGCTTATGTGGAGCTTAGGTAGGGATAAACAATGTAGCATACTTACCTTGCATATATTGTAAAGTCAAACTCCGGATCCAAGGAGAGAAATGTCATACTCTTAGATAAAGATGTGCAAGTGTGTGGAAACATGGCAAAATATCAAAACTCCTTTATATGATCTTTCTTTCCTAACTTATTATTTTGAGACATAGCTATCTTTATTTTTCTATTAGCTTTGATATGCTCATCATCATTTTTTTCTATGAGCTTTGATATGCTCATCAATTTTTTTTGCTATATATATATTATTATTATTATTTCATAATTTTGCATAGTCTATGTCTCATTTACTAGCACATACTAGAGAGAGGATTTTCTATTAGATCATGGAGCATGAACTATGTGGAAAATGTAAGGCATGTTTCTGCGTACTTCCAGTGTAGAAGCAGCATGTATATGTGGCGTGTACGTGATCGTGATCTTGATCTTGGGAGCATGATAAGTCTCTCAACAAGGGTCACAAAACTTGACCAAACTCAACACAAAGTAAGCAGCTTATGTAGAAAGCTTAAATCATGAAAGAGCATGTATGGTTTTGGTAGAAATTTTCTCACTATAGAGGAGTAGTGACATTATGATTTTATGACGTTTTCAAAAGTTAATATCCAAGAACCTTAAATAGACAGGGTATGAATCATGAGCCGAGAACTATATCACATTAATCAACAACTTAGTCAATATAGTTCCCTATCAAGAAATTTTCCCACTAGCATAAGCAAAAGCAAGAATTCATCTTTATGACGCTTTTAGCCTTTAAATGTCGTAGACCATGTCACTTTTCAAAATTTTAATTTTGGATGCGATCTTCTTGTTTTATTCAATATTAAAAGGAATTTAAACTAAGTGAAAAGTTTCATGAAGGAATTGTTTTTATTTTTTTTATTTTTGAAGGGAAAGTGAATAAGTAAATGAAAAAGTGTAGAGAAAAGGGGAGAGACGTGGCAAACCAGTCAGATTTGAAGTTTGAATTTGAAAGGGTGCTGACTGGTGGGTCCAGGCCCTAGAAGTGCATTCGGCCAAATGCCTTTGGAGTCGTTTAGCCACGGGGATCTCTGCATTTGAATCTCTTACCTCTGAATGTTGATGTGCTCCGAACTTCCTAAATTTTTGCCAAAAATATGATTCGACCGAATAAAAAAGGTGGCCGTTTTGGTCCAAATTTTTTCTGGTACGTGTCATGGAAGTGTTCAGCATGGTTCAGTGATCCTTGTGAGGTTTTGACAAGTTGGAGTTTCGACCGAACTCCCCCATACTTGTTTCAGAGCCTGCTGAATTCAGTGACAAAGCAGACATCAAATGCAGGGGTTCTGCTGGGGTAATATACTGGCAGAACCAAGAGTTTCATTTGTCATTGATAGCTTTAGGCACGTGTTCATTGATTCAAGAGTGACAGACTATCATGCCTACGTATCTTGTTGCTATAAAGGGCTAAGGTGATCCAAAGGAGAATATGGAGAGAGAAGGTCCTTAGCATAATGGATGACAAGCATCACTTCATGCTCTCTTCTATTAGGGTCATGAGGCAGGTTGTGCCGATGTCTCTAGAGGATTACTAAGGAGAAAGAGAGGCAAGGAGATCCTCTCTCTCAATGGTCGTGGATAAGCATTTGAACTTTGCATTAGTGATAATGCGAAGATCATTAAAGCTATCTTCAAGATCGAGACGCATCATTCTCTCCTTAGAAACTCTTTCTTCTAAGTTGGTACTGTTTTCTTTGGCAACAACACGTAGAAAATTTTCCATTTCTCTGTTCTTCTTGGTGGAACCATGGTGAGATCAAGCAAGGAGAGAAGGGAAGCAAGAGGAGATGGAATTTCTACTGGTGGTGAAGAAGAACAAAGTGAGATGAAGAAGAAGGAGAGGGAGAGGTTAAGAAGAGAGAATTCAACGTCCTTCGCCTCTATTTTTACTTGGATCATGCCGGAAACAGGATAGGAATGTCGGTCCAGCGCTCAGGAGCAATGGGCATGGCTAAAGAGCCAAAACCACGTTCGGCCGAACGCTTTTTGAAAGATTTTGAACAAAGGAGCCAGGTTTCGAACTTGATCAGGTCAGGTGAATCAGCTCGTAAAGTTTCGGGCTGATTGGGCCAAACATAGGTTCGCCCGAACCACTTAAGTGGCCAAATGGGCCATCCTTTCACAAGGGGGGAAGTCAAGGGTCAGGTGAGTCGTCTCGTGAAGTTTCGGGTTGTTTGGCCCAAACACAGGTTCGGCCGAACCACTAAAGTGGCCAAATGGGCCGACCTTTCACGAGGGGGAAGTCAAGGCTCAGGTGAGTCAGCTCGTGAAGTTTCGGGCTGTTTGACCCAAAGATAGGTTCGGCCGAACCACTTTAGAGGCCAAATGGGCCGATCTTTCACGAGGGGGGAGTCAAGGCTGAGTCTAGGCCATTTCTAAGGTCTTTTTCGGAATTTGAACAAAAAAGTTAAAACATGTAGATTTTAGTTCTAATTTGGATTAAGAACAAAATCTATCACATCAATTTATTGCTCAGGAATTTCATGCTCATAGAAAACTTTAAGACGTTGGCCATTTACCTTTATAGTTGTTGCAGCCGTAATCTCGAATCGTGACGATTCCTTGCGTCATGACATTGCTGATGACGAATGGTCTTTCTTCTGTGAATCATCGCGTTGTACTCAGACCCTTTTTCTCCATTCATTACTTCTCTCCTGCAAAGGATTAGTGGACAACATATACCCGAAGGAATTCACATATGATTCGAAGCAGGGGCATTATTGTCATAGAAACAGAGGACATCTTTTATGCTATAGAAAAGTTGATTTCAGCATTTTAGCACAGAAAGAGATGTCCCATCATTGTTCACCAATTTTTTAAAAGTTAAGCAAGGTTGAGGCAAAGATCTGCAAGATTATTTCATTACTACCTCAACCCTTGATTTGTCTATATGAAAGATCTCATGACTTAACCACCAAAATTTTGAAGTTATCATGCATTGGTTAGTCCAAGAGCACAACCAAATTCCATACAAGTTTACTTTTGGTACATTAATCAAACTTGACACCATGTCTAGTTTGATTAAGGAAAACTATTTAACCTAAGCACCACGCTTAAATTAAAGAGCTTATAGGAGTATGTACACTACTCCCAAACCAAAGCATACTCAAAATAGAACTAGGAAGTATGAAGGCATAAAGAGATTCACTTAAAAGAGACAAGAGCATGGATGGTGAACCAGATAGCATTTGCATTTTTTAATAATTTTTATTATTTATATGACTAGCAAGATGAGCAAGGTATAAAGAGAAAGCAAGGTAGAGACATCCAAACAAAATTAAGAATGAAGCATGTCATGAATTTCTTAGAGAAATCCACTCCCACATACTTGGATTTTGCAACATTATACAATGTGAAAATCCAAGTCTAGGATGTGAAATTTTCTTTTAAATGTACTTCATTATTGAAGGATGTTTGGTTGGACATACCTTGTGTTTTGCTACATCATTCTTTTTGTTCAAACCTGAAATGGTTAGTGACAAAAATACCCGAAGGAACAATTTTACAAATATTCCCTTGATCTCTTTTTACAAAGTCATTTTATTCAGTTTAGAATTTTGGGAAACTAGAAATATTTTTTTTTATTTTTGTTTTATATATATATTTTTAGCAAACTTTAATATAAAAGAAGAAGACTTGAGTTAGCTCCCAAAAGCGCTTAATTTTAAGACACAAGCTTGTCTTTGGGAAACCTTCAAGTTGTAACTTATGTTGGTGAAGCGGTTTCCCCTTCAACTCCAACATTTTCAAACCTATCCTTAAGCTAAAACCACTACGAGATTTGAAAAATTTATGGTAGACAAACACATCTACAACCATCCTTGCAAAGATTTTTGAAACAAGAAGAATGAAGGGGTTGTAGATCATGTGTGTAGTCATGGTCGAGGGAAGGATTGATTTGGGAGATTTCTCATTTGAGCATGGATTTGATTGGAAGATCGGAGTATAACTTCCATGCTCATTGACATCATTCTCCCTTTCAAAGAATGGGTGAGCACTTTTTTTCTCATGACATTTCAAGTCATTCTCAAGGCTTGAATGAGTCATGGTTGTTGGCGAGATTGACATTAGCTCACCCCATGGATCAAGAACTGGTTTAGATTCTAACCCTTTGATGAGAGGTCGGGAAGACCAAATGGGTAGATAATCTTCACCTATTCTATGATCAAGCTTCTCATTTCCTGTTGTGTTCTCCAAGATTCTCATGATTGGCCTTCCGATAAAAGTGAGATGAAAGGAATGTCCAGGAAGGTCAAAGATGTGGAAATCTAGGAAGATCTTGAGATCATCAACCACCACAAGAACATCATGAAGGACTCCTAAACAATCAAGGATTTGATCATTACAGAGTCTAAGGTGTTTTTGTGATTGGGATAGATGATTCTTTGATGATGTTGGAACATGGAAATGAGGAATGATGTTGATCCCAAGGCTAGGATCGTAGCAAATTTCACTATCAATGCCCAACACTTGACAGGATATTCTCCTCACATGTGTGGGCATTTTAGTTACTTCCTTTGAGGATTTGGCCTCATCCAACCATTCTTGACTTATAACGGTAGACAAAGGCTCTAACCGTTGATTATGCTCCTCTTTGTCAGATTTATGGCCCTCATGGCTTCCATGCCTCGAGTGTCTTAATGAATTCCCGAAGTCATTAAGTGGGTCATCATAAGACTTGATTGAAGGAACACATGGGGAATCATCAGGATCAAGGATGGGTTCATAAGATAAGTCAGATGTGGGCATAGAGAAGGAGAGGATAGATTTGGATTCTAAACACTTTAGTTCTTCTTCTATAAGCTCACTCGACATTTCTTCATCAAATATCCCAAGCTTTTCCTGATGTGCCATGTGGGAAGTCGAGGCACAAGATGATGTTGCTGCGGGAGGTTTCCGAAGAGATTCCTTCACGAGAGGTCTAGAAAGATGTTTCTTAGAAGGTCTCTTTTGGATAAGATAATATTGGGCATTCCCAAAACCAGCAAGATCATATGAAAGGTTAGCCTCGAACTTGAAGGAATGGTTTAGATGTTGAATTTCTTCTTCTTTTGATATTTGTGGTATTTGTGGTTCAGGATCGATGGCAGAATCTTTGGATGAGAGTGGTGGTGATTCGGCTATTGAGACTTCTTTTCTAGGGAATGGGTTTTCTCCTTCTATGGGTCCTTCATTATAAATGTTAATGTAGGGGGTGTTTTCAAGAATCCTCATGAGAAGACTCTTCCCTTCACTAACGGGTAAACACAGGAAGGCTCCCCTAGAAGTCATGTCAAGAATTTGTGCAGAATTTTTGCTAAGACCGCCATAAAATTGTTGTAACAATGTTGGCTCGGTTATAGCAAGATCAGGGCCAGATGATACTAGATCTAAGAGACGGGCCCATGCCATACCAAGAGGTTCTTTCTCCTTTTGTGAGAAAGTGATGACGTCTTTTCGAAGACAAACAACTCGAGGGGTGGGAAAGAAAGCTAGGCAGAATTTGGATTGTAACTTTTCCCACTCTCCATTTGCATCATCTACATGGCGAAAATACCATTGTTTGGCTATTCCCATCAAAGAGAATTGAAATAACTTCCACTTAAGGGTACCTCGCCTCATCCCATGGATGAGGACAGATGAACACAATTGTTCGAAGTCACGTAGATGAGTGTAGGGATTTTCGTCTTCGTCCCCAGAAAAAGGTTTGTTCTAAACCATCCTTATGAGGCTTGGGCGAAGCTCATAATGAATGTCCAATATAGTCTGAGATGAACTAGGTGGCTCCAACCTAGCGCCCGTTGGAGCACCGTACTCGAAGAGAGGTGTTTGATCCATAAGTGTGTATGTGGAAAGAAAGGTTTAAATGAAACAAGGATAATAGGACCAAAGGGTACTAGTTAAAAGCTACCGTTCCCCGGCAACGGCGCCAGAAATGCTTGTTGGTATTTCTTATGACTATTGGATAAATCCGTAAGCGCACAGATTATACCGATGTAGCACTTCACCAGGAGTATTCCAGATATCGTATTTTCCTCAGGGAACGATAGTGATCTAACTAGGATTAAAGATATGTCCTATGATGATTCAAGGGAGACTATGATAACTGGGTTGAGAGGTTCTATGTAGCAAAGATATCTAACAAGGCAACGCTGGTTATACTGGCTTTATCAACCCTTCTCTTGCAGGAGGCGATGGGATAGATCAGAAAGAGGGCAAAACTCTAACCGGACCGCGCCATCATGTTGTATTGAGGCCTTACCTTTTAAGAACTTATCTGACACACGTGGTGGAATATGAAGATTAGATAGAGTTGTCACCTTCTACTAGCATCCACAAACAATCCGCGCGATAAGCGGTTTACAAAGGCAAGATCTAGTCTAGACACCACGTCTACACTATTCTTACTACTTTAACCCTACGTTAAGGCTAAAGCACTCTACTTAAAGTAAAGCGATGAACAAGCGTGAAAAGGTGTATAACAGCTAAACCAGATTTAGAATATTAATTGCTATAATGAACTCGGATGTATCACTTATAAGTGCTGAACTTACAAGAGGATCGCATCCGCTGAGGTAGAGCTACGGAGAAGATTCCCGACAGATCCGGGGCTTTCTCCAGAAGACTTCCCTCACTCTCCTCCAACTAGCATATCACTACTACTAAGGAGTAGTTTCTCCAATGAGGCATGAGTGAGAGTGAGGGCCTAGGGGGTCTATTTATAGCTAGAGGTGGAGTAGGGGCTACTCCGGTGCCACGTCAGCGATCCGTGCCACCTCCATCAGCCACCGTAGGATGAAACCGTCATTGTAACCGTCTTAAATCAACGGAGAAGATCAAGTGGATGCATGGCGGCATGCAGGAAGTCGGTGGGGAGCTGGAACCACCATATGGTGATTTGGCCAAACCCTATGGCAGGTGGGCCCTGCCACTTTTCGGCTAGAAGCTGACCCCACTGGTCAGGGGGCCTGTGGGTGGTCTCTGGCCCCACCTAGGCATTCGGCCGAATGCCTTTTGTGGCCAAATTACCATCAACATAGGGGTTCTCATCTTCTTCCCCCCAACAAAAGTTTCTTCTGGACCATTGCTATGAGACTGGGGCGAAGCTCATAATGAACAACCAAAATGACTTGGGATGAGTTAGGCGGCTCCAAACTACCGCATGTTGGAGCAGCATACTCTAAAAGAGATGTTTGATCCATGGTTTGTATAAAAGGAAAGGTTTGATCAAACAAGGATAACTCACATGACTTAATTCTAGTTAATACAACTACCATTCCCCGACAATGGCGCTAGAAAAGCTTGTTGACACCACAAGTAGCAATCGGAAATACCGCAAGCGCACAATAGTTAATTGTAGCTCTTCACCGAGAGTATTCTAGGTATCATATTTTCCACGAGGAATGTGAAGTGTACTAACTAGATTCAAGGACGTCCTATGATTAACAAAATATCCTATGCTCATTGGGTAGAGAGGTTATGTGTATAGCAAGGATATTTGGCTGGTATAGAAGGTATAAGGACTGATTTAGTCCCCCGCAAACTGAGGCGATATACAAAACAACAAGAGACAAAACCCTGGCCCGAAGCGACTATCCTTTTACTGGAACCTAACCTTTTAAGAACCTGCTTATAACCACATGGCGGGGATCAAAGGCTAGACAGGGTTGTCACTTCCTGCTAGCATCCGCTCGAACCATGCAACAAGCGGCCTACAGACGTAAGAGAAGTCTAGACACCACGTCTACACTATACTTACTACTCTAAACTCTTGTAGAACCACAACACTCTACTAATAAAGTAAAGCGGTGCACGAATAAGACAAGTTTTATAACTACTAAACCAATGATAGAATATCAAATACTTATAGAGAAGAACTTACATCCGCTGAGGAACTCCTCGGAGAAGACTCCCGACAGACCCGGGCTTTCTCCTTGAGACTTTCCTCACGCCCGCTTGTCAGGCATAGCACACTGGCAGAGCTTCGCTAAGCTACTGGAGAGTGGACTACTCTAATGTATCATGAGTTGAGAGTGAAGGTATAGGGGGTATTTATAGCTAGAGGTGGAGTAGGGGCTACTCTAGTGCCACGTCAGCTATCCGTGCCATCTCCATCATGCTCCATATGATCAAACCGACCTTTCCACTACCTTAGATCAACGCACTAGATGAAGTTGATGCATGTAGGCATGCAATGAGGCGGTGGGAGCTTCGTGGCGCCTTGTAGGCCCATAGGGTGTAACACCCTAAAATTTCATTTCTTGAAAATAGGATTTAATTGATTTAATTATTATTTATGGTGCTCATGAAAACATAGGAAACAAAACTTTTTATGAAATTAAAATTTATTAGGAGGTACAAACATGTTTGAGCATTCATGCTGGTGCATTTTGTTTCTTGTCTTGATTGGAGGTTTCAAACTTTAAAACTGAATTTCAAAATGTGTTTTGCAAATTGGCTTTGAAGTAAAAGAAAAAGAAAAGAAATAAATGGAAAACTCTCCCCCATCCCTATCTGGCCCAAAGGCCCAGCTCCTCTCTCCCTCACCCTCCCTCTGTTCTGGCCCGGAAGCCGTTCCACCGGCCCAGCCCACCCCCTCCTTTTCTTCCCTCCCCGCGCGCAGGCCCAGCACCGGCCTCCTCTGCGCACGCCAGCAGGCCGGCCCGTTCCCCCCCTCCGAATCGGACGCGCCGATAGGTAGGCCCCACGTGTCAGCTTCCCCTTCTACCTTCCCTTCTTCCTCCTTCCCCTTTCCTTCCCAGCGCCGAGGCTTTCCCTCCCTGCCGAGCTCGATTGACGCCGGGGTGATCCCCTTTCCAGCCTTGGCACCGTCTCCGGGCTATAAGTAGTCGAGCCCTGCCTCCCACCGCCTCCAGTTCGCCCTCCCCGAGCACCACAGAACCACTAGAGCGCCGCCGCCACCGAGCCGCACCCTAGCTCCGCGCCGCCGCAGTCGAACCCGCCCCGGTCGAGCCCCTCCGCTTCGTCTGATCGCCGCATGTGCCCAGCAACGTGGTAAGGGAGCCCCCAAGTGCTCCAGTTTTTCCTCTCTGTCCCTCTCTCCCTCTGCTCTTGTTCCCTAGAGCCCCGCCGGATGAGCAGAGCCGCAACGACGAACCCGCCGCCGTTCCCGTGCTTCAATCGGTACAACCGAGAGCATCTTCGAGTTCGCCACGTCCCCCTCGTTCTCCCGGTGCCCTTCTCCTGCTCTCTCTCGCTCTCTGCACCCCTGCATACGCTCGCTAGAGCCGTCGTGTCGCCTTTGCACGTGGACCGCTCCTCTGGACCCCTCTCAGCTTCAACCGATGCCCAAGACGCACTCGCCATCTCCTCCTCTACCTCCCCATGCCTTTCCCGTGCCGAATAGTGGCCTGTGGCCTCGTTTCCGAGAACGCCGGCGAGCTCTCGCCCTCCGGCCATGGCGCGCCGCCACGGGAGCACCGCCCCGGCGACCCTGCCTCCCTCTCTCTTTCCCCCCTTCTGTTCTAGGCCGTCCATCCGATCTTAGACGGCCGGGATTAGATCCTCGCAAAGGGGTACGTCCCCGGTCCACGGTGGACCAGTGGACCAGGTCCTGTGCGCGGTCCACAACCGCTCTCGTGCACCCGCCCTGTCCCATGCTGACACGTGGCAAGCAGCAGACCCTGCACTGCAGTCCCCTTAGCGCACTCTCTGGTTTACGCTTTCCTCCATCGAAAACGAAAACCTTCTCGGTTAACTCAAAATACGTTTTCTCTTAATTACAGATCTGCCATCGATTTTCAAAAGCTTATAAAAGTTGCGTTTCAGATCTGATTTGATCCATTCAAATTACGTTAGATTCGTAGAGCTTTTATCTACATGTTAAAACCATAATCAATTTTTTTTGCAAACTTTTAAAATAAATATTTATTTAATACTTTTCAATTCCAAGTTTAATCCCTAAAACTCGTTTAAATCATATCTTCTCCGTTTTAAATCCGTTTCGATCCGTTCAAGTTGCGTTGGCTTCGTATCGGCATAACCTTTTAATTAGCGATCTTTAATACCATGTTAATAGCTCTGTAAATTTATGGTTAACTCCTAACTTGATTAATAACTATGTAACGTATTTTATACATAAAATATCGATGCTTTCTCTTTTTGTTTTCGAAATCCAAATACAATTTTGACCTAATCTAATAAAGGTATTTCTTTGGAATACTTTATCCACTCTTTTATATAGTTAAAATTGATAAATCTCATAGTTCTCTTTTATAAAAGAAAACCTTTTGGTAGATGTATCTCGATCTTCGTAGCTCCGATTATTGTGTTCTTCGCGACTGTGTGATCGTAGAGTTGCGTAGATCGCTTTTTAAATCCTTTTCATTGATTGGTGTGTTGTTCTAATTAGCCATGTTTGTATGCTTTGTATGATCAGATGCTTGTGTGGTGATTTGTTAATTATTGTCCAATCGGTGAGTTTTACGTTGGAGATCAAGGAGAAGAAGTTGGTTTTCCTGGAGTTCTTTGAAGACTAGAACTAGAAGAAGGATCTGTTTTTAAGGCAAGTATTATATGGGATCTCCCTTGATGTCCTATTCATGATGTTTTTAAATCAAATCATATGCATGTGTCTAATCTTGTTACCATACGACTTACCTAGATTTGTTACCCTGAACCTTGGAATCCTATGGGTTATCTTTGCATTATGGGTAGTATTGCTAGTGCTCCTTTTTAACCAAGCATGATCTTGAATCTTGATTAATGACTATATGAACTAATAAAGTAAAACTTGAATTTTTAGCAACATAGATTTAGGATCCTATCTGTCAGCAAAAGCTGGGACATACAGTACAACCACAAGCTATATGGCTCTGGCTTGACTCAGTATTAGGATTCTACTGGTTTGTGACAAATTACCCGAAAGGGCGCAAGAGGGGCTCACCTTAGTTCCCTCGTAAGAGGGGTGGTACTAACCATTGAGGAAACGAATAGCGGGTTGTTACCTACCAGTGGAACCTGTGAACTGTCTCGTAGTGTACCCTACTCCACTTCCTTGGTAGAGGTGATGGCATATGGGGATCACGACTTGTGGGTAAATATGTACACCTCTGCAGAGTGTAAAACTATTATAATAGCCGTGCTCATGGACACGAGCGGCCCAGAAAACTCACAGAACTTTGGTTACTTGTTACTTATCTTTATGAATCACTTTTTCATGATATTATGTTACTTGTTCATTTGTTTATATGATCATGCAGTTTAATTTGGGGACTTAAGCATAATCTTGATCTACCACTTGTAAAGTTTTGCTACAAATTAAAAATGCTTATCGCAGTAAACCAGTGTCAACTTTTTGAGCCTCATGAACCCCATATATGCTTGTTGAGTATGAAAGTACTTACGCTTGTTTATTCTTTTCAATCTTTGGATGAAAATCCCGGATGGGTACTAGTTTGCAAGAGTCTCGAGCAGTTAGGCTTGTGATCAACCAGTCAGTTTTTCCCTGTGGAGTGGAGTCTTCACCTGAAGATCGGAGTGTCTTTCCGCTGTTTGCTCTATTAAGGTTATTTCTTTGACCTTATATGTTATGTATTTAAGTATTGTCTTTTGATATTACCTTGTTCTGTAACTATATATGAGATTTGACTTCCTGGGATCACATATAGGGTATATCTGGTTTTGTTCTTAAAACCGGGTGTGACATAGGGGGGGTCGTCTGACTCCCCTATGATAGGTAGGGACATCCCCCTTCTTCTAGAATGTGTCCCCACTGGTCAGGGGCTTTATGGTGGCTTCTAGGCCTCTTGGGAAGGTCGACTGACCTAGTCTAAGCCCCTCCAGGTTCCTTCATTCTCGTGGAGCATGGAACACATGTAGGTGACATGTTCTAGAAGTGTCATAGTGAATTGTGGGCCCATGAATCTAGGTGCTTTGATCTTGATCCGTTGAGAGAAAGCACAGAGTGGATCCAAGGGTGGATCTTCACTCTGGAGGTTGTCACATGGATCCTGAGTGCATGGGAGCCCCTGGTGGGCCCTTAGTGGGGTTGGCCGACCCCCTAGGTGGGTCCCATAGGCTCCCATGTCCCCCTTTTGTCATCATCTGCACAAGAACACTCAAGGGACATGTGGAACTTATTATTTGACAAAATGTGTTCATTATTTGTTACTTTTCCTTTGAGATGGAGCCTGTTGACGGTGTTTTAAGCATGTAAAAGAATGTCATATCTACCGTCAATAGTATCCAAGTGGATAATAGCCATGCCATGCAAGTTAGCTGATTCCAGGCATTCTAGAAAGATGTTTGAAGAGATAATATTTCCAAGATTTGGAACTCCAAGGATGGTAATAAGTGATGGAGGAACACATTTCACTGACAAGAAGATGCACTTATACCCGAAGAGTCATGGAATCCGTCACAATGTTGCTACTCCATACCGTCCTCACAAGTGGCCAAATAGAAACCTCAAATAAGCAGATAAAAAATATTCTACAGAAGACAGTGAATGAAATGGGAACAATATGGAAAGATCGGTTATCTGAAGCACTTTGGGCTTACCGAACTGCATACAAGACACCCTTGAGCATGTCACTGTATCACGTGGTATACGGAAGACCTGCCATTTACCGGTAGAATTAGAGCACAAGGCTCACTGGGCTATCAAGTGTTGGAACATGGATTTTGAAGTCGCTGGAGAGAAGAGAAAAATGCAATTAGTAGAATTACAAGAATGGAGAGAAAAAACTAATCACAATTGAAAGATCTATAAAGAAAGAACCAAACGATGGCATGATAAGAGAATCAAGGAGTTTGCACCCAGAGATAAGGTATTACTTTTTAATTCCAGTGTTAAGTTATTTGGATTTGGAAAGCTATGAAGCAAGTGGGAAGGACCATTTACGGTGGTGAACACATCATCACATGGAGCAGTAACTCTACAATCGCACGAAGGTACGTTATTCAAGGTAAATGGTCACCGTCTCAAAAAATTTCTAGAACCTTCTCAACCGCCTGAGGTAGTTGATGAGCTTAACTTTAGCATTTTAGCTTAATTATGCAACTACCATTCTCCGTAACGAACTAATAATCGAAACTTTTTTTATTGGGAAATACGCGGATCATAGAGCCTCAAAGAGAAAGGCCACCCTAAGGGGATGACATGTGGGGCCGTCGGCCCTATAGGGGGCCAGGCCGCCACCCATTTGTGCCTCTCGGTTTGTTGCAAATTTTGTGTGCAACCTTCTACACCCTTCCTAGCTCTTATCCCGTTGGTTTAACCAAAAATCTTCTATTAGTTCGTGCATGCTTATCAGAGATAGATCTAAACTCTACTGCAAGCCAAAACCCATTATAAATATGCACCCATACCTCCTTCTCCATCAAAGCCTCATCATCTCTCCAGTTAAATTGTCCCTAGTAGAATAGCTCCCATGGCCGAAAAGGAGATGGTCGTCTACGGTGCCAACTTGAGCAAGAAAGAAGACTAGCTAGCCATCGTTCCTGCTCAGCCCAAACCTCTCGCCACCATTCCACCCAAGCATCTAGCCGAAATACCTCCGCGCTGATGCTACGAGCAGGCCTACCATGTCCAGGAGCTGCCCACTCTACCATCACCTCCCGCAAGGCTGTGCTAGAAGACTCGCCATGAGGATCGCTAGTCACTCTTCCTCTAAGTACCAAGTTGCTACCCCCGAGGGAGAACAAGAAGCTCAAGTCCTCCAAGACCAACAAGTTTGGGGACATTACTTGTGTAAAGTATGTGTCAACCCGCTCGTCCTTCAGAGGAGTACATGTGACCTCAAGCCAAGTCTGCTACACCGAGCCCAGGCTAGAACCAAAGAGATCTGCATCCGCGCTAACAAATGAACCCAAGCGCGGAAGAACCACCATTTCTATGCTAGAAGAAAGGATCACCTCACTCTCCAGTGCCATCAACTCTCTTCAGTCAGAGGGCAAACTTAGAGATACGACCATGGGCACCTTGACCAAGCTTATAGAGGTCAACGTAACAGAAATCGCCCAGCTGAAGAGAAGCAATGAGAAGCTTAGAGTCATGATCCAGGCGAACAACAATGCTTAGTTATCAATGTAATATGGCACGTCTTAGCTAGGTTTATTTTTTTAGATTAAAAAGTAGGTTTGTCGTCTTCTTAGTTAAAGCAAGTCGTTAGCTCAGTTGTTAGAACGTTTGGTTAATCATAAATAAAATGTCGTATTATTTTTCATGTTAATGTCTATGTTATCTACTCCACTCTCTATTTTTGGTATGTGTGTTTTGTCTCCACATGTTATGTAGAAAAGAATACAGGAAAAACAAGTGTGGGGGATACACACCACGACCACAAAATATAATTCGCTCGGGAAAATAATGCAGTTTGGAAAACAATCAAACAAAGATCGCACTCGACAAAACAAACCCCGAGAGGCCTGAGCAGAGGGCCGGCTGGCTCCACCTATGGCCGGCCGGCCCACCACCTCCATCTCTCCTGGCACGCTTCGTCCATGGTCAGGTTTGAGCTAAAGACAATACAAATACATATGTTTCACTTACTGTTTTGATCCGAATTGAAAATCACATGTTAAAATACTTTTAAAAGGATAAAAAGATTGTTTAAATCATGGCTGGAGAATAAACTTGCATAATACTTTTTCCATAAGTCATCTTACAATTCATTTAAAAGATATCATGATTACTTACGATGTTTCAGAATAAGATATAGTAAGATATGAGAAATTGATTCCTAATATATCATCTTTGGAGCATTTTATTCTTTAAATTCTAAAAAAACCTTTGAAAGATTGAAAGTTGTGTACTTTTCTATGCTCCTATGATCTAAATTAATTTAAATAAAAAGTAATTTTGTTTCATATGTTTGAACCACCCTCTTCAGAAGAGTTGTATGGGGCTATATAAAAAATATGTAAAAATAATCCATGCCAAAAGATGCATGGGAAAATAGAGGGAAATAAAAAATGGATACGTGTCCGATGCACCCTCAAGAGGAATTAAAAAGGGACAAGTGTCCGACGTACCTCTGAAAAAAGAGAAAAAGAAAGAATGAGAAAAAAGCCCATACTTCTTAGAAGGAGATGAGGACAGACATGAGAAGATATAATAAGAGAGGAATGATTACAATTAAAGTATTCTAATCTAAGGGAATAGCAGAGTATCTTCTTAAATCTTTTCCAGGATTTCTTTTCAAAAACTTGACAAAACTCTCCATAGACTTGATTGAAACAGGAAAGTGATCTAATCCAACTATTCTGTTCTTCAAACACTTAAGATTCATGGTAGACATTTTTTATGACATGGGATAGTGTGGGGGAGCTTGTTGATGGTAGTTATCGTACAATATAAACCATCAACCTTTCTCACATAGCACAAGAATATCATAAAACATAAGGTTATTACTAAAAAATTCCACGAGTTTTGGTAATTTATATTTTTCCAGGGATTAATTCAAAAAAGACGGAAAGAGGGATCTAATTGCAAGAAATTGATGAAACTTAACGCCGAAGGAAGCGTGCACTAAAGGACTTAGGAAGGATCTGGAAAACACCCAAAGAAAGGAGAGCCCGCGTGGCAAACGCATGGGGTCGCCCGACCCCACCCCTGGCCGGCCGATCACCTAGGGGGGAAGTCTCTCCCCTTCTAAAATCTTCCACCACCGCCTCTAGGGAGTCATCTTGGCCCTACGTGAAGTTGGTTTGATCCAACGGCTGACGTCCATCCCACCAAGCTATAAATAGGACCTTGTATCCCCCTAGAAGAGAAGCCAGCTGATCAAGAGCTGAAGAGGATGAAGCCCTAATTTCCTATATAGTAGATCTAGGCTAGCAATCAAGAGAGATTAGTTCAATCTAGAGCTAGTTTTGTTTAGAAATTAGACATATAGAGTTGGAGAGTAGAGTTTTGGAGGAGTTCCATCATATCGGTGCTTCTTCATCGCTGTATTCTTCGGGATCAAGTCATCTTGGCCAAGATTTGCATTCTGAGATACCCTGATAGTCAACTTCTGGTTCAAGTAAGCAACATTGTTCATATTGTTCTACATGTTTGCAACTATTTTTGTGTACTTTGATCTTGATAGCTTCTCGATTCAGGTAGTAATTCATAGTGTAGGCGTGGTGCCTAGGCTAAGTATACTTGTGAATGTCCCCTAATTTTTCGGATAACAGTAGGTCGTGAAGGTGACTTATAGCTTTGTTGATTCCTCTATAATCGATTTCCCATAATAGGTTTGGCAGGCATATAGTTGCTTGGTAGGAGAGAACTCTATTTTCTACTCTTATTTGAGTCATCGCCCTTGCAGATCATAAAAGACATAGCTTACCAATGACCAGAATTAGATAGTCCTTGGTTTCTTTCTCCTTGTATCGTTAGTTTGTAGCTTGATTATACATTGGGTTAAGTTTATAGACTTAGTCTTCCTCACAACACCATTCCTTTGGGTTCGATATTAAAACTGGATTACTCTCGATGAAGTGCTACATCAGTATTATATATGTGTGCTTGCGGATAATTAACTTACTCATGTACATCTAATTTATACCAACATCTACCTAAGTGGAGAGCACATACCAAATTTGAAAGGAAACACAACAAAGAGAGTAATCAAACCAGAGCTAGAGAAATACACACCAAAGATTGCTTGAGATATAGAACTTGGCCAACAACATGGGCATATCCATGGAGAGGTCCACATAGATCTATTATGGGTAACGAGAGAATTTGAAACATCCATAGTCACATACAAGTATTCAAGACGCAAGCCTTTGGTCGCCATTGAACAAGAGTATAGAGATTTGCCAACATACATGCGACAGTTGCATGATTATTACTCTGTGGATACTGCTAGTGAAGAATGTGTCTGTTTTGAAGTTTGTATCCCTCCCGGACTGATTTTTAATCATCCTAAAGAAATGGTGCATACTATTTATTATGAAGACCTCTTTCAGCTCTTCCAACGACGCTCGATCGATACACAGATTTAGATGTTATGGTCTATGTAAGTACCGTACCCTCACAACATTATAATAAACTATGTGATCTGCATTTGAATATATCCTATGTTTATTATGCAAGTGTATGGCAAAATGGTGCCTAAAGAGGCGATCGCACAATATAGATTTCTTGGACCCCATATTTGTAAATGAGACAACATGCACCACCGGTCTTCAAGATGACTATGTAGCAACAAGTTTGAAGATTCAGTTTGAATGTATGCTCAGAAACAAACAAAAAAACAAACGTACTCCTACCCTACAACTGTGAGTATGTGTTCTTGACCCTTATTTTATTGTTTCTTTTCTTGATATGTCATTCAATAACATGGGCTTTGTGATTGCAAGAACCATTTCATCCTCGTAGATATCTATCTTCAAGATTCACATATGTAATAAGGAGGGAGTCAGAGACTACCAACTCGACAATGTTGGCACGATCATGTTTATATTGGCAGGAGGAAGTACAACATGCTTCCGAAGCTTATTTTCCAAGGCGCGGCTGAGAGTTATGCCGAATGGAGTGAAAGTCCTGAGTGTCTTTGGTTTTCCGTCAGACAAGATATTCACTTCACTGTTCTTGCTTGTTCCCCCCAGGGCTATCTTCTTTCCTTTTGGATCTGCCTCTTGACCTGTGATCCATGAGTCCCATTGTAGATAGCATCTTCAATACGAGTGGTTGCTTCAATCAAAGAGCGTGGTCATCGCATGGAAATCGAAATAGTCATGGTATGTGTGGGACTCAAAGAAAAAGCCACTTTCTCTTATCGACACCCTAGTCAAAGTGTTGAATAAGTAAGTGAACCCAATATCACAACACTTTCTAATCACATAGGATATTGTAATGTCTTTGACCTTCACACTTCATGTACATTGTCACATAGAATGTAGGCATTACCTAATTGGAAAAATCTCAATAGAAAGATGCAAAAAGAAATGGAGAGTCCCATTTAGTGTGAAGTATATGGAGGATCTCAAGACCCTAGATCAACTAATGGGGAACAACAAATTTGCGGGTTCTATGTGATGTGGGCAATGCTTGTCTACTTTGGCATAAAAACACAAAAAAGAGATGAAATGGTACGTAGGCTTCCCATTTCTATTGTTTTGTCTTATGTGTGTTCATGTCAATATCATCTTGCTTCAATTACAGCACAAAGCAAACAATCACAATAGTTGCCCAAGAAAGAATCATTCTCTATTGTGATGGACAAGATATTGACCAAGAAAGAATCATTCTCTATTGTGAAGACTAAGAAGTTCAAGGCGTAGTACGGAATAGACCGCATTGATAGGCTATTGTAATTGAAAGTGCATCTAGTCCCTTAGTGTGTTTTGGATGATTATATGACAACGCGATTAAAGATCTAACATGTCTTCTAAGTGATGGACAGGTACTTGGTTATCTCACAAGTGTTTGGTGATAATTTTTAAATCCATAATGATGTATTGTTGTATAAAATAACTAGATCAATTGCAAGACAACAATGCACAAAGAGTTCATGAAAAAGGCTTATCTATTGTGGGACACCCATGATTCATATGGAAGAATATTGATCGGTCAAGATTTGTCTCACAAGTGTTTGGTTCAAATGTTCAAAGCCAAAATGATGGATTGTTTTATGAAATATCTAGATCAAGCACAAGACAACAATGCAATAAGGAATTCATGAATAAGACTTATCTATTGTGGGATATCAATGACTCATGCATTTTATTCAAAAGGATTGATGTATCACAAGCTTAATGAATGGTTCAACACAAGATATGGTTTGAGAGGCTTGATATGGTGAAAATAGAAAATAAAAGGTCTACGAGGTACTAAGCATGGGTGAAGGGCAAGCGATGGCTTGGCGGCCGAAGAACCTAGCTAGGGTGAAGAAGGAAGTACATGCATTTAGTTGAGGTACCAATCAAGCTATGATGATCATATGTGTGTGAAGGATCTATTGGATTGATTGATGGAAGTGACTTGGTGCATTTGGATTTATCTACACTTGATGAATGAACTCAAGTCACATGCTCAAGATGGCTATGCTCAAGTAAAAGGGATGATATTAACATGGTTTGCATCTTCCCATCTAGAAGATTGAAAGAAGCGGTTTTGGCTCTAAGAAGATCAACTCAAAACGATTTAACTTCACTCTTTCATTTGAACTTGAGTTTATAGAAAAACCGTACTATTAAGAGGGATGCATCATGTTGATAAACAATGTTTATTAAGTGCTCAAGCTGACCCATGTGAGGTATGAGTGAGATAGACTATAAATAGAAGCTTGGTGGCACTGTTTGGTAAATACCAGACGTGTCTGGTATGGGGGCAACTGGTTTTTGAACAAGGGAATACCTGATGTGTCCGGTATCCCCAACGGCTCTAAAACGGCTAGTTTTTCTTGGAGGCTATAAATACCCCGAAGCCCTCTCTTGTGAGGGCTGTTGATTCTGCTGGTTACTACACACTTCTTTGAGCCTTGCAAACTCTCCCTAACCCTCTCTTAGTGAGTGATGGATGCTAATTGAAAAATCTCATTAGTGGGTTGAGCGAGAGCCTCTTGAGCACTAGAGCATATTGTTTATTTCGTGATTCGCATTTGTTACTCTTGGACCTTCGGTCCTAGACGGTTAGGCATCACCAAAGAGCACCCAAGAGCTTGTGGTTTGCCTCGGATCGTTTGTAACGATTGATCTCACCGTCGAAAGGAAAGAGATCAAATTAGTGGAAGGAGCAAAGGCGGTTGGAAAAGGTTGTGGCTAGAGACGACCTTCGGGCCCTCTAGAGTAGGATCCTTAGTGGGTCCGAACTTCGGTAAAACAATCCTCATGTCTCAATTTGCATTTCATTTGATATTTGTGATCTTCGTGGTTGTTTGAGCTTGTGTGCAGGTTCTGAGTGTTCTTCAAGTTGAATAATAAGCACTAGTAGCCTGTTGGATGTTGGGAGAAGAAAAAAGGATAGTTTCTGAGCTTTCCATAGAATCCATGAATATCGGACGTGTCCAGTACAGATACCCGACGTGTCCAGTATTAGCCCTTTGTGCCCACTTTATCTATTCACTGTGCTAATCCTTGTGGTGCAGGTTTTGGGGACTTAGAGTTGTTTCACTTTATTCATTTACTCTGTCCCTGTTTAAAATAGAGTGTATCACTTTGATTTGGAGTTTCTAAGCAATTAGAAACTCCTTCACTAATAGTTTCCGCATTTAAAGTTGAAATTTTTAGAAACGCCTATTCACCCCCCCTCTAGGCGGCATCCGAGGTCCTTTCTGTAATGCGACTCTTAATTCGATACTTAAAGTTTGTTTTGGAACTTTTGTAATATAAATGTTGATGGTTTTGTATTGTCGCTGATCCACAACCACCTTCAAATTGATATCAAATTGTTCGAAAGCAACCACCTCCACCTGAAGGACCGGAAACGGCGACCAGAGGGGGTGAATGGGAGCCAAATAAAAATTCCTTTTGGAAGATCTTGACCCTTGTCCCAAGCACGACCCAAAGCACGAACTAGGCTCACGACAAACAAGTCAGTGGATGTTCTAGGAGATGTCCTAGGAACAAAGTGGAGCTAGCCACGAACCCGGAGAAAACAATCCGTGAAACAACCAGAGAAAACAGCACACCACAGGAGGCTCCGGACTACCTTAGTCAAGACCACCGGACCAATGGAAGTGGTCCGGTGCCTTTGGTACTGTGCACAGCAAGGCACCACCGGACTAGTCCAATGCCTCCTTTGAGAAGTCCGGAGCTCACCCCAAAAACATGTGCCTAGGCTCCGGACAACTAGTCCGACGCTCACCGTCGGACTAAGGGAAGTGGTCCGGTGCACACACTTGCCACAGAGCAAAAACCACAGCAAGCACCCTGGCTTCGGATCAGTCGTCCGGAGCTCACCGTCGGACCAATGGCTCTGGTCCGACGCTCTGAACAGTCAGACGGCTTCCTGGGACTTGACCACCGGACCAGGGGCCTATGGTCCGAAACCTAGTCAAAGTGGTATGGAGGTTAGTCCGGAGCTCACGTTCAGAAAACTGTTCTTCGCGAAAACGGATTTCTCTCCGCCAAATCTTCCCAAAACTCAACCAAATGATCACCAACTGCAACCAAACTTTGTAGGCATCAACCTAGTGCAGTTGGGGAGCTATCCCGAAGAAATCATCGCTCAATTTGGAGAGGATAAAGGAGAACACTCGGATTTGGGGGAGAGGAGAGCAAAACGAAGAACGCCACAAAGAAATCGCCCGATCTACGCACTCGTGAGGTTTGAGGAGAATTCCTTTGGTGCAAAGAAGCTCCTCACGATTACAAACAACTTGGTTCAAGTTGAGTTTGCAAAGCTACTCTCAACAAAGATAAATCATCTCGGGAAAAAGAGAGAGCAAAGGCAAAGCGGGAAGAACACAAGCAAACCGGGGACACAATCATGAAATCGAAGCCACCATGGCTTACGGAGGTTACGGCCTCCGATTCCTCGCAGCAAAACTAAGTTCTTACAAAGGTTGGTAAAAACCTAGGGATCTCAAGAACTAGAGAGAGAGAGTAGGGGCAAGTGATTAGGGTTCAAGAGATGGGATGAGGGATACCCCTTCACCCCCCACTTATCGGGCTTTGGCTATTTCCCAAAGACCCCCCTTGATACATTGAGTGAACTACCTAGCCTAAGCATTGCAGTCCAAGCTCCGGAAAATATCTCCCACATTTTGAATGGACGACCCCGCTTCCTACCTGGAGTTTCCGTCGCCTCGACGCAACCTCCAGGATTCCGCCATGTGCCATCCTCGCTTCCTCTGAAGCTCCGCCTAGGTTTTGAGGCCCAAACCCAGGAAACCCGCCACCGGTAGCTTTGGGCTCATGTACCGAACCCCGAGTTTTGAGGCCCAAACTTGGACACTGTTTCTGCACACGTTTATTGGTAAGCCAAGACAAGCACACCATGAGCACACGTTTCTGCACACCACAAGCCGATAGACAAGCACACGTTTCTGCTTTCGCAGAGGTTAGAGTAAGCCACTCAAACTGAAACACTCACGTGTTGGTCAATCACTCATCATCAAAGCTGAACATACATGGGTACTTATCCACCATGTGTTCACACCACCTCCCCGACCTCCCACCCCACCACCTCCCCTCCAAATGAAAATAAAAAATAATTATTAAAATGCAAATTGTGAAAATTGTATCACTACGGGTTCAAAGAATACCAGCAGTGATATAAAATCTACACTGCCAGTTAGTTAAAACAATAGAAAATGATGTCTCAAGTATCACTGCCGGTTTGTCTCACGTAGATTTTGTAACACAATCCGCCAGTGATACTTGAGCCATCATTGCTGGCTTGGCATAATCGGCAATGATGTGATCAGCTCATCACTGTCTAGTTGGTTATGGTGGTTCAAAATCCACTAGTGATGCCTACTCTGGTGTAGTGATAGCTTTCGCAGTCTTTGCATTAACACCAATGTGAAGCTTAGGCGTCTCGCCAAGGCCATAGTAAAAAGGGATGTCTTGTCTCTAGCCTCTCCATGAGCATTCTAAGCCCTCATAATAACTTAGGCACTTAGGTTTGGTTTGTTTCATACAATTCATTTTCATCAATATAATTGTTAGATATAATGTGGGCTTGACCCATTAAACATTTAATCTAATAAAACTCTATGGTTCAATGTGCATTGAATGGTTTAGAACCATACGGGATATTAAGTGAAGAATGAATCAACTTAAATGATTGGTCTTCCACTGGTTAGTTTAAGAAGTTGAGAAAAGAATAGTTGGCTGCCACACGCGCATGTGTGCCGCCGTTCCTGACCGGGCTGTGGGCGTGGGCATGGGCGTGGCATGGCGAGGCAAGCATGCAGCGGCGAGCGGGCGTGTGTGGCTTTAATTATTTTTGTTGGTTACATTCCATAATTCCATGGCTTTAATTATGGGAGTTACCTATAACGTCCGAGCCTTGATTACAGGACTTTTCCCGTAACGGCTGACCCTTCCGCTTCCTCTCCCGCAGACGCCACTAGGAGACCCTTCTCCATCTTCCTGCTATCGGCTATAAGATGAAACCCGTCTTCCTCAGTTAAGCTCTCTTGGAAACAACACCACATATCCAGTAACACTCGAGCTTCTCCGTTCCATCTCCTGCCTGCAGACGAGGTTGAAGAGTTCGCCTGCTCGGGTGAAGGGCGGTAATCATGTTTTTGGGGAGTGTCCATCGGCGACATGACTACTCGCTTTGTTCACTCCTTCCTGCTGGTTTTGGTGCTCCCGTTCCTAGCTTTCGTTCCCGGCATGACATCGAAGACCGGCACTGTGACCTTTCTAAACGGCATCGAGCGGGACAACTACTTCGACAAATGCTATGTCGACTAGCGTAACCGGCAATGCCACTGGGTATATATGTTGTTGAAATAATCATGCTTGTATTTTCTAGTATCGTCTACATGTTTGCAACTGCTAGTGCACATGAACATATACATGTTGTCATGAACATTTCGATTATTGCTATTTTATGGATTAAATTACTCGTTAATTTGCCTAATATTCCAACAATCGAGCATGTCCCCTCAATAAGGAAGAATTTGATTAGTGGATCTTTGCTTTGTCGTGATGGTTATAAACTTGTATTTGAGTCGAATAAGTGTGCTCTCTAAATTTGGAACTTTTATTGGTAAAGGCTATGGTAGCGGAGGCTTGTTCCGCTTGTCCTTAACTGATGGTGATGTGAATTCTGTGAACCAAGTTACTCATGATAATGTGCCAGATGTGTGGCATTCTCGTTTATGTCATGTTAACTTTGGATGCATGTATCGCTTAGCTAGCTTAAATTTAATTCCGAAATTTGATTGGGTCAAAAGTTCTAAGTGCCACACATGTGTTGAATCACAGCAACCTCGTAAGCCTCACAAGGCTGCTGCGGCGAGGGACTTGGCACCGCTAGGACTAATCCATTCTAACTTGTGTGAGATGAATGGAGAGTTCACTAAAGGTGGTAAAATATATTTCATGACGTTTATAGATGATTGCACTAGATTCTGCTATGTGTATCTATTAAAAATAAAGGATGGATCATTACATATTTTAAGATCTATAAAGTTGAGGTACAAAATCAACTTGATAAGAAAATCAAACTGTTGCGGTCTGATAGAGGTGGAAAGTATTTCTCAAATGATTTTTCTGAGTTTTGTGCGGAACACAAAATTATTCACGAGAGAACACCGCCATACTCACCACAATCCAATGGGGTTGCTGAGAGAAAGAACCGCACTCTAACAGAGTTGGTGAATGCCATGTTAGAGACTTTGGGACTATCTAAGGAATGGTGGGGTGAGGCGATCTTGACAGCTTGTCATGTTTCAAATAAAGTGCCCACTAAAAACAAAGAAGTATCACCATTCGAGGAATGGGAGAAGAAGAGATTAAATCTCTCTTACCTACGAACTTGGGGTTGCTTGGCTAAGGTAAATGTGAAAATAAACAAAAAGCGAAAGCTTGGACCAAAATTGTTGATTGTATTATGCTTGGTTATGCTATGAACTGTGCAGGTTATAGATTTTTAATAATAAATTCTAAAGTGCCTGACATGGTGGAAGGCATGAACATGAAATCAAGAGATGCAACATTTTTTGAAGATGAGTTCCCTATGAAAAATACACCTAGCGTTTCTAGTCATGATTTTGAAATTATTCCACAGTTGCATGATTCGATAGAGCACTTTGAAATTGAAACCCATGCAATTGATCATGAGGATGATAATAATATAGTCACTCGCAAGAGTAAGAGATGGAGGGTTGAAAAATCCATTAGTGATGACTTTATTATGTACCTTGTGGATGATACTCCTAAGACCATAGAAGAGGCATATTCATCTCTTGACGCTGACTTATGGAAGGAAGTAGTGCAAAGTGAAATGGACTCTATCATGTCTAATGGTACTTGGGAGGTGGTCGATCATCCATATGGATGTAAACCTGTGGGCTACAAATGGGTATTCAAGAAAAAACTTAGACCTGATGGTACTATTGAGAAGTACAAGGCTAGGCTGGTAGCAAAAGGCTATACACAGAAAGAAGGTGAGGACTATTTTGATACTTATTCACTTATTGCTCGTCTAATGACTATACGAGTGTTACTTTCCTTGGTTGCCTCACACGGTCTTATCATTCATTAGATGGACGTTAAGACAACTTTCTTGAATGTAGAGCTTGAGGAAGAGATCTATATGGATTAGCTAGTTGGTTTTGTAGCAAAGGAAAAGAGGGAAAGGTGTGTAAGCTATTAAAGTCTCTGTATGGCTTAAAACAGGCTCCCAAGCAGTGGCATGAGAAGTTTGACAAAACTTTGATATCAGTTGGATTTGTTGTGAATGAGGCTGATAAGTGTGTCTATGAAAGGTCCTAGATGGCTAGAGGGGGGGATGAATAGCTAGCCTAATAAAAATTCTACAAACCACTAGATCAAAGGTTAGAGAAAGACTTAAGCGAAGCTTTTTGCTCTAGCTCTACTAGGGGTGTAAAGCCACCTATTCAAGCAATTCTAGTTAGATGAGTGTCTAGCAGACAATAGCAAGAACCTAAGACACTCAATCACAAACTAGTAAGAACAACTAACAAGAAAGCTAACTAAGAAAGATATGAAGTAATGTAAATACAAAGAGGATAGAGTGATTATAATGATGCCTTGTGATGGATGAATATCAATATGAGAACCAGTCACAATAAGAACACCAAGAGTAGTCGGGAGACAATGGTTGACACAAAGATTTTCTCCTGAGGTTCACTTGGTTGCCATCAACACTACTACAGGATTGATTTACCGTAGCGTTGGCATTTGGCGCCCCGTAGCGGACATCTTAACCGCCCGCTTCGGTAAACTGGTGGCCAGCTTGGGCAGCTGGCCACTGCCTTGCCCGCTACGCTTATTCCATTTACCGCAGCGGGCCACATAACCCGCCCGCTGTGGTAAATGACGATTTATTGCAGCGGGCAACATAAGGTGCCCGCTGCGGTAAATCGATTTACCGCAGCGGGCAGATTATGCTGCCCGCTTTGGTAGACTCTCATTTACCGCAGCGGGGTTATCCCCTGTCCTATAAATAATAGCAGCCCTCCCTCCTTCTTCACCACGACTTCTCTTCCAAAACGTGGGGGGGCGGGAGGTTTTGCCCGATTTTTTCACCAAATCTTCAAATTGAGTTTTACAGCTTTGATTTGGGGGAGTAGGACATGATAAGAGGTACATGATTGCTCTCGCACCCCTCTTTCTCTCTCGTTTTCTCACTTTTTAGTGCAATTCCTCATGTGGATCTAGATAAGAGGTACATGATTCCACCATGCATGGATCTAGATCTAGTTTGTGTTTTTTAGTCTAGATTCTTCATAAATTCATGTACTAGATATATAAAACCTGTGTTTTTTAATCTAGATTCACCGTGTGATATATATAGGTGCGCTAACGTTTTGCCTTGATCTCTCATCTTGAAGGACTAGAAACGGCGACCAGAGGAGGGTGAATGGGAGCCAAATAAAAATTCCTTTCGGAAGATCTTGACCCTTGTCCCAAAGACAAACCAAAGAGAAAACTAGGCTCATGACCCACAAGTGGGTGGATGTTCTATGAGAGGTCCTAGGAACACAGCGGAGCTAGTTACGAACCCGGAGAAACCAAACGCAACACAGACGGAGAAAACAGCAGCCAAACAGCGACCTTCGGACCCCTTCAGTCAGGACCTCCGGACCAATGGACAAGGTCCGGAGCCTGGTCCGCAGATAGGTCTGACGCTCTCACCTCCTGTCTCAAAAGCATGCAGGGAGCACCCTAGCTCCGGACACCTGCCTCTGGACTAGTCCGGTGCTACCTTCGGAGCAATGCACAAGGTCTAGTGCTAACCCTTCCCTTACCAAAAACCATGCAGGCAGCACCCTAGCTCCGGACGTCCACCTCTGGACTAGTCCAGTGCTATAGCCTGAAGGGTTGACTCCCTGGTCAAAAGCCACCGGACCAAGGGAAAATGGTCCAGAGCCTAAAAGCTGAGAAGTCCGGAGCCTAATCCGATGCCTCGGCTGCTTGGCGATCTTACTAGTCAAGACCACCGGACCAGATGTAATGGTCCGGAGCTTATGCCAAGTAGTCTGGAGGCTAGTCCGAAGCTCATGAACAGAACGGCTGAAACCCGCGAAAAAGGTTTTCACTCCGCCAAATCTTCCCAAAACTCAACCAAATGATCACCAACTACAACCAAACTTTGTAGGCATGATCCTAGTATAGTTGGGGAGCTATCCTGAAGAAATCATCGCTCAATTTGGCTTAGAGCAACGAGGAGAGAAGAGATTTGGGGGAAAACTCAAGAACTAAGAACTCCACAAAGAAATCACCCAATCTACGTACTCGTGAGGTTTGAGGAGAAATCCTTCGGTGCAAAGATGCTCCTCACGATTACGAACAACTTGGTTCAAACGGATTTGCAAGAACTACTCCATAGAAAAAGATCTCAACTCTGGATCAAAAGAGAGCAAAAAGCAAAACACGAAGAACACAAGCAAACGGGGAGAATCGATCAAGAAACTAACTGTGCCATGGCACTTAGAGAGTCAGGCCTCCGATTCCAACCCAAAAGATTCGCAAGTTCTTACAAAGGTTGGAGAGATCAACCTAGGGACCTCATGAACTAGAGAGAGGTTCCAGAGAGAGAGTTAGGGCAAATGATTAGGGTTCAAGAGGTGGGATGAGGGATACCCCTTCATCCCCTACTTAACGGGCTTTGGCTATTTTCCAAAGACTCCCTTAGATACATGACCGAATTACCTAGCGTTAACACTGGATTTTGGTGTACTCAGAATGACAGGTGGGCTAGTGTGAGAAAAGGCTGCCGAAGAACAAGTATTCAAAGGTGTTCGGCAAAATCTATGTGGTCGGTTAATTCCTAAAGATTCGGCAATTGACTACATAATCGGCTTCTTCGAAGAAGGTGGTTTTGCGTCGAAGCAACGAAAAGAGGCAAGTAAAGAGCCGATCGACAACGATAGCCGTAACAATTGAGGCAATAAGGACTCCGAAGGGAAATAAAGTCGAGATATTGTGTTCTTTTCTTTAAATATATTGTGATCGTATCCTTTTAGGATTCGTGTCATGACCAGGGTATAAATATAAACCCTTGGCCATTGTAAAAGTGTCCACAACCAAACCAATACAACCAGCCCCGTGCCAACTTCGAGTCCTTTGTCGTGTCATCGAGTTCTTCGAGAGGAATCATCGATCTGTCGACTTCCGTAAGTCTTGGCAACCTTGTTATCATGTCTAGTATCATGCGGTGGATTTAGATATTGATGCAAGTAGTCTTGTTTATTATCAATGATCGTGCGGCGGATCTTTGTTCAATAATCAAGAGGTCTTCGCTTGTGTTTATTTATATGTAAATGTCGTGCGGCAGATATTTGCTTGTATGCTTAGCAAAAGCAAGATAGTTATCGGCTCCTATAGATTTGGCAAGATCTACTGGGTTCATTAAGTTATCGTGTTGCATGTTTTATATAATCTTTACATATTTGCAAACACTCTTTTGCTCAATCTAGATTGATACGGTTCGACTGTTGTTAGTTTATATAGATCTATCTACGTTATGATGAATTGCTTCCATGTTGTTTCCATGAGTAGATCTTATATCTATAAATAGCCGAATTAGTTTGAATCTAGATTGTCACGTGTTGCGGGTTCATGCATGCTATCCATGTTTAAGCTTTGATGACGCTGGGTGTCGTGCAACAGATGCAGGCTTTAGATTAGTTCAATCATGTTTGCTTATATGTTTCCTTCATCATGGACCCCAATTCGGCTGATTGCTGAGATTGGTTATGCTTTAACTTATAGTCAATTACAAGTCGTTCGTACGTCCTTTTTTCATGCATACACGTTCGGTAATCAGTGATTTGCGTGTTACATGTTTATTTTAGCCGAACGTTCCATAAAACCTGTTGGCAGATAGCTTTCATAGTTGTATGTCGTTGTAAGTGGCTTCAGGGTCGTACATATAGAACTGTCTGGTATCAACCGGCACGTTCCAGTTTATATCTAATGACTTTCATCCCTTGTTAGTTTCAGGTCAAACTGACTGGCACGTTTTCGGTTCTCGAAGCACCTAGACACCCGATTGAAGTCACGCTTTCCGACTTGCTGTGTGTGAGACGTAGTACATCACTTTTTGTGTCAACACCTAGCCCTAAGACATTGTAATTCAAATCGGTAACTCTCAACCACTCATTTGAATGGACGGCCCCACTTCCTGCCTGGAGTTGTCGTCGCCTCGACACAACCTCCAGGATTCCGCCACGTGCCATCGCCGCTTCCTCCGAAGCTCCGCCTAGGTTTTGAGGCCCAAACCCAGGAAACCCGCCACCGGTAGCTTTAGGCTCCACTACCGAACCCCGAGTTTTGGGGCCCAAACTCGGAAACCGTCCTCTAATGGTTTTGAGGCCCAAACCACCAAACCGCTCGACTCGAGCCACTTGTCCTCGACTGGTCGGACTCGGAGTCCCATGAGCCTCCGCCCGACCCGCTCCTCCGTCGTCTTGATTCGGTCGACTCGGTCTACCTCCATGTCTTCTCGCACTCGCCAGTGCCAAGTACTAGCCACCACAACTAGTCTGTCGGCGCCCATGGTCCCTCAGTCTGAACCCCACTTCCGCCCTTCACCGCTCTTAGTCCATCCGCATGGCAAGCCTCTACTCGACCTTCTCCACGCCATTGACCACTGTCACTAGGCATAGCACCTGCACACCACAAGCCGATAGACAGGCACACATTTGCTTTCGCAAAGGATTAGGGTAAGCCACTCAAACTGAAACACTCGAGTGTTGGACGATCACTCATCACAAAACTGAACATACATGGGTACTTATCCACCATGTGTTCGCACATCTTGTTGGGGGCAGAGTTTTTGCCCAAATTTTTCCACTAAATGATCAAATTGAATTTTAGAGCTTTGATTTGAGGAGGAGAGGACAATAAGAGGTACATATTGTTCTTCCACACACCTCTTTCTCTCTTTTTTCTCACTTTTTAGTGCGATATGTCTCATCATGTGGGTCTAATTATCTAGATTCATGAAGTAGATCTATTTTTTATATAGCAGTTTGTTGTTTTGTCGTGTGTTAAGCTACGATGGACAGGTCTGAATGGACGTACCACATCGATAGAGTGCTTGATCTTTGGTACCTTAGCGAATTGAGGAAGTTTATATAAGCTGTGAAAACTCATCATGCTAGTTTGAAGCGGACGACAACCATATGTCCATGTTCTAAATGCCGGAACCTGAGAGGCTACCTAGATGGTACGGTGCAATCACATCTGATTGTCAACGGTTTTATGGAGGGTTACACGGTTTGGACTTCTTAGGGTGAAAGTCTCGATGTGAGTTGCGGTGTATCTGGAGTGAGCTCGTCGATGGCGACGGTGAAGAACCAAGATCATGTTCGACCACCACCACCTTCGGTGCTAGTGCCAGCCGCCACCGACGATGGCAACAATTCTTGTGACTATATCACAGTGGATGAACTTCTCGAGAACATTCCAGAGGATGGTGCCGATGACGATGACACTACTGAAGATGCTACTTTGAGGGAACCCGAAGATGTCCAACTCTTTGAGGACCTAGTCAACCACATCGACGAGGATGACGTTATGTTTGGCAGCCCAAAGTGGTTGGAGAATTTTAGAGATATGAAGCAGGCGGCAGTTGATCCTCTGTATCAGGATGGTGGAAAATGTCCGGAGGGGTGCACGACGCTCCGTTTCAACCTCCATCTATTGATGATGAAGGCTCAACATGGTTGGTCAGACATTGGCTTCAATGAGCTGTTATGTTACCTTGCTACGACGTACCCTACGGGTAACAAGGTTCAAGCTAATACATATCGAGTGAAGAAGTTGATCCGTCCAGTGGCGATGAAAGTTAGAAAGTTTGATGCCTGCCCTAACCACTACATCTTGTACCGGGGCGAGAAGTATGAGAACATGACTAGCTGTCCACACTGTGGATTTAGTCGATACAAGAGGAATACCGGTGCCGCATGGATGCAGAGGACATTCTTCCGAACAACAAGAAGAAGAAGACCAGTGCTGCGGCCAAGCAGATCTCGGCTTAGCAAGACGAGGAAGAAGAGGGTTACACGCGGAGGAAAAGCCCCGTGCTATCTGTGTGGTACCTACCTATGGTCGATCATCTGAGTGCACTGTTCGGGAATCCAGAGGATGTGAAGCTGATGTCATGGCATGCATCTCCTGATCGGGTCAAGAACGATGGCAAGCTATGACACCCCTCCAATGGACAACAATGGAAGGATTTTGATAAGGACTACCCTAAGTTTCGTGACGAGCCCAGACATGTCCAGTTCATGTTGAGTACCGATGGGATGAACCCATTCGGTGAGCTAAGCAGCTCGCACAGTACTTGGCTGGTCATTCTTAGCATCTAGAACCTACCTCCCTGGGTGTGTCTGAAGCATAGGTACCTTATGTTGACTATGCTTATCTCTGGACCGAGGCAACCTGGCAATGATATAGATGTCCTCCGAGAGCCGGTCATGGAGGAAATGCAGATGCTATTCGATGTTGGTGTCGAGATGATGGATGTGTCCAAAAAGGAGAGCTTCACACTTAAAGCCATCATCTTTGTCACCATCACTGATTACCCCAGTCTCTTCTCACTATCGGGGCAAATCAAAGGGAAGACTAGATGTGTAGCTTGCATCGACAGGACTTGCTACAGTTACCTTTCGAGTTCCACCAAGATGGTCTACACTCGGCATAGAAGGTACCTCAAGGCCAAACATAGGTATAGAAGAAGTGATATGAATGAATACTTTGACAATAAGGATGAGCCACAATGACTTCCAATGCCGCAGACAAAGTGGGGGCCAGAGGTGTATGAGATGGTGAATTGCGCCTCGACTTCCCACATGGCACATCAGGAAAGGCTTGGGATTCCGGATAAAGAAATGTCAAGTGAGCTTATAGAACTAGAACTAATGTGTTTAGAAGCCCAATCTATCCTCTCCTTCTCTATGCCCACATTTGACTTATCCGACAAACCCATCTCTAAACCCATCCTTGATCCTAATGACCCCCCATGTGTTCCTTCTTTCGAGTCTTATGATGACCCACTTAATGACTCTAGGAATTCATTAAGACACCAGAGGTATGGAATCCATGATGGTCACAAATCTGACCAAGAGGAGCATAATCAACGGTTAGAGCCTCTGTCTACCGTTGTTAGTCAAGAATGGTTGGATAAGGCCAAATCTTCAAAAGAAGTCACTAAAATGCCGACATATGTAAGGAGAATATCCTGGCAAGTGTTGGGCATTGATGGCGAAATCTGCTATGATCCTAGCCTCGGGATCAACATCATTCCTTATTTCCATATTCCAACATCATCAAAGGATCATCGATCCCAATCACAAAAACACCTTAGACTCCCCAATCGTCAAATCCTCGATTGTTTAGGAGTCATCTATGATATTCTTGTGGTGGTTGATGATCTCAAGATCTTCCTAGATTTCCATGTCTTTGACCCTCCTGGGCTTTCCTTTCATCTCACCTTTATCGGAAGACCAATCATGAGAATCTTGGAGAACACTTTAGGAAATGAGAAGCTTGATCATAGAATAGGTGAATATTATCTACCCGTTTGGTATTCCCGACCTCTCATCAAAGGGTTAGAATCCAAACCAGTTCTTGATCCAAGGGGTGAGCTTATGTCAATCTCACTAACAACCATGACCCATTCAAGTCTGGAGTATGACTTGAAATGTGATGAAAGTGCTCACCCACTCCTACAAATGGAAGATTCTACAAATGAGCATGAAAGTTATTCCCCGATCTTCAAATCAAATCCATGCTCAATTGAGAAATCTCCCAAATCAATCCTTCCCTCTACCATGACTACACACATGATCTACAACCCCTTCATTCTTCTTGTTTCTAAACTCTTTGCAAGGTTAGTTGTAGATGTGTTTGTCTACCATAAATTTTGCAAATCTCGTAGTGGTTTTGGTCTTGAGGATAGGTTCGAAAATGTTGGAGTCGAAGGGGAAACCGCTTCGCCAACATGAGTTGCAACTTGAAGGTTTCCCAAAGACAAGCTTGTGTCTTAAAAATAAGCACTTTTGGGAGCTAACCCAAGTCTCCTTCTTTTCTTTTAAATTTTGCTAAAAAATATATTAAACAAAAATAAAAATATTTCTAGTTTCCCAAAATTCTAAAATGAATAAAATGACTTTGTAAAATGGGATTAAGGGAATATTTGTGAAATTGTTCCTTTGGGTATTTTTGTCACTAACCATTCCAGGTTTGAACAAAAAGAATTATGGAGCAAAACACAAGGTATGTCCAACCAAACATCCTTCAATAATGAAGCACATTTAAAAGAAAATTTCACATCGTAGACTTGGATTTGCTCATTATCAAATGTTGCAAAAATCCAAGTGTGGGGGAGTGGATTTCTCTAAGAAATTCATGTCATGCTTCATTCTTAATTTTGTTTGGTTGTCTCTACCTTGCTTTCTATTTATACCTTGCTCATGTTGCTAAGTCTCAGAAATAATAAAAACTAAAAAAATGCAAAAATGCAAATGCTCATCCGGTTCACCATCCATGCTCTTGTCTCTTTTTAAATAAATCTTTTTATTCTTTCATGATTCCTGATTCTTTTATGAGTATGCTTTGGTTTGGGAGTAGAAATTGTGCTTCCAAAAGCTCTTTAAATTAAGCATGGTGCTTAGGTTAAATATCCTTCATCATCAATGTCGTGACACATGGAATTGTCACGCTTCAAGATTACGGCTACGATACCTTTAAAGGTAAATGTTCAATGTCTTAAAGTTTTTCATGCACATGAATCACCTGAGCATGAAATTGACATGATATATTTTGTCCTTAATCCAATTGAGAACTAAAATCTACATGTTTTTAATTTCATGTTCATTTTTCGTGTTTGACCTTAGACATAGCCTACACTTAGCCTTATCTTTCACCATGAAAACGTTGGGCCCATTTGGCCCCAAAAGGAGGTCAACCGACCTCCTCTAGGAGCTTCAGGGTCTGACATCATATAACTTGACCTGTGGGACCTTGAATCCTGGCTTGGTCGAGCCAAAACTCACCAAAGTGAGGTCGGCCGACTGGGGTTTTGGCCCTTCAGCCATGCACGTTGCTCCTGAGCGTTAGACCAACATTCCTATCTTGTTTCCAGCACGATCCAAGTGGAAATAGAGGCGAAGTACGTTGGATTCTCTCTTCTTAACCCCTCCCTCTCCTTCTTCCTCCTCTTACCTTGTTCTTCTTCACCACTAGTAGAAATTCCATCTCCTCTTGCTTCCCTTCTCACTTTCCTTAACCTCACCATGGCTCCACCAAGAAGAAGATCAAAAGAGCGATATGGAAAAGCGCCTACGTTTTGTTGCTAAAGAGATCATTACCAACTTAGAAGAAAGGGGTTCTAGGAGAGAATGGTTCGTCTAGGTTTTGAAGATAGCTTTAATGATCTTCGCATTATCACTAATGCAAAGCTCAAGCGCTTATCCAAAGTCTTTGAGAGAGAGGATCTCCTTATCTCTCCCTCTCCTTAGTCATCTTCTAGAGCCATCATCACAACCTGCATCATGGCTTTGATAGAAGAGAGCATGATAATGATGTTTATCACCCCTTATGCTAAGGCCATGTCAAAAATAAGACCTTCTCTCTCCACCTTCTACCTTGACATACCTTAGCCCTTCATAGAAACAAGATACTTAGGCTTGATAGTCTATCACTCATGAATCAAATAACTTATGCCTAAGCTATCAATGACATATGAAACTCTTGGTTCTGCTGGTGTCTTACCCTAGCAGAACCCCTGCATTTGATCTCTCTCTGTCCTGTGTTACAGTATGCACTGAAACAAGTATGGGGGGATATCGGTCGACACCCCAACATACCTTTTGACCAGATCGACCATGGAATCATGATGTACACGGTCATGACACGCCCTACGAAAAAATTGGACCTCATCGACCACTTTTCTGCATTGCCCGATGCAGGTTTGGGGCCAAACAGCAAAACTGACAGAGCAGAAGAACATTCAGAAGGTAAGGGATCTAATTCGGAGACTGAAGTGGCCAAACGACTCCGAGGTGAGGTCGGCTGACCCCACCAAGAAGCTCCAGGCCCACCAGCCAACATTTACTCAACCTCAACATACTTCCTATCTGGTTTGCCACATCTCTTCCCTTTTTCTTTTATGTTTTTATTTGCTTAACTCATTTCTCTTATAAAAATAAAAAATAAAAATAAAAATTTATTTCTTCATGAAATTAATTGCTTAGTTTATTTCCCTTTTTAATATTGAATAAAAACAAGAAGATCGAATTTGAAACTAAAATTTTAAAAGTGACATGATCTATGACATTCTGAGGGTAAAAGCGTCATAAAGATGAATTCTTGCTTTTACTTATGCTAGTGGGAAAATGTCTTGATAGGGAACCATATTGACTAAGTTGTTGATTAATGTGATATAAGTTCTTGGCTCATGATTCATACCCTGTCTATTTAAAGTGCTCGGAGATTAATTTTTGAAAACGTCATAAAACCATAATGTCACTACTCTATAGTGAGAAAATTCCTACCAAAGTCGTATATGCTCTTTCATGATATAAGCTTTCTACATAAGTTGCTTACTTTGTGTTGAGTTTGGTCAAGTTTTGTGACCCTTGTTGAGAGATTTATCATGCTCCCAAGATCAAGATTACGTACACGCCACATATAAATGCTGCTTCTACACTGGAAGTACACAAAAATATGTCTTACATTTTCCACATAGTTCGTGCTCCACGTTCTAATAGAAAATCCTCTCTCTCCAGTATGTGCTAGTAAATGAGACATAGACTATGCAAAATTATGAAAAATATGAAAAAAGTATATAGGGGCACTTGATGTCCCAAGTTTTAGAAAAATGATGAGCACATCAAAGCTCATAGAAAAAAAATGATGAGCATATCAAAGCTCCTAGAAAAATAAAGATAGCTATGTCTCAAAATAATAAGTTAGAAAGAGAGACCTTATCAAACAAAGGAGTATTGATCATTAGCCTTTGTTCACACACTTGCACATCTTGATCTAAGAGTATGACACTTCTCTCCTTGGATCTAGAATTTGACTTTACAATATATGCAAGGTATGTTTGCTACATTGTTTATCCCTACCTAAGCTCCACATAAGCCATTTAGAATTAGGAAGATACAAAAGAAGGCAGCCTCATGATATGCCTTGGTAAGGATTCATACACCTTGTGAGTGATCTAGAGTGCTATATGAGGAGTAAGTTGACTTATGAGCTTTCTTTTGAAAAACTTATCAAAAACTCCAAGTACTAAAATATGATTTGGGAAGATGACTTTGCCTTGAGAACTATTCCTTTTCTCAACCTCTCAATGATATATGTTAGCCAATACCACATATCCCACTTGTATGACAAAATGTCTTGAGTGAATCTTTATGCTTGCTTTATACTTTGAATAGCATAGCCATGTTTACTTTTATCCTTTACTCGAGGATGAGCAAAGAGGTAAGTATGGGGGATCTTGTTGACGGTAAGCATGACCCTTATTGTCACTATCAAAATACCGTCAACATCCTCAGATTTGAAGAAAGGCAAGCATATCATAAGCATACTTTATCAAATAACTAGTTCCACATGTCCCTTGAATATTTGTTTATAGGTAATGACAAATGGGGGCATTTGGGAGCCTGTGGGCCCACTTACGGGGTCGACCGACCTCCCTAAGGGACCACTCAGGTCTCCCATGCCCCCATGATCCAAGTTCACCTGCTAGAGTGAAGATGCACCCTTGGATCCATTCTGTGCTACCCCTCCACGGCTCTAAATCAAAGCACAAGGATTCATGGGCCCACAAATATATCAGAAACATACCAAACTGTGCCAAGGGGACCATAACATGTGGGCCAGGCTCCACACAAAAGGAGGAGGCTAGAGACCTCACCCCCAGGTCGGCCGACCAGGGATGTGGGCCCAGAGGCCACCTACTTGCCCCCTGAGCAGTGGGGCAACTTCTAGAAGGAAGGGGCAGGTCCCACCTGCCAGAGGGAGGTCGGCCGACCTCCCCCATGTGCCCAAATTCCTCCCCGAGATCTCCACTGCCTTCCTGCATACCGTCATGCATCAACTTGATCTCCACCATCGGTTTAAGATGGTTACAATGACAGTTTGATCATATGGTGGCTGATGGAGGTGGCGCGGATCGCTGACGTGGCACCGGAGTAGCCCCTACTCCACCTTCTACTATAAATACCCCCTAGGCCTTCACTCTCATTCATGCCTCATTGGAGAAACTACTTAGCTTAGCGTAGCTCTGCTGTAGTGTTATGCTAGCTGGAAGAGAGTGAGGATAGCCTGGAGGAGAGCTGGGCCTGTCTGGCGTCTTCTCCGAGTTGTACCTCAGCGGAAGCGATTCTCTTGTATGTTCAGCACTTGTAAGTGATTCCTCCGAGTTCTTTATAGCATTCAATATTCTAAATCTGGTTTAGCTGTTATACATCTTTTCGCGCTTATTCATCGCTTTACTTTGAGTAGAGTGCTTTAGCCTTTAACGTTGGGTTAAAGTAGTAAGAATAGTGTAGACGTGGTGTCAAGGCTAGATCTTGCCTTTGTAAACCGCTTATTGCACGGAATGTCAGTGGATGCTAGTAGGAAGTGACAACCATATCTAGTCTTCGTATTCCATCCCTTGTGTAAGATAAGTTCTTAAAAGGTAGGGCCTCAATACAACATGATGGTGTGGTCCAGTTACAATTTTGTCCTCCTTCTGATCTATCCCATCGCCTCCTGCAAGAGAAGGGCTGATAAAGCCAGTATAACCAGCTATACCTTGTTAGATATCTTTGCTATATCGAACCTCTCAACTCAATTATCATAGTCTCCCTTGATCCATCATTGGACATATACATAATCCTAGTTAACTCACTTCTCGTTACCTGTGGAAAATACGATACCTGGAATACTCCCGGTGAAAGGTACACTTGACAGCCATACGCTTGCGGTCTTTTACCTGTTTGCCACTTCTGGTGTCAACACGCACCAAGATTTTTGAAGTGATGACCTTCAGGCTTTTCTCTTAAATGTGGTAGCAATGCTTGAATAGCCAATTCAACTAATTGGCTATTAGGTAGGTTCAATGTGAGGCAAAGGCTTCTAGCATTCTTGAATCTTGTAAGGAAATCCAAACATGTCTTGTTATTCTTCATTCCCATGCTGGTCAGGTCTATAAGCTTCTTTTCCCTAGTTCCAGTGAAAAAATATGTGTGGAATTTCATTTCTAAATCATCCCATCTAGTCACAGAATTAACAAGAAGTGACACATACCACATGAAAGTTGGTCTATACAATGATAGTGAAAAGAACCAGACTATGTGAGCTTCTTCGACCGATGCAATGCCTAGTTGTGCAAGATATCTGCTGATATGTTCCATAGTGCCAACATCGTCTTGCTCAGTAAACTTAGCAAAATCCAAATCTCTCTAGCGAGCAAGGGGATCAACTCAATTGAACCACTCAAGATAAGGATGTCTATAAGAATAAGTGGTGCTTTTCTTGATGCCAAACTAATTCTCTAACATATTGGCCATCTTGCGCAACAATTCAACATTCGAAGAAGAACCCTTGTATCCAGGGTGACGAAGCATATTCCAGTGTCCATATTTACTTACCTGATGATACCCAAGATAGTCACCTCCAGACTAAAAATCAACATTGCTTGCAAGTGGACTTACTAAAGGAGAATTTTTTTGAGCCAATAATGGTGGATGAAAACTTGTTCCAAAATTAAACGCTAGATCAGTCGGCTATTGTTTTGTCCCTCTAGCACTTCCTTCACTTGTGGGATGACCACCATTACTTTGGGTTACTCCAGCAGTTCCTCCATTAGAAACCTTACCGTATCTGTTTGAGAGGTGTAGACCCGCTAATAGCTAGTTCACCATGATCAAAATAGGCAGGTCCCATATAAATATCTTGTTTTAATTTGTCATCGCATCATGAACTATCTAGTGAAGAGCATATTTGAGCATTTCCTTCTAAGGTTGCTCTCCATCATCTGTTTCTCTAGGCATCAAGATTCTTGGCAACTCCATCTTTTATATCACTTTCTCCCAAATTCTCTCAAATGACATTAAACACTTAGTTTTGAGTTCTTCACATGCTATTTCAATGATAGCCATATTTTCTTTAGAAAGTTCTTCTAAAGTAACTGTGAGGATGTTGTTATTAGTTTGAGCTTCTTTGAGCTAAGCCATAGCATTAACGATGATTTCAAGTCCCATCAAGCATGCCAAAGAGCGTGTTGATGTAAAAAAACTATTACACCAACATGCCTCATAGGCTAAAAGTATTGTGATGATCCCTAAGGTCTTCAACAAGTTGTTTCACCTGATATAATCCAAGGCGTGCCCGTCAATATGACCTTGCAATTTGACATGCTGGTATGATTCTAGACAATTCTAATATATATGGCCCAAATAGCCAAATTATAAGGCTACCAACTAGATAGTCGATATCCTAAGCATGAATTAGGAAATGGGCTATCTCTATCAAAATAGAGCCGATGGCATAAACCAAAAAGAAATTTATATCTAGATGAGAATATTACACCATGAAGCATTTAGATATCTTGACCGGATTACACTATGCATAAGAATTAACTATACAATTCATATATGCATATTGACAAGCAACCTTTCTGTTCATCTAATTAAGATTTATCAACCGACACTAAATCTAAACAACTTTAGTAGCAGGGATCGATCTGAGTCGTTACAACTGTAATAAAGCATTAAAAAGAGATTAACAAATATTATTTGCATGATCAATCAAGTATTAAGCTAGCACACATAAACTAGTTGGGAATCTCAAATAATACACACTACATTTATCAAATCATAGATGATCAACTAAAAAATGGTCGATATCGAAATGTTATACAAACAAAGTATATGTTTTAGTATCACGAACAATGTTGGCTAAACGATGACATCTGAATCCATATGAATCTAACATTGAGGATTGGTCGATGCCGTTACAACCATGATAGAAGCTTCTAGAAGAGATTAATAGACTCTAAACACAACACTTAACATACTTTTGAATGCGTAACAAGTAAGACATAGGATTGAGAAAAGAACGGTGGACCTATCATATTTTATCATGATATAAACAAATACCAAGGAGCAAAAGAACACAGTAAATGTTTAAGATCTATAATTTAGAGTCGATCTACCTCAATCTTAATCGAAAATATTGTTATAATTAATGGAATATGAATTATAACAATAATGATAACTAAACTGATCTAACATGAACAAAACAAGCTCAATTCAAATTAGATATATTCAATAACCATTGATATTATATTACATAATAGAGTCATCTACAATAAGATCAACTATAACTAACTCATATCATGAATCATAAGAGTGATTCATAAGAGATCGGTCAAAGCCGTTATAGCCTTAAAAACGATAACACGAGTCATGACGGTACTTAGCAAGCTATATATCAATCAGGGTCGTTAAAGCCTAACTTGATGAAGAAATTAAGTGTCGTTACAACCTAACTTGATGAAGAAACTCGCTAGGATCATAGTTTTCTACTCCTAAGGGTTGGCGTGAAGCCTGTTTGTACTCTGGATGTCGTTTTACAATAGCTGGTGTTACATATTTCTACCCTATGCTAAAACTAAGTCATAGTCAAATATGAAGACTTATTATCAAATATCAGAGAATAAACTAATCCTTCTATAATTATAGATAATTTGAATCCTACCTTTTCCTTTCTTATAGAGATCAATATGTTTCACGTCATCTTTAATCACAGATCCCTTAAATATTGGAGTTGAAGTGTCGGTCCCATCAAATCTTAAAACATACCCTATCTTTGGCAAATAGCTGATCTTGAGGAGAATAATTGATCCCCTATAAACTAGTCGATGCCAATACTTAGTCAACTCTAAAGAACAATAACTTTGTGCCCCTTGACGCTCAAGATCCAAAATTTGGTGTAAACAATGTCAATGACATTTAAGAAGAAAAAACACAACTTAATGGCAATGAGACAAATCTTGATTTTCAATGGCACGCACAAAGATATTGTAAAGTTTCAATTGCACATATACATACTAAATTTTCTCATAGTAGTATCATTATTGTCCGAATTTTCGTAGAGTTAAATACATAAAAAACACATAGACATTAAGAAAAAAGAAAGAAAACATAACAAGTAAGTATCCGGCCATCACTTGACATGTCACATGTGGGCATGAGGTCAGGCACTTTTCTAAGCTAAGGCACATCACCTTAGTCTACTTTTTTCTCTATTGTATTGTGCCAGTAAAGTACATTCTCTGCTGCGTATCCGTGGTATGTGAAAGAAACAAAGAAAAATATGAGAAGAAAAAATAAAAATTGTTATGAAATATTAATGTGGATGTCCATAACCCCTATACCATCAAAGCTACAACCTTTATGCTCAATGGTGTAACTCTCCTAGTATCAATTCTTGTAACTCCATCACTCATGTAAAGCTATATATAAGAGGCCTTATGTATCATTAATGGATACGAGAAAAGAGAACAACTCATTTTCATCCTCTCTTCTTCTATTCTACATATTCTTGATAGTGAAACTAGTTATTATATAACACATTATCAGCACGACTGTCTCTAAAAGATATGAAGAACTAGGTAAGGAACTTTACATTGATGATAATATTTTTTCTATGGTAAAACATTACTGTTTGTATATGTTTCTATATTTTATTCTTGTATGATTGTTTAAATTTTGCAATCTATATATTTTGTAGTTTACTATGTCAAATCTTGCCAAGCTTGATTTCACGGCTCTCGATATTTTGGGCAAGAATTAGTTGTCATGGGTGCTAGATGCTGAAACTCACTTGAATGCCAATGGGCTTGGTGATGCGATCAAAGAAAAAATAATGCATCTAGTCAATATAAAGCAAAGGCTTTGATTTTCATTCGCCGCCACCTCCAAGAAGGTTCAAAGGCTGAATACCTTATTGATAAGGTTCCCCTTGTTCTTTGGAACAAACTAAAAGAAAGATTTGATCATCAAAAGACTGTGATCCTCCCTAAAGCTCGTTATGAGTGGTTGCACCTAAGGTTGCAAGACTATAAAAGTGTTTCTGAATACAATTTAGCCATGTTTAGAATCACATCACTGTTACTATTGTGTGGAGAAAAAGTAACATATGAAGAGATGTTAGAGAAAACATTCTCTACATTCCATGCATCAAATGTGCTGCTTCAGCAATAATACCGTGAAAAAGGATTCAAGAAATATTCTAAACTTATTTTTTGTTTACTTGTGGTTGAACAAAATAATGAGCTTTTGATGAAAAACCATGAAACACGTTGTTGGTATTTCTTATGACTATTGGATAAATTCGCAAGCACACAGATTATACCGCTGTAGCACTTCACCAAGGAGTATTCCAAGGTATCGTAATTTATATTATCCCAAGGGAAAGCTGGCTAGAAATGATAATTAGAGAGAGATCCTAGATAGCACCTCAACTTAGTACCAACTAGTATAGAGGGGTAAACGGTATATGTGATAGGAAGGGTTGATGAATGAAGAAGCTACGGTAAAAGATACTTAGAACGGACTAGCAAGACTAGCTAGGTGGGAGGACAACGAGAAGAGTAAAGGGACTCCTATGTACTTCTCTTTACTTCAATATACTTAGCCAATTAACTAGTCTAAACACTATAGTTTGTCTCCTCAATACAAGTATGCTAAGCGAGGGGATATATCAGCAGGAGGACAAAACTCCTACCGGACCGCGCCCTCTTCTTACGGGGGCCTCCCATCCTCCACCGTTGGATCCAACTGACCCTGGAACCGTCATTGGATGGATGGTGGTGATCCAACACGTGGGGAAGGAGTATGGCGGTTGGGGGAGGCCAACCGACCTAGGGGGTGGTCGGCCGACCCCCTATGGCCAGTGGGCCCTCCCTTGACCTCCAGGGTGTGGTCCCACTGGTCAGGGACTCCTTGAGGGCTAGGTGGGCCCTATGGGTGGTCAGCCGACCCCCCTTTGGGGTCCCTGGCCCACCTTTGTTGTCTTCATGCTGGCCCTACTTGTCATTAGTACTAATTGCTGGTTCTGAGGTGTTTGCCACGCTTATCTCCTTGGTGTGGGCCCATGAATCCTTGTGCTTTGCTTGTGAGCCGTTGAGAGAAAGCACATAGTGATCCAATGGTTGGAAATCACTCTGGAGTGCTTCTCTTGGATCATGACTGAGAGTGGAGGGCTAGTGGGCCCATAGGGTGGTCGGCCGATCCCCTATGTGGGCCCCACTGGCTCTCCTTTGCTTCATTTATTCATTCCTGCACTCAAACACTCATGGTTCCCTCCCCCACTGGTTATTTGATAAATTATGCTCATGATGTGTTTGTTTATCCTTAATCCTTGGGTTTGTGGCACCATTTTAGCTATGTAAAAGTTGGTCATAATTTGTGCCAACAAGATCCCCCAAGCTTAACCTTTGCTCGTCTCGAGCAAACAATCAAACTTAGCTCAATGGATCAGGAGTTGCTACTATGCTTCATATTTCAAGAGTACTAAATCTACAACAATCATACTTCTCTTTTGAATGGAAAAGTTAGCAATAAAGATTCACCAATATTACCTTAGTCCTTCATGGGGCTTATAGCTTTATCCTTTGTCTTGAGAGGTTGAGAGATAGAACAACTTGACTTGAGCACTATTTTTCTCATTCTTTCAAGGTTTTGTAAAAGAAAACTTAGTGTTCCTCAAATGGTACTCTCAAGTCGCTCATAAGGTGTATGATTCCTCACCAAGGCATATATCAAAGTTTTCCTTCTTTCATCCTATCTCTAAAGCTTATGTGGAGCTATAGGTAGGGATCAAAGATGTAGCAAACTTACCTTGCATATATTGTAAAGTCAAATTCCGGATCTAAGGAGAGAAATGTCATACTCTTAGATCAAGATATGCAAGTGTGTGGAAACATGACAAATGATCGATACTCCTATATTTGGATGATCTCTCTTTCCTAATTTATTATTTTGAGACATAGCTATCTTTTAATTTTTCTATGAGCTTTGAAAATGCTCATGGTTTTTTTTGAGGGAGCTTTGGATTGCTCATAAATTTTTCATAGTCTATGTCTCATTTACTAGAAACAAACTAGAGAGAGTTTTTCTATTAGAGCATGGAGTATGAACTATGTGGAAATGTAAGGCATGTTTCTACGTACTTCTAGTGTAGAAGCAACATGTATATGTGGCGTGTACGTGATCTTGATCTTGGGAGCATGATAAATCTCTCAACAAGGGTCACAAAACTTGACCAAACTCAACACAAAGCAAGCAGCTTATGTAGAAAGCTTATATCATGAAAGAGCATATATGGCTTTGGTAGGAATTTTCACTATTGAGGAACATCAAAGTGTTTTTATCATTTTAATAAATAAAACTCCGATAGTCATTCTTGCTTAGAACAATATTATAGAAGCTCTTATCTTGTCATATCATGTCTCACAACTACTTAGACTTAGTTACAACATTTGCTACCCACAAAAGTTTGAGGCTCATGATGTTTTCTTTTAAGCCAAGTAATCCATACTTAGAGAAATACCAAGTTGTAAACTAAGTACTAGAGAAACATTTAGCAGAGCAACTATTCATCATTTCCAAAGGAGATATCAATTTTCATGGAACATGTGAGAGTGGATTAGAGAAAGACTTTTTTTTTCATATGTAGATTTTAAAAAAAAAGCAAAGCGAAGATATGCAAGAACTTGCATGAATATAAATGCTGAAATTTAAAAACTTACCTTAGTGGGGGAGGGAACCTCCCCCAAGCTTATCCTTTGCTCATTGCTGCGGCGGGTATGGATTTAGTTGCCGCCATGTGGCCCAATACCGTTGTTGTTCTTCTTGCATTGCTTGGATTTCTTCGGCAGTTTGCTGGGCGATGCGTGTTGTCTCATCGTGCTCAACATGTAGCTCACCAAAGGTATTGGTGAGATGATTGAATTGTTACCGCAATTCACGATGCTCCCTGTCTCATGTGGACGAGAAGGATGCCCGTGGTCTTTGCGGAGGTGATGGTCGAGGAGGCATGCCACTAGGAGTGTGCATGGAAGATGCATCGTCTTCCTCCTCGTCATAAGCTTCTCGGGAAGAACTACCTTGCTCAAGATGAACAAAGTATAGCCTCTCCTGATCTTTCCTGTCTGAACCTGCAAAACCTCTTTGTCCAATTCCTTGATCTAAATCTACTATTACAAAATAAAGATATTTTAACACATTCTTGTTACACATTCATCAATGTGTTCCTAAAAAATTTCATAGTAACACAAAACTATGTGTTACAGACCTAGATTGTAACACAAAACACTTGTTTTATAAAAATGTGTTACTGACAACAATTATAGTAACACAAAAGTTCATGTGACAAGTAAAGTGTTACAGGAATGGTACTATATTGGAACACATAAATGGAACATATCAAATATGTGACAAAGATACGCTATATAGTAACACAAAATAATGATACAACTAAAGTGCTACAGAGACACATATACATGTGAATGTTCCAATTCATGGGCATCAAGTACTCATAATGATACCACTAAAGTGTTCGTGTGGTACTCAGTGTTACAAAGAGTAGGCGATTCTAAGGATCATATAGATGCCAAAACCCACTATAAATTGTTGGGTTATGGTCAAGACGCTATAGATTTTGTGAGGTCATGAGAGGTAGTAGTTTTGGGGATAAAAACTGAAAACAAAAAACTATTAAAATTGAATGGGAAAATAGCAGAAATATTAAACATTGTTGGCTGAATCCATTAATTTGACCCTATAAATATATAAGATGATCTAGAATTTTATCCTTCTAGGCAATAAAAATAACATATTAAATTACAACTCATATTCACATTCAGATAAAGACAACTCATAGAAAATGCCATATTTATTAATTTTTTTAAAAAAACTAAATATAGATAACATAAATAAAAATATAAAGTAAATATTTATTTATCAAGAAATAATTTTTGCGTTGCTGCTAGTTTATTCTCTCCATTCATGTTAATTTCTCTGTATTTTTGTTTAACACCACTAATCCGTTACTCATTCTTCGTCTTCATTTTTAATTATTAAATAAAAAAGAAAAATCGTCTCCCTAGCTAGTCCCTAGGAGCCAATGAGCCGAGGACCCCAAATAGAACGTGAGATCCAATTTCCAATCCCGAGCTCTCGCCTCTTCTCCAATTTCCAATCCAATTCCGCCGCCTCCGCACGTCCTGCTCATCTCGCGCCGCGAGAGCTGCTCCGACGCTCATCTCACTTTGGTGATTTGTTGGCGCCCATGAGCACGGTTGGGTGGTGACGTGTGCGTGCAGGACGGTGGCAGCGGCGGGAGCACATCAAGCGGTTGCGGCGCATGCGTGCATCGGGCGACGGCGGCACAGGCACGCATCGGTGGTGGCGGCACGGACGCACATCGGGCTCAGGTCCTCAGGCACGAACTGGCATAAAGCTGTGCGGCAGCCGCGACGCGCATCAGGCGACTCTACTCGATCTCAGGTGACGTGCATCTAGGAGTAACCGGCATCTACTGCAGTTTCCACTCTCCAGCTCAGGTAACACCAATTGTCTAGAACATGATGACTTTGTGGTCGATCGTATTAAAACTTACAAGTGACAAATTAGAAACACCATGTGACATTAGCTATACTTTTGGATTTCTATTGTTTGAAATTTTCACCAAACAGGGTTCCCAATATACAATAAAAGAACAGGTGATCGACGTACTACTGTCATTAGACTTACATTGAATTTCATTTAAAAAACATCTACAGTTTTTGAGTATACCTTGTTAAACTCTCACTTTCTCCCTCTGACACTCACCACCTATCAGATTCTAGTTTGTTGGAACCTAGGTTCAGCGTCCAGCATATAATTCAATTGCTCATGATGCCTTGATGTGATTTGGCCATCTCAGTGTTGATGTGTTTTGGATTTGCTTAATATGTGGTATGCAACATACACATGAGATATTTTTAAAAATATAAAATCGACGTAGAACTAAAAAAACAATCAAAGGCACTTCCAGAACTAAGAATTAACAATGCTAACAATTATATTTTAATTTGTAACTATATATTCAATTGTGTTACTCAATATATATATATATATATATATATATATATATATATATATATATATTCTAGGGAAATTATGCAAGGAGTGATCATAAAAATACTCAGAATCAAGCGGTGCATTCTAAAAGAAAGGTATTTGCTTTCTTTTCTATGCTTTCATTTAATCTAGTCTTTTGGATTTAATATTGTTTCAAATTTTTAAAGAGTTCCATATGGTGCATTGAACCAAAATGATGGATTTCTCAAATAAAGGTATGAATTGATAAATTCACACGCTCATGAATTTAACACTTATTTATCCACAAAAGGACTTTTTTTTTTAAATAACTCATGCTACTATTTTTTCTCTTTATTAGAATAAAGAAACTTGTCAGTCTAAATTTAGTGACGATGATAATCTACTTTTGTCTCGGGAAAAGGTTATCAATTGATTTCTCTTATTTAAGAATAATAACATACTCTTAGTTCATTATATGTTGACATTTTAATTAGCTAGTAATTGTCATTTGAATGCATTTGTATTGGAATCGGTGCCAATAATAATAACAAGGAAATATCAATAGAAGGAGCGGAAGCACAAGCAATGTTTGCACTATGCTTCAATAATAATTCGAGACAATTAGAGATCATCTTGTTGTAAAGGATGAGTCATTAGTGAGGCCTATGCCCATGCCAAATGAGTAGCAATTGCTTGGCCATTGATGTTTCTATGTTCAAAGTTCAAACTAGCTTTCTATAAACTTTATATTAATGTACATATAAGGAATAATTTGTAATGTTACAACTTATATTTTCTTTGCAGGTTGAAATTATTAATGATTGAATTCCTACATCGACGTGTACAAAGAATGGATGAAGAAGCAACAAATTTATGAATACTAGTTCCTGAATTTTTCTTTTTAGGAGTCTTTGTGTGTTTGCTATTTGTAGCTATATGATTATGTACATATACTTTGATTTGATCTGAACAAGCACTATGTTTAAAGAGTGCTACGATATGTGGATCTTGTTATGATTATTGAAATTTGTAGTTTATGTGATTTTGCAATGTGACATATTATGATTCTATAATAATTAGGGCGTTATATATAGCGAAATAAATATTTGTTTCATAATCTAAATATGTTACAACAGATATAAATAAGTGTTACAAGCCATGTGTTCCTTTGTTCCATATTATGCTCTACCACAATGTAGAGGTGTTACTAGAACTAAAAAAAGTGTTACAGTAGACATCATTGTAACACTAGACAAATGTTCCAATAGATTAGTAAATGTGTTGCAAACTATGCATTCTATCATAATGTGAAGTGTTACTAGAGAGAAAAAAAGTGTTACAACAAAAACCATTATAACACTATACAAATGTTCCCGTAGATAAATAAATGTGTGACAATAAACTAGTCTATAGTAACATGGCCAATTGGAACACAACAAATAATGTGTTACTAAGAGAGCCAGTAACACTTTTTCCAACCTATAGTAACACAAGTTGGTGTTACTATATCCCTGTTCTGTAGTAGTGATCAAGGGTTAGCTTACGGGTCCTATACAACTGAAGTTGCCTATTTGGAAGAGGCACCTCAATTGTATGACCACTGTAAATCATTTTGAGTTCATTATTGGCATCTCTTTTTAGCTTTCGAGCAGCTGCAAGATATGCTTCTGAAATTACAGCTATAGGAGCAGAGATGTACACAAAGGGTTGATCACCATTTAGCAAATTCATCGATTCGACAAGACGAGTAATTAAAGAAGTGAATTGAATAGATTCATTACTCTCAATTGAACCTTGCCAAAATTCCACTAAGTATTTCACAGGAGAGATATGCATTTTGTTTACCATGGCATAAAGCAGTTTTAATTTCATGTCACTTATCAAGCTAGCATTACTTTCATGAAATAAAGTCATTTTCATCCAAAGAAGAATGAAACGAAGGGTTGGATTATGAATTTTCTTAGGTGTAGGATTTGAGCAATCTTTTAGAGCAGATATAGAGAACCAAAATTTCCTCTTATTGAACCTATGCATGGCAAGGTCTAAATCAATCAAGCATGAATTATCAAAACCAAGAGCAACAGTTAGATGATTCCATGTTAGACTATAGCTTTGATTAAAAATGTGAAAATTAATTCCAACATTAGAGATTTGGAGAGAGCATAGGAATTCTATGGTAAGCAACTCAATTCCAAGATCTTCTATTTGCCAAAAACCAGACCAATCAAGAGTAGAGAATATAGTTTCGATCTCGGTGGTCATACCTGCGTTGGAGAGAAGACTCGGATCCAATATCCTTGTATGCTCAAAAGACCGGTCCCGAAGAGAGAGATATTGTTGGTACTCTAGTTGGTCGAACCAGAGTCCACTTTGTTGATCGTAGGTCCTCATTGGGGGCACCATGAATGCCTCTACATGAGGTACCTCATCCGGCACTTCTTCTTCCTCCTGAGGGTATTCTTCAGTTTGGAGGTTCTCCCAAGTGTATCGGGCAGAACCTCCCCTTCTTCTTTGGGAAGTGCCCTTGGATTGGTGGGAGCGTCGAGATGAGCTCCCCCTGAAGGCTTGTTTTGCTTTCTTGAACAAGGATTCCATAGGGTTCTTCATTTTCTAGAGTGGAAGATGGACACAAGGGCAAGACTAGGAAGAGATGTGTATGGAGTGGATTTCTAGTTTGCCTTGTGGGGAGAAGTTTGAGCTAAGAGAAGCTTGATAAGACAAGAGATCTTCTTGTGGACTAGTGAGAGAAACAGTACTTCTCTTGAAGGCTAAGGACTTATCTTGAATGTAGAGAGGAGAGAGCAAGGCAAGGAGAGCTGTCACACCCGGTTTTAAGGATAAAACCAGATATACACTATATGTGAGCCCATGAGTCAATTCTCACATATAGCCACAGAACAAGGTAATATCAAAAGACAATACTCAAATCAATAACATATAAGGTAAAAGGATAACCTTGGGAAGCAAACAACAGATAGACAACTCCGATCTTCTGGTGAAGACTCCAATCCATAAGGATCAACTGACTGGTTGATCACAATACTAACTGCTCAAGACTCTTGCAAACTGGTACCCATCCGGGATTTTTATCCAAATATGAAATATAAACAAGCGTAAGTACATCTCGTACTCAACAAGTAAACATGGGGTTCATGAGGCTCAAAAGGTATGACACTGGTTTAACTACATAAGCTTTTAAGTTATCTCAATTTTAGCATAAGGATAACATCAATAATATCAATAGCCCAATAACCATATGATCAAGTGAACATGTATAATGAATAGCAAAACAAGTAATGGTAGATTAAAGTCATTCTGTTCCATAAGAATTCCAGGCCGCTCGTATCCATGACCATGACTAATATATTAGTTTTAAGACACTCTGCAGAGGTTGCAGAGGTTGTACATCTTTACCCATGAGTCGTGATTTACCCTTTCGCCCGAGGGGATCAGCCTCTTGACCCACTTCCAAGGAAGGTAGCCAGGGTTCACTATGAAGTTTTTTCAAAGGGGCTCGTTGACATACAACAGACACTACGGATCCACGGGCAAGGGGTATACGAGGTCTCCTCGATGGTACACACGCGCAGCGGTAGCCACTCTGGCCATACCCCGCAACCGCTCGTCAATGGCAAATTTCATGAACTGCCCCATGCGAGAAAGTGACCCTATTAATGAACTAAAGCCAGAGCCATGTAGCTCTCATGGTTGTACTGTAAATCCCGGGTGATCGCTTACAGAGGTTCTAGAGCATCTCAAAAACTGTGCTCTAGATCACCTTAATCCATGTTGCTAAAAAGCATCTTTTACTGTTTGTTGCATAAGTCATTAGTCAATGTTACATGATCATAGTTATTTTTCAAGAGCACTAGCTTGATCTACCCAATGCATAAATCCCGGTTAACAAGGTAGAAGGTACAAATCTAGGATATAACCTTATAGGATATCAAGGATACACATGCATATAATGAATTAGTGTTTATCATGATTAAGACAACAAGGATGATCCCATGTATACTTGCCTTAAAAACAGTTCCTTCTTCTAGTTCTAGTCTTCAAAAGATCTTCTAGAAAACCAACTTTTCTTGATCTCCAACGCGAAACTCACTGATTGGCCACAATCATAAACACCACACAAACACCTGTTCAAGCATACATAGCAAGAAAACATATCTATTTAGAACATTACACCAATCAATGGAAAAGGATTTGAAAAGCAAACTACGCACTTCTATGATCATACAGGCGCAAAGAACACTCTAATCGAAGCTACGATGATCAGGATACGACTAACGGAAAGAATTGCTTTTATAAAATAGAACTATAGGCTTTATCTATTTTAAATATATAAAATATTGGATAAAGTATTTCTGAGAAACACCTTTATTAGATTAGGTCAAACTTGTATTTGGTTTTGAAAACTAAAGTAGAAACTATTTTATGTATAAAGTAAATTGCATAGTTGTTAATCAAGTTAGGAGTTTAACCATGAAAATACAGAGCTATTAACATGTTATTAAATATCACTACTGCCAAGATTTATTCGTTACGAGATCAACGCAACTAGAACGGATTGAATCGGATATAAAACGTAAAAGATATGGAGAAAACAAGATTTTAGATAATAAAACACATTTAAAGCCATTAAATAAATCTAGATTTTCAAAGTTGTAAAACATGTGTATTTATGGTTTCATCATGTATATTACGTTGCTACGAATCTAACGCAATTTGAATGAGTCAAAATGGAGTTAAAATGGAGATTTTATGAGCAAAACAATAGGAGTGGCAATTTTATAAATTCATGAAAGCGTATTTTGAACTGAGCCGCGACTTTTCGTTCCTAAAACGGGGAAGGCGTATTCGGCAACTGCGCAAAGGACGGCGAGTTTATACTTTAAAAATCTGAGGGACTCTTTTGCAAAACGAGCAGGCCGAATGGGTATCGGACACAGGGATCCGTCCGATCAGACACGGACGACCCGGATTATATCAGGGGGGAGAGGGGGGTGGCGCGGTCGCCGGCAACAGAGAATACAGTGGTGCCATTGCCGGAGTTGAGCGGCGGAATCCAATCCGAGGCCACGGTCCACGATTTTCGACGCGAAAAGAACCGGGAGAGAGAGGGAGAGATGGCGAGCACGCCGGTGCTATCGGTTGAACCGATTGGGCGATGAACGCGGCGGTGGCCGCGATTGAGCGGCTCGGCGGTTCTGGTGATCTCGCGTGGAGGTGGAGAGAGGGAGAGGGGGGGTTCTGGAGCACCTAGGAGCTCCCTTACCACGATGCGGGACTCAGGAAACGATTCCAGGTGACGGTGGTGTACCCCCACGGCGAAACTCCGACGACGGCTCGGAGCTCAGGTCACGGTGGCGGCTGGGTGGCTCTACGGGGCCTAGAGCGGGCGAGATGGAGGCGGTGGGCTGCGGGGCTCAGTTTATATAGCCCGGGGTGCTCAGTAGAGAAGGAAGGGAGCAAATCCCGAGCGCCAATCACGCTTCGGCCTAAGGAATGGCGTCGGTGCGCGAGAAAGGAAGGGAGGGAGGAGGAAGAAGGAAGGTGGGGCATGGGGCTGACGTGCGGGGTCTGCCTACCAGTGAGGGAGAGGCGCTGAGCGCGTCTGTTGTGCGGGCTGAGGAGCCGGGGTGGCCTGCTGGGCCGGGGCAAGCCCACGTAGGAAGGAGAGATGGGGGAGGGAAGAGGTGGCCAGCAGGGCTGGGCCAAAAGCCGGTGAGGGAGAGCTGAGTGAGAGGCTTGGGCTTTCAGGCCAGAAACAGAGAGGGAGAGGGAGTGGTGAAGGATTTCCTGTTTATTTATTTTCTTTTGTTTCTAAGCCTTTTAAAAGAAAAATTCAAATGGTTTTGAATTCACTTTTTTGATTTTGATTCTAACCACTCCAAACAAAACTCCAATGCATAGGCATGTATGCTCAACAATGTTACTAAATCGAAGATGAATTTTAATTTTAATAAAAAGTTTTTATTTTCCTAAATTCTCATGAGCATAAAATTCATAAATAAATCATTTAACTATATTTTCTCGAAAGCAAATTTTCGGGTGTTACAAGAGGCTTAAGCTAGAACTGAATTCTGGTTGAGGTTTGAGGGAATGAGCTCTCCTTGCTTGGAGTTTTATAGGGGAAGGAGATGACACCAAGGGGGTGCCATGATCACTCACTTTAGTGGATTCCTTACACAAAGAAAAAGAGGGAGAGGAGGTGACCAAAGTGGTCGGCTGACCCACTATAGTGGGGATTCCACTATGCTTTTCTAGTGCTTGGTGAAAGGTGAAAAATGTGATATGATGTGATCAAAAGCTGAGCTAAAGTGGTCAAGATTCTCCTCTTTAAACAAAGAGTAGTGGGGGACAAAGGCATGTCATGCTTTGATCAAAGGTGATTGATGTGTTTTCTTTTTCAAAGCATGACAAAGTGAAAGTGAAAGTGAAAGTTGGTTCCTCACTTTGGACATGGAGTAGTGGGAGACAAGGGTGTGTCATGCTTTAACAAAAAGTGATTGATGTACTTTAAAGCATGGCAAAGCAAAAGAGATGTCTCCCAAAGCAAGAATCTGATTTTTGAAAGTCCCACCTCCCAAATCATGAGATGCTTGGACAAAGGATGGTGGAGGGGGAAAAGATGGATGAACAAGGGGACCATAGGGTGGTCGGCCGACCACCCTACTCCTCCATTTTTTTCTTTTCTTTTATAAAGATGAACTAAGTGTTCCTTAATTAAATAAGCCAAGGCGGGGTACATAGGATGGTCGGCCGACCCCCCTATGGCCCTATATTTTGTCAAATTTTAATGCTAATCTAATTCTCAAGTTTTATTTAATCTAACTCTAGTTTTGGAGGTTTTAATTATGAAAGAAATTAAAGGTTTGAACTAAGTGAAAGAAGGGAAATAAAGGATAACTACCGACTTACCTTTTGACGAAGGCTCCTTGATTTTAAGTCCTCAGAGTGGGACTCTCCTTCTTGTTCATTCCTTGGGTGCACATGATGGCTCCAGAGATGGAGACCGCGGGGTGTGCACCTCTTTTGCTTTCCAAACCTGCCTTGGGTTGGTGGGTTCGTCCTTCTCAAGTTCTTTGATCTTGGCCTCCGGATATTGCTTCCTTTGTCGCGGAGCTTGAACTCTTCTTTTTGGTGGTTGTGCTTTTGCCTGTTTGTTAAGTTTATAACCATTGAAAGCACATTTTACCTTATGGCTCGGGAATTGGAAGTGAATCTGACCTGATCCAACGTAGATGACTGCGTTGGTGGTGTTGAGGAAGGGCCTTCCCAAGATGACGGGTACTTTCACGTTGGCTCCCATGTCTAGGATGATGAAGTCGGTGGGGATGTACTCGTCTTGTATGTTCACCAAGATATCCCTAGCAAGTCCCTCGGGAAACCTTATGGTTTGATCTGCCATCTGCAGGCAAACACATGTAGGGACCAAGGGTCCTCCTAATAGATTGTCATATGTTACCTTGGACATGATGTTGACGCCTGATCCAAGATCGCAAAAGGTGGTGTGGAATGTTTGTTGCCCGATTGAGCACTTGATCGTTGGGTGGCCTGGATATTCCTTCTTCATGATGAAGGGAGGATCGAGAAGATAGCCCCAATAGGAGCGTAGCGGAGGCTTACCGAACTTTGCTGTGAGTTGTGACCATATTCACATGCTCAATTGAATCCTCCGGTTTCCCAGGGATCTTACCTTGTTCTATAGATAGCATAGCGACTGCTAACTGAGCTAATTGGGTTTCTAGCATTTTATTAAAACTCAATTGATTTTTCATAGTAGTTATAAAGCTATCCATTTTCTCACCAAAGCTTTCAAGAACTTTATCGGTGGCAATCATCTTTTTATTTATACCATCATTAATCTTTGATTGACCAAGAACAAGAACTTTTAATGAAGGCTGGTTATTGTAAGAATTGTAATTACTATTACCTCCATTACCTTGGTAGAAGGGGCGTGAATTCCAACTTCCTGGTTGTTGGGGTCGATACCCGTTGTTGTTGTTGTTGTTGTTGTTGTTGCTACTGCTGTTGTTGCTGATGAAGTTCACGTCCGCCTTCTGAAAGGATCAAGATGCCCAAGAGGGGGGGGGTGAATTGGGCTTGTTTTAAATTTCTAAAGCAAATATGAAAACCTATCAAATGCCAATCCCCCCCTAGTGCCTACTGTCCATGTGTCCTAGCTAGAAAGCGGTAGCAGTTCATGGAATTTAAGAACAACCTAAGCAATTCTAGTAGGTAAGATAAGAACAAGACGGAATGTAATGCGGAAATATAAATAGCTAGGGAAAAGAGATTCTCAATGACGCAGCGATGTTTTCCCGAGGTATCGAGGTGTCGACACACCCCCCTAGTCCTCGTTGGAGCACCTCGCAAGGTATTGCTCCCCCTCTACCCGCGCAAGGGTAGAGTGCTCTCTACGGGCTGATTCTTCGCCACTCCGGCTCGGTGAATCGCCCACAACCGATCACAGAAGCTTGGAGAAGAGCCGCCAACAATCTTCCGGCGATCACTTCCTCCGAACACCACCAAACCGTCTAGGTGCTGTCGAACACCAAGAGTAACAAGCACAAGACCTTCACTTGACCAACTCAAGGCTAGGAAGGTGGATGGATGCACACAATTCACTCCTAATCACTCTAGGAGGGACGAACAAGATGAACTCTCTCTAATCTCTCCCTCACTAGGCACTTGACTCTCCAAAGGTTCTCTCAAGGTGTCACCAGCTGAAACAATGGCCAAGAGAGCTCCTAAGGATGAAGGGGGCAACTATAAATAGTCCCCACCTCCAAAACTAGCCGTTTTTTTGCTTTTTCTTTTCTCTGTGAAGCCACCGGACTAGTCCGGAGCTCACACCACCGGACCAAGCACACTGGTCCGGAGCTCACTCTGAATTCAGACTCAGGCACCGTCGGACTACTCTGCCTGGTCCGACGCACTGGTCCGGAGCCAGGGTGCTCACTGAGTGAAAACATTTTCTCTTCTTTGAACCACCGGACCACTCTCCTTGGTCCGGAGCCCTGGTCCGACGCTCTGGTCCGGAGCCAGGGAGCTTACTGTATGAAAGCAACCTCCTTTCTTGAAGCATCGGACTAGCCGTCGGACTCACCGTCGGACTAGTCCGGAGCCTTCTTTCAGGCTCTCTTTCTCTGACACTAGCCACCGGAACACTCTCCTATGGTCCGACGCTCTCCAGACAGGTGGTCTGGAGCTTCTCGATCTGGACTTTTGCCTAAGTCAGGGACCATCGGACCACTCTCCTTGGTCCGACGCCTACTTGGCAGACTGGTCCGGAGCCTCTTTCTCCCCCTATTTCAACTGATTTCGTTGAGATCTCTCAAGGGATTTTGCTCCTACCATCTCTAGGGTTAACCAAGGGCTGAAAGCAAGGTCTCTAGGACTAGTTGTGACAAGTGTGCATATACCCACTCTCCTAAACTCTCCTAGGTCAAGCTACTAATCTCATACCCCCCTTTATAGTACAGTCAAAGGAAAAACAAAACCCTAGCTATACTTAGTGTCCTTCTCAACCTTATGGCACTAAGAACTAGCCTAGTCTTCAACTTGTATCATCATCCTTTGCAACCAAAACGATTTCCATCTTGGGGGCATGAATATCCATTAAGCCCATTCAAATTGTATCACTAATGACCTAACACAAATGACTTTGCCTCTGCAAAACACACGTTAGTCATAGTGACCTAGCATTGTCATTAATCGCCTAAACACAAGGGTCCATGATTCTTCAATCTCCCCCGTTTAGGTGATTGACGACAATACAAGCTCGAGTAGAGAATAATGAGTGAATTTTGATAAAAGAAAACATGACTTGATATGAGATAGGCATGGGTTAGTGATAAGAAAGACAAAAACATGTCTAACCATTCAAGCCATGACAAGCACACTAGATATGAATTGAGCATAGTACTTGATTTCATAAAGGATATGCTATAGCCAAACGATCAGATATTAGCGCGGAAGCAATATAGCATAACCAAGTGACATGATATATATAGATGAAGGTACACACATGTCACACAACCATCAAGCCTCAAACATCACACATATCATACAATGCATAAAGACGGTAAACGTGATGCATGATGCGATAGAGTTAATACACATCAAAAGAATGAATCCTACTAGCTCCCCCTGAAGCTAGCCCATCTATTCGACTTTCCCTCTCCCCCTTTAGCGTCGAAGCACCAAAACTAAGCGTCTGGAGGCGGAGTGGAAGCAGTCGTGGAGCGGTCGAGCACCCTGAACGCTGCCAAGTAGGTCTCATCATCTGAATCCTCCCCCTGAGTGTCTGATGCTGGAAGTGAAGCGGTCTGGGGGTCAGAAGCTGATAGGCCTGCGATCTCTGCTGTCGAGGACTCTGGAGCAGTAGCTGGGGTAGGAGTAGGAGCAGAATCCGGGGCCAGTGTCGCTACTAGAGCCTCAGGAGCTGCGGTATCCGGTGGTGCCTCATACACGGACTCGACTGGAGTCTGAAGGACCGGAGACTGCGGAAGTTGTACTAGAGTCGTAGTAACCACAGTGGCATCAGTAGCAACTGCAGCTATGGGTGGAGTAGATACGGCTAGAGCCTGACTGTCGTGTGTAGCCTCTGAGGAAGCTACTGAAGAGCGGTGCTGATCAGCTGTCGGTGCAACCATTTCTGCCTCAACCTCTGCTGCTATCTGCTGACCAGTGGGGGACGGCTACCCTGTAAGGTCGCTGAACGACGCGAAGAGATCTCTGGCAGTAGCACCCATCGTAACAGAGAGCGGCGTGAAACCGGTAGTGAGAGGCGTGAACTGCTGAGTCAGGCCGAAGGTGTCCAACCACTGTGTGACCTGAGTCGCCGGGGACTGGAACGGGGTGGTCAATCCGGCACCCTGAAGTCCACTGGACTGTACGGCTAGGGTGGGAGTGACGGTCTGTCCGGCAGAACCCGAAGGGGCCTCTGAAGGGCCAACTGAGTGTTGTGGTCTTGCTAGCTGCCCAACTGACTGAGATGGCTGTGACGAGCTCATCATCTGGATCTGGGGTGCAGCTGGAAACACAAGAGGCGGGGCGCCAGTCCACTTCATCATGTGGGCCATAAAGGCCATGTTCTGCTGCTGAAGCTACTGAGACTGTAGCTATAAGCACTGTGACTCCAACTGCATGGCAAGCATCTTTTGCTGCATCTCAAAATGGCGCTCCTCAGACTGCCTTTGCATCTCATCCTGTCTCTACTGGACCTGAGTAACTGCAATGACTAAGGAGCTCTGCTGCTCATTGAGACGATCAAGTATCTTTAGCATCATAGTCTCTATAGCGGAGCCAGAGCCGTCAGCCTCAGTGTCGTGAGCCCGTGGGGGCATAGGAGGAACTGGTTGGAAGTCAGCGTCTGAGCTATCGGAAGAAGTATCCTCAGGAGTCACATCAGCTCCAGTATCCAAGTCATGAAGCTCCTGCTGCTCAACACCTCGGATCGCCTCATCCTGAGTATCAACATCATCTCTGTCGGCTAGAGCAGTCCTCTCCCTGACAAGACAAAGCACCCGATTCCCGAACCGGCTGTCAAAAGAACTAAGAACCCTATAGGCTGGGAAGGAAGTCGGTGACTGATCCAGCAAGGCACGGAGTCCGGGGTTAGCTCCCTCAAGCTCAATAGCTATGATAGAAGAAATCCAGTTAGCATATGGAAACTGACGTCGTGCCCTCATACCATCAGCGATCACATCCTCAATCTCTGACACAAGGAAGTCCGCTATGTCGAACGGTGTCTGAGAGATGAGGGCTTGAAGAAGTAGTTGTTGCATGTTGGTCAATCCTTCTTTGTAACCGGTGCGAGGCAGCAAGGTACGCCGAAGTACCTCGTTCAAATGATGAATGGTAGGACGGAGCTCTGCCGGGGTACGACATGAACCCTCTGAAAATGGTGGCTTGAAGAAAGGAGCAACCTCCTGAACTGTCAACGTACGACCACCTCGAGCTCGGCGAGGCACAGAGGCTCCTCTGTAGCAGTCATAGTGAAGGTCGAGCTCTCCAGCTGTCTGATTGAGGTGAAGGATCTCTCTGAGCCGAGTCATATAGAGCCTATATCGCTCTCCTCTGAAGGTATGCTGAAGGAAGTTATGCTCCGGATCAACCCATACTGAGGCATAGAACTCGCGGACCCATCTCTCAATATAGTTTCCATAACGACCAAGAAGATCGGCGAGTCTCGGAAGATATGTGATAAAGGGTCTGATCTCCTCACCAGCCAACTCAACAATGCTCTCTAAGGAGCAAACTCTGTGAGGTCTGATCTGAATGCTGGTAAGCTAAGCTGCTCTGTAGAAATCCTCCATGAGAGGTGTGTGCCATCCTGGTGAGGCTCTGGGGTCAAGCTGATTAGGGGACCACTTCTCAAGAGCCACAAAGTGAAGCTTCTTCACTTGCTTCGCAGTAAGATTCCTTAGATCAAGGTGAACTGACGCTGAGGCTGCCGTAGGAGCTGCTGAGGCACTCTGAGGTGACTGAGCTACCTGAGAACGAGTAGCTCGCCCCCAGGAACGAGGTGCCAATGGTGTACCAAGAGCTTCTGTGACAAGCTCTTGCTCCTCTGGAGCTTCCTCTGTCTGTGACTGAGTAGGAGGAGTAGACGGTAAATCCCGCGGAGGGGTGCCAAGTCTGACTGAACCTCGGCGACCACCTCGCTTTGCGCAGTCTGCTGCATCTGCCACTGCCTCTGCTTTCTCAGCCTATGTAAGCTTTCGCTTCTTTTTCTTTGGCTTCTCAACAACTTGTTTCTTGCCCTTATCTTTTGAAGGACGTGGAGGAGGAGTGTCATCACCTGAGCCACTAGCGCGAGCACGAGAACCACGAGCCATCACTAATCAATCGAAGAAAGCACTGCCCTCTGATAGAAACCACTGACAGACACAAGAACCACTGCCAACTGCAAGAACCACTGATCTCTGTCACAAGCAACTGCGAACTGCCAGAATCGACTGATAGAGGGGCCTGCTAGCCACTGGACTGTCACTTGTGAGGCTTTGCCTCAATCCTTGCTCGCGAGCTTTGCCCCGAGTTTAAACTACCACTGACTGCTGCCAGATAGAATAGACAGGGTATATATAAGCATATATAAAAATCTAGAGATAAGAACCCGTATGGAAGCAGGCATCTAGATAAGAGATAGAATGAAACACTGTCAATGTACCTAAGGTAAGAGAGCGTATCTAATCAGAGCAAATTAGGGTCCAAACCATACTCCTCAAGGATGAATTGCCAACTGAGAGATTACAGTTGACATTTGAGTTAGTGAATTGGAGTGAATATGGAATTGCAAGGAATTAATCTAGGACATGACTTTATCCTTGACACGACAAAACGCGTAGTCATAGATAGAAACCATACCCTAGAATCGAGAAGACGAAGTCGATGATGACGAATCGGATTCGGCAATAGGCGAACACGTCGAATAACCCAAACTTAGGGTTAACTGCTTCTAGGCTCACAAGGTCAATTGCAATGGATGGGGAAGGGTGAAACCCTAGCTTGGCACTGGCAGGGAGGAGATGGTGGTGCTGTTCACCGGCGAGGAGGAGGGTTCCTCGGCGGCGAGGGTGGAGAAGGAGGTGGCAGGATGACGGCGCTGCTGGATGGAACAGCTGCTGCCCGGTAGGGAGCTAGGGCGGCGGCGCTCCGGTGGAAGGTTCACCGGCGGCGAAGACTGCTGCGAGGGTGAGGAGAAGAGCTAGGGCAGAACGGCGGCAGTGAGGGCGCGGCGTATGGACGGCGGAATAGGAAGCAACTGACAGAACAGTGCTTGCGCGGGGGGGGGGGGGGGGGGGGGGTTTAAGCGCAAAAATTCCAAGCGTCGGACGACTATGCATGGTCCGGAGGTTGGTCCAACGGGGGGTCCGACGGAAACCAGAGAAGAAAACAGAGAGCACCCGACCACCGGACCAAGGCGTCAGACTACTCACCAGACTGGTCCGACGGTGCTTTAGACTGAACTGGGGGGGCACTGACAGAGGCACTGGACCACTTGCCTATGGTCCGGAGGAGCGTCGGACGGTGGTCCGACGGTTTCTGTGACTGGAGAAATTTTATGCAGAGAGGGACAGGGCGTCGGACCACTGAGCGTCGGACCATGCAGAGTGGTCCAGAGGGTGGTCCGGTGCTTGATTTTGCTCTGAATTTTCCTATTTTTCTCTCCAATCTTTTCTCTTAGCCAAGTACCAACACAAAAGAACAACGAGGAGCACTTGTTGGACTTAACATAAGAACCATCTCTCAAACCTTCAATTTAGAAATAGTTTGCCATAGGCTAGGATTAGTTTTCATAAGAAAATAGTTCAATAAAGCTCCAAGGGTCACCATAGGGGCACAAGAGGGGTATTAGCTGAAGCTAGAGCGTTGAATTGCTCCCCCTAAGTGATGAACCAAGAGGATGACCAAAAAAACTTAACCAAAAAGAAACGAAGAAGCAACACTCATGCATATGCAAAGCAAAACGGAATTTGAATCTAGGTTGCTTGCAAGTTTAAACTGCGGTTAAGCTTTGTCACATGCTTTGAGGGCGGTTATCTCAACCGCTTTAGCCAAGCCTATGTGCATTACCAAATTAAACATGTTATATTGCATATGGATGCAAGATTCACACAAGCTCATCTTTTAGTGAAGTTAGAGTGATCAAGCACATTCAACTCGCTTCTCAACCTACAAAAGGTTGTTTCATCGAGTGGTTTTGTGAAGATATCCGCCAATTGATCTTCGCTCTTAACTCCAACTAGTGTGATGTCTTTCCTAGCCACATGATCTCTAAGAAAGTGATGGCGAATATCTATGTGCTTGGTGCGACAGTGTTGAACCAGGTTGTTAGCAAGCTTTACGGCGCTTTCATTATCACACAAAAGTGGAACCTCTTTTAAAACAACGCCGTAATCAAGGAGTGTTTGGGTCATGTATAAGATTTGTGCACAACTAGCTCCCATGGCAATGTATTCCGCCTCGGTGGTTGACAATGCCATGCTGTTTTGCTTCTTTGAGGACCAAGAAACAAGTGATCTTCCTAGCATGTGGCACCCGCCGGAGGTACTCTTCCTATCAACCTTACACCCGACATAATCCGAATCGGAATAGCCAACTAGTTGGAAGAGAGCTCCTTTGGGATACCAAAGATCCATGCTAGGGGTGTGCCTTATGTACCTAAGGATTCTTTTAACCGCACAGAGATGCGACTCCTTAGGGCTTGCTTGAAACCTAGCACGCATGCACACACTAAACATGATATCCGGCCTACATGCGGTGAGGTAAAGTAAACTACCGATCATAGAACGATAAAGAGTTTGGTCAATCGGTTTACCTCCCTCATCGAGATCGAGATGCCCATTAGTAGGTATTGGGGTCTTGATTGGCTTGCAATCCTCCATCTTGAACTTCTTCAGTAGATCATAAGTGTACTTTTCTTGAGAGATGAAGGTCCCTTCTCTCATTTGCTTCACTTGAAAGCCAAGGAAGAAGGTTAGCTCGCCAATCATTGACATCTCGAACTCCTTGGACATCAAGTCACCAAACTCCTTGCAATGATCTTGGTTTGTTGATCCAAATATAATGTCATCGACATATACTTGGCAAACGAAGATCTCTCCATTTAGCTTCTTGGTGAATAGTGTTGTGTCGACGATCCCAATCTTGAAGCCCTTCTTGATTAGGAAGTCCCTTAGCCTCTCATACCAAGTTCTTGGAGCTTGCTTCAATCCGTAGAGTGCCTTGGACAACCTATACACATGATTAGGCAAGTTTGGGTCTTCAAACCCGGGAGGTTGTGAGACATAGACAAGTTCATTGATGAAACCATTTAAGAAGGCGCTCTTCACATCCATTTGAAAGAGTTTCATTTTGTGATGTGAAGCATATGCCAAAAGGATACGGATGGCTTCAAGTCTTGCAACCGGAGCAAAAGTCTCTCCAAAATCGAGTCCTTCTACTTGAGAGAACCCCTTTGCCACCAATCTTGCTTTGTTCCTCACAACCACGCCTTGATCATCTTGCTTGTTCCTAAACACCCACTTGGTGCCAATGATTCTTGCATCCTTTGGCTTCTCTTCAAGTGTCCACACTTGGTTCCGGGTGAAGTTGTTGAGTTCTTCATGCTTGGCATTTTCCCAATCCGGATCCGCAAGTGCTTCTTCAACACTAGAAGGCTCAACAAAGGAAACAAACGAGTGATGTTCAACATAAGATGCAAGTCTAGAGCGAGTCATTACTCCCTTTGATGGACTCCCTATAATTTGATCCTAGGGGTGAGCTTGAAGGATAGATGTTGATCTTCTATTTGTCTCTTGAGGAGGGGGATGTGGTGCTTCAACATTGCTTGCTTCGGCCTCGGCTTGATCTTGAGGGACGTGAGTGTCTTCTTGAGCTTCCCTCACTTGAACTTCTTCATCAACTTGGGGCGTGTGAGGTGGAGAAGGATCTTGATTCGCTTCATCTTCAACTTCTTCCACCTCTTGCGGGTTGATAGCACCAATTGGCATATTCTTCATTGCCTCCCTCAAGGGTTCATCACCTACATCAATATCCTCAAGCGCTCCTTAGGAGCCATTAGTTTCATCAAACTCCATGTCATATGTTTCTTCAACTAAGCCGATGGCTTTGTTAAATACACGGTATGCCTTGGATTTAAGTGAATATCCAACAAGGAAACCAATGTCACACCGCCGTTGGAATTTACCCAAGTGTTGGCGCTTCTTGTAGATGTACACCTTGCAACCAAACACTCGGAAGAATGAAATATCCGGCTTCTTCCCATTGATAAGCTCATAGGGGGTCTTCTTTAATAGCCTTTGGAAGAAGAGACGGTTTGCCACATAGCAAGCGGTGTTGATTGCCTCCGCCCAAAACTTCTCTGGAGTGTTGTACTCATCAAGCATAGACCTTGCTAGAGTTATGAGCATCCGATTATTCCTCTCTACAACACCATTTTGTTGTGGAGTATATGTGGCGGACACCTCATACTTGATCCCCACTTCATCACAATAATCTTCAATCTTTGTGTTCACAAATTCGGTGCCATTGTAACTTCTAATCTTCTTGATCTTCACATCAAATTCATTTTGAGCTCTTGTAGCAAACTTCTTGAAGATGCCTTGTGTCTCTCCATTGTCTTGAAGAAAGAACACCCAAGTGTATCGAGAGTAGTCATCCACTACCACCAAGCAATAGAGATTTCCTCCAAGACTTGGGAGATAGCCATTTTGCCTAAGCCTTGAACTTTGCCCTTTGAATTATCCCCAAAAGTAATCTTGTCTTGATTTGCACAATCCTCATCAAGTGTTGTGAACATCCGGGGGTCGCCGGTCATGTGTTGAGTGCAACCACTATCAATTACCCAATGGCTCCCACCGGTCTTGTAGTTCACCTACACACAAGCAACTTGGAGTTAAGCTTGTTGTTTGGGAACCCCCTATGGGAGCTCAAAAGATACCAATTGAAACCACTAGGGGAGCTCAAAAGATACCAATTGAAACCACTTACGTCCCCTAATGCTCAAGAAGCAATCAAAACCTGTCGGAGCCAACAAAGCAAGCTAGACCCTCCAGAAGAGGCAAAGGCTCAACACATCTAGCAAAAGCTCCCTCGGGCAAAAGCACACTCAAGATACCAAATGAGCTCCTTAGGGCAAAAGAATCACACAAACTCCCCCTTGACCAAAGAAGCTCTAAACCAAAGAAACCAAAGAGATGCACTCTCCCCCTTGGAAGTAGATGGCTGAAAATGGAATGAAATGCACATCTCTCCCCCTTGATGACACATGTAGCTCATCAAACATCAACAACTCAAGATCCAGCTACAAATGCCATGAAATGCAAAATGAGTGCAAAAGCTTCATACTTAGAGCTAAGACAATGAATAGATGCTCTAAGTGATGTGATCCTGTGAGAATAGGAAAATCTCTACGTGCCCCACAAAGACTCAAGTTGAGCTTAAGATCACTTTAGAAGCTACTTTAGAGAGCATATCATGTGAGAGCGGAGAAAGGGTATCACCTCCTAGAGACAACTAAACATGGAAAACAAGATAGGATCTATCTCAAAGCAATCTCATGCATATAAAGTAGAACTATCCCTAGCAAAGTTCATACAACAAGCCAATTTCAGTTTTAGGCACATTACAAGTTGTATGCGAGTGGTTGTAAGCAAGGTGATGCCACTGCTTACCAACCGGGTGAAGTCAAAGGACTTGACACACCAGTTTTGGTCATACACGACACCGCTCAAGTATCAACCCATATGGGAAGTAGTCTCGAACACACGGTGAAGTGCTCACAATGGAGACCCAACTCGATCTTTCCAATTCACAAAACAGAGAGCAATTTCATTTTAGATATTAATCATGGTGCTCAAAGGTAGTGAATGAAACAATGAAGAGCCATAGTTACAAGCTATATACAAGACAGCCAAGAAGGATCTTCAAAAGCCTACACATGCTAGTGCCATTTCAAAGGTGACATGGGGAATTTAAATTCAGTTTTAAAGCTTTTCTAACTTAGCTCTATTGCATATCATAGAGATAAAAAAGAGTCTGAGTTAGGCAATACCATGGACACATAAAGCACCTCAAACAGAGCATAGATTCATTATATTGGCTATAAGTATGAAGCATAAAATGAACTATGTCACAAATGCAAATGAGATGCACAAAGCAATGCCACCAACTAACACTAACAAGACACCAATTTAGAAGAAGGACAAAGAAAAGACAAAAAGAACCAAAAAGAACTATGAAACACAAAACTTTCCTCCTCTAAAAAGGAAAGAAAACACCCAACTCGCCCCGAAGACGAGAAAACGTAGCTTGATCCAACGACTTTGTAAGAATATCCACAAGCTGGTTTTGGGTCTCCACATGCCGGAGGTCAATGTTGCCCTTCTCGTAATGATCTTGCAAGAAATGAAAGCGGACCTCAATGTGCTTGGTCTTTGAATGAAGCACAAGATTTTTGGCGACACTAATTGCACTCGTGCTATCGCAAAGCAGAGGCCCCTTAGTAAGCTCAAGACCGAAATCTTTCAAAGTGGCAATCATCCAAATCAACTGCGAGCAACAGCTAGCCGCGGCAACGTACTCAGCTTCGCACGTCGACTGTACCATGCTAGACTGCTTGCGAGAAGACCAAGAAACCAAAGAAGGCCCGAGAAATTGACAAGTCCCTGAAGTGGACTTCCGATCGAGTCGGCAACCGGCAAAGTCGGCGTCAGAATAACCGCAAAGCACAGAGAGGAAGAGGTGGAAAACCAAAGACCAAATTCAAGAGTGAAGCGCAAGTACCTCATGATGCATTTCACCACCTGCTTTTTCGAAGTCCGTGGGGATGCCTGAAAGCGAGCACACAGGTAGACGGCGAACTGAATGTCCGGTCGGGTCGCCGTCAGGTACAGAAGCGACCCGATCATGCTTCGGTACTCAGTCTGGTCCACTGCCTCTCCTTCCTCGTCCGCATCCAAGGCAGTAGTAGTTGACATAGGCGTCGAGAGTGGCTTTGCCTCGCCCATGTCAAACTTCTTCAAGATATCCTTTGTGTACTTGCCCTAGTGCACAAACGTCCCTTCCCGGGTTTGCTTGATTTGCAACCCGAGAAAGAAAGTCCACTGTCCCATCATGCTCATCTCAAATTCCCTGCTCATAAGATCTGCAAACTTGGTAACAAGAGCATGAGAAGAACCACCAAAGATGATATCATCCACGTATATTTGGACAAGAAGAGTGTCTTTGCCTTGCTTGAGGAGAAACAACGTCTTATCTACCGATCCCATTTTAAAACCATTAGCAAGCAAAAAGGTTCGCAATCTATCATACTATGGTCTAGGGGCTTGTTTCAAACCATACAAAGCTTTGTGAAGTTTAAAAACATGGTTTGGAAACTTGGGATTTTCGAAACCGGGAGGTTGTTTAACATAAACTTCCTCCTCTATGTAGCCGTTTAAGAAAGCACTTTTAACGTCCATTGGAAAAAGTTTAAAACTCTTAGAAGACGCAAGATCTAGAAGGATTCTAATGGCTTCTAAATGAGCTACGGGAGCAAAGGTTTCCTCATAGTCTATTCCCTCCTTTTGACAAAAGCCTTGAGCTACCAACCTAGCATTGTTGTGCACTACCACCCCATCTTCACTTTGTTTATTTTTGAAAACCCATTTGGTACCTATAGGGTGGCAACTAGGTGGTGGAGGAACTAAGACCCAAATGCGGTTTCGCTCAAAATTTTCTAACTCCTCATGCATGGCATTAACCCAATCCGGATCCATCAAAGCGTGTCCAACATCCCGGGGCTCAAAAGAAGCGACAAAAGCCGAATGAGCAAAGTGAGAGAGATAGAACCTAGACCGCGTGACTCGACGGTCGATGTCGCCGATGATGTTCTCTGGCGGGTGCTGCCGCTGGATGTGCCGGGGAGCCTGCCTGGACGAAGTGGCCTCCCCCTCAACAGCAGCTGGAGCTCCCTCAGGTGCAACGGGCATGGACTGAGGAAGCTGCTCGAACAGCCCCCATGTAGAGGAAGTAGTCGGGTCGGGACCGTGAGCCGAAGTGGACGTCGCAGGGTCGACGGGGGCAGCCAGTGGAGTTGGCTCGGGATCACCCTAATCGGCATCATCCTGCTCCTCCTCCACAAAGATGCTAGTGTTCACCTCATCATCACGTGCAAGCTCAAAAGCGGTGGAAACACAGGGCATAGTCTCATCGAAAGTAATCTAACAAGTCTCCATCACTTGGTTAGTCTCAAGGTTAAGTACACGATAAGCACAAGAGTGAGTAGAATAACCAAGAAAGATACCGTCAGAAGACCGTGATTCAAATTTATCCAGCTTACCTCCCTTTTTGAGGATGAAGCACCTACACCCAAACACCCGTAGGTGACTTACCTTGGGTGGTCTCCCAAATCGCAACTCATAAGAAGTCTTCTTCTTGAAAGCTCGGAGGAAAATGCGATTAGAGACATAGCAAGCAGAACTGAGTGCTTCGGCCCAATACCGCCTAGGAGTCCTATGCTCATCGAGCATCGTCCTGGCCATCTCAACAAGGGTCCGATTCTTGCGCTCAACAACACCGTTCTACTGGGGAGTCTGAGGTGAGGAAAACTGGTGATCGAGACCCAAAGAAGAGCAAAGAGTTACAAAGTGAGCGTTCTTGAATTATGTGCCATTGTCACTGCGGATAGCTCTCATGGAATTCTTGGGTAGCTCATTTTGCAATCTCAAAATCAGATCTCGAACAAGTGGAAAAGCCTCATCCTTACTCTCCAAAAAGAACACCCAAGAGTATCTCGAGTAGTCATCAATGACTACAACCACATACCACTTCCCTCCCTCTGACCTGACCCGAGCTGGACAACCTATGTCCATGTGTAAGAGCTCGCCGGGTCGAGTGGTCATGACCTCAGTCATAGGAGGATGGGAAGCGGAAACCATCTTGCCATGCCTGCAAGGATGGCAAACCAAATCCTTCTCAAACTTCAGCTTTGGCAATCCTTGGATAAGGTCCATTGAGCTAAGCCTTGCAAGCAAGTCAAAACTCAAATGTCCCAATCTCCTATGCCACTTCCAAAGCTCGGAAGAAGAACCGGCAAGAAGACAACAAGAAGGTCCGGAAGAGATAGAAAAGTCCGTATTAAAAACCTTCCCGAAGGGTAAAATCCGGCAAACAAGATCACCTCGAGAGTCCAAAAACCGAGACAAGTTTGGCTTAAAGCTCACCTCAAAACCATCATCAAGGAGTTGCGAAACCGAAAGAAGGTTAAAATGCAAATTCACAACCAAAGCAACATCCTTGAGGACAAAAGACAAATTGACTCGGATTGACCCTCGGGAGACAACCTTACCTTTACTCTTGTCCCCGAATGTGATATACTCGTGTGTGGCACACGGGGTCGAGGCTGGAGAACCACTTGGCACTTCCGGTCATATGGTGTGAGCATCCGGAATCCACAAGCCAAGTCTCCTCCAGTCCTCCTTCCTACATCAATAAAAAGACATAGGGTGAGCAAACGGACCAACACTGGGGTTAGTAAACTATGAAGGATACCAGTGTTGTCCCACTTACCCAAAGAATCGGTTAGGAGAAAAACCAAACATCTTTTGCCCCACGGGGGGATAGCGATCACCACGATAGGGAAAACATGGTCCGCTAAAGAAGGGTGGAGTAAAGCCACCGCCAGGAGGCCCGTAGTCGTATGGGCAGGACCGGTACCCCACTGGACACGACCACCATGTGGTCTCGCCTCCCGAGGCCTAACACCTTGAGGCATTGTACCTCTAGGCCTAGTAGTACACCTCTCAACTTCTGGTTCCCGCACCCCAAATCATAGGTGGTACATGTCCCGGTTGTTCAACTCAAACTGCCTCCGATCATCTCTCTTCCTCCTATAGCAAAACTCAGTCAAGTGCCCATCCCATTCACAATACTCACAATGGTACCTCACCGCACTCTTGGTAGGCACTCTCTTGTTGGGTTGGGTGGCTCTAGCTTTCTTAGGAAGGGGATCACTAGAGATGTCTGGCAGTGTGTCAAGTGGGTTACGAAGATGGTTCGGTTTTGCAATCCACACTTGCTTCTATGGAGTGGTTTTGGGTGGCTCTTCAAACACACCATCTCTCACAGGAAACTTAGAGGGGTTGGTAGGCTTAGGTGGAGTGATCTTGGTAAGCTTGGGAGTTGTGGTGGGTTTCTCATTCTCGCTCAAACCACTGCACTCACCGATCTTACCGAACATGGTATTGTCCTTCCCACCTATAGCAAAGCTTACTCCCGTGTTGCCAGCCCTTTTGCATTGGCTAAGCATCATCCCCAATTGCGGGTCTCGGCAAGACACCCAACTCAAGATGGACCGAAGGTATGTGTTTTCTTCCTCAGTACGCATCTTGTCGTGTCTGCATGACGTGATATCAAGCTCCAAAGCCTCAAAGCGATCCGACTCTCTAGTGCTATCTGAGCTGGCCTTCTCTAACACAACGATCTTAGCATCCTTCTGTGCCAACTCAGAACGCAATCCTAAGCAAGACTTGCACGCACTAAGTAAGTTAGGCCTAGCCTTCAGCTCACTGACCTCCTCAAGCAAAGTGCCATACTTGTCCTGGAGAGTGACAAGATTAGACATGTGAATGGCGCAAGCATCACACTCTACCTCCTCGGTCACCACCACTAACGCCTTAGCAAAATCTAGCTCATGAAGCGCGCTAAGGTACTTTGCCTTAAAGTCGTTGCTCTCGACAGCAGCACGCTTGAGCAACGCATCTTGACTCATCAAGGCGTCGTTCAAAGACTCAATCTCAAGAGAGAGGGACTCAACGGTGGGTGGTACCTCGGGTGTGTCGGAGTTGTAGTCATAGTCGGGGCCATCCTTGCGCTTGCCGACCTTTCCTTCTTGAATCGCCATGGTGCAAAAGCCATCGTGTTTGGCGTCGGCATAGAAGCATAGGCCGTTGAGCTTGTCCTGAACCTTTCCCTTGGACTCATCATCGCTCAAAGAAGCACCTCCATCGGAGGAGGCATCGATGTCGCTGAGGGAGGCGAGGAAGGCTCGGTGCTTGGCCTTCACCTTGTCGATCACCTTCTTGGAGGACCTTCGGTGGTAGCCACCCTTGGGCTTGTGCTTGTCCTCGAAGTGGTGCTCGCGCTTGTCCTTGCACTTGGTGAAGTCACCCGCAGATTTCTTAGGGAAGTTTGCGATGAAGTGATCCTCATCACCGCAATGGTAGCACCCCTTGGCTGAGTCACCACGCCGACGGTTCAAACAGTTGTTGTGAAACCGTGAGAACTTGGTGATGACCAAAGCCAACTCATCATCTCCAAGAGCCTCCACTTGATCCTCTGTCACAGAAATGAAAGACAAAGCGAACAAAGAGTGTGAAGGGTCAGAGGAGGAAGAAGACGTACCACCGGGGCCAGAAACCAATGCCATAGATGGTTTCAACGGGTTTTCAAGCTTGGCCCGGGTCTGGTAGTTAATCTCCGAGGACTTGAGCTTGCTGAACAGCTCGTCCACGGTCAGGGCATCATAGCCCGGGGACTCCTGAATGGCAGCCACCTTCATCTCCCACACCTTTCGATCAAGAGCATGTAAAAGCTTGATAGCCATCTCATGATCATCATAAGGCAAGTTGGCTCGATTAGCACGCATCTTGTTGACGATAGATTGGAAGCGAGTGAACATCCCATCAACAGATTCGCCGGCCAGCTGAGCAAAGTTCTCGTATTCTCTACGGTACATGTCAAAGAGTCTGGACTTGATCTGAGGGTTGCCCTCATGATATCTCAAGAGTGTTTGCCAGATCTCCTGTGCCGTAGTGAGACTCGAAACCCGTTCAAACTCTGGAAGAGACAGACAATAGAAGAGAATGCTACGGGCTCTTGCGTTTGACGCATGCTGCATAACCTGGGCAACGGTGATCCGAGCCTCAAGCACCACGTAGTTCTCATTCTCACAAATCTCCCAAAACTTTGTGTCAAGCCCTTGGAGGTAAGCCGACATGCCAACCTTCCAATAGGCAAAGTTGGTTCCATCGAAGTATGGAGGTTTACCAGCACCTCGCTCCATGTCGCCTTCGGGAATCAAGAACCGTGTAAGGTGGATTGATCCTTAACCGGCTCTGATACCAATTGAAGGACCGAGAACGACGACCATAGGGGGGGTGAATGGGAGCCTCAAATTTCTCTCGAAATGATCGGGCCACTCTTCCCAAAAACCAAACCCAGTTGCTGGGTGCTCAACCTCCCCTGAGCGTTGCTCGGGGGATTTAGACGAAAACGGAGAAAAGAGAGCTCACCAGCAGTGGAGGAAAATCACCGGAAACCCCAAAACACAGGTTCTCAATCCCTAGGGAAAAGAGGCAAGAACCTAGGCAAAACGGGAGAAAACAGCAACCAACAGGGAGCTTCAGACCAGATGGGACTGAGCCACCGGACTATAGCAAGTAGTACGGAGCTCAGGTCCGACGCCTTCACCCACTGGGACAAGTCGATACAGTGAGCACCCTAGCTTCGGACTAGAGGATCTGGACTAGTCCGACGCTCACTTTCGGAAGTCCGGTTCTCACACAGAAGACACTAGTGAGTGCCTAGGCTCCGGACAACTAGACGCTCACCGTCGGACTATGGGAAGTGGTCCGGTGCACACACTCACCACAGAGCAAAAAACCACAGAAAGCACCGTACCTCCGGACACCTCGTCCGACGCTCACCGTCGGACTAATGAGCCAGGTCCGACGCGTGAGTGAAACCCTCATCAGAGCCACCAGACTACTTGCAATGGTCCGGCGCTCACAGGCTGGGTGGTCCGGAGGGTGGTCCGATGCTCACGAACAAAAAAGCTAAAGCCCACGAAAATCGTTTCCACTCCACCAAATCTTCCCAAAACTCAACCAAATGATCACCAACTGCAACCAAACTTTGTAGGCAAGATCCTAGTGCAGTTGGGGAGCTATCCCAAAGAAATCATCGCTCAATTTGGCTTAGAGCAAAGGGAGGAAAGAGATTTGGGGAAAAGCTCAAGAACGAAGAACTCCACAAGAAAAATGCCCGATCTACGCACTCGTGAGGTTTGAGGAGAATTCCTTCGGTGCAAAGAAGCTCCTCACGATTATGCACAACTTCATTTCAAACGGATTTGCAAGAGCTACTCCCTACAAAGAGAAATCATCTGGGGAAAAGAGGGAGCAAAAGCAAAACACGAAGAACACAAGCAAAACGGGGACACAATCACGAAATCGAAGCCACCATGGCTTACGGAGGTTACGGTCTCCGATTCCTCGCGACAAACTCAAGTTCTTACAAAGGTTGGTGGAAGCAACCTAGGGATCTCATGAACTAGAGAGAGAGAGGGGGGGGAAAGTGATTAGAGTTCAAGAGATAGGATGAGGATACCCCTTCATCCTCTATTTAACGGAGCTTTGGCTATTTCCCAAAGACCCCGCTAGATACAAGACCGAATTACCTAGCCCTAAGACATTGTAATCCAAGTCGGTAACTCTCAGCCACTCATTTGAATGGATGGCCCCGCTTCCTACCGGGAGTTGCCGTCGCCTTGACATAACCTCTAGGATTCCGCCACGTGCCATCCCCGCATCCTCGCACCACCTCCATGTCTTCTCGCACTCGCTGGTGCCAAGTACTAGCCACCACAGCTAGTCCGCCAAGGCCCATGGTCCCTCAGTCCGAGCCCCGCTTCCGCCCTTCACCGCTCTAAGTCCATCGGCACGACAAGGCTCTACTCGACCTTCTCCACGCCATTGACCATTGTCACTAGGCATAGCACCTGCACACCACAAGCCGATAGACAAGCACAGTTTTCTGCTTTCGCAGAGGTTAGGGTAAGCCACTCAAACTGAAACACTCACGTGTTGGACGATCACTCATCATCAAAGCTGAACATACATGGGTACTTATCCACCATGTGTTCACAGAAAACAAGTACTTCTACTTGCTGATACTAAAGAAGAGGAGTCAACTTATGATGATATCCGGTAGGTATCTGACTCAGATGATGAATCCAATCTAGGTTTGATGTCCAAGTAGTTTAAAGAAGAAGACATGCTGAATCCAGTCTTCAAAGTTGGTATGGTGTTTGAGTCTATTGAAATGTTAAGGAAAGCTATAACTGAATACAGTCTAAAGCACAGAGTAGATATCAAGATGCCTAGGAATGAGAAGAAAAGGATAGGTGCTCAGTGTTGCAAAGGGAACAGTTCTTGGAAGTTATATGCATCATATGACAACAGAGTTCATGGGATGGTTATCAAGACTTGCAGGGGACAACACAATTGTCAGAAGAAATGGGCGTCAAAGAGTTGCACTTCCAATTGGCTTGCTGAGAAGTACACTGAATCTTTCAGAGCTAACCAGAAAATGTCTATATCCAACTTTGCTAGAGTGGTGCAGAAAGAGTGGAATCTTACACCTTCTAGGCATGGGGTGCCTATGACATGTAGCTATTGTGGAGTCATAGGACACAACAAGAAACATTGTTCTCTTTGGAAGTCAGGGGTGCAACCACCCCCCAATGTGCCTAGTGCAAGTGTGGAACCAACAGAAGATGAAGAATCTAAGTTACAGTATGATGGAAACGTGTATGGAGAAGCACCACCCACTCAGGTATGGTTTATTACTGTCTGGTATGAGTTACAGTATGGTTTATTACTGTCTCATTACTGTATGAACCTTAACTACTAAACTCACCGTGTAAATAGGTTACAATGCATTGTGAAGATTGGGGTGAACTACCATTAATTTTCTCAGCTATCACAAGGAATAATGGACATGCAGGTCCCTTTGTCACAAGTGGTAGGAGACAACCAGCTACCATTATCTCAGTTGATAGGAGACACCATGGTATCTCAGTTGGATACAGAGGTGAACAACTAGTCTTCTAATACTTCCTTGGCATTCACTTCATACTCTTACTGATTCAACATGTAACAGGCTTCACAGGTTGCAGCAATGATGGTTGAACCGGTTGCTCTACCTGATTCAAACTTCATCATCTCCAACTTACTTGCTGCAAGACCTGTGCCACCATCGACTGCTACAAAAATAGGTAGAGGTGCAATAGGAAAGCGCAAGGGCAGTACCTCAACTGAGCAACAAGGCCTGGAAGCAAAGAAGACAAATAAGGCCTCTACACCTGCCAAGAAAACCAAGAAAACTGATAAAGCACCAAAGAACTGATATATGTTAGTGAGTGAAGGATGCCCTTTTGTGTATATAGGCCTATATTTTGGACAAGGAACTGATACAGACAGTCCAATGTTAGTGTAGCACCAAAGAAAGCTAGATGGGTTCTTTCTAATCTTTTGTATGATATATTGCCATGGTAGATAGCTAGTAAGACACATCAAGCCGCTCTCAATGATGCTTGGATGGTTCCTCTGTTTTGTATCATATATGGATGCATCAGACTATGATGCTTTTCATACTCAGTTCTAGCAAACTGTAGTTTTCTTAGGATTCTGTGATGCTTCACATGCTGTCAATGACTGTTAAATACATGTATCAGAATTTTGAGATGCTTCACATGTTGTCAATGACTATCAGAACATTTGGCAAACAATTACTCTTTGTCAAACCATTTATCAAGAATTGACATTTTAGCGTCATTGAACAAGATTACTTGTATTAAACATAGGTACAAAATACAACTATTGCTCAACTCAACTCACACTAGCTAGCAACACTAACCACTCACAACTACATGGAATTCACTTCACCAACAATACAATGAGCATCACAAACTGGACTGCCAGGATAGCTACACAAACAACACAAATAGCTTTAAAGAACAATAGTTCATCTTGCCCAACACATGCACATCCTAGCTCCTTCACCTTTGGTGCTCGAGATCGACATGTATCATCCATCTCTGATGCTTCTCGTTTTCCAATGAATGCTGAACTGCTCCCTTCCCAATCATTCCCCAATAGGCCGGACAACGCACCCTTTCTGGCCAACTCCTTCAAGTGATAGAGTTCCTCTGCAGTGAAATTGAAACCAAAATCAAATACCAACTATAAATCAGCAGATCAATCCTTCCCAAAAACCCTAACTGACCTTATGCAAGGGCCAGTAGTAAAAGACTTTCCCATAGCTCATCGGCTGCGAAGATACACGCTGCACAACGCGCCACCGCCTGCACTCTGAGTAAATGATCAGAGGGATTGGTCGATTCGGTGCTGCACCACCACAGCTACGCCATGGAGGAGATCGAAGGAGATTCAGAGAAGAGAGAGGGGAATAGAATAGAGGGGAACAAAAGGTGGGAGGAGCTGCAATGAAAAGGGAGGAAATCAGCACTATGCCAGAAAAGCTTATCAGTGACACCTGGATTAGTGACTCAGAAACAAAACGCGTAACAAATAAGCTATTACTGACACGGGTTCTTGAGACGCGTCACTGATTAGCTATTGCCCATGCCCTAGGACAAAGACGCGTCACAAATAACAATGTATTAGTGACTCTTGAACAGAACCCGCGTCACTGATAAAAAATGTGACGCGTGTTGCTTCAGTGTGTCACTAATAGATGGCCTTATTAGTGATGCGGGTTAACAATATGAGTCATAGATAAGAAATGTGATGTGTGTTTTATATATGCATCATTGATATGTGTAGATATCAGTGACTAACGTTTTAACCCGCGTCATAGATTACTGATATAAGAAAAGTGACTCGGGTCACCAGAACACGTCACTCGTTTAGGTGTCTCTGGTGTCCAATAACCAAAACACATCACTCATGTTCCAACTAGACGTGCCACTGATAATAAAGGTGTGGCCAACGACGTGTATTGATGAAACAAGTCTGTACCTGAGCTATCAGACCCAAAAAAATTATGAAGTCCGGTTAAGTTTCGACTCAAGTACGGAACTGAGGGCATTCTCGCACAGGGCCGCCGCCGCCGCCCTCCACCGTCGCCGCTGGTCCCCCTCCCTTCCCCTCCGGCATCTCGCCAGGGGCTGAAGGGAGTGGGATCCATTGTTTTTAATAAGTTTCTCCAGTAGATCTAGTCTTCAGGGTTAGGGTTTCTCCATGGCAAAGTTCTTGTTATTGGAGTTTTATCTCCTCCTTCTCCTCTTCTCCGGCAATGGTGAAGGAGAAGGGTGGAATCGTTTTCTCCATGGCGGCTTCATTGAAGACGAGGGCGGCAACTTCGGCGTCACCATCTTCATCGACATAATGACATGGAGATCTTTGTTTCCGTACGGCGACATCAAGGCGGATATGATGTCGCCACTGAAAGGTCCAAGATGGCTAGAGGTGGGGTAAATAGCCTAATAAAAATTCTACAAACCACTAGAGCAAAGGTTAGATAACACTTAAGCGAAGCTTTTTGCTCTAGCTCTACTAGGGATGCAAAGCCACCTGTCCAAGCAATTCTAGTTGATTAAGTGCCTATCACACAATAGCAAGAACCTAAGGCACTTAACTTCAGCTAGCAAGAACAACTAACAATCTAAGCTAACTAGGAAGCTAACTAGATAAGATATGAAAGAATGTAAATGCAAAGGTGGGGGTGATTGTTAGACCGATGCCTTATGATCAAAGGATGCCAATATGAAGAACCAATCTCAATGAAATCACCAAGAGTAGCCGGGAGACAAGATAGACACAAAGATTTTTCTCCCGAGGTTCACTTGTTTGCCACCAGGCTAGTCCCCGTTGTGTCGACTACCCAAATGGTGATTCGGTGGCTAATATGAAATCACAAGCCTAGCCCACTACTTGGGCGCCACAAGAATCCACCCAAATGAGAGTAACTCAATGACACTAGCAATCCACTAGAGTTACCCTTTGGCGCTCCACCGAGGTGGGTACAAGCCCTCTCATAAGTCCATGAAGCCGACCATGAACAATCACCAACACGTGTCGAAGCTTCTCCACAATCGCCAAGCCATCTAGGTGTTGGCAAACACCAAGAATAACAAGAAATCCTGCGGCGATGGCGATGACCAAGTGCCACTAAGATGCAATGCAATGATCATTCACTTGGTTTACTCAATCTCTCATGAATTAGCAAGCAAAGCAAAGAGAGATGAGTTGGGGGCCTTCTCAAGCGAGCACAAGTATGTCAAAAGAATGGCAGGTGCAAGAGATAGCCCTAGGAGTTAGCTAAAACGTTTAAATAGCAATCACCAATCAACTAGTCGTTTGCTCCCTTATCTCCACTGTTTGTGTAGCTACGGATGCTACCACACTTGGGGTCCGGACCAACGCGCGCACGTCCGGACCCTTGTCCATTTGAATCTGCTCATTGCCGCCTTCGTCTGCTACAATCATGTGTCTCCAGACGCGGGGAATAGTGGACCTCTGGACCATATGCCAGAGCGTCCAGACTCTATGCAGAGCCGGTCTAGAGAGCACATTTGCTCCGGACGCTCGTCCGGAGTCTTGTGTCCAGACGACGCCTAGCGTCCGGACCTTCAGCAGAGAGCTTCTAGAGGGCCTCATCACTCCGGACGGTTGTCCAGAGTCATCGTCTGGATCAGAAACGCCATCCAGACCTCTTGTCCAGAGAAGGCCGAGTCTAGGGTATGCCTCCGGACGCATAGCCATTGGTCCGGACAACATCTTGCTGGCGTCCGCACCTGCGTCCGGAGCACTGTCTCGTGTCCAAATGAGTTTCCTTTTCTTCGCCTCTTCTTCTCCAAGCTTCCATGTGCTAACACCTCGTGTTCCAAACCTTTTGCTCAAGTTTTAGCCTTCATATTGAATTATCTTGGATTTAATTCTATTTTCATGTCAATTAGGTTTATTTTAGATGTATACAATGCAAACCTAGTGACACATGATAACCGCAATCGAAACGAGTTTTACCTTCTTGATAGTACGACTATCTATCCTAAATGTGATCACACTCTCTATAGTGTCTTGATCACTAAACCAAAAATGACCTTATGATATACCTTTGCCTTGAGCCCATTTTTGTTTTTCTCTTTCTTCTTTTCCTTAGTCCATGAAGCACTTGATCAATGCACCATTGTCATCCTTCGAGCTCCATGTGTCAAGGTGGATCACCCTCGCTAGATAATGCACTTAGCACTAGGGTTAGTCCATAGGTTTCATCAATTAACCAAAACCAAACTTGGGCTTTCAATCTCCCCCTTTTTGGTAATTGATGACAACCTTTCACAAAGGAATATATATTGAAATTTTCCACTTTGGTAGTATTAGCTCCCCCTACATATGTGATATATGAGTTTGGTTCATTTTGATCACATATGCATGAATAGGAATTGTGGGAGAGTGAATGCTACCAAATGATGCTACTCAATTGTGATTCGTTCGGCTCTTGTTAGTTTATATAGATCTATCTATGTTATAATGAATTGCTTTCATGTTGTTTCCATGAGTAGATCTTATATCTATAAATAGCTGAATTAGTTTGAATCTAGATTGTCACGTGTTGCGGGTTCATGCATGCTATCCATGTTTAAGCTTTGATGACGCTGGGTGTCGTGTGGCAGATGCAGGCTTTAGATTAGTTTAATCATGTTTGCTTACGTGTTTCCTTCATCATGGATCCCAATTCGGCTAATTGCCAAGCTTGGTTATACTTTAATTTATACTCAATTGTGATTCGTTCGCATGTTATTTCCCCATGCATGCATATTCGGCAATCAATCATTCGCGTTCTACGTACTCGTTTTAGCCGAATCACCTATAAGATATGTTGGCAGACAACTTTCATAGCTGTATGTCGTTGTAAGTGGCTTCAGGGCTGTATATATGGAACTATCTGGTATCACCTGACATGTTCCAGTTTGTATCTAATGATTTTCATCCCTTGTTAGTTTCAGGTCAAACTGACTGGCACGTTTTCGGATTTAAAACACCCGAGCACCCAATTGAAGCTAAGCTTTCCGGCTTGCTGTGTGTGAGACGCAGCGCGTCACATTTTGCGTCAACAACAACTTACCGGCCAGTCATATATAACTTCCAATGGCTCCTTTTCTTTTTTCTTCGACTCAAGCTTTCCACCGCTGATTTTATAAAACCGTCATGCCCTACGAATACAATCACCATGTTAATTATTCTTAGAATCCTATAATGAAAAAGTATATGTGCATATATCTTGACTTACAGGTCTAAGTTCTCAATGAAACCTGCATAGTTTGCTGGCGGGTAATTTGCGGAGTCTAGTACCACCACCCTTCCTTTTCTAGGATAAATGATGACATAGATCCAGTAGTCCCTGCATGAATCAAATTCATGATACATTTGTCAGATATATCCAGTGCCTTTCTTCGCATATAACAATTGGGTTTAGATAGCCAACCCTTTGCTCGGCACAATAATCGAATTCCTGGCCGTAATTCTGCTCCTCCTGATCATATAGCATTCTACAAGGCACATGCATGTCAGATGTTTAATATTGATGCAACAACAATGGATATGTAACTATGTAACACTTACAATGCAAACGTCATTATGATCTGTACGTCTAGCCTCTCGAAGTTCATCATCAACCAAAGGTCTTCAAAGCTAATCACACACAAATCATGATCACTTTGAAATGCCTTATGTGGTATACGCATGTTGATGGCGTGAATGCCAGCAGAAGAGGCTCTCATGTACCAATCATTCAGCCTTTTTACATTGTTTGACACCTTTTGGAGTTTATCCCAGTTCAGTAGAGGTTTTCCCACCACATAGTTTTTAGGCACAAACTTGTAGTCTTCAAAAGTGGGCACCTTGAATGTGCAGGGAATTACCTCAGGCACTGGTTGCGCTGACTTCTTTAGCTCAGACAAGTCGTGTACTTCAATTTTGCGTTTTGTCCCCAGTCCTTTAAAAAATCTGGCCATGCCAGCTGTTTTCTTCTTTGTCTCGGAGGGGGAAATCAACTTGGGCACCGGAAACTTCATCTTTGGCGGCGCTGGTGTTTGTTTATTAGGATCTTTGGGTTGTAGCGAAGGTGTGGATTTTTGTTGTGGAGGCGGCAGAAGTGATGTTTGTGGTGCAGATGGTGCTAACTGTGGTGGAGGTGACCGAGGTGGTGGAGGTGATGACTGTGGCGGCGGTGATGGAGGTGATGGGGGTGATGAAGGTGGCGGAGGTGACCGAGGTGGGCTCCAATGAGAATAGATGTGTGATGGTGGTGGGTTCGGAAGAGGATCAGTCAGTCCCGATGACTCCTCAATTGATATCCCTTGCGAGGATGGTGTCGGTTCCGTCAGCTGGACGTCTCGCCGAGGCCAAAGAATGAAATTGTTTAGAGCCTGTCCGAGTTTCTCAATGTCCTCGAGACCAGGGATGTCTAAAATCTCATCCTTGTATCCTTGGACCACGGTTGATACTTCTACTCTATAGTAGTCTTTAGGAATGTTAGCACCGTGGTACTTGCATCCTAGGATCGCTTTGCCAGTGGCTACTTCCCTTGTACGGTGATTGTTAATGCTATATCTTATGACTAGGGAGCAAGCCACTCGAGTAACAATGTCATCAACCGGATATTGAACCTTATTCCCTGTAGACGCGACACTGCTTGGTATCTCAGCAACTATCTGCTGGGACACCACTGGGACTAGCTGCATCTGGGGTGCCTGAGTGCTCATTTGTTGATTTGACACTCCACTCGCTAGTTTCTACATCAACTCAGCAGGAGGATCATCTACCAATTTCTTCATAAACTCTGTGAAATCTTTCTTAGCCTCCTCCTTCCAATAGCTAGCAATTTCTTCCTTGTATCGATCACGTTTCCTAAACTCACCTTCCCACTAAGGGCCGAATCCCTCCTTCCATCCTACTTTGGATGACACGCCTCGAACACGGCCAGGATGCTCAGGGTTACTCAGGACCTCGCTAAGGATGTCCCTCTCTCTTCGTGGCTTCAATTTACCTTCCTGCTGCTTGGCTGCCACTGCAAAGGTGTTCTTTGCTACTTGTTCAACCTCAGGGTCATCAAAGGACAAACTGCTCTCGGTTTCCTTTGGTTTTCGAGCCCGAATCCAATTCGCGGACCTTTCACCAACTTGTTCGGATAGCGCCGACAACCCTTTCGCCTTCCGCGCAGCATCTTCTTGTTGCCATTTGGGAGCCTGATGCTGATAACCACCTGAGCCTAGACGGTGGTGGTACTTATTCTTCTTAGCGAGAGCGGAGTTGGCTTTGCTCATAGATACAAAGTCTGTCTCTTTCTTTTGCTCTAGCAAGACCGCCCACTGCCCTTTAGAGATCTGTTGACACAAAAAGCGTCAGATCTGTGAACACCTCGGGCTATTACCCAAAGCTCGGTATTCCAGAGGCGTGCCAGTCGATTTGACCAATCAATCGACAAGGATGATAACTAGAACAAACTGAACGAGACGACAGCGATGCGTCCGGACGTCAAGGCTCGGATTGATCAAGGATAACTAGAGCAGAGCTGAACGAGGCAAACAGCGATGCGCCCGGATTGCCAAAGCTCGGAGGTACTCCCACGCGGAACTAGCAAGGATTTTGACGGAAATCAGGATGATGTAGCTCGTCGAAAGCTTGAAGAACTCGTTGATAGCTACACCTAATGCATAAAAAAAGGGTAAATTGCGATAAAAGGTAGAATAAGATAAAATTGGTTTGTTTTTTAATTGAATTGTATATATTCCATAGCCCTCGGGCACATATTTATACTCCCGCATGGAGAGTTGTACAAAGACACGACACATATCCTTCCTAAAACAAACTCCTACTTTAAAGGAAACTGACTCGCGCAGGAGCCGGATAACAATATTTATTTCCTAAACAAACACACTATTTTAAAGGAAAGTAAACGACTCATGCAAGAGTTAGACTCAAACTACTATAATAATACTGGTACAAAACACCAGTTCCCTTATTCTCCTCCTCGATGAAAACTTTCCATCGGTAGATCCCTTTAATCCACGCCTTCCTCCTTTCGACCACCGGTAACCTACTGCTGCCACCAAGCGCTAAGTTACGCCCATCGGCATCGGCAATGACCCCTCATCGGCAATCAGCAGTGACTTTTCATCGGCAATCGGCAATGACCCCTCATCGGCAATTGGCAATGACTCTTCATCGGCCATCGGCAATGACTCTTCATTGGCAATCAGCTCCAGCAAGACTTCACCAATTAACCTTTGTCGGCAAAGATCATCCAGCCTCCATCGGCAACACACTTGGTCTTCCCGCAGCACTCTCCCATTGGCAATATCGGATCAAAACTTTCCCGATGCCGATGGAGAACGGCCACTGACCAGTCAAGCCTCAGTCCATTTGACACGTGTTGAAAAACGGTGTCAACAAGATCTTGTACGTTGTTGTAGGGTCCAACCCTTTCTTGGCAAACTTGTTATTCAAATCAGACCTCCAATTTTGGAAACTGACCGCACACTGCTTCAATGTATAGTCCTTTACCAGTGCCTCTCGTACGGCTCGAGGAAACTGGAACCCCGTCTTCATTTTTTCCCAAATTCTTGTCTTGTCATCCTCCGACACACTGGACCATTTCTTGATAGTGATGTCAAGAAAGTCCCTAACATAGAAGCCAATTGCGTTCCGGTACTTGGCTAGGGCCTCCAAAGGAGTCATGGGTTGTCCGGTCAGACTGACTTCTAAGATGGCATATACCTCGTCTGGAAACTTGTTCAATCCTCTCTCACCTCATTTGGCACCACTCCGCTTCCTCTTCGTTGATCTCTCTGTAGTCTTCGTCGCGGTCGGTTCGGGTGCACCTTCGGCACATTCCACGACATGTTGCGACATTAACTTTTGCATCTGAATCAATGTCCTCTGAATATAGACATTGTGAGTTTAATGGTGATAGTTTATAAACATCCTATAATATAATAATAGGCATAGTATAATTACCTCCTCGACTTCTTGATCATAATCAGGGTCATGGTGTAATTCACGCTCAACTTGTTCTCGAGCCTTCCTCACTTCGGGATGCTCGAAGTCGTCGCTCGAAGATGATTGGTTCCCTTCTTCTTCCTCCACGGGGTCGGACGACTCCAGGCCTTGCCCCGTTTCATGCGTATCTTGTACTTGCTCTGTGGGGTCGGACGACCCCACGCCTTCCCCCGTTTGGTGGGTATCTTGTAGTTGCTCCGTGGGGTTGGACCCTGGGGCCTGTTCCGTATGAACGGGCCGTTGTGCTTGGTCCTTGTTGCTTGGAGATGTCATCACGGAAATCTAATAAAGGATAGGCATGTATATATTATATATATGACTTATATGTATTGGAGGCATATATAAGTTATTATAACCAACACATACATGTATATTGGAAGCATTTATATAATCATTTATCGAATAAACGATAAACATTTATATAAGTATTTAAATATATATAAGTCATTGGATTTAAATCATATATCTAATATAATCATATATTGGAAGCATTTATATAATCATTTATCTAATAAACGATAAGGATTTATATAAGTATTTAAATATATATATATATATAAGTCATTGGAGACATACATACTTGAATGGAGACATACATACAAGTCATTGGATATAAAGAAGCATTTACATATAAGCATTTAAATATATATATAAGCATTTACATATACATACAAGAGGCATTTAAATATATATAAGCAAAATCAGCTATCAAAAAAAGAAAAAAGCCCTCCTTTTCTCTCCCTCCCCTTATCTTCTTTTCTGGCTCGCTCGCGCAGCCAGCCCAGCCTCCCCCCTCCCCTCTCTCTCCCGCGAGCGCGGAGGCCCACCTTGCAGCCCAGTCCAGCAGAACCGCCCCCACTCCCCTCACTCTCCCCCGGGAAGGTTTGGACAGCCGAACCTACCCCCTCTCCCCTCGCTAACGTGGTGGTCACACGCATTAGCCCCACCCGCGTAGCACCGCGCTCCTCTGCATAGCTTCGTCATGCCCGCCAACACGCCCACCTCCCCCGACCGAGCACCACTGCGGCCACCGAGCACCACCGCGCTGCCACCAAGCGCAACACCAGAGCACTGCCACCTTCGTCACCCCCTCCACCTCCTTCTTTCCCTCACACACCAGCCGCAAAGCACCAGAGCGCCACCACCAAGCTCGAAACCCTAGCCGAGCTCTGCTCGCCAAGAGCGCACGGGAGCGCCACCGTCACGTTATCGCCGAGCTCGCTGCAGACTACGCGCGCGAGGGAGCGCCACCGCCACCGCGCTGCCGCCGAGCTCACCACCGCAAAGCTTTTGCCGCCGCCACAGAGACGAAGAAGAGAAGAGGGAACGACCGAGCACTTACCCTGGCCGAGCTCGGAGGAGATGGTCGCGCTAGGAAGGGCGGAGATGAGGTGCGGCGACTGCTCGTGGAGAATTTCGGCAGCTTGACAGCGTTCTTTCAAAATAATTGGCGCCTTTGGACTTAGAAAGGGGGAGCATTTTTACAGGTGGTTGTCAATGCCAACCGCCTATAAAAATGGTTTCTACAGGCGGTTGTCAATGCCAACCGCCAGTACAAACAATTTTGCAAAAATAATTCAATAAAATTTCAAAAAATCATATCTTGAGAAATATTGTCCCAAAAATTGTGAATTAAATTTTGTGGTGTGTCTTGACAAGACATACATGTTAAAAATATGAAATGACATGTTTGAGATACTTTTATATGTAGCTATATTTATATGTCTAATACCTCGATTTATACATAAGCTTCAAAAAATCATATCTTTAGAAATAATGTTCCAAAAATTGTGACTTAAATTTTATAGTGTCTGTCTTGACAAGATACTTTTGTATTGAACTAGAGTTTAGCTAGGGTTTAGTGTTAAGGGCTAAGTGTTTAGGGTTTAGGGTTAAGGGTTAAGTGTTTAGGGTTTAGGGTTCAGGTTTAAGGGTTTAGGGATATACATGTTTTAAATATGGAATGACATGTTTGAGATAGTTTTTTATGTATCTATATTCTCGGGATACATATCTCGATTAATACATATGTTTCATAATCTTGGGATTATAGAAATATATTGCAATTATGTGAAATAAGCATAGGGCCTCACATGTAGAAACAAAAATAGGGTCTCCACATGTTCAAACATAAATAGTGTCTCACATTGTAACATAAATGGATTACATGGCAAATAACAAAAAATAATCTAGGCAGCTATATTGTTCTTCCTTGTCCATCATGGCGCACCCAAGGTAGCGATTTCTGTGGGATGTTTTTCTCAACACTCCTTATTTTTAGTGGATGGTCATCTACAAAGAGACACATGTTGTTGAACTCATTAAATTCATCCAGGTCAGATACACCATCAACCCCTATAGCTTGTTGCTTTCCAGGAATAACTACATGCTTTGGCTTGTCGGTACTTTTCTTCTGATTAGGACAAAGGATCTGTTCAACATAGAAGACCTATGCAGCACGGTTAGCCATTATCCACAGATCATCTTTGTAGCCTACCTTACTTAGATCAAGAACTCTGACCCCATAGTTGTCCACTGTGACATGTTTGTCTTCAACCCATTGGCATCGAAATATAGGGACCTCAAATGTACCATAGTCTAGCTCCCATATGGCATCAGCGAAGCCAAAGAACATAGTTTCATCCCCAGTTTCAGAGTCTAAGGCATCACATCGAACTCCACTATTTTGTGCAGTGTTCTTTTGGTCCTTGGACTTGGTACAGAATGTGAAGCCACTAATGTCATAGTTTTTCAATGTCGTGACCTGGCGTGATGGTCCAGAAGCCAACACCTTGATGGTGCGTTCCTCAATTGTTTCCCCCTCTGGAATGTCAAGCTCCTTTAGCCATGAGGTGAATTTATTCTTGTGTTACTTCATTAACCACTCATCTGTGTGCCAATGATTTTGTTTGCGAAGCTCATCAATATGTTGCTCGATGAAAGGCTCCATTATTGAGAGTTGATGAAAGATGTTGTGATGTGCCTCGAGGACTGAATTGTAATCTTGCGGAACTAATGATTTCTTTCCCATCCTCCCTCTTCCATTCAGCCTACTATCATATCTTGATGGAGGCAAACCTATTGCATCCTGGTCTTTTAGGACGTTGTTGCAGAATGGACCACCAGACTGAATTGCCTCTTCGGTTAAGTACCCCTCTACCATGGATGCCTCAGGACGAGAATGAGTTGATACGTAGCCATTAAGTGTTGTCATGAATGCTCATACGTCCACATCTCATGCAAAGACATGGGACCCAGTGTCTCTATCTGTGGAACCAAGTGCACCACAAGGTGAACCAAATAATATCGAAGAATGCTGGAGGAAAACACATCTCGAACTGTGACACTGTCTCCGCTGCAAATTCCTTAAGAGATGTCAACTCATCACGGTCGATCACCTTCTGTGAGATCCTATTGAAGAAGTAGCACAACCGTGTGACTGCAACCTTTATCCACACTGGATTTATAGCCCTGATGGCAATAGGGAGGAAAGTAGTCAACATGGTATGACAATCATGTGAGTTATAGTTGGTGAGTGTCAGGTCTTTCATTGAGTCAATACTTCGTATGTTAGAGCAGAATCCAGATGGGACCTTCAGATTCTTCAACGACACACACATCGAATGTTTCTCATCATTGTTGAGGTTGTACCTTGTTGCCGGGAGATGGTACTTCCCATTTTCTTGAAGAACAGGGTGGAGTTCTTCTTTTATGTCTAACTGTACCATGTCCGTACGTGACTTTAGTCCTTCCTTTGTCTTGCCCTTTATGTCTAGCAAGGTTCCAATTAGGCTTTCAAACACGTTCTTCTGAACGTGCATACCATCGATCGCATGACGTACGTCTAACTCAGGCCAGTATGACAAATACTCAAAGAAAATATATTTCTTCTTAAACGTAGACCCTGGAGTTGGTTTGACATTATTTCTTGGTTTTCCGTCTATTGTCTTCTTCCCGAAAACAAATTTAAGGTTCCTGACTAGGTTGAAAACTCTTTTGCCTTTACTGTTGTCTAGTGGGCAATAGATTGGAGTTCAACGTTATTGTTGAAGTACTTATCCATCTTCTTCTGGCGGTACCTGTGTTCTTTCGATAAGAAGTGTCTGTGCCTCATGTACACTATCTTCTTAGATGCAGTAAGGGACACGTGAGCGGTTTCATCTATGCATACCACACATCCAACCTTTCCCTTGAACTGCCCTGATAATGTGAAGAGAGCAGGTTAATCGTTGATGTTAACAAAGATAATTGCTCTCAACATGAATGATTCTTGGCGATACTCGTCCCACATTTTAACACATGTTTCCCACAATATTTTCATGTCTTCCATTAAGGGCTCTAAGAAAACATCCATGTCAACTCCAGGCTATGTAGGTCCAGAGATAAGGATGGTTAGCATGAGATACTTTCGCTTCTGCATCAACCATGGCAGAAGGTTGTAGATGGTGAGGATCACCGACCATGTGCTGTGCGTGCTGCTTCTCTCAGCAAATGGATTCATTCCGTCAATACTCAGTGCAAACCTAACATTTCTTTGTTCCTTTGCAAAGTCTTCGTGGTTGTTATTGAAATCTATCCACTGCTTGCCATCGGCTGGGTGCCGAAGCTTCCCATCGCCTTTGATGTTCTCATTAGAAGCATGCCAGCTCATAAGTTTGGAATCCTCTGGGTTAGCAAACAAACACCTCAATCGATCGACCACAGACAGGTACCATATCACCAAAGCAGGAATCTTTTTCAGCACATAATGGTCTACTTCTTCTTTTTCTTTGATCGTGGGTTTTGAACTCTGTTGGGTCTTCTTTCGCTTCTTTCCTTTTCACACCAGCGAGGCAACACAATGTTCCTCTTTGTAGTCTTTATTTGTTTTATACCTACTTGCATTACACTTTGGACAGCTCTCCATGTCCTTATATTCATCACCTCAATATAGGATACAGTGATTTCTACAAGCATGGATCTTCTCAACACCCATCGTGAGTGGACTGATTAGCTTCTTTGCATAGTACGTGTTAGCAGACACTTTGTTTTCCGTAGGAAGCATCAGTACTATAGAAACGGCAATCCCTGCTAGCCCATCACTGCCAGTTTTGTTTGGGCCGACAGTGATGCCTCTTCACTGCCGGTTCTTCCTCTGACAGGTCCCCAATTATTGGGGGCAAGGGCTGAACCAAAAGTGCAGAACAGTGCGTGAGGAGCTCCATCTCTCCATTGTTGCGGCTGGTAAATTTCTTGATCTCCATTGTTGGCTCCTCTTCACTCTTGGATCCTCATATCTTCTTGCTCTTGGTTAGTAACAAGCATAATTCTTTAGAATTGTTGGTTTACATTGTTTTTGTGTGTAAATCCATAGTTTAGAGCTATGCTAGTTTTCATGATCAAGAAGAGGTATGTTGCAATTTGTGTCAATTTTTTGTAGCTTTTAGATCCAAAATTATTTAGTAAAATTGTAGCACTTTGTTTTTATTAGGTAATTATTGTTACTTACATTTAAAACTCCATGCATGCATTTAATAATTACATTTAATACTCGATGCTTCCATTGTTATCTATTTGTTGTCTCACTTTTTATAGCACAACCAAATTCAAATTATATCGAAGAATATTGTTCAAAAATGCTCTTATTAATATGTTCCTATGTTTCCTCTGCTCTGCCCATTTTATCAGTGTAGACATGGCTCGAGGGTGGATGTACGATCTGTGACATACATACCCACGGTACTTGACGGGCATCGACGATTTCATCAAGCGAGCTAGAGCCAATGTTGGGGACTCACATCTTCTATTATGTCCATGCAAAGACTGCAAGAATACGAGAAAATGGGGCGACGTGGGGCATATACGTTTGCACTTGATCACAAGGGGGTTCATGAGAAACTACACGATTTGGAATTTGCATGGCGAGGTTGGTCAAAATGTTAATGATGATGTGCCCATGCCTAATGTATCCCTGAATGCATTATTGCCTGTTCATGATTACACTGAATATGTGTCTACCAATGATGATGTGTTTGTGAATACATTAGCTGGCGACACTGAGGAAAATGATGGCATTTCACAACTTCTACATGATGTGCATGGGGGATTCCTTAGTGCTTCACAGTTGAAAAAAATGGAGATGATGAGAAAGGATGCAAAAACACCATTGTATCCGGGCTTCCCAAATAAGCAAACTGGAAGCCAACATCATGCTATTGGAGTTCAAATCAACGAATGGGTTGAGTGATAAAGGCTTCGATAACTTGTTAGGTATACTACATAAACTGTTCCCGAAGGATACCGAGTTAGCAGAAAAGACTTGCCTTGCAAAGCAAATGATTTGCCCAATTGGCCTCAAGGTTGAGAAAATCCACGCGTGTTTCAACGACTGCATATTGTACCATGGAGAGAAATACAAAGACTTGGATGCATGTCCCAAGTGTAAAACTCCCCGATACAAGCAAGGGCCATCAAATGATGGAAGCAAGACTAGAGGAGGGCCTGTAAAGTCCATGTGGTATTTTCCTCTAGCTCCACGAGTGCATAGGTTGTTTGCAAATGCAAAGTCAGCCAAGTTGTTGCGTTGGCACAGCGAAGAGCGAAGGAAAGATTCAATGATGAGGCACCCCGCCGATGGGTCGGACCAGAGGACTATCAACACTATGTTCTATAAGAACATTGGTGGAGAGGTAAGGCATCTGTGGTTATCTTTGAGCACGGATGGGATGAATCCGTTTGACCAGGTGAGAACCAATCATAGCACTTGGCCAGTGACGCTACGTAGATAACCGAGATTATATGCAGGCTTGAGATGCATTTCCTACCGACTTACTTCGACATTTCAGTGCATCTACTTGTTCATCTTGTGGATCAAATAAAAGCCCTTGGCTCAATGTACCTACACCAGATGTTTCCTTTCGAGAGGCTAATGAAAGTCTTTAGGCGGTATGTTAGGAATAGATTTAGACCAGAAGGGAGCATGGTAGAAGGATGGTCAACATAGGAAGCTATTGAGTTCTCCACATATTATCTGGACATCAAGCAGGTCGGAGTTCCAGTATCTCATCATGTTGGAAGAATAGGGGGCAAAGGAACAATAGGTGAGAAAGCTATCAAAATAGACAAAGTGGCCTCCTTCAGACAAGCACACTTCGTTGTTCTCCAGTAGGCCGATGGTGTGATGGCATACATTGATGAGCACAAGCAGTTACTGCAAAATAAGCACATCGGTAGGTCACAGGCTTGGCTTGAGAAAAAAATAAGGAGGAATTCGGTGACTGGTTTCGACGCCAAAGGCTAGGAATGGTGACGGGATGTCAGCTAGATATCTTAGCCCCCGGACCTTCGACTACGCTAATGATGTACCAAGGATATCAAATAAATGGTTTTACATTTTACACAAAAAAACAGGACAGAAAGAGCACTAACCAAAATAGTGGTGTTCGTTTCGACGCCCGCAATGAGAATGGCACGGCGGTGGCAACATACTATGGTTTCATAGATGAGATATGGGAGCTAGACTATGGACATCAGTTGAAAGTTGCTCTTTTCCATTGTCTGTGGGTCCGGCTGAATGAAATCAACACCGACAAGGATGGGTTCACTACCGTTGATCTATCCAAGACCGCATACAGAGATGACCCCTTTGTACTTGCAAAGGATGTTTTGCAAATCTTCTATGCAAGGGATAACAATACAAATGGAAGACGACATGTAGTATTGCAAGGCAAAAGGAAGATTGTCGGTGTCGACGGAGTGACAGACGAAGAAGAGTACAAAGGTTATGAAGAAATGGCTCCTTTTGGGGCGAACGTTACCCTACATGTCCTTGAAGAGGGTGACGAACCTGCTTACCTCCGGAGTGATCACGATGAGGCCATCATCATGCCTGCACCATGAATTGTTAGAGTATCATAAACTATGTAATCCTTAATGAAATGTTGTTTTAGTAATTTGCATCGAATTTGAGATCATATGGAGTTGTAGAGATTGCTGAGTTGTACCATGTTGTTGTTTGATGTATGCCATGTCAAAAGGGAATTCAAAAACTATAAAGAATTAGACCTTGAGTGTATAAGTTATAATGTAGAGCTCCTCAAAACTAGCAAAAGCTATGTTGGAAGATTTTTAACTTCTATTCAAATTTTTGGAGTAATTACAAAGGGGGTAACTGAATTTTAAACCCTTATTCAAATTCAAAATGGAATTCAAAAACTATAAAGAATTTGAATATGATCCTTCAGCAAAAGTTGTAGAGAATTAAAAATTATGCAACTTCTATGTTTGGAGTTTTTCATGTTCTAGTCAAAAATCAGGAATAATTTGAATTCTAAAGCAAAAGGCAGATTTAAAAAAATACACATATCACTGCCGGTTATAGAGGAACCGGCAGTGATGTGCCTCTATCACTGCCGGTTCGAATAACCAACCGGCAGTGATGCTCCATCATCACTGTCGGTTCAAAAGAATTGGCACTGAAGCGCCCTCATCACTGTCGGTTCTTGTTACAAACCGGCAGTGATAGGTGACATCACTGCCAGTTTGTAACAAGAACCGATAGTGATGAGGCCGAGTATATAAGGAAAGAGTGCGGTCTGAAATTTTCAGACTCGTGCCCATTCCACACTTAGCCGCAGCAGGAGCCCGACGCCGCAGTAGGAAGCTCTGTGCCGATGACGCCGCCGCCGCTCGACGCCGCAGCAGGACCCTCCCGCCGACGCTCGAGCTTGCCGCACTCCAGCCCGACGCCGCAGCAGGAGCCTGACGCCGCAGCAGGAATCTCTCTGCCGACGACACCGCACCACGCCAGTGCCCGCCGTTGGACTTCGCTGGCCACTGCTTCAGCGCTGCTTCGGCGCCGCCACTCCTCCCTCCATGACGCCGCTCGGTGGTCCACGACACTGCTAGGAGTGCTACATCCCGCCAGGAGTTTCCACGGTGAGCTCTCCCCTCCATGCAGCCAAGGTGTTCGACAAAATGTGACAGAGAGAGAAAGCTAAGAGAGAAAGATAGATAGAGATAGAGAGATAGGTAGAGATAAGAGATAGATTCATATTGATGGTACAATGATCCATATTAATTCATATATACACTTTGAGCAAAATTTGCGAGAGATAGAGATAGAGAGATAGGTAGTGATTAGAGAGATAGAGATATATATAGATAGAGTTTTGTATATATATTTCATGATTCAAGTTTTGTATATATATATCATGATTCATTTTTTTGTGGAGAGAACGATATTGTACCATAGATAGTGATAGTGATAGAGAGAGAGAGAGAGAGTTGTGCCTTCATCCTTATATGTCAAAGGCTTGATTCAAATGCTTATATATATGCCATGGTGTTGGCACAAATTACGACCATCTTTTACATAACTAAAATGGTGCCACCAATCCAAGGATCAAGGATAAACAAACACATCATGAGAATAATTTATAAAATAACTAGATCCACAAGTCCATGAGTGTTTGAGTGCAGGAATGAACAAATGGAGCAAAGGAGAGCCACATGGGCTCACCATGCTCTCTCCTCTCGGCCATGATCCAAGAGAGGCACTCTAGAGTGGAATCCATCCATTGGATCACTCCGTGTTTCCTCTCAACGGCTCACAAGCGAAGCACATGGATCCATGGGCCCACACCAAGGAGATAAACGTGACAAACACCACAAAACCAACAACCAACACCTATGACGAGTGGGACCAGCACCAGGGAGCAGAGGAGGGCCAGAACCACCAAGGGGGGATTCGGCCGAATGCCCTTTGGGCCCAAACAGCCCCACTCAGTCCCTGACTCGTGGGACCTCATCCCAGGAGACAAGGGAGGGCCCACTGACTATAGGGGGGTTCGGCTGAATGCCCCCTAGGTCGGTTTGGCCTCCCCCAACTGCCATAGCTCCTCCCCACGTGTTGGATCACCACCATCCATGCCTTGGTCGGTTCCAAGGTCGGTTGGATCCAAGGGTGGATAATGGATGGACCTGGATCGCTGACGTGGCGCCGGAGTAGCCCCTACTCCACCTCCTGCTATAAATAGAGGGTCACACCCCCCTCTCTAACCAAGAAGAAGAAGACTACAAGCTCTATTTCGTAGATTGTTCTAGGAGTTAGTCTAGAGTGGGAGTTAGAGTTGAGTCGAGCTGTGCTCGGGATTTCTGGAGTCATCTTCTGGAGAGTCTGGTATAGCTCTTGTATCTTTCTTTCTTTGTAAGACTTTATCTTATTTAATATATATCTTTCTCTTTACTTTACTTAGTATTTACTTTGAGCATTTCTATACTAGACATAGTCTTGTTATATGCTTTTGCTCTTTAATAGCCCTCACACCCTTCCTGTATGCGATCCTTGCCTGTCATAAGGGTGCTTTGATTATTTGATCGTAGTCAAAGTAGTAAGTTGTGTGTAAGTGTGGTGCTTATACATCATCTTATCCTTGGTTATCGCTTGTTGCACGGATTTTTTGTGGTAGCTAGCAAGAGGTGACAACCTTGTCTAGTCGTTGTATTCCACCACGTGTTCTCAGGCAAGTTCTTAAAAGGTAAGGCCCCCGTAAGAAGAGGGCGTGGTCCGGTAGGAGTTTTTCCCTCCTACTGATCTATCCCCTCGCCTAGCATACTTGTATTGAGGAGACAAACTATAGTGTTTAGACTAGTTAATTAGCTAAGTATATTGAAGTAGAGTGAAGTACATAGGAGTCCCTGTTCTCTTCTCATTGTCCTCCCACCTAGTTAGTCTCTAAGGTCCGTTCTAAGTATCCTTTACCGTAGATTCTTCATTGATCAACCCCTTCCTATCACATATATCGTTTACCCCTCTATACTAGTTGGTACTAAAGTTAAGGTGCTCTCTAGGATCTCTCTCTAATTATCATTTCTAGCAAGGATTTCCTTTGGGATAATATAAATTACGATACCTCAGAATACTCCGTGGTGAAGTGCTACAACGGTATAATCTGTGCGCTTGCGGATTTATCCAATAGTCATAAGAAATACCAACAAGCATTTCTGGCGCCGTTGTCGGGGAAAGCTTAGCCAAGAAGTTTTAATTAGATTGAATCCAGAGATTCTCGTTAACTTAGTTATCAATTAGTCATAGGGGCTTACCTCTATCTGTCTCTTCCTTTCCTGTGAAGACAGACAGTGTATGAGCGGTTTCCAACTGCCAAGAAACTATCTCGAAGATCGTGAGAAGCTGTTGAGGAGGACTAGACGTCGTCGAGTTCCCCCTCAGAGGTTCCTCTCGAACCAGGATCCGTTCAAGGAAGGAGGCTCTACACCACCACTCAAGAAAGTTATGGCCCAGAAGGCGATCTCTAACTTCTCGGCCCCGTCAGCTACTCACATAGCTCAGGATCCGGAGGTCAACTTCGGAGATTCCACCTTCGAGCTGAAGCCTGCCTTGATCCACATGGTGTAGGCCAATCCATTTTGCGGAAAGCCCCATGAGGATGCCAATGCTCATCTCCAGCACTTCATGGAGTTATGTGGCACGTTCACCATCAAGGGAGTGGCATCTGACGCAATTCGCCTTCGTCTTTTCCCATTCTCGCTATTGGGAAAGGCGAAGCAATGGTTCTACGCCCATAAAGAAGAGGCCACTACATGGGAGAGGTGTGCTAATGCGTTCCTCAAGAAGTTCTTCCCGACGGGCAAAACCAATGCTCTTCGTGGGAAGATCTCAAGCTTCCAACAACAATCTGATGAGATGATTCCCGAAGCATGGGAACGTCTCCAGGAGTACGTTTGTGCCTGTCCTCATCATGGGATAGACGACTGGCTCCTAATCCAAGGTTTCTACCATGGGCTGACTAGCATGGCCCGTAGTCACCTTGATGCTGCCGCTGGAGGGGCATTTCTCCAACGCACAGTAAGGAATGCCAAGGACCTCATCGAGAAGATGGTAATCAACCAAGGATGGGGTGATGAACGTCTTCAGCCAAAGAAAAGAGGTATGCACACCGTCAGTGAGGTGGACATACTCTCCGCCAAGATGCACCTCTTGATGAAGAAGATAGAAGAAGGTTCCAAGAAGGAATGAGAGGCCATCTACCCAGTCGCCGCCACACAAGCTATTGAAGCCGATCCATGGTGCGAGGTGTGCGGAGGAAATGATCACTCAGGCAACAATTGCCCCGAGACTTCAAAGGAGGACGTGAACTTCATCAGCAACAACAACAACAACAACAGCAACAACAACGGGTATCGACCCCAACAACAAGGAAGCTGGAATTCACGCCCTTTCTACTAAGGTAATGGAGGTAATAGTAATTACAATAATTACAACAATTCTTACATTAACCAACCTTCGTTAAAAGATCTTGTTCTTGGTCAATCTAAGATTAATGATGATATAAATAGAAAAATGATTGCCACTGATAAAGTTCTTGAAACCTTTGGTGAGAAAATGGATAGCTTTACAACTGCCATGAAAAATCAATTGAGTTTTAATAAAATGTTAGAAACCCAATTAGCTCAATTAGCAGCAGCTATGCCATCAATGGAACAAGGTAAGATTCCTGAGAAACCAGACACTACACCATGACACACGTTTCCCCACTATTATCTGTTGGTAAAGGGTTAGTATTGCAGACACCTTATGTGTTGGCGAAAGAGACAAACTTCCAACATTTATACCACCAAAGGTATTCAGTTTTCATCTCAGTTTTCAGTTCAAATGGAATGTCTAAGTCCACTAAGGAATTACTGCCTTTATTCCTACTTGTCTCAGATGTATTTGAATTGAAACTCTATAAAAGAGATGACAAGGAAAATAAATCATGGTTGCTGCTAGGTACTATAAGCCACATAGGTAAGGGGGCATAGTCATGTCTGCAACAAAACAACTAATGCTTATCCATCTCAATTTATCTCTGAACATGTTTTGAAATGTCTTTCTTAATTATCATATATACATTTCAGTTTTAAGTTTTTAAAATGCTGGTCTATATGGGAATTGTGGGTGGGTGTTCATTGCTGTGGCTGTCATTGAGTAAAGATCTCTGGAAAAAACATTTGAGCAGTTTCAGAACCGCTGTCATAGAGTAAAGATCTCATATTATACAGTCACCTCCCAGATTCATCCCCATTCCCCTTCCCCTTACTTGCTCTCCTTAGACGGCGGCGGAGCGCGCAGGGAAGGACGGCGTTGGCAGTCTTGTATTCTTGAATGGTGTTATGCCAGTTCTGAAATTATTGCCCTGCTATGAAATGTTTTTCCCTTCTTTAAACTGATTGCATGATACCTTGGTGTTTCAGACCATCGACCAAATGTGATACTGGTATTGGATGACCATCCTACTATACACCAATTGGTAAAATGCCCTGCACCAAGGTACATATATTCAAGAATATGTCTTGTTGGATTCTTTTGCTCATGCTGTTGGTCCTTCCTGTCAATAGGTTCTGCATGTTAGGTTTATGAAAAATTGTTCTTGTTGTCAGAAATTTATCTTCCCTGATGTCATCAACTTAACTATGTCCCAGTGGTGCTGCCATCTTACTTGAGTATTACTGCCAATATTAAGAAAAATCCTAGAATATTATAATTACCAAATCTGTGCCAATATTAAGAAAAATCCTAGAATATTATAATTACCAAATCTGTTTTGTACAGTACTCTTGTTTCACGATTTGCAACCAATAACAAAGCAAGAGTTAATGATACACACATCGGTTTGCTCAAGTATAAAATCCTAATAACGAGTTATGTGCTCACCATGTTTTGAATTGCACTTATACGTGATCCAAATTGTGGAATATGTAGAACAAATTTAAAGCATATAGAACATTTCACTAATATTTCGCTTTTTCATGTTAGGTACTTAAGCTATGTGGTGTTGCAAGTATTTTGGATTGGCAACCTTTTGTGGTACGATCAAAGAGTTGTTACATGTTCTTTGGAGCAGCAACAACCATGTGTTCACCAAGTAGTTGTTTAAGAATTTTGTAGTGTCAAGCTCAGCTGTACATGATCTATTGATCTCTTAGCTTTAGCCATAATCAGTTAGTACAAGACTCTCCTAGTGACTAATCTATATCTTGGACATGTATATGCATGGCTCTATGTATTATGATAACCACTTGACTTATATATATATATATATATATATATATATATATATAAATAATATATCTAGTTGATGTATGTATGGAAGTTCTAATATGATATATATAATATATATCTAGTTGATGCATGTATGGAAGTTCTAATATGATATTTCTATAAAATCAAGTAGAATTGCTCAATGTGATGCCTTCTCTATGAATAGTTTAGTTGCTAATGAGGGCATGTTTCATAAAATGTCATGAAAATGGCTTCACCAACATAAAAAGTGTCGGCAAAGGTTTTAACTGTCGGCGTAGGTCTTAATTGTCGATGTAGGCTTAACTATCGGCAAAGGTACCAACTATCGGCAAAGGAATACCATTTGGTTACACTAAAAGTGTCGGCGATTCTTTTAACTGTCGGCAAAACTTTCGCCGACTGCTTCTAGCGCGACTGTTTATAAATTGTCGGCAAAACCTTTGATGGGAGGTTATCTGTCGGCAAAGGTACCCTTTGCCCACTTCAAAAAGTGTCGGCGAAGCTAGGTCATGGTATAGTGAGAAGATTCAATTGAGCATGTAAACATGGTTAACTTGAGGTTCAATAAGCCTCCACTTCGCTCCTATTGGGGCTATCTACTCGATCCTCCTTTCATCATGAAGAAGGAAGATCCAGGCCTACCGACGATCAAGTGCTCAATTGGACAGCAGACGTTCCACACCGCCTTCTGCGATCTTGGATCAGGCGTCAACATCATGTCCAAGGTAACATATGACAATCTGTTAGGAGGACCTTTGGTCCCCACATGTGTTCGCTTGCAGATGGCAGACCAAACGATAAGGTTTCCCGACGGACTCGCAAGGGATATCTTGGTGAATATCCAAGACGAATACATCCCCACCGACTTCATCATCCTAGACATGGGAGCTAACACGGAAGTCCCCGTCATTTTGGGAAGGCCCTTCCTCAACACCACAAACGCGGTCATCTACGTAGGATCGGGCCAAATCCACTTCCAATTCCTAAGTCATAAGGTAAAATGTGCTGTCAATGGTTATAAGATTAACAAACAGGTAAAAGCACAACCACCTAAAAGAAGAGTTCAAGCTTCGCGAAATAAGAAGCAATATCCGGAGGCCAAGATCAATGAACTCAAGAAGGACGAACCCGTCAATCCAAGTTAGGTTTAGAAAACAAAAGAGGTGCACACATCACAATCTCCACCTCCGGAGACATCAAGTGCACCCAAGGAATGAACAAGAAGGAGAGTCCTACTCCGAGGACTTAAAAACCAAGGAGCCTGCGCCGAAAGGTAAATCGGTAGTTATCTTTTATTTCCTTTCTTAAATTTAGTTCAAACCTTTAATTTATTTCATACTTAAAATTTAGAAAACTAAAGTTAGATCAAATAAAACTTGATAATTAGTTTAGCACTAAAACTTGACAAAAAATTAGGGACATAGGGGGTTCGGCCGAACACCTATGCATCCCACTTTGGCTTATTTAATTAAGGAACATTTAGGGACCTTTATAAAAGAAAAAGAAAAAAATGGAGCACTAGGGGATTCGGCCGAATAGCCTAGAGGCCCCATCTCCATCCCTCTTCTCCTCTCCATCATCCTTTGTCCAAACATCTCATGATTTGGGAGTGGACTTTTCAAAAATCAAATTCTTGCTTTGGGAGACATCTCTTTTGTTTTGTCATTCTTTAATTTACATCAATCACTTTAAGCATGGCACATCCTTGTCTCCCACTACTCCTTGTCCAAAGTGGGGAACCATGACATCAATCACTTTCAACCAAAGTATGACATACCTTTGCCCCCCCACTACTCTTTGTTTAAAGAGGAGAATCTTGACCACTTTAGCTCAGCTTTTGATCACATCATGTCACATCTTTCACCTTTCACCAAGCACTAGAAAAAGCATGAGTGGAATCTTCACTTTAGTGGGATGGCCGACCACTTTTGGTCACCTCCTCTCCCTCTTTTGCTTTGTGTAAGGCATATTCCAAGACATGTGATCATGGCACCCAAGGGGCATGCCCATGGGTGGTCGGCCGACCACTCCATGGTGCTCCCTTGGTGCCATCTCCTCCCTCTATAAAAGCCCAAGCAAGGAGAGCTTCATTCCTCACACCTTCATCAAAATTCAGTTCTCTCCTTGCCTTGCTCTCTCTTCATTCAAGAGAAGTAGTGTTGCTATTCCACAAGAAGATCTCTTGCCTTCATCAAGCTTCTTTTAGCTTAAACTTCTCCCCACAAGGCAAACTAGAAATCCACTACACATACACATACTCCTTTCTAGTCTTGCCCTTGTCCTTCTTCCTCTCTAGAAGATGAAGAACCCGATAAGTTCCATGTTCAACAAAGCAAAGAAAAACGTAAGGGGGAGCTCATCCCGAAGATCTCGCCATTTAGAAGATACCTCCCAAAGAAGAACAAGGGAAGGTTTGACCCGATATACATGGGAGAACCTCCAAATTGAAGAACATCCTCAGGAGGAGGAAGTACCGACAGAGGTACCTCATATCGGGGCATTGATGGTACCCCCGATGAGGACCTATGATCAGCAAAGTGGACTCTGGTTCAACCAACTAGAGTATCAAAAGTACCTTTCTCTTCGGGATCGATCTTTTCAGCACACATGGAGATTGGATCCAAGTCTTCTCTCCAACGCAGGTATGACCACCGAATTCGAAACTATCTTTACCTCTATTGGTTGGTCTAGCTTTTGGCAAATAGAAGAGTTTGGAATTGACTTGCTCACCGTAGAATTTCTAAGTTCTCTCCAAATCTCTAATGTTGGAATTTCCTTTCACATGTTTAATCAAAATCATAATCTGTCTTGGAGTCATCTAAGTGTTGCTCTTAGTTTTGATAGTTCATGCTTGATAGATTTAGACCTTGCCATGCGTAGTTTCAACAAAAGGAAATTTTGGTTCTCTATCTTTGCTTTAAAAGATTGCTCAAATCCTAAGACTGAGGAAGTTCACAACCCAACTCTTCGTTTCATGCTTCTTTGGATGAAAATGACTTTGTTTCCTGGAAGTAATGTTAACTTGATAAGTGACATGGAACTAAAACTACTTTATGCCATGATCAACAAAATTCAAATCTCTCCTGTTAAATTCTTAGTAGAGTTTTGGCAAAGTTCAATTGAGAGTGATGCATCCATTCAATTCACTTCTTTAATAACTCGTCTTGCCGAATCTATGAACCTGCTAAGTGGCACGCATCCTTTTGTTTACATCTCTGCCCCGTTAGCTATGATTTCTGAAGAATATCTTAAACATGCTCAAATGCTAAAAAGAGATGCCAAGGGTGATTTAAAAATGATTTACAGTGGCCATACAATTGAGGTGCCTCTTCGAAATAGGCAAATTCAATTGTATAGGACCCACAAACTAACCCTTGATTTAGATCAAGGAAGTGGGCAAAGAGATTTTGCAGGATCAAACATGAGAGCTCAGGAGGGGCTACACTTTGTTCATCTTGAGCAAGGTGGTCCTTCCCGAGGAGCTATTGGCGAGGAGGAAGACAATGCATTATCCGAGCCAATGCACACTTCCAGTGGCATGCCTCCTCGACCATCACGCCCGCAACAACCACGAGCATCCTTCTCGTCCCCACGAGAAAGGGAGCATCGTGGGCTGCGGCAAGAATTCGATCACCTCACCAACACCCTTGGTGAATTACGTGTTGAGCACGATAACACAACACGCATCGTCTAGCAAACCGCCGAGGACATCCAAGCAATACATGAGGAACAACAGCGGTACTGGAACTTCTGGCGGCAACAACATCCTCATCTGCCACATTATTGAGAAAAAGACAAGCTTGGGGGAGGTTCCCTCCCCACTAAGGTAAGTTTCTAATTTCAGCATTTATATTTATGCACTCCCTTACTTATCTTTCGCGTTGCATTTTAAATTCTGCATTTGATAAAATAAAATAAAAAGACTTTCTCTACTCCACTCTCACATGTTTCATGAAAATTAATATCTCTTATGGAAATGATGAATAGTTGTTCTGCTAAATGTTTCTCTAGAACTTAGTTTACAACTTCATATTTCTCTAAGTATGGATTACTTGGCTTGAAAAGAAATCATCATGAACCTCAAACTTTTGTGGGTTGCAAATGCCGTAACTAAGTCTAAGTTGTTGTGAGACATGATATGACAAGATAAGAGCTGCTATAATATTGTTCTAAGCAAGAATGACTATCGGAGTTTTATTTATTAAAATGATAAAACACTTTGATGTTCCTCAATGGTGACAATTCCTACCAAATCCATACATGCTCTTTTATGATATAAGTTTTCTACATAAGCTACTTGCTTTGTGTTGAGTTTGGTCAAGTTTTGTGACCCTTGTTGAGAGATTTATCATGCTCCCAAGATCAAGATCACGTACACGCCATATATACATGCTGCTTCTACACTGGAAGTACGCAAAAACATGTCTTATATTTCCACATAGTTCATACTCCATGCTCTAAGTAGAAAAACTCTCTAGTTTGTTGCTATTAAATGAGACATAGACTATGCAAAAGTATGCAATATTCAGGGGCACTCTAAAGTCCCAAAGTTTATGAGCATTTCCAAAGCTCTCGTGAAAAAAATGAATGAAAAAAATGATGAAATGAATGAGCATCTTCAAAGCTCATAGAAAAAAATGAAACAGATAACTATGTCTCAAAATAATTTTAGGAAAGAGAGATCATCCACAAATAGGAGTATTGATCATTTACCATGTTTCTACACACTTGCACATCTTGATCTAAGAGTATGACACTTCTCTCCTCGAGTTCGGAATTTGACTTTACAATATATGCAAGGTAAGTTTGCTATATCTTTGATCCCTACCTATAGCTCCACATAATCTTTAGAGATAGGGAGAAAGAAGGGAAACTTTGATATATGCCTTGGTGAGGAATCATACACCTTATGAGCGACTCGAGAGTACCATTTGAGGAACACTAAGTTTTCTTTTACAAAATCTTGCAAAACCTCCGATATGAAACTTGTGAAAGAATGAGAAAACTAGTGCTCAAGTCAAGTTGTTCTATCTCTCAACCTCTCAAGACAAAGGATAAAGCTATAAGCCCCATGAAGGACTAAGGTAATATGGGTGAGTCTTTATTGCTAACTTTTCCATTCAAAAGAGAAGTATGATTGTTCTAGACTTAGTACTCTTGAAATATGAAGCATAGTAGCAACTCCTCATCCATCAAGCTAAGTTTGATTGTTTGCTCGGGACAAACAAATGTTAAGCTTGGGGGATCTTGTTGCCACAAATTATGACCATCTTTTACATAACTAAAATGGTGCCACAAATCCAAGGATCAAGGATAAACAAACACATCATGAGCATAATTTATCAAATAACTAGTTCCACATGTCCATGAGTGTTTGAGTGCAGGAATGAACAAATGGAGCAAAGGAGAGCCACATGGGCTCACCATGCTCTCTCCTCTCGGCCATGATCCAAGAGAAGCACTCTAGAGTGGAATCCATCCATTGGATCACTCTGTGTTTCCTCTCAACGGCTCACAAGCGAAGCACATGGATCCATGGGCCCACACCAAGGAGATAAACGTGACAAACACCACAGAACCAACAATCAACACCTATGACGAGTGGGACCAGCACCAGGGAGCAGAGGAGGGCCAGAACCCCAAGGGGGGATTCGGCCGAATGCCCTTTGGGCCCAAACAGGCCCCACTCAGTCCCCGACTAGTGGGACCTCATCCCAGGAGGCAAGGGAGGGCCCACTGACGAGAGGGGGGTTCGGCCGAATGCCCCTAGATCGGTTTGGCCTGCCCCAACCACCATAGCTCCTCCCCACGTGTTGGATCACCCCATCCATGCCTTGGTCGGTTCCAAGGTCGGTTGGATCCAAGGGTGGAGAATGGATGGACCTAGATCGCTGATGTGGCACCGGAGTAGCCCCTACTCCACCTCCTGCTATAAATAGAGGGTCACACCCCCCCTCTCTAACCATGAAGAAGAAGCCTACAAGCTCTATTCCTTAGATTGTTCTAGGAGTTAGTCTAGAGTGGGAGTTAGAGTTGAGTCGAGCTGTGCTCGGGATTTCCGTAGTCGTCTTCTCGAGAGTCTGGTATAGCTCTTGTATCTTACTTTCTTTGTAAGACTTTATCTTATTTCATATATATCTTTCTCTTTACTTTACTTAGTATTTACTTTGAGCATTTCTATACTAGATATAGTCTTGCTATATGCTTTTGCTCTTTAATAGACTTCACACCCATAGTCTGTGATCCTTGTGACCTTTCCCATATGCGATCATTGCCTTTCATAGGGTGCTTTTATTATTTGATTGTAGTCAAAGTAGTAAGTTGTCTGTAAACGTGGTGCTTATACATCATCTTATCCTTGGTTATCGCTTGGTGCACGGATTGTTTGTGGTAGCTAGCAAGAGGTGACAGCCTTGTCTAGTCGTTATATTCCACCACATGTTCTCAGGCAAGTTCTTAAAAGGTAAGGCCCCGGTAAGAAGAGGGCGCGGTCCGGTAGGAGTTTTGCCCTCCTACTGATCTATCCCCTCGCCTAGCATACTTGTATTGAGGAGACAAACTATAGTGTTTAGACTAGTTAATTAGCTAAGTATATTGAAGTAGAGTGAAGTACATAGGAGTCCATGTTCTCTTCTCGTTGTCCTCCCACCTAGTTAGTCTCTGAGATCCGTTCTAAGTATCCTTTACCGTAGATTCTTCATTCATCAACCCCTTCCTATCATATATATCGTTTACCACTCTATACTAGTTGGTACTAAAGTTAAGGTGCTCTCTAGGATCTCTCTCTAATTATCATTTCTAGCAAGGCTTTTCTTTGTGATAATATAAATTACGATACCTCGGAATACTCCGTGGTGAAGTGCTACAACGGTATAATCTGTGCGCTTGCGGATTTATCCAATAGTCATAAGAAATACCAACACATGGCACATATAGATAGTGATAGTGATAGAGAGATAGATAGAGATAGAGAGATAGAGAGATAGAGAGTGAGATACAATCATATATATGTCATCTCTTTATTTCATATTGTGGCTACCATGATTCAAATTATGTATAGCATCACTTATATAGAGAGATAGAGAAAGAGATATAAATTTCATCCTATGCTTGAGAGATAGAGAAAGAGATATAGATGTATAAATGTCATATCATATATACATGGCAAAGATAGAGAGATAGATAGATAGAGAGAGAGAGAGAGAGATAAAGATAGAGAGAAAGATAGAGAGAGATATGTCATCATCCTATGCTTGTATATATGGCATCATCTTATGCTTGTATATATGGATTTTCTTATGCTACACTTATGCTTGTATATATGTCATGATCTTATGCTTGTATATATGTTATCTACCTATGAGTTAATACCAATAATCGAAATTCATGTCCAGAAACATGACAATTAAGCGCCGATTCACCACCCGTCGCCCTGCGACCGAAGTCGATGGCCAAGGAACTAGTGGTGGCGGTGCTGAACGTGACCAAGGAGCCGATGACAACTAGCAAGGGGATCAAAGACCTTGGAGCCCTAGACATATGCTAAACCTAGAAGAGGGCCAAGGAGACAAGGTAATAACTTAGGTCATACCTAAAAATACGGTAGATATAGCCAGAAAAGTTTGATGGGGACTTATTTATTAATTTTGAACAAGGTTCCGTCGGAAGGTCCAAGTACTGGTGAGAGTTCCAGAAGGACTAAGCATGGTGCAACAAAGCTCCCTCAGACAACTAGACACTAGCACATCTCTCAGTTCGACCAACTAGGCGAGCCGGTGGAGCCTATTAAAGCATTGGGCCCATACAAGAGTACCATCGGGGCACTTGTAAGGGACTTTATCCCGATCAAATACAGGAAGTGGAATGGCAGTGAGCAAGACCCGTTGAGGGTTCCAAAAGTTGAGAAGGAACTAGTTTGTAACAAGCTCAAAGAGTATTTCACTTTCCCTAATGATTGTGATGAAGCGACAGTCAAGAAGAGGGCCAAGGAAATCATGGGTCACTCCTTCAAGAATTTCAAGGGAAAGTTGCACAAGCTAATCAAGGAGGAAAAAGAACCAGATTTTGCGGGAGGTGAACTCAACAAGCAGAGGGACTTCAGGGAGAAGTTCAAGGCTTACAAGCTAGCCAAAGAGGCCAAAGCATCAAGCGAAAGAAACAAAGCCAACTCGCTTAGGTCAAATAATCCTCACCGCCTAGGATCGCGTGGATACGTAAGGAAGATTCCAGATTGGGATGCCCAAGTCGAAGCACTAGAGCGGAGCGGCGTTATGCCTCAGACAAGCGATTGGCAGCCTAGATCAGTGAACTACCTACTCGCAAGGGAGGTGCGATACAATCCTGATGGGAGCCTTTCCGCCAGCGCTGAACCCGTCACCGATCTCCTCCAGAAGATTTCCACGATCACTGAGGAAGTGCATAGAGGGGCCCACAAGTCTGATAGAGAAAATGATGTGCTCACACAAGTACTTGGAACCAAGGAGCACCCCAGTCGCACTAGAGGAGCCGGGGTAATTCCTTGGGAGAAAGCATTTGAAGGTGAATCTGCTTCCTATAGGAGCCCGGTGAGGGCTAGAACGCAAAGAGAAGAGGAGTTCCAAAGGATACGAGTGGAGCTAGAACAGAGCATGGAAGCACGGATAGCTGCTCAAGTGGCGAGCGCTATGCAAACCATGTGTTCGAGTCAAGGGCCGCATGCAATCCCGGCTTTGAATAGCCTAGTGCCCGGCAAGGGCCACAGTAGCTGTGACTCAACCCCTATGTCTGACGACGAAGAGGTCAATGCTCCTCATCCGGTGGACGACATCAAAGAACCTGTTAATGTTAGGTTGTACATCCGTCAATAGTGGACCAAAGACAAGGTGGCAGTCGGACAAGCATTTGCTAGAGGAGAGAACGTCATTCATGGCAAGCCAGTGCCACTCGGGTATGCCAGGGTCAGCATTGATAAGATCTTGGACAAGAAGTACAATAAGATACATATTGATTTCCCAGTGGAGGAAGAAAGGCCGTGTCTAGTTCACAACTTGAGCACTCATGTCGCCTGGCGCAAATGCTTCATCAAGCTAGACGAGCAGCCATCTTCGGATGATGAGGATGACAGTGAATCATCTCGGTCGCCTCCGCTAAGAGGTTTCTCTCCTCGTCAAGATCCACCGACACCTCCTCCACCGTCAAAGGAGAAGACACCTTCTCTACCGCCAAAGGAGAAGACTCCTTCTCCACCGCCAAAGGAGAAGACTCCTCCTTCTCCTCCTCCTCCACTAGCTTCAAAGTCCTCAGGACTGGGATCTCGATGGCCTAGTTCTAGATCAGGTTCGACTTCACAACAGAGGAGGTCATCAGCTTCAGTTGGTAAAGATCCCAAGATGACAAGTAAAATGCGCCAGCCAGTGCTCACTGAAAGGTCCTAGATGACTAGAGGGGGGGGTGAATAGCCTAATAAAAATTCTACAAAACACTAGAGCAAAACGTTAGATAACACTTAAGCGAAGCCTTTTGCTCTAGCTCTACCTGGGCTGCAAAGCCACCTATCCAAAGCAATTCTAGTTAGCTAAGTGCTTATCAATCAATAGCAAGAACCTAAAGCACTTAACACAAGCTAGCAAGAACAACTAACAAGCTAAGCTAACAAGCTAACTAGAGAGCTAACTAAACAAGATATGAACAAGGTAAATACAAGAGAGGAGGTGATTGTTATACCGAGGCCTTGTAATGTATGGTTGTCAATAGGATGAACCAATCACAATGAATACCAAAGAGTAGCTGGGAGACAAGATGACAAACGATTTTTCTGCCGAGGTTCACTTGGTTGCCACCAAGCTAGTCCCCATTATGTCGACTACTCAAATGGTGTTTCGATGGCTAATTGGCAATTCACAAGCCAAGCCCACTACCCGGACACCACAAGAAACAACCCAAATGAGAGTAACTCAAAAACACGAGCAATCCACTAGAGTTACCCTTTGGCGCTCCGCCGAGGTGGGTACAAGCCCTTTCACAATCGATGAAGCCGGCCACGAACAATCACCAACATGTGCTGAAGCTTCTCCTCAATCGCCAAGCCATCTATGTGTTGGCAAACACCAAGAATAACAAGAAACCACGCGGTGATGACGATGACCAAGTACCACTAAGATGCAATGCAATGATCAATGTACTTGGTTCACTCAAACTCTCACAAGAATGCAATTGAAGCAAAGAGAGATGAGTTGGGGGCTATCGCAAGCAAGCACAAGTGTATCAAATGAATGAGAGGTGCAAGAGAGAGCCCAAGAGGCCGGCCAAAACATATAAATAGCCACCACCATGGAACTAGCCGTTTTGCCCCTTGATCACAGCCTTCTGCGCCAGTCCGGACGCAAGATGCATGAGGGGTCCGGACCATCGCGTCTGCGTCCGAACCCTCCTCCAGTTTGAATCTGCCCGTTGGCGCCCTTCTCTGTGCCTGCTGCGTGACTCCGGGCCCTGTCAACAGTAGAGTCCAGACCCGCTTTTCCTTGTGTCTAGATCCATTCCAGAGAGGGTCCAGAGAGCTCCTCAGCTCCGGACCCGCGTCCGGTCTCTTGCGTCCGGACCGCATTCAGCGTCCGGAGAAATACAACAGAGGAGTATAGAGAGTGCAGAGCTCTGGACCCTGCGTCCGAAGTCTTGCGTCCGGACCATCATCAGCGTCCGGACCTCCTGTCCATAGAGGCCGAGGCTAGGGTATGCCTCCGGTCGCATGTCCATTGGTCCGGACCGCACTTACCTTGCGTCCAGACCCTGCGTCCGGAGCCTTTCTGAGTGCCAAACCGAGCCTATGCTTCTTATCCAAGCTTCCATGTGCTAATACCTTGTGATTCATACATTTGTTCACCTGTGTTAGCCTTTTACAATATATTTCTTGGATTTAGTTTTGTTCAAGTCACTTAGGTTCATTTTATGTGAATGCAGTGCAAACCTAGTGGCACAAGGTAACCGCAATCGAAATGAGTTTTCCCTTCTTAATAGTACGGCTATCTATCCTAAAGGTGATCACACTCTTTATAGTGTCTTGATCACTAAACCAAAAATGGCCCTATGATATACCTTTTCCTTGAGCCCATTTTTGTTTTTCTCTTTCTTCTTTCCCTTAGTCCATGGAGCACTTGATTCATCATGATCATTCATCTAGCTCCATGTACCAAGGTGAACCACCCTATCTTGATCATACACTTAGTTCAAGGGTTAGTCCATAGGTTTCATCAATTAACCAAAACCAAACAAGGTCTTTTAATCTCCCCCTTTTTGGTAATTGATGACAACCTTTCACAAATGAATATATATGATGAAAATTTTCACTTTGGTAGTATTAGCTCCCCTACATATGTGATATATGAGTTTGGTTCATTTTGATCACATATGCATGAATAAGAATTGTGGGAGAGTAAATGCTACCAAATGATGCTAAGGTGTGTAGGATGGACCTTTGAAGTGTGATACCAATCGGAGTGCAATATAAAACCATCCTTAGCACCATGAATGCCTAGAAACCACTTGACAAGCAACTTGGAAACACTTTCAGAGAACTATATAACACATGAAAAACTTAGGACCTAATCATGCTAGTTCTTCAAGCACCAAGATATTGTGTTTCTAGCAATCACCACACAAGCATATCATGAATATAAGTACATATGCAAGCAAACACTTTTGAATGCACAAAGATATGCAACAACTTTATTCATAGGCTTGCTCCCCCTACTTGTGTGCTTTCATTTTCAAATTTTCAAAGTTAATTTGTCTTACTACTTACTCTTACTAACTTCTCCCCCTTTGTCATCTATTATCATAAAAGATGTGCTCAAAGGTTTTATTATTGGAGAGAAGCTTAGGTGTGGTTCAATCTAGATTACTTGCCCCAAGGTATTTAACTCGGTTTAAACCATGGACAAGCTTGTCCACACATCCTAGAATGGTTATCTTGCCCATGTTGAGCTAAACATATGAAGTTCATATTCTAGATCAAACACTAGGATTGCAAGCCCACAAATATGTCATATGCTACACTAGATCAAGTCAAGCATGAAAGCAATAGTGGTACCATATAAGCATCAAATCATTTGATTTTCATGAATGAGCCTAGTGAATTGATGTCTAGATGCACTAACAATTCCTAATAAGGATGAATGACATGTCAATCAACCTGTACCTTGTATAGCTCGAAGGAGAGGCATGTCATATATGGGGGTTCATCAACACATATTTGAGAAGTCAAGAATGTTCAACTCATTTCTTAGCTTGCAAAACCTCTTCTCATCAAGTGGCTAGGTGAATATGTCGGCAAGTTGATCATCGGTGCCAACACTTGTGATTTTGATATCACCCTTTAGTTGATGGTCTCTTATGAAGGGTACCTCACATCAATGTGCTTGGTTCTTGAATGTTGAACTGGATTGTTGGTTAGCTTCACCGCACTTTCATTTTCACATAGCAATGGCACTTGCTTGAAATTGATTCCATAGTCATTCAAAGTTGCTTTCATCCAAAGCAATTGAGCACAACAACTACCCGCACTTATGTATTTGGCTTCGGCGGTAGAGAGTGCAACACTATTTTTCTTCTTTGATGACCAAGATACAAGTGGCATGCCTAGTATTTGACATGTGACCGATGTGCTCTTTCTATCAATCTTGCAACCCGCATAGTCGGAGTCCGAATATCCAATCAACTCAAAGTTTGACCCCTTGGGATACCATAATCCAACATCTTGTGTATTCTTCAAGTACCTCAATATTCTCTTTGTTGCCTTCAAGTGACTTTCTCTTAGAGAGGCTTGGAATCTTGCACACATGCATACACTAAACATCACATCCGGCCTAGAAGCGGTCACATAGAGTAGACTTCCAATCATAGACCAATACAACTTTTGATCCACCATATTTCCACTAGCATCACTATCCAAGTGTCCATTAGTGCCCATTGGAGTGCTAATGCCTTTAGAATCTTCTAAGCCAAACTTCTTCATCATATCCTTGATGTACTTGCCTTGACTCACAAAGGTGCCATTCTTCAATTGCTTGATTTGAAGACCAAGGAAGTAGCTAAGTTCACCAATCATTGACATTTCAAACTCATTTGACATCATCTTGCCAAATTCTTCACAAAACTCTTGATTGGTTGAACAAAATATGATGTCATCCACATATATTTGAAGCACAAATAGATCTTTGTCAAGCTTCTTGGTGAAGAGAGTAGTATCAAACTTCCCATAATGAACCCTTTAGATAGAAGGAAGTCCCTCAATCTTTCATACCATGCTCTAGGTGCTTGCTTCAAGCCATATAAATCCTTCCTCAACTTGTACACATGGTTGGGCTTCTTGTCATCTTCAAATCCGAGAGGTTGCTCAACATATACTAGCTCATTGATCTATCCATTCAAGAAAGCACTCTTCACATCCATTTGGTATAGCTTGATGTAGTGTGCACATGCATAGGCCAATAGAATTCTAATTGCATCTAATCTTGCAACCGGTGCATAAGTTTCTCCAAAGTCAAGACCCTCAACTTGAGTGTATCCTTGAGCTACAAATCTTGCTTTGTTCCTCACAACTATACCATATTGGTCTTGCTTGTTTCTAAATACCCATCTTCTGCCAATCACATTGTAGTTCTTGGGTCTTTCAACTAGTTACCAAACTTGGTTCCTAGTGAAATTGTTGAGCTCTTCATGCATAGCATTGACCCAATCAACATCTTGTAGGGCTTCATCAATCTTTGTTGGCTCTATGGATGATACAAAGGAGTAGTGCTCACAAAATGATGTCAATCTTGATCTTGTTTGAACACCACTTGTAATATCACCAACTATTTGATCAATGGGGTGATCTCTTGCAATGTTGGTCGGTTGGAGGATTGGGACTTGATTGCTTGAGCTTGGTTGAGATGAGCTAGAAACTTGTTGATCTTGTACTTGAGAGATACTAGCATGCATTTGAGGTGAGTTGAGCACTTGATCTTTGTCATCTTCTATGTCAATCACTTGTCTTGGCCTAATATCACCAATACCCATGCTCTTCATAGCATTTGCCAATTGAGGACCACTCACATCTTTTAGGTTCTCATTCTCAACTTGTGAGCCATTGGTTTCATCAAACTCAACATCATGAACCTTCTCAAGTATAACACTAGCTGAATTCCAAACTCTATAGGCTTTGCTTGTGGTTGAGTAACCAAGTAGGAACCCTTCATCACACTTCTTGTCAAACTTTCCAAGTCTTGTTACTTTCTTCAAGATGTAGCATTTGCACCCAAAGACTCTAAAGTATGCAATGTTGGTCTTTCTTCCATTCAATAGCTCATATGGAGTCTTTTCCATCAATGGATGACAATACAACCGATTGTTAGAGTAGCAAGCGGTGTTGATAGCTTCGGCCCAAAAGGATTGACTCACATTGTACTCACTAAGCATAGACCTTGCCATGTCAATCAATGTTCTATTCTTCCTCTCAACAAGGCCATTTGATTGTGGAGTGTACTTGGCCGAGAGTTGATGCTTGATTCCAAGCTCATCACATAGCTCTTCAACTCTTGTATTCTTGAATTCACTTCCATTGTCACTTCTTACTTTCTTGATGGTTGTTTCAAACTCATTGTGACATCTCTTGACAAAAGATTTGAAGGTGGCAAATGTATCACTCTTGTCATTGAGAAAGAATACCCAAGTGTATCTAGTGAGATCATCCACTATCACAAATCCATATTTGTTGCCTCCAACACTAGTGTATGTTGTTGGTCCAAATAGATCCATGTGTAATAACTCAAATGCTCTACTAGTGCTCATCATGCCCTTCTTTGGATGTGTGTTACCAACTTGTTTGCCCTCCAACATGTTGACACCATTTTTCGGCATGTGACAAATAAGCTAAGACTGGCGTTGATCGGTAGCCGTTTTTCATCAGCATCGGGAGGTCATCGGTCAATATTACCGATGAGGGTGAATGCTGCGAAAAGGATAAGTTTGTTGCTGATGGAAGCTGGACGGTTCTTGCCGATAGGAGTTAATTGGTAAAGACAAGTTACCAGTAGAGGTGAAAAGTTGCTGATCGGAAGGTATTACCGATAAGGAGACAATGCCGATGGGCACAAGGTGACGTGACGGTCGACATCAGCAGGAGATTGCCGATGGCAATAGAGGGAAGTTTCGGATTAAAGAGTCTGCCAATGGAAAGTTTCATCGAAGAGAAGACATAAGGAAACTGGTGATCTCATACCAGTATTGTTATAGAAGTTTGAGTCCGGCTCTTGCATGAGTCATTTATTTCCTTAGAGATAGGGGTGTTTGTTTAGGAAAATATTATTGTCCGACTCCGGCGCGAGTTAGTTATTTCCTTTAAAATAGGAGTTTGTTTTGTTTAGGAAAGGTACCTAGGGGTCGTGAGAAATAATGAAACAATCATCTATCAAACAAATCAATTACTCTTATTTACTTTTACTGCAATTTACCCTTTTATTGCATTAATCTAAGTTTATCTACGAGTTCTCCAAGCTTCGACAGGCTGCATCTCCTTGATCTCCGTCAAACCCTTGCAAGTTCCGCGTGGGAGTAATCTGAGCTTTGACATCCGGGCGCATCGCTGTTGTCTCGTTCAGCTCTGCTCTAGTTATCCTGATCAAGTTTGAATCTTGACATCTGGACGTATCGCCGTTGTCTTGTTTGGATTTTGTTCTAGTTATCGTCCTTGTCGATTAACTGGTCAAATCGACTGGCACACCTTTGATATCGAATTCGGGTAATAGCCGAGGTGTTCGCAGATCCTGACGTTTTTTGTGTCAACACCTCTTTTGGCACGCCCAATGGGACTAATTATACATCTATCATGGGTGATAACTCCGACGTTAACCAGAGGAACGTCATCGAAGTCTCCGAGGCCGATCTGAAAGATGATCAAAACCTGGCTATGGAGCGGGCTATGGAGGAGTACAAACAGTTGTATCTGAAGTCCTTCAGCCTAAGCAGGAGCGGCGAAGCCATCCAAAAGCAAGATCCGCCATTGCCGTGGCAGGTCACGTTTGATGTCAATCCTGGTAAGTTGCAAGAGATGGTTAATTCTGCCTTAAATCAAGCATTAATTAGCCACTCCAGTGTGTTGTCCAATACTGTGTACAATGTTGTCATGCAATCTTTCAAGAAGGACAAGCACCTCAATATGTTGGTCCAGCGTATCATCAACCTGGATCGGCATCTATAAACCCATCGGCAGTCCCAATGGCGTCTTCCACTCCCGTGGATCCGTCTGCGATGTGGCTACACCACCAAGGCCAAGTCCTGAAAGCGTCACCAAGCTTAATGCAGATCCAGTGACGTCGGCAACGGCGGGACCAGCTATCCAGAGTCATCCAGCACCCGCTAACTGGTGGGGATACGGTATGCCTTCAAATCCTTCTGCTGGTTCCAGTCTGGTGCAGGGAGACAGTTCAGCTTGGAAGCGCTCCATGTCATCGGCAATGCAATCACAGTCGATGATCCTTATGATGCATTACTCTATGTCTTCTGCAACCATGCAAGTGCCATCAGAAGATTTCCAGGTGGTGATTTCTAAAGTACCTCTGATGCCACCATCGGCGAATTCTGTGCCGATGCAACAAAACATAGCAACTGGGAGTCAACCTACGTTGGTGAATCCTCAAGCTGGAGTACTAACACATCAAGGTAACCAATTCGTTGATTACTCCAAGGTGCAAGAGCAGCAGGCACCAGTTAGCTATCAGCCATCGATAAGTCATATACCGATGATTTATAATCCTAGATGGACTAGCCAGCCGCCGGTTCAATAGCCTGGCGTACTAATGTATCAGTATGGAAGTCTAGCAGACATTCAGAGTGGAGCATCGGTACAACAACCGATGAATATGATGAGATAGCATAATCCAGTGAACATGCAGAATTATCCATTGGTAAGTCAACCGATGCATAATGTCCAGATGACTGGTGCTACGCCCATGCCAATTATTCCAAATCATCTTCTACCAAGACCTGAGGGGGCGCATCAGCCGACTCCACCAGTCAACAACCAGCCAATGAGTCGGCAAGATCAGGATGCATATTGGACCGATAAGATTGCTGAAGTGATGAAAGAACAATTCGGCATTAAACCCAAGGTTAACACATACTCTTATCGGACACCATATCCTCCGTCGTATGATTTGATTCCCCTCCCAAATCGGTACAAGGTACCTGATTTTACCAAGTTCTCTGGCCAAGATGACACATCAACAATGGAGCACATTAACCGCTTCATTATCTAGTGTGGAGAAGCTGCCAGCAGAGAAGAACTGAGGGTAAGACTGTTCTCATCATCGTTGTATGGATCGGCATTCACATGGTTTATTTCATTACCTCCGAACTCTGTGATTACTTGGGCCGATCTAGAAAAGCAATTTCACAAGTATTTCTTCGCGGGCGTACATGAAAAGAAGCTTACCAATTTGGTCAAGTTGAAGCAGCGTAATGACGAATCGGTGGAGAGCTTTGTCCAGAGGCTGCGAGACACGAAGAACAAGTGCTACAGCTTGGTGCTTGATGATCGGCAATTGGCAGATTTGGCCTTCCAAGGATTGCTGTCGCACATCAAAGATAAGTATGCGTCTCAGGAGTTTGAAAGTCTAAGCCACCTTGTGCAGAGAATTGCCGATCAAGACGTCAAGACTTTTGAGCCTAGAAAGACTTGGAATAAGAAGGTGACCTTCATCGATCAAGAAGAGGATTCCTATGAGGAGCTAAACATCAGCACTGCCGAATGGGTGAAGGATAAGAAATCTGTGTCTTGTCCGTTTGGCCAGAAAGAAGCTGAAAGGTTCACCTTCGATATCACCAAGGCCGATAGGATGTTTGACTTGTTACTTCAAGAGGGGCGGATCAAGTTGGAGCCTAACCAAGTAATTCCGTCGGCCGAAGAACTCGAAAGGATCAGGTATTGTAAGTGGCATAATGCAACTTCGCACAGTACCAATGATTGCAAAGTATTTAGTCAGCAGTTGCAGTCAGAAATTGAATCTGGGCGAATTAAATTTGAAAATTCTAAAGCCCAGAAACCGATGAAGATTGATCAGCACCCATTTCCAAATAATATGGTGGAAACCATGGAAAAACTAAAGTGCTGACATCGGAAGCTGCCAGGAAGAATGCATCGGTAGATCCTGATCATCAAGTAGTTGAACGTGATGTGGAAAAGTTTGCCGATGACAAGAGAGGCAAGAGAGTTGTGGATGATGGTAATCACGCTGGGAGATCTCATGGTGTCGTGATAACGCATAGGCGGCCACGACAAGATTATCGGCAATCACAAGAGGAGCGATATCGGCAGGAAAGAAGAAAGCACCTGGAATGGCTTCGGCATAAGGACCACTGGAAATGTCCCTTCTTCGTTCATTGCTAGGAAGAAGGCATCAAGCTACCTACTGCCGATAATTGTCCTGAATGCAATGGATACTACTCTACCAATCGGACAGAAAAGAAGCCTTGCTTTGATGATCGGACATCCAGGTATGCTAGGCCGCTCAGAGAAAAGAAATCGGCACATGACCGACTGGGGGGCAAGCTCAGCGTGCATAACAGGCTTGGCAGGCGTGTTGATCAAGAGGAGCTTGAGGAGATGGCCAATGCAAGAGTGCCTGATGAAGAAATATTCTCCAGAGATCCAAACATCAGGAGTGGTGTCGATGCAAGCAGTGAAAGGCAACACCAGCCCGTTTGGAAAACCAAGCTTCCTCAATGGTGCCCTAAGGGTCTAACGAAAACTCAGAAAAGGAGAATCCAGCGCGAACGCCAAAGTGACTTACATGACGGTGAAAATCCTTCAAGGGAAAACCAATGGAGGCCAAAGCGCAAGGATAGGGATCCATCGGCAGAAATCAATATGGTCGTCATATTGCCGATGGAGTTCTTGGCACCTGTCAGCGACGAAGAGGCTACTGAAATGGCGCAGTTGCTGTTGGATCCGATGGCAGCTGTCTTTGAGAAGCCTGCCGATGATGAAAGGCAGCACCTAAGGGCTCTATTTGTTAAAGGCAGAGTGGATGGATAACATGTGACAAACATGTTGGTAGATGGTGGGCGTCAATCAACATAATGCCGTATGTCATGTTCAGGAAGCTTGGAAAAGGCGACCAAGACTTAGTCATGATGGACATGAAGCTCAAAGATTTTGAAGGCAATGTGTCGCCAGCTTTGGGAGCCGTATGTGTTGAATTAACCATCGGCAGTAAAACTTTGCCGACAACGTTTTTCGTGATTAGTGGCAAAGGTACCTACAACTTGCTCCTGGGAAGGGATTGGATCCATGCTAATTGTTGTATTCCTTCTACAATGCACCAAAGTCTAGTACAATGGGTTAGAGACAAGATTGAAGTCGTCCGGAGTGAAACTCCATCAATCGTTGCATCGGCAGAGTCGGAAACTTATGAGCAAACTAGATGCATATCAGGTGAAGCTTGGGACACAGAATTCCTCAAAGTTGCCGATTACCTTATTACACCGATCCAAGCAGTCGGTCCTGAAGAAGAGTTTTAATGGATCGATTCGCCGATGATGGAAAATTGGGACATGGGTTCACATCGGCTGATGATTTATTAGAAGTAGATATCGGCAATGGTAGTAAGAATAGGACTACTTTTATTAGTGCTAAGTTAAATTCCCGATGTAACCAGCAATTGATCGACTTATTAAAAGAATATAAAGATTGTTTTGCTTGGGATTATACAGAGATGCCTGGTTTAGACCGATCAATAGTCGAACATCGGTTGCCTATCAAATCTGGTTTCCAACCACATCGGCAACCTGCGCACCGATGTAATCCTATGATGTTGCCTGATATTAAAGCTGAAATTACAAAGTTAATTGAAGTTGGGTTTAATCGGCAATGTCGATATGCCAATTGGATTTCTAATGTGGTTCCTGTGTATAAGAAGAATGGAAAACTTTGTGTTTGTATTGATTTCAGGAATCTCAACAAGGCTATACCGATGGATGGTTACCCAATGCCCATTGCTGATCTGCTGATTGATGCTGCTGCTGGACATCAAATTATTAGCTTCATGGATGGTAATGCTGGGTATAATCAGATATTCATGGCTGAAGAAGACATATCCAAGACTGCTTTTAGATGTCCAGGTCATGTTGGTTTATTTGAGTGGGTTGTCATGACTTTTGGCTTGAAGAATGCCGGTGCTACTTATCAAAGAGCAATGAATTTTATCTTTCATAAATACATCGGCACGATAGTCGAGATCTATATTGATGATGTGGTGATTAAATCAAGAAATTTTGAAAATCATCTTGCTGATTTGCGAAAAGTCCTGGAATGCACAAGGGAACATGGGTTGAAGATGAATCCTAACAAGTGTGCATTTGGTGTATCGGCAGGCCAATTTCTGGGTTTTATGGTGCATCAGAGAGGCATCGAGATCGGTAGAAAATCTATTGATGCAATTAATAAGGTGGTTGCCCCTACAAATAAGACTGAGCTGCAATCTTTGATCGGCAAGATTAATTTCATTAGAAGATTTATATCCAACTTATCTGGTAAGATTAAATCTTTTAGTCCATTGTTAAAGCTGAAAGCCGATCAAGAGTTTACATGGAAAGAGGAACAGCAGTTAGACTTGGAAGAGATCAAAAAATATTTGGTAAACCCTCCAGTCTTGGTTCCACCTCAACACGGGAAGCCTTTTAGGTTGTATTTGTCTGCCGATGACGGTGTTATCGGATCAGCCTTAATTCAAGAATTTGAAGGGAAAGAACGTGTGATATATTATTTGAGCAGAAGACTGGTAGATGCTGAAACAAGGTATTCGGCCATAGAAAGATTATGCTTATGTTTATATTTCTCTTGAATAAAATTGAGGCATTATTTATTGTCGGCCGAATGTATTGTTATCTGTAAAGATGATGTGGTTAAGTATATGCTATCGATGTCGATATTAAATGGGAGAATCCGCAAATGGATTCTAGTACTTTCAGAGTTTGATCTGAAGTATGAATCGGCTAAGACAGTTAAGGGTCAGGTGATGGCCGATTTTATTACTCATCATTGCAATGTGGTAAGCTCTATAGAGATTGCTCCTTGGACTTTGTTCTTTGATGGGTCTACGTGCAAAGAAGGGGCAGGTATCGGTGTTCTCTTAATTTCACCCTGAGGACGGAAGTATGAGATTTCGTTGCCGATTGTTGCTACATCAACAAACAATCAGGCTGAGTATCAGGCTTTAATAAAAGGGTTGGAATTACTCAGAGAAGTACGTGCCGATGCCGTTGAAATCTTTGGCGATTCTATCTTTGTGATCAATCAATTGACTGGAATATATCAATGCCGAAGTGAAGTGTTGATTGCACACCATAAGAGATGTCTGCGGTTATTAAAAGAATTCAAAGAGTACCGCCTTGAGCATGTTCCCAGGTTGCATAATGAAGAGGCTAATCGGTTAGCACAGAATGCTTCAGGATATCAGCCGATTCAAGAAGTCATGACATCGATGATGGTTGCCGATGACTGGAGAAAAGAAATTGCCGATTACTTAAGAGATCTGTCTAAGAAGGTTGAAAGGCGTCTAAGGTTTCAAGCTACCAAGTATGTGCTCCTTGATTATGAATTGTATTATCGGACAATTGATGGAATTTTGCTCAGATGCCTTAGTAGAGAAGAGTCAAAAGAGTTGATGGGCGAGATCCATGAGGATGTGTGGAGCACATCAATCGGCATTCAAGATGAAGTGGATGATTAGGCGGAATGGATATTATTGGCCGACAATTCTTGAAGATTACTTCAACTATTTTAAAGAGTGTCAGGATTGTCAAAAGTTTGGTAATGTCCAGAGGGCACCTGCATCGGCAATGAATCCTATAATCAAGCCTTGGCCGTTTAGGGGATGTGCTATTGATCTCATCGGCCAGATTTATCCGCCATCAAGCAAGGGGCACAAGTTTATACTTGTCGCTACCGATTACTTTACAAAATGGGTTGAGGCAATTCCTTTGAAAAAGGTGACATCGGCAAACATGATAGATTTTGTAAAGGAACATATTGTTTACCGATTTGGTATTCCTCAAACTATTACTACCGATCAAGGAACCATGTTTACATCGGGAGAGTTTGATGAGTTTGCTGCTGGTATGGGGTTCAAGGTATTGGATTCTTCTCCTTATTATGCCCAAGCTAACGGTCAGGCTGAGGCAACTAATAAAGGAGTTATTAAACTTATTAAACGCAAGATTGAAAAACCCTAGAAGGTGACATATAGTGTTGAATGAAGCCCTGTGGTCGTATCGGATGGTGTGTCATGGTGCAACCAAAGTTTCGCCGTATCAGTTGGTCTATGGACACGATGTTGTTCTGCCTTGGGAAGTTAAAACTGGTTCTAGGCGATTGTTTTCTCAAGATCAATTGACAGCCGATGAGTATGATACCCTTATGAAGGATGAGTTAGAAGACTTAGCAAGTCATCAGTTGAGGGCTTTGATCAGCATTGAAGAAAATAAGAAAAGGGTTGCCAGATGGTACGACAAGAAGGTGAAGGTGAAAGAATTTGCCGATGGTGATCTGGTGTGGAAATTGATTTTACCGATTGGGACTAAAAGTTCTAAGTTTGGAAAATGGTCTCCTAATTGGGAGGGTCCGTTTCGGATAAATCAGTCTGTTCATGGTAATGCGTATATTTTGGAGACCCTCGAAGGAGTTGTGTTTCCCAGAGCAATCAATGGTAAATACTTGAAAAAATATTACCCTAGTATTTGGGTAGATGCATAAAGTACCCGTTTGAATGCCGATGAGAGAAGAAGTTATATATGACATCGGTAAAAAGCGTACTGGCGTTATATTACAAAGTAAAATCAAGTATCACTATTACATTTGCCGATATGATGGATTGTGACAAATTACAACAAGGATTGAATAGCTGATATCGCATGCAGGCGAATTTGCTCTATTTCTTCCATCTCTTTGGCATCGTCATCGGTAGATCCTTCTATTGGTTTGATCTTTTTATTCGTCCGGAGGGCTTGATGTGCGTCGGCATCTCTTTCTTGTCGTAAAGTTTGGATGGCGCCTGGAAGTTCAGTCTTCTGTTGATTGGCTGCGATCAAGGCTTCGTCAACCTGTTTCAGCTCTGCTAATAGTTGTTCCTTCCTTGCCGATAGATGGGCAATGTCTTTATCAAGCTCCACGCCCGAAGCTTCTAGGTGACCTATGTCCTTGTGTTTTTCATCGGCAGATCGCTTGAATTGAAGCATTCTCTCTTTGAGTTCTGATTGCGCAATTCTATCGGCTATACGACGAGAGAGCCTTTGATATTGGAGTTGTTTACTCTCAAGAAACGTTGCCTGGAAGGGTGTTTCGTCTATATCGGCAGATAGATGGCCTTGAATGTCTTTGAAAGCTATCTTTACTGCAGTGGAGGACGAGGTGAGATGTGTCTTATTGCAGTAAAGATAGCAATGCTTCGAGCTTGAGTTTAACTTCTGCCGATAGAGCTGGAGCAGAGCTTTCTTCGTCTTCGTCTTCATCAGGGAGATTGACGGCGAAGGAGAACAAGCTATTCCCTGGAGCAGAGCCTTCTTTGTCTTCGTTTTCATCAGGAAGGTTGATAGCGAAGGAAAATAAGCTGTCAGGAGAGTCTTGGGCCTGAAAAGAAGGAAATTAGAGTGTGCCGATCACAAGTTTATGTTGCGAGTTCTATGACAGTTGGCTTACCATCTTGAAACGAATCTCTTGCCTACGACTTGGGAAGGCAGATGGTACGGTGTCATCTTGAAGATCGGCAGCGGTTGCCGATGAACTTGCCTCCGTGGGAGGAGCGCTTGGTGCTGGTGCTGCTTCTGCTGTGGCGGTTGACCTTTGAGGCGGTGATGCTGTCCTCTGATCAAGAATTTCATCGGGTGTAGGGCTGGTACCGATGCCGATGTTGTCTCCGTTGCTGCAGCTGGTTCCTGCGGAGTCGGTATCGTTGCCCGGTCGAGAGTTTCTTCCAAGGGTTGCTCAGGGATAGACGCCAATGTCGGCTCTGGAGTTGGTGCATCAACAAGGGTTGGTGATGCAACTGGGGTTGATGGCACAGATGGGGTGGCGCGCCTCAAGCGTTTCTTCTTTGGAGCAGCAGTTGGTGAGCTAGTGCGTTTCGGTTGCGAAGCTTGGGGGCATCAGCAGCATGAGTTGGAGAAGTTTGTACATTCAGAGCAGCTGCCGATGACCTCGTTTCCTATAAAAATATTTGGTGCAAGCTAAATAAAGTAAATGTTGCTAATGAGAGTTTGTAATCGGTATGAGTGAAATAAAAACTTACTGCAAAAGCTCGCGCCAAGATGGCAGCAGCAGCCGATGGAGTAGCGATGGTCTTTGTAGGTGTCGGCTTAGGCTTGAGGGTAACCTTAGGTACCCTTTGAGGTGTGAAAGCAGCCAATGTGGGAGCCTTGTTGCCGATGATTGATACGGGGCTCATTATTCGAAGGTTGAAGTGCTTGCCGCTCTTGCTCATTCGGGGATTGGATCATCAACCTATTAAGTAAAAGAGGGTCAGATGCCAATAGTAGAAAATAATGAGAAATGCATAAGAACTTACTGCATCGTCGGGAATGATGTGATCGGCGTCGATCAAATGTCGATAGTAGTGCGATGATTTGGCGAATAGTTGGCTTCTCCATTCTTGCCACCAAGATTTGTATAACTCTGTCATAAAAGATGTTGGTGCCTAGGAGGATAGGTCGATGTTTGATGTATCGACATGGGGAGAGGTTGACAATCCTGTTCCAATCCATGGCACTGGAGATAATTTCTCTTGGCTTTATTACATTGGCGAAGCTGAGTTTGATCGGTAAATGGCCGAATGTCAGCTTCCTTGCTGCTGCCGATGGATAATAGAACTCATAAGATGGAGGAGAGTTCTTCCTGGTTCCAAAGATGTTGACTGGAATGGCTTGGGGAACAATGCTGGCCTTCATGATTGTTTCGTTATGTGGCACGTTCCAATCAGTAAGGTTGAATAACAACGGGAATTGGTTGTTCTCATCAACATAAGGCCACCAAAGCCGTTCTGCGACGGGGATTCCATTGTAAAGTTTTTGGAAGAACCTACTGAATTGATCTGCATTGGCATCGGTTCCTGGTAGCACTATGATAGCCTCCCCGAAATTGAGTGGGGGACGGGTTGCCGATTCATCATCATCAAATATATAGTCCTCCGATATATCCCTTGGAAATTGCTGAGTGAACAAGTCAAATTGGAGGACCTTGTACATGTGTGCGTTCAACCACATATTTACAAACCACCAAGGACCTCCAAGGTTGCCGATGGACTCGCCTAGCAATAGCTTCCTGGATACTTGGTGCAGGAGGTGGTATACCGATCCAAGAAGGTATCGGCCAAGAGGGAGTTTTGTTCCATCGGCTAGAAGCTCTGCTGCAGGAAGATACATGGTGGTAGGTCCAACTGTTCTGCCACAGAAGATGAATTTTTCTAACCACATATTCAAGAAGGTGGCGTGTTCCCTCTGACCTACCGATCCAGTCTTCTGGTTCTCTCGGATGTATCCGGTCCAACCGCCGATATTGCGTGTGTTCACTTTGTACTCGGCTTTCCTACAGAAAAGGTTAGAGGGATCGGCAGAAGAAACATCAAGGCCGGTAAGCATATGCACATCGGCAAGGGTGGGAGTAGCTGGTCCGTGTCTGAACAAGAAGGCATTCATTGTATCGGACCAGAAATAAGAAGCAGCCATCATCATATTTTTCATTCTTTGCCATATCGGCAATAGAGAGTCTAATGCACTAATCTAGGTTGCGCTCTGCCCAGTAAACTTGATGTGTTCTGATTATCCTGAGATACCAGTTCTTCCATCCCTCGGTGGGTTTGGGCCATGAATGGAAGGCATCTTTCCATAACCCTAAGCTGAAGCACTCAGATCTAAAGGGAATACGGTTGGTCTCCGCATTAATCAGATTGATAGGATCGGGATTTCCCATTGGGCCTAGGCAGTTGAAGTTGGATTGCTCAATTGGGATTACTACTTTTTTGTACATTTCCTAGGTTTCGGAAAAAATCAAAGAAAGAAAGGGGAAAAAGATTATGAAGTTAATGCGGAAAAGAAATTTGCAGAAGATGAAGCAAGAAGGGAGCAGATTTACTTTGGGGACTTCGAAGTTGATCGCCATTGAAGCTGGGGAGGTCCTTGCGGTTTGTGCTCTATTTGAGGAAGTCGTCGTCGCTTGAGTTTGCAGAACTGTTCTTCGGAGTGGTCGCCGAGGATGAAGATGAGGGCAAATGAAGAGGAATGCAGGCTCAGGGTGAAAACAGGTTGGATGGTGGTAACTTTAATAAGCCTGGTCAGGGGTATTTTGGAATTTTCTTTGCACTGAGCAGGAATATGGAAGGGTATGCAATAGGTATGCATGGCAATCGAGGAGATATGATTGGGTTTGTAACTGTTCGTGCTGCAGTCGCGGAATTTTGTTGATAAATTGCGACTTTTACGCGCGGTAATCGAGGAGGTCGTGCAAGTATCTTGGGGGAAAGGTTACATTAGAGAAAATTTCGACGCGTAAAATATTCTACACTCCGAAATTGGGGGTCATGTGTTGACACCGTTTTTCGGCATGTGACAAATAAGCTAAGACTGGCATTGATCGTAGCCGTTTTTCATCGGCATCGGGAGGTCATCGGTCAATATTACCGATGAGGGTGAATGCTGCGAAAAGGATAAGTTTGTTGCCGATGGAAGATGGACGGTTCTTGCCGTTAGGAGTTAATTGGTAAAGACAAATTACCAGTAGAGGTGAAAAGTTGCTGATCGGAAGGTATTACCGATAAGGAGACAATGTCGATGGGCACAAGGTGACGTGACGGTCGACATCAGCAGGAGATTGCCGATAGAAATAGAGGGAAGATGCGGATTAAAGAGTCTGCCGATGGAAAGTTTCATCGAAGAGAAGACATAAGGAAACTGGTGATCTCATACCAGTATTGTTATAGAAGTTTGAGTCCGGCTCTTGCATGAGTCATTTATTTCCTTAGAGATAGGGGTGTTTGTTTAGGAAAATATTATTGTCCGACTCCTGCACGAGTTAGTTATTTCCTTTAAAATAGGAGTTTGTTTTGTTTAGGAAAGGTACAAGTCGTGTCTGTCTACAACTCCCATTGCCGGAGTATAAATATGTACCTAGGGGTCATGAGAAATAATGAAACAATCATCTATCAAACAAATCAATTACTCTTATTTACTTTTACTGCAATTTACCCTTTTTATTGCATTAGTCTAAGTTTATCTAAGAGTTCTTCAAGCTTCGACGGGCTGCATCTCCTTGTTCTCCGTCAAACCCTTGCAAGTTCCGCGTGGGAGTAATTTGAGCCTTGACATCCGGGCGCATCGCTGTTGTCTCGTTCAGCTCTGCTCTAGTTATCCTGATCAAGTTTGAATCTTGACATCTGGACGTATCGCCGTTGTCTTGTTTGGATTTTGTTCTAGTTATCGTCCTTGTCGATTAACTGGTCAAATCGACTGGCACACCTTTGGATATCGAATTCGGGTAATAGCCTAAGGTGTTCGCAGATCCTGACGCTTTTTGTGTCAACACAACAATGATAGGAGTGAAAAATGATTCATCTAGAATATCACAAGTTACTCGAACATTGCATGATGCAACAACCTTATCCTTGTTTTGATCAAGGAGAGAGGAGTGAGCCTTTTCAAGATTGTAGTGAGTCCTCTCAAGCTTCTCATGTGCTTCCATTAGCCTCTCATGAGAGCCATTGAGCTCATCAAAGGATTGTTCAAGATCCTTAAGCTTCTTGTTCAATTTTTTGCACTCCTTTCTCTTTTTCTCAAAGCACTCATAAGTTTGCTTCATCATCTCAACTAGTTCCTCCTTGGAGTATTCCTCCTCATCATCACTACTATCATCATCACTATCACTATCATCATGAGATTGTACCTTAGTTGGATTAGCCATGAAGCATGATGGAGTGTCGAAGATGGATGGCTTGTTGTTGATAGCAATGCTTGCCAAAGCCTTCTTCTTGGCCTTCTTCCTCTCATCATCACTAGAGTAATCATCGGAAGAATCACTATCATCCCAAGTAACCACATAGGATTCACCCTTCTTCTTCTTGGTGAAGGATAGCTTCTTCTCCTTCTTCTCGTGCTTGCTCTTCTTCTCATCATCATCACTATGATTGGGACAATCCGCAATCATGTGACCGGTGCTCTTGCACTTGTAGCATCTCTTCTCATATTCTTTGCCATTGAAGTTGTCTCTTCTCTTTCTAGCACCATAGCCCTTATTCTTCATGAACTTGCCAAACTTGCGCACGAAGAGGGCCATCATCTCATCATCATCATCACTAGCTTCTTCATCATCACTAGATTCTTGCTTCTTTGCTTTGCCCTTGCTCTTGGATGAAGAAGCCTTGAATGATAAGCTTTTCTTTTCTTTCTTTTCTTCCTTGACCTCTTCTTCTTCACTTTCCTCATTGTATTGCTCTTCGGTCATGATCTCACCAAGGACTTCATTGGGAGTGATCTTGTCCAAACCATCTCTCTTAATTATTTGCCTCAAGGTCTTGTATTTCTTGGGCAAACAACCAAGAAACCGGTTGGAGAAGTCCTCATTCTTGATCTTCTCACCCAAGTTCTTGAGATCATTGATGATCACTTGGAACCTATGGAACATCTTCGGGATAGACTCATCATCCTTCATCTTGAACTGAGATAGCTTGTCCTTGAGCATGTATAGCTTGGCATTCTTTACCGTTGAAGTGCCTTCATAAGTATCTTCATGTCTCTTCCACACTTCACTTGCTTTCTCAAGATCTTTGATTTGTTCAAACACCTTGGAATCAATGCCATTGTAGATAACATTGAGTGACATGGTGTTGCATTGCCGGTTCTCTTGCTCTTTAGGTGTGGGACTATCATCATCAAGGATGACATAGTCCTTTTCGGTCACGGTCCACACCTTCTCATGTACTGAGCCTAGATGCATCTTCATCTTCCTCTTCCAATAATCAAAGGAAGTGCCATCAAACATTGGTGGTTTGCTTCCCACATGGTTGAATGATATTTGAGCCATCTCTTAACACCAAAGGTTGTTAAGCCTTGAAAATATGGTGACCACGGCTTTGATACCACTTGAAAGGTCCTAGATGGCTAGAGGGGGGGTGAATAGCCTTATAAAAATTCTACAAAACACTAGAGCGAAAGGTTAGATAACACTTAAGCGAAGCTTTTTGCTCTAGCTCTACTTGGGGTGCAAAGCCACCTATCCAAAGCAATTCTAGTTAGCTAAGTGCTTGTCAATCAATAGCAAGAACCTAAAGCACTTAGCACAAGCTGGCAAGAACAACTAACAAGCTAAGCTAACAAGCTAACTAGAGAGCTAACTAAACAAGATATGAACAAGGTAAATACAAGAGAGGAGGTGATTGTTATACCGAAGCCTTGTGATGTATGGATGTCAATAGGATGAACCAATCACAATGAATACCAAAGAGTAGCCGGGAGACAAGATGACAAACGATTTTTCTCCCGAGGTTCACTTGGTTGCCACCAAGCTAGTCCCCATTGTGTCGACTACTCAAATGGTGTTTCGGTGGCTAATTGGCAATTCACAAGTCAAGCCCACTACCCAGACACCACAAGAAACCACCCAAATGAGAGTAACTCAAAGACACGAGCAATCTACTAGAGTTACCCTTTGGCGCTCCTCCGAGGTGGGTACAAGCCCTATCACAATCAATGAAGCCGGCCACGAACAATCACCAACACGTGCCAAAGCTTCTCCTCAATCACCAAGCCGTCTATGTATTGGCAAACACCAAGAATAACAAGAAACCATGCGGCGATGATGATGACCAAGTGCCACTAAGATGCAATGCAATGATCAATGCACTTGGTTCACTCAAACTCTCACAAGAATGCAATTGAAGCAAAGAGAGATGAGTTGGGGGCTATCGCAAGCAGGCACAAGTGTATCAAATGAATGAGAGGTGCAAGAGAGAGCCCAAGAGGCTGGCCAAAACATATAAATAGCCACCACCATGGAACTAGCCGTTTTGCCCCTTGATCACAGCCTTCCGCGCCAGTCCGGACGCAAGATGCATGAGGGGTCCGGACCATCGCGTCTGCGTCCGGACCCTCCTCCAGTTTGAATCTGCCCATTGGCGCCCTTCTCTGTGCCTGCTGCGTGACTCCGGACCATGTCAACAGTAGAGTCCGGACCCGCTTTTCCTTGCGTCCGGATCCATTCCAGAGAGGATCCAGAGAGCTCCTCAACTCCGGACCAGCGTCCGGTCTCTTGCGTCCAAACCGCATTCAGCGTCCGGATAAATACAACAGAGGAGTCCAGAGAGCGCAGAGCTCTGAACCCTGCGTCCGGAGTCTTGCGTCCGGACCTCCTGTCCAGAGAGGCCGAGGCTAGGGTATGCCTTTGGTCGCATGTCCATTGGTCCGGACCGCACTTAGCTTGCGTCCGGACCCTGCGTCCGGAGCCTGTCTGAGTGCCAAACCGAGCCTCTGCTTCTTCTCCAAGCTTCCATGTGCTAACACCTTGTGATTCATACATTTGTTCACCTGTGTTAGCCTTTTACAATATATTTCTTGGATTTAGTTTTGTTCATGTCACTTAGGTTCATTTTATGTGAATGCAATGCAAACCTAGTGGCACAAGATAACCGCAATCGAAATGAGTTTTCCCTTCTTAATAGTACGGCTATCTATCCTAAAGGTGATCACACTCTCTATAGTGTCTTCATCACTAAACCAAAAATGGCCCTATGATATACCTTTGCCTTGAGCCCATTTTTGTTTTTCTCTTTCTTCTTTCCCTTAGTCCATGGAGCACTTGATTCATCATGATCATTCATCTAGCTCCATGTACCAAGGGGAACCACCCTATCTTGATCATACACTTAGTTCAAGGGTTAGTCCATAGGTTTCATCAATTAACCAAAACCAAACAAGGTCTTTCACCCACTAAGGACGATATTCTACGAGCTCAGATTGCAGAAAAGGCCACCCAACTAGCCTTGTATGAATGATTGGCTTATATACCTGAGAAACAGAGCCAATTTGAAAGGCAAAGCAAAAATCCGGGTAATCAAGAAAGAGCTAGAGAAATACACGCCTTTCAGTAGCTAGATATACAAAACTTGGCCATGCAAATGAACATAAGCATGGAGGCGGCCAAAGATTTCTATTTTGAAAACATCGAATTTGAAAAGACCGCAATTGTATACAAGTTTCAACTAGGCAAGCCTATGGTCGCTGGCCAAGAAGAGTATACAAAATTGCCAACAAACACGCGACAGTTGCATGATTATTACATCATAGATAGTAATAGCAGCAAAGACAAGATAGCAATCTTTGAAGTATGCATCCCTCCATGTTTTATTTTTAATCATCCTGAAGAAGTTGTGTATACTATTCATTATGAAGACCTCTTTCAACTCTTTCAACGACGCTCGCTGGATGTGTAGATTATGATGTTATGGACTTTGTAAGTACCATACCCTAACAACGTTATAATAAACTACGTGATCTGCATTTGAATATATCCATGCATGTTTATTTTGTAGGCCTGTAGCAAAATTTTGCCTTCAAAAACGAAATAGCAATTTTGACTTCTTGGACCCCATCTATGTAAATGAGATAAGATGCAATGCCGGTCTCAAAGATCCGTATGTATCACAAAGTTTGAAGATTGAGTTTGAAAGAATGTTCTCAGTCCAGAAAACAAACGCACTGCTAACCTACAATTGCGAGTATGTGTTCTCGACCCTTACTTAAGTGTTTTTTTCTTGATATATCATTCAATAACATGAACTTTGTGATTGCAGCAACCATTACATCCTCGTAGATATAAGTCTTAAAAATTCAACTATCGAGTTGTGGGACTCAAAAAAGAAGCCACTTAACTTATCGAACCCCTAGTCAAAGTGCTAAATATGTAAGTGAACCCAATATCACCACACTTTTCAATCACATGTGATATTATAATTAATGTCCTGAGCCTTCACACTTCATTTACATTGTCACATAGAATGAAGGCGTTACCAGATTAAAAAAATGTGGAGCCTAAGATGCAAAAGAAATGGAGAGTCCCATTTAGAGTGGAGTATATGAAGAAGGTCAAGGCCCTAGATCAACCAATGGGGAACAACGAATGTGGGTTCTATGTGATGTGGGAAATGCTTGCCTACTTTGGCGCAAAACTAGGAATAGGAGATGGCATGGTATCTACGCGTCGCATTTTAATTCTATTGTTTTGTCTTACGTATGTGCATCTCAATATCATCTTGTATCAATTTACAGCGCAAAGATCAGGGCCACAATAGGTTGGTGGATTTTGAGATAAGAGGATTTCAAGAGGAGATAGCAGCTCTTATTCTGGACGATATAGTGTATAGAAAAGGATGTCTATCCATTGTGAATAGTAAGGACTTCAAGAAGAACTATGGAAAAGACCGCCTCGAAAGGCTATTGTAATGCGACAATTAATTCGATACTTTAAGTTTTGTTTGGATGTTTTGTAATAATTATTATAAATGTATAATGGGTTTGTATTGTCGCTAGTCCACAACCACCTTCAATTCACATCGATATCAAATGGTTCGATAGCAAACACCTCCACGATCTCCCACCCCACCACCTCTACCATAAACCCTAAACCAGAAACCCCAAATGAAAATAAAACAATTAAAAAGTGCAATTTTAAAAAATAATATCACTGCCGGTTGGTGTGCCAAACCGACAGTGATGGCTCAAGCATCACTATCAGTTGGTGTTACAAACCGGCAGTGATGGCTCAAACATCACTGCCAGTTTGTAATACGAACCAGCAGTGATGCTTGAGCCATCACTGCCGAAGTGCCAGTGCCGGTTCAAAAACCGCCACTGAAGGGGGGTTCACAGAATTGAGGTTCTGTAGTAGTGCATGTCTATGATAATACTCAAGAATGCACCAAAGCCAGCATCACAAATACCAGACCTAGCTTTGCATACCAACAACTTTAGCACCGAATGCAAGGTCGTGAACTCTTTGGTGCAACCCTTAGACTCATCGTACAAAGGCTCTTTTGCTGCCTTCATCAGAGCATCCATAACTTTCTTGAAGAACATTGATGGATGTTCTGCATGACGACATAACATTGCCTTCAGGAATTCTGCATCTTCCACATCCATATTATGTTGCATCACATCAGTTCCGACGCCTTCAATTCCTCCAGAGAAACCATGATCAGGACCATCGGTGACAAGTTGTTGTGTCTCGTGTACTAACCGAAACCCACCGTCAACAAACATATCTGGACCATCGGCGTCAATATTTGCACAACTAACAGTTGTATAAGGCACATAGCTCTCCTCTCCATGCTTTGTCCAAATCAAGTAATCCTTCATAAATCCTCGGCAGACAAGATGAGAAAGGATTTGTTGATGTTCATCAGATACAACAACATTTCTGCGGTCCATGCATGGACAATGTATGTGCGTGTTATTTGTTCTCGAAGCATGGTTCTTACCGACATTAATAAACTTATGAACCTCGGGTATGTATGCTGCATCTAGTCTTGATAACTTATACATCCAGAATGACCTCTCCATCGATCAATACCTGGTTTTCAAAAGGGAGATACGATAAATATTATGTAACCATCTTAATCAACCTGACTTGAAGAAAATGGATTAAAACTGACCTTTCTTAGCAATCTCCTTCCAAAAACTGAGGATGAAAACCTCCCCCCTTGTAAATGTAGCTCTCCAAAATCACCTCCTTCCAACAGTCCTCAAATCAAAATGCCCCCTTGTCTGTGTAAATGAAGGCTAGGGTTTAGGGTTTAGCTAGGGATTATTAGCTAGGGTCACTAGATTATTTAGCTAAGGATTTATGATTTACCTAGTGATTATTAGCTAGAGTCACTGGATGATAAATTTAATCAATCTCACATGAATAAACAAAGAAAATAACCTAGGTGTTCTTCTCTCTCACTCATGGTGAAACCCTAGATCCAAAATGTGGATAAAATTGAGCAAAAGGGACATAAACTAACCTTGGAGAAATATAAATACAAAAATGTAGCTATTGTACAAATATATATCTAACCATCTTATTTTAGTCACCTAGCTAGAAATATAAATACAAAAATGTAGCTATTGTGAATATAAACATATCTTGGAGAAACTAAATCAAGAAGAAGCACAATAATATATATCTATCCATCCTAATTAAGTGACCTCATTACTAGAAATAAATACAAAAATCTAGCTCTTCTTCTCTCTCTAGCTAGCTCATGAAACCCTAGATCCAAAAAAGAGTACAAATTGAGCCATCGAGGTTAAAAGAGGCCAAAAGAGGCACCAACTAACCTTTCTTAGCGACCTCCTTCGAAGAAATGAAGATCAAAACCTCTCTCCTTGTACTTTAAAAAATAGGGACCTCCAAAATTGCTTCTAATGGAAAGTGACGGCTAGAACTGTAGCTGGTCGGGAGGAAGAAGAGAGTGGAGGTCGGGACTGTGGTATATATAGGTAGTCCTTACCACTGGCGGTTGGCATAACCAATAACCAAACCGCCAGTGTAAATCTACCCATTTACACTGGCGGTTGAGTTATGCCAACCGCCAGTGGAGATCGGTTACCAACCCAACGTAAATGGAGTATTTACACCGGTGGTTTTCTTATGCCAACCGCCAGTGATAATCGATCTCCACTGACGGTTGGAAAGTCTGTCTGGGTCATTTCAAACCACAGGCGGTTGGCAACCAAAATCGCCTGTGGTGTGTTTTCGGTGGCGCCAGCAAAAACGACTTTTCTACTAGTGCACGTACGCAAACCCTACCTTTAGTACATTCAAAGGACGGAGCCGACAGATGTCGTTACGGTGCGGTGTTGCAGAGCGCACTCCACTGCCTACAATATATATCCTCTCAAGGCTCAAGGTACACATACTCGCGCGCAGCATGCAAGGCGCACTAGCTAGTTACTTCGGTTTCACGTTTTTAGCTAAAGTATGAACGTATGGTCATGCATCCCTTTGCACTTTTCCGTCGTTGGGGTGAGCATTTATTTATTTATAGGATATCGGCCGGGTCGCATCGCAGTGTAATATGTACTGTAGATATCAGCAACAACATACACGTACGCAACGCAGACGAGTAGTAGTAGTGGAAGGTGTAAAGTCCCATCGTCTTTTGGATCATCTCTCTAGCTCACTTCCATGGACAGGACGTCGCTGGTTCCTTGGCCGCGCGCGTTCCATCATGGTCATCGGCACGCGCTGTCGGCCGGGCATGCATTCTACGCTGACTTTTAATTTGACGATGCTTCAAGCAAAGGCTCATCTCTCGATCGCTCCACATCCACAGGCAGACTATATACTGTGACTGATGTGGTTGTACTGATCCAGTGTTCCCTGAATGCATGCAGCACAGATCCGGCCCGTGGAACGGAAACGAACGTACTACTCCTCCTTCCTAGTGAGTACAGCAGAGTACTCCTATGTGCCAAATGCAATGCAAACGCGACGTTCCGTTCGCACTGACAACGAGATGCATGATGAGCTGGATGGATGGCTTCCATCGACCGGCCGGCCTGCGGGCCCCGGTCGCCACCACCACGGTCGATGCACGGGCGGGCCACCCGTGCCGGCGGGCCGATCGACCATCGACCAACTCGATCGATCCTGCGCGCGCGCTTTCCCGCGAGGATCGATGGTCGGCTCATGGCTGCTGCATGCCTGCATATATGCCCCAGCCGGCCGGCCCGCAAGCTCACGCGCCACCAACCGCCGCCGCCCCATCAGGCCGGCCGGCCGGCCATCTCGCCTTCTTCCACGGATCCATGGATGGCTAGCTAGTGGTGCTGCTAGTACTGCCGCGCGCACGCGCTTGCTGGTGCCCTGCAGCTCAATTCCAGGCGGCTGATTGGTAGGCCCGGCCGGCCGGCCGGCCGGCGCACGATCATGTGCCGTGCGTGTCCGGCCGCCAGAGCGCGCCATGATGCGCCCGCGCGTGCCCACACACAGCCACCGTACCCGCAGGCCCTTGTTACTTGCTGCAGATTTGGTGTGGTCAATTCACCAATAATCATTCCTGCTGATTGCATATAGTACTGTACTACTGTGTACCCCAGCAACTCCGTCAACTACTCCACTGTAGTACGTACGTACGTACGTAGGAGTACTAGTTTGTGCAGAGGCTCAACTAGCTGGCCTGTTTCCATTTTATTTACACACTATTAAAACAATATAATGGTTTTAGATTCTTTTTTCTTTACTTAGTTGACTTATTATTGATAGCTTTCCTCCGGATCCTCGACTTTGACCTCGTTTATTTTCTTACAAATTAAAATTTCAAATCGAATATGCTTTTTTCTAAAAATAATATAAAGATGAATCAACAAAATAATTAATATCGACCATGCATGATCATCCTTCAGAGCAGAAAAAGACTATCCATAATAAAAAAATGTGCTTTCCAGTTCATGCTTAGCACAGCTGAAATTATATACTCCGTACCGTACTTGATACACAGTGGAAAGCTGTACTAATACTCTATATAATTAGAAATATCAAAGCTAAGAAAATAATGCTTTTCGTTACCATACAACACTCCAAAATGCACGAGAGATTATATATATATATATGTACTCTGTCTTGCTTTCCAATATATTATCCGAACTAGCTATAGTATATAATGTGTATACTCTCTTACAAAAACAGAAGAAAAAAAAAAGAGGAACGGCCATCATGAGTGATTGAGTGTAGCAAATTTCTTGACAGTACAGTACCATTATTCTACCTTGTGGAGTTGTGGTGCAGATGACCCAAGCACAGCGCTCTGATGACTTCAGAATGACGATCGCATGACATGGCAACGTCGTAGTAGCTAGTATTTCCGTTAATACTCTATAACCAAAGGTCCCAACCTAGGATTAGACTAATGATGACAAGCGCCGACAGGTAACCACCGATGGGGAACAAGAAGCGATGGACAAATGCGATAGGCTCATAGGCACACTTTGTAGCGACCGTACCTATATGTATATAGTATCTACACCATATACTACGTACGAGTAGGGTATGAGCCACACAGTACTGCCTCATTTTCAGGAAGTTTTGCACTGACTCTATACTCACTCCGTCTCTTTCTCGATAATTATATATTAAAATATATAAATATTTATGTTAGATAATTAGTATCATTGAAAAGATCTTTTCGTGTAGTTTTTTAACAAATTTATTTGAAGGTATAAATATTAAATGTATTTTCTATAAATCGAGTCAAATTCGTGGCAAAAAACTTAAAACGACACTTAGGGATGTCAATAATCAACGAGTAAAATATACTGGAGGTGGTTCTAAAACTTATTCCATGGTGTCTTATTCGCAAGTAAACCCCTTCAAATGCATGTCTAGGTCTCAAGGTGTCCAACAATCACACTATAACTAGCACAAACTTGTTCTTTTGCCTCGGAGTGGTAGACAAAAAATAATGGCATTTTAAGGGCCTGTTTGATACAGCTTATAATAGCTTCATGAAGCTGTTGTGAGTAGTTTTTTTTGTCAAACACATCTTTTCAAAACAGTTTCATCCATGAAACTGTTTTTCTTCCTCCCTCACAAAGATATGAAGTAGGATGAAGCTAAAAGTAGTAGCTTATCACATCTCTCTCATTTCTCTCTCATATTAATTCATAAAGTTGTTGGTGAAACTATTTTGCCGAACACTTTTTTAAAATTGTTTAGTTTCACCTAGAGAGTTGCTCATGAAGCTATTTTTGAAAAAAACAACTTCACTAGTGAAGCAGAGGTGTACCAAACATGCCCTTTATATGAATAGAAATGACATCAATCACCATGACCATGTAGTGGAGTGAGGGAGCATTTGGGTAATCAGGAGCGCACATAGTAGAGCATGCACGAGTAACTATGTGACACTAAATAAGTTTGAGGGCCATCCGTACTTTTACATTATAAATTGTTTGTCTGCACATGTACAATATTTTTGGCATTGACATGTTCAAAATGTAATTTTGATTGAAAACAACTTTAATGAGAATGATGATATATCACATTTGTCATATAACTTTTCATTACAAATCCATGATGATGCTATGTGCATATATATGAACTGTTTCTATTAAACTAATGGTCAAAGAACAACATATAATTGTTGCTCTCTCTATACTAAAAACTAAAGTCATTTTAGACAGGGATATGGTCTTCAAAACATAACTTTAACTTCTTATTTTTATAAAAATATTTATCAAAAAAGTGATACATGTATATTTTCTTGAAAGTACTTTTTAAGAAAAATCTATATATGTGATTTTCATATTTCCAAACTCAACAACTTAAAATTTATTCATGATGTACATTCTCAATGGGCGACCTCAACCTTGTCCGAAATGACTCCATTTTTAGTGGGGTTACTTGGTACTCACTGAAAGACCTTGTTTGGTTTTGGTTAATTGATGAAACCTATGGACTAACCCTTGAACTAAGTGTATGATCAAGATAGGGTGGTTCACCTTGGTACATGGAGCTAGATGGTTGACCATGATAGATCAAGTGCTCCATGGACTAAGGAAAATAAGAAAGAGAAAAACAAAAATGGGCTCAAGGCAAAGGTATATCATAGGGCTATTTTTGGTTTAGTGATCAAGACACTATAGAGAGTATGATCACATTTAGGATAGATATTCGTACTATTAAGAAGGGAAAACTCGTTTCGATTGCGGTTATCATGTGTCACTAGGTCATTTGCATTGTATATCTAAAATGAACTTAAGTGACACAAAGAACTAAATATAATCCAAGAAATATATGTTACAAAGGCTAACACAGGTGAACAAGTGTATGAATCACAAGGTGTTAGCACATGAAAGCTTGGAGAAGAAGGAGAGGCTCGGTTTGGCACTCAGACAGGGTCCGGACGCAGGAAAGAGGCCGTCCGGACCAATGGACTTGCGATCGGAGGCATACCCTAGCCTCGGCCTCTCTGGACAGGAGGTCCGGACGCTGATGATAATCCGGATGCAAGACTCCGGACACAGCGTCCGGAGCTCAGCGCTCTCTGTACTCCTCTGGTCTATTTATCCGGACGCTGAATGCGGTCCGGACGCAAGAGACCGGACGCGGGTCCGAAGCTGAGGAGCTCTCTGGACCCTCTCTGGAATAGATCCGGACGCAAAGAAAAGCGGATCCGGACTCTAATATTTACTGCGTCCGGAGATGCGCAGCAGGGACAGAAAAGGGCGCCAACAGGCGAATTCAAACTGCAAGGGGGTCCGGACGCATGCGCGTTGGTCCGGACCCTCCATGAAGACTGTGTCCGGACTGACGCAGGAAAGCAAGGAAGAGGGGCAAAACGGCTAGTCTTTTGTGGAAGGCCATAAATATGTTTTGGCCAGCCCTTGGGCATCCCTCTTGTACCTCCTATTCATTTGGTATACTTGTGCTTGCTTGAGATAGCCCTCAACTCACTTTCTTCACTCTTGTTTCATATTTGTGAGAGTTTGAGTGATCCAAGTGCTTTGATCATTGCATTGCATCTTAGTGGCACTTGGTCATCGTCATCGCCGCGTGGTTTCTTATTATTCTTGGTGTTTGCCAACACCTAGACGGCTTTGTGATTGTGGAGAAGCTTCGGCGCAATTGGTGATTGTTTGCGGCCGACTTCGGTGATTGTGAGAGGGCTTGTACCCACCTCGGCGGAGAGCCAAAGGGTAACTCTAGTGGATTGCTCGTGTCATTGAGTTACTCTCATTTGGGTGGTTTCTTGTGGCGCCCGAGTTAGTGGGCTTGCCTTGTGAATTGCCAATTAGCCACCGAAATACCATTTGAGTAGTCGATACAACGAGGACTAGCTTGGTGGCAACCAAGTGAACCTTGAGAGAAAAATCAATTGTATTCTTGTCTCCCGGCTACTCTTTGGTATTCATTGTGATTGGTTCATCCTATTGACATTCATACATCACAAGACATCGGTATAACAATCACCTCCTCTCTTGTATTTACTCTTTCATATCTTGTCTAGTTAGCTTGCTAGTTAGCTTCTTTAGTAGTTGTTTTTGCTAGCTTGTGCTAAGTGCTTTAGGTTCTTGCTATTGATTGACAAGCACTTAGTTAACTAGAATTGCTTTGGATAGGTGGCAAAAAGCTAGAGCAAAAAGCTTCGCTTAAGTGTTATCTAACCTTTGCTCTAATGATTTCTAGAATTTTTATTAGGCTATTCACCCCCCCTCTAGCCATATAGGACCTTTCACTCACCCTGTTTCAATTTATAGCGTACTTTGTTTTTTAATCAAATTTCTGTAATTTTCACCAAATTCATAGAAAAGTGCACGGACATTTAAAACATTAAATGTATTTTATTTAATGTTTCCAATTAAATATGTTTTGATAATGCAATTTATTTAAACTTGTAGAAGTTCATGTGTTTTTTAAGAAAAACTGGTCAAAGTTTGATAAGTTTGACTTAGGACAAAGTTATAGAGAATTATGATTTGGATCAAGGCAACTAATAGTTTTCTCCCGGAGTTTTCTATATTTAATCATTTTTATTCAATATTTTAAAAATAACCTATCCATAAAAAAGTTTCAAATCTAACACTTAATGTTGTCGCGCCAACGCATGTGGCGTGGCTAAATCTGCCACATTGAATGACGTTTTGATGTGGAAAATCTTGTCATGCCACTACCGCTGGCGTGATAAGTATTGTTTTGTCGCGCCACCGGAAGTGGTGGGACAAGGATGAACTTTAAAAAAATCATAACTTTTCAATACGACGTCAGATGGAGATTACTTTTATATTTAAATTATAGATCTCGACGAGATCTAAAACTTCCTTGTTTTGAGTTTTTTTATTTGAAGACATTAATATGTTTAATTAAAAAATAATATAAAATTTCAGCATCATAATAATCGTATATTAGCGCTTGTCGTATTAGAAAAATCATATTTTTTCAGTGTTAAGTTCAATGAAGATACTTTTTAAATCAAAGTTGTATCCCCAATAATATCTAGAACTTTATAGTTTTGAGTTTTTACATTTAAAATTGTTAAGACACTTGAAAAAAGAATATAAAACTTTAGCAACATATGTTATTGAAGTGTTATATTATTTTATCCAGTGTCTTAATGATCTTAAATATAAAACCTTAAAACTACAAAGTTTTAGATCTCATTGAGAGTTACAATTTTGATATAATAAGTATCTTCATTTAACCATATATATAAAAAAAGATATTATTTTTCTAACGTGGTAAGAGCTAGTATGCGGATATTATTATGACGATGAAATTTTTTATATTTTTTTTGACCATCTTAATGTCCTCAAATGAAAAAACTTTAAACCAGAATGTTGTAGATTTTGTCGAGATCTACAAATTTCATATAAAAATCATCTTCATCCGACACCGTATTAAAGAGTTGTGATTTTTTGAAAGTTCAATCTTGTCACGCCATTCTCGGTGGCGCGAAACTGTCACACCAACAGGACGAGCTTTTCCACGTCGGAAACACCATCCAACGTGGCATATCTTGCGGAAACACCATTCAACGTGGCATATCTTGCCACACCACATGCATTGGCGTAACAATGTTATTTGGTCATGCCAGCGGGACTGACGCGGCCAGAAGGGTTAGATAAAAAAAAACTTTTCTAGATGCGGTTATTATTTAAAAAATTGAATAAAAATGGTTTAAAAATAATAAAAATCCTTCTCTCCATGAACGAAGAAGGTTGTTAAATGATGAGAAGAAGGATGTTAATGATGAACTAAATATATTGCTGTAAACAGAATTTTTGTATTTTCCAGTAAATAAAAATACATATTATTTAGAATCTAGAATTTCAAACACAGTGAGAACTGAGTGTTTACAATGAAATTATAATACTGTACATGTCCCATACACTAGATCTGTCCAATAATGCGTTTGGATATTGCCCACAGGCATGGAAGCATAGATCGAGACCGTGTAAAAGCATTTCGTCCTTACTTCGAAGGGTCTTCGCTGAAATTTAACTTGTTCTAAATATTTATGTTGATTTGTTGTGAGAAAAAATATTATTTATTTATTGAAAAGTAGTGCTGATCAACGTTATTATTGTACTTTCTTGTCATCACTCTTTCCTTTGTAGCACATGCTAGACCAAGAATAAAAAAATTACAGAGGCATATCCATCAAGCACATAGAATATTAGTGTCCTAAGGCCAGTCTCAATGGGAGTGTCATTTGGGTTTCATTCGCATTAAATATGTTGCCACATAGACACTTTTGATGACATGACAGTATATTTAAGAAGAGAGAAAAAAAATGAGTGTCATGTGGATGACACTCTCTTGGCACGAATATCAACTCTCTATGAGTCTTGGAATTAAATGCCTATGAAACTATAGAATGAAACTCTCCACTGAGAGTTGGTGTTTCATCCGAGTTTCATTTCAGTTTGTATGACATGGCAGTCTTGGAAACAACGTTGTGAAACTCTCCATTGAGACTGACCTAATAATCATGCACAAATGTAGACAAGTGTGTAGAAGAAGTAGCTAGTGTACTGTGGGTTTGACATAAGAGAGAGGGCACTGGGGGGCTACATATGTATATGCAGTGGTCCCTGTTTCTTGCCTTTTCAACCTCCAATCATTTATTCACAAGTTAACGACTTACTGTGGACAATGTGACAAGGTAATTATATAAGAACAGCTCTAGATAGTAACAGTAATTCTATGTTTACAATAATAATGTAGGAGTGATATAGTCTCTTGTCTAGGGATGAAAATGGATCGGATACGAACGGATATCACTGATATTGTATTTGTTTTCCTATTTCAGTTCGGATTCGGATTCAAATACGAATAGTAACAGAAATATCGGATAGGGTACGATTAGATATCGACATCATAAATATACAATTTTGATACGGATACGATATTGGATGTTAATCTTCGAACTCAGATACGGACAGGTCTAAACTCGTTTAAACAAATTCGATCGAACGAACGGTCGGATATATAAATATCGGTCCACTTTTCATCCCTACTCTTGTCGAGTAGTGCAAGCAGCTAGCTATTGCTTCTTCCCCAAAATCAAGAGTTTGGGGATATCAAGGACAAGGAAAGCGAGATAAAGATTTGGTATGGTCTCTCGATCTCATCAATGACAAAAAGTAATTAATTGCGTATGAACATCCCTAAAATCCGTGAGAAATTTGGCTCGGTCTTTTAGGTACCAGTAGTTTACACGCTTGCATTCCCGAGCAGGAAAAGGGAAGACGAGCGTCAATAAAGCAGAAAAGCCAACATATACACACAGTTGCAGAAGGGGACTAAAGCTTAGGCTGACTGCTGGCGGGAGAGCTAGCAGTATAGCAACTAGGCGATGCCAAAATGTACATGTCAACCTACAGGGTTAAACTTAGCCTCTAAGCAACAACTGAAAGTATTATAGCAGCAAAAATAACTGAGACATAAGATTGTAGGGCCCTTTTATTTGTGTTAATTTAACTCATCAGGAATATTCCTTCTTCAGTGGTAATTCATTATTATTTGCTCGGAACTGCACTTAATTCTTCTCTAGATTTGCCAGCAGCTCCTGGCCTGTTCAGCATGGCCAGGTCGCTTCTTTTTTTAAATACCGTTTGATCTTGCTTTGAACGGCCAATCTTTCTCAAAGCGGATTTTTACTGAAGCCTAATTACATATATATAGGCCGTTGGACATCTAAACCAACCAGATGTAGACATGAGGTATATATATCGCACTAAGGTTGACTTGGGTCTCCAACTATACAATGATTTTTTATCTTGACTGTTAAATTTGTTTGTATGTGCTAATGATTTTTTTTTAACTAATGCAGCAATGATTTCTAGTTGTCCTGCTTTTTTTTTCAGGAAACAAAAGGAAGCTCATCACATTCTAAAAAAAAAATCAGAGATGAGCCAATTAAGTTATATAATGCACATTTAAAATTTATAAATGGAACTTGAGTGGAAGACAAAATTTATCTCACAAGTGAAACCCCACGGCGAGGCCATCCAGGACCCGGCGCGAGTGCTCCGCCGCGAAGGAGGAGGCACATCTCACCACCTGACGCGGAGGGGTGGTGGGAGGTCCTGAAAGGCAGGTGGAGGCGACACCTGCTGAACGCATCGACACCTTCAAGCGACCTCGCCGGAGGCGCATCCCGGAAGCATTGAGAGACATGTGCCTAAACTGCTAGTCTTACTCTCACCGAATCACCACGTAATATGCTTGCCTCTGCGATGCCTGTGATACCACCCTGGGTTTCACCACATAGCAAAAGACTGCAAGTGGTTGCGCTCGTCGGGCCACAACCAGGTTGTTTCCCGACAACCAACATCACTCTGGCAGGGGTTCTAAGCCGCGCACCCAAGGCCTTTTTTTTCGCGGGACGCGGTGACGACGACGCCAGCAAGACGAAGCCACGAAGATGAACACAGTGATGCTAGCCCAAGATGTTGAGCCAGCGGTACAGCCCGAAAAAGCCAAGGCCAATGACTATTAGGTGCCACCCCATTTTGAACAAGATCCAACCTCTCCATTTGAGGTTAGTTTTGGAAGACTCCTTGCCTCGGATATGATGGTCCTTGAGGCATGGTTGGTTTGCAGTCACTGTGCCACAACAGAGCAGTTTGGAAGATCGCCAATGATGGTCACAGACTGCTGGTGTCACCCAGAGTTGAGCAAAATACCCAACCTCTCTTGGTGAGACGATTGTTGGAGGGCAGCCAACCTCGGATCACATGGTTCAAGAGGAAGGGCTGCTCAGCGGCCCCCATAGTGCGACAACCTCACCCTCTAACGTCCTAGGCAATGTCAAAGGACGGTCGTCCATCCCTTGGGCATGAGGCAACCAGTGAAAGTCATACGCTCCCTAGCTCTGATGCAGTGCCAATGCAACCACGTTGGGAAAGGGCGATCATGTGGGTGCAAATGTCGACCAGAAGGGGATGAGGTCCCACCGTCCTCATCAACGAAGGCAACCGACGGCACAACAATGGCCAGTGTTCAGGTAACCGACGTGCTGAGTGATGAGGGCACACGCCCACACCGAGGGAGGCCGCCAAGTGACTGACCAGGTTCACTGATCAGGAGGTCCTGGTAATAAGAGAACCACAACTCATCAACTCCCCGCCCAAGTAGAAGCCAGTGCCAAAGTGGACAACTATGCCCAAGAGGAGCAGCTCGATTGCTGCTCAGTTGCTAGACCATATCCCAACGTCCAAGTGTGGCGAGGTACTGCTCTTGAAGATGGGAATCCTAGCACCTTCAGCGCCAGTTTCCTCGGTAGCCAAGTGTTTGTTTGAGTCATACTTTCAGGGCACCCTATCTTTAGCAAACGTCGAGGCTCTTGATGATCTATTCCCAGCATCTAGAGCAATGACCGGTGGAGCAGCGTGGTGGCATCTCAGTTAGATCGTAGTTTTTGTTGATCCCAATGAATCCCAAGGTTTTTTTAGTCAAAATATAGTCCCTTTGAGGTATCTTCTGGGCTAGGAATAACCTCTCTTATATTTTAAAATTTCTATCTTTTTAATATAATGATACACAATCCTCTTGTGTATTCAAAAAAAAAAATTACATATGGGGATATCATAATAAATTCTCCCTCTCTATATATATTTGTACATATTTTTTAGACTTTTGACATATATATATATATATACTCCAATTATATTTATTAACAAGAGTCCAGACTCCAGAGACATATGTATAGCCCCTTTATTTGTATGGGTGCCTCTCATGCATTATTATTCTCCTTTAATCATGCTATTCCTTAAAGCCTGGATGCAAGGTAAACTTTTCCCTGACCCATTTCTTCTCAAAAGCAAAAGGAGGCCGATGCAATGCAAAAGAAATAAAACGAAGAGATGGCAGAAAAAGGGCAGCCAAGGAAAAGGAAACAGGTAAAGTTGAAGGGGGAGAGGAGCTGAAATAAAACACATGCCCTCTTTCAAACACCCTTCCACATACTCCACTACCTTCTTCTCTAGCCAGTAGAGTGTAGCCAGTGCCACAACACTTGAGATTCCCCGGCCTCCATCCTTCTCCAAAAGGCCCATATGCTTTCTCCCACCTCTGTCTAGAGGTTGACCTCAACAAGTAAAAGGGCTTGCGATGATCGAATAGATGGTGGAGATCCATCGACGAGTGCACAAAAGCTAGAGAGAGGGAGAGAAGGAGGAGGGCAAGCAAAGTGCTTGTTGCACTTTGTTTGTGTGTGTGAGAGGGATCGAGGGATCGATCGATCAGTGGCATATCGTCAGAGAGATAGGGAAGAGAATATGGATAGGGGAGTCGTCCACAAATCATCGGCGGCTCTAGTGCGCGAGATGGGGGAAGCAGGCCACGGCCATGGATGGTGGAGCATGAATAATTTGATGAGGCCCCCCTTTGAGCAGCAGCACAACCACCCTTCTCTTTTCATGCCGTCCACCACCACCACCACCACCACCACCGGTACCGCCGCCGCTGCCGTGCCCTCTTCTTCTTCTTCTTCGTCAGCTCTCCATTCCTTTTACTCGCTGCTGCTCTCGAATCACTACCCTCTGCCTACAACGACTAGCACGTCGCCTCCGTGGCAGCATGACAGCAGCCATGGCCAGCAGGATTCATGGATCCAGCTTATACAGTACGTATAATTATATATTTACTTTATAGTCGATCTATTAATTCTGGCCCCTTCCCTCTCTCTAATCTCTATCTATATCTGTGTGTGACAGGCAACGAGTTAATTCGGTCATGAACACAGACACATGTAGTTCTTGATATTGGCAACAAGATAGTAATTATATATATATTTTTAAAAACTGAGTGGTGCATGAAATATACAAGGAATAATGATAACATGCATGTTTCAGTTAACAGTAAACTGTCGTATATAGCATTTTATTTTCTGATTACGTTGCTGATCGATTTCATCTGGCCGGCCAGAGGGGGATTGTCAAGCACTAGTAACAAGGAGAGCCAGATGGGGTTTCCAACTACGATTTGTTCAGAAGCTGGCGGGAGCGGCGGTAGCTACGTCGTCTATGGTGCCGCAGCGGCTAGCGGCCACGGGAGCAGCACAAGTGGTGTGGAGATCCAATTTCCATGGGGAAGCAGCGTCCTCCAGCAAAACAAGCAGCAGCAGCAGCCGAAAGCAGCATCCTCTCCTAGGTCTTCTTCCATAACCACAACGACGACGACCTCCCTCGGAAGCAACATGCTGGAGTTCTCCAACAACAGCAGCAGTTCACCACGTGAGGTAGGGATGCAAAGTAGTTGTTTTTTTTTAAAAAAAAATCAGTTTCTCTGGAGGAGGATGCAAAGCTGGTTTATCCATGTGCGTATGCATCGTAGCTGCTTTTAGACGAGGCTGCGTTAATTCTTTTTATGTACTCGATCAAGAGTAAAAGGCTTTCTTTAAGTTTACCTGAGACGACTGAGAGACAGAAAGAGTAGAGAGAGGTGAATTGGTTACTTAAATCTATATATGTGGAAGTACGTGCTAATTAACATATTTAGATTGCCATGCTAGCTGATAAGCAAGCAGTAAATAAATAAAACTATATGTGGAATCGAAAGTTTAATGACTTTGCTCCATCTTTCTGTGTTTCCACTAGTGCATCAGCACAGCATCTGGATCAGCTTTCAAGAAGGCTAGGACCCAAGAACCCTCCCCGGCTCAATCTACTGTGAAGGTCATCTTTCTCTCTCTCGCTCTCTCTCTCTCTCTCTCTCTCTCTCTCTCTCTCTCTCCAGTCAGATCAGAGCATGCATGCGTGGGCCAGCATTCCAGACTCCAGATCAGTGTGTAGCTAGCTAGTAGAGAGCTTTGAAGCATGCATGCTGAAATGGACAGGCATGGAATCATTGTTGGGGTGGCAGAGTGTGAGATTGGCAGGGGTTGGAATGATGGCAATTTTAGTATCTTTTGCTTGTTCTTTTGCTCCAGGTGAGGAAGGAGAAGCTAGGGGATCGAATAACTGCTCTCCACCAGCTTGTCTCCCCGTTTGGAAAGGTATATACCACTGTAAATCATGCATCATCTGTGTTCTTTCCATTATATATAGCCAGTGAAAAGAGTTTAATTTGATTTGGCATCAAAATATACGAACAGAAAAAATAATGGCTGGTTTTCAAGGGAAATACTACTTACTATGACAGTCATAATAAGTCATAAACCTTCATAAACAAGGCTAGCTAGATGTTTTCCCAGATTGTAGATATAATAAGAAAAATCCAATACAAAAGGCGTTCACGAAGACAATTTAAGGGCACCATTGCAAAAACTATTGAGTTGACATGAATCGATATTACTAATAAGCTACTGCCTTTTTAAAACCACTTGTTGACTGTATTTAATTGACAAGAGAATGATTAGACCTTGTAAATACCAAATGAAATAGCTGCCCATATCATCCATTAATTATTCATAACCAAAGTTATATTGATTGTGCAAGTGTGTGCAGAGAATGAACATAGAATTCCGTATACAGGTGAGACGACGTCACATAGCAAACTGATCATGCTGAGAAATTATTTTTGTTAAGGAGGGCCCTTTTGTTAATTACATCCCATGTATGTTTGAAAAACTAATTTCCCCTAGTCCTAATAGAAAATGGCTCTCCTCTTATATATAGAAAAAAAAAAACAAAATGGTTCTTCTTACAGTACAGCTTGTTTTTCTCTGTGCATAAAATTATATATGTTGGAGTGAATCAACAGAAGATAGTCCTTAAATCACCCCCCCCCACCATTATTGGAATCATCTAAGCATCACTGTCTTTTGCATGCTACCATCTTCTTTCTAACTCTGATGCTAGCTAGCTACAGATATTATGTTAAAGAAGATCCATTTTTACAGAGAGATACAAAAACGAGATCCTGACATGGGCTAACCTCTCCCTCTCTTTTTCCTTGGCAGACTGACACAGCGTCTGTACTCCTTGAAGCCATTGGGTACATCAGATTCCTCCATGGTCAAATTGAGGTCCAGCTCTTCTCTCTCACACCATCTCTCTCTCTCCATGCGTGCCCATACCTGCAGTGCCCGGGCCTCAAACAGTAGTACAGTACAAGGATCATACATAAAGCATTGCCATGCATGCATGCGATGTAATTGTTCCGTTGTTTGTTTTCACACCTGTGTCCACTTAACACCAAGCACTTTTTGGAGAGCTGCTTTACAGTCGTCTATGTTGCTACAGCCTACGTACAGTAACTTGCTGCAGCTCCAGAGCTGCAGTACTTAATAATATATGTCAGACATGCATGCATATATGGCTGAGGTTTAGATGATACTAATGTATATATGCAGGTAGCTAGGACGCCAAATCCTTCTGGATTTGAAGGGAATTCAATCTTATTCAAACATCGATCAGTCCATATAGAGAGACCTATGAAAACTATGTATAATCTGTTGGTTTAACTTATATAGTATTTTTTTTCTCAGAACAAAACAACAAAAAATAACATAAGTCAGCTTATCAGCATATAGAAAGATCTGCAAAAACTATGTATAGTATGTTCATTTAAAACTTATCAGTGATAATATAATATTTTTTTCTCAGAATAAAATAACAAAAAATAACATAAGTCAGTTTATTAATCGCAAAACACATTCCTAAAGCGTTGTTCCATTTAAAAGAGGCTGCTGCTAAAGCTGCATGCGTGCGTACGTGTTGTTGTGTTAACTTGTCCGATGTGTGTGTGGGAGGTCGCCTGGTTTTATGCATGAGTACTGCCTTTCTGTAAAGGAGGTCGCCTTGTTCTGCCCCCGTGCACGCTATTGCTGCCACTGCCTTCATTTCTCTTCGCATGTCTGTCTCTGCGTCTCTCTCTTCGATCTTCCTAGATAGATAGATAGGATCGGAGCAGATTAGTATTACACACAGTACTACTACGTACCCGGTACCTCAATTGATCTCTCTTAATGCATGTGATGCGTACGTACTGTGACTTTAGTTTACTTGTGCGAAATTAATTAACGTGTTGCTTGATCTACTTTATATATTCTATATGGATCTCCAGGCTCTGAGCTCGCCGTACGTGGGAGGCAGCAATGGAGGTGGGAGCGGCTCCTCCAAGCATCAGCATCAGCTCCACGAGGCTAGTGTGAGTAGTACTACTTACTGTACAGGCACCCCACCGTAGCTCATGGCTAGTACTACTACAGCTTCTCTCTATCTCTCTGATCTCTTTTCCCCGGTCACGACCCTCTCTGGATTCTTTGACTCGCGCGAGCGATCACTCCAAATGGCATGCATATCTGCGCCTGCGTGTACTGTACCTGCTTGCCATGGCGATGGCGATGGTATAGTAGGACGGAGGAGGTACCATGGCCATGCTGCAGGAGCATGCCCAATTCCCGATGCAAGCCTAGCTGCCCCGCCTGCCTGCCATCTCGGTGCATTGCATGCTCTGCCTGCTGCATCATCAGTTTACCTACTAGCTCAGCTGCTCCTGCTCATCATCATCATATCTGCGCGCCTTCATGCGCACATCACGACGCCCCAGCACCACACCTCTCTCTCCTCACAGCATCTGCTTCTCTCCTCCTCTGTGGATGACTGGGTCAACAGGAGATTGGCGCTGATTAAGTACTAGTACGGGATTAGGGGGGCTATTTGGTTGACAGCCACTTAAGGCCATGACGCCACAGTTGTGGCTGACCACGAGAATCTTCACACTTTGTTTAATTATTAGTTGGTGAGATTCAAGTAAATTGTGATAGGTTTCTTTTATATCGCACAACAAACCCGCCTGGCACATACGGAGTAGTGTGGTCGTCTTAACAAACCACGCGACCGCCGCGCCACACGAGCTAGCTGCACTTTTGGTGTGGTTTCTGTGGCTGACCGAGATCCAAAATCCAAACAACCTCTTATCTTCCGGTAGAAACAAATTAGTTAAAAGTCTTTGCACATAGGCCCTGTTTAGAGCAACTCCAACATAATAAGGATTTTAGCAACTCCCAAATAGTTATGGGAAAGGTTAAAAAAACTCATCTCCAATAATTTCTCATAATTTATTTGTCAAAACAAAAGAATATATGGGCCCACCTTTCCCGTAATCTATTTTCTCGTCGGGTCGAGCTCGTCTGCGCCGTCGCTCCTAGCTTCGCCGCCTCAGACACGGCCGTGGATTCGTGGCAGCACAGCACGCGCAGTCGGCCATGCATCCCAGGCGTTGGCGTGTACTCCGTATCCCACAGCACACGCACTCAGCCGTGCATCCCAGGCATGGGCGTGTATCCAAGGCCCGTGGCCGCACGCCTCTGCTAATCCAGTTCTGCTAATCCAATTCTGCTAATCCAGTCGAGGTCCTCCACACGCCGGAAAGGATCGCAGCAACAAGAACTATCGCGCGGGACAACCAATTGTCGCGGGAAAGGAAGCCGACGCCGCGGGAAGACGAACCGCGCCGCCCGCGATGCGCCACGAGGGACCGCGCGGATATATGCGCGCGATCAGGGAGTTTTAGCGCCCCCACCAAAAATAGGAAGGTGGGTTGGGGAGTTGTTGGACAAGAAATTTTATTATCAATTAATTTGTTAAAAAATATAAGATAGGGATGATAGATGGGGAACTATTGGAGTTGCTCTTAGTTTCCCATGAAATTCAAAATATTTTGGGTTTTTGACTCTTTATTTTATAAAATGGAACTAAACATCACCCAAAATAGTTGTTAAAAAGTGGTCCATTATTCTCTATTTTGGATTTTAGACTCAAGAGGTCAAAATAAGTCAAACTTTACATTGGTTTGTGTGTCATCCTCACAATCCCATCATTGAAATCCAAAATAAACCCAAATTTGGTTGAAACTAAATACCCCACCAAAATATTTTGCATTCTGATTTTACAATCCAAAATATATAGTTGGGGTCTTGGATTTGGATTTTGGTAAACAGGGCCATATTATATGGTGGTGTGCGTTTTCTACATGGATATAGCATATGGCACCCTAGCTAGCTAGCTACCTCTCCGATCCATATGATCCAAAGAGATCGGAGTCATATATATGCGCGCGGGAATGCGTTGGGGTCCAAATTCATATGGTGGTCCACACATGCTGAGTTATTAATATTCCTTGTCCCCTAGTTAGGTTGGTGCTTATTAACCAACAAATTAAAAGTGCTTCTTGCATGGCATTGTAGTCACAATACGTACTATATATAATTAACTGACCACCCCACCCTTGAAGTTGTATAAGAGTAAGTTCAATAATAGAGCCAAGTGCTTGGCTATAAGTCAAGGTATTAGAGTCAAGTTATATAATAAGTTGTCTCTAAATTTTTTTCCTTTTCTATTCCTCCTCACAATATTTATTTCTGTGCCCGTTATTACCTATGCTTCCATGTCCAATATACTTGTCCATGAGGCACGAGGCCCGACGGCACGGCTCATAGCACGACATTTTGGCTCGACCCGAGCACGGTACAGCCCGGTGGATGGGCCGTGCCCGGGCCGCCACCTAGGCACGTGGCACGGCCCGATCTAAGAGGCGACACGAGAGTGGCACGGTGATTGTGATTGCAACAACTTATTAAGTTAAAATAAGTTGTTAAAATGATTTATGATAACTAATAATTGAATTGTGACATGTTAGAAATGATGGACACCTGTCAAAAACTGAAAATGATGAACACTTCTGAAAAATTTGAAGTGTTTCTCGTGTAACGGGTCATGGGTCGGCACGGCACGACGGGTGGCACGACACGGCAAAACGGCCCGTGGGCCGGCAGCCAGGCACGAAGCACGACTAGGCACGACACGACAGGCACAACGGACCGAGGAGGCACGACACGGGCTGGCCATCTATGGTGCCCAGCTTGGTGCTTGCATGGGAGCCACACTCTCCTCTCTCTCCTCTTCTCTTTCCTCCACATCAACATTTGTTTGACTATAAGCCAATTATTGTACTTGCTCAGTACTTCCATTTGAATTTCATTGTTATCCTTTTACAACAATACATCTTATGTACATGCTAGCAAGGTTAGAAAGAATGCAGTGGACTGATGCCCCGTTCTACTCTCTCCGTGCTAAAATATAAGGGAAAAATTACAGAAATACCATCCTAAGGGGTGAATGGTATCTGACATACCATGTCAATGACTCATGTGTCAGTGACACAGGTTATGGTGTCAATGCTTATGATGGTAAAAAATTAGATGCCCCAAATATAAGGAATTCAGTTCTGTCCTATGCAAAACTATAGGACTTGAAATTAGCTTAATTAGATACATTAGGGAATATATTTTTTATAATATACCTATTTGATGCGGTAAATGCTAGTAATATTTTTTCTATAAGTTTGGTCAAAGTTTCTATAGTTTGACTTAGGACAAAACTAAAATTTCTTATATTTCACTCTTATATTTCAGTAGACAGGGAGTAGCAAATTATTTTCCCCCATAAATACTTGTTTGTCTAGTAATCACAATACCAAAGGGATTGAGGGGGATTAAATCCCCTACAAGTCAAAATCCCTCTCAACCTTTCCAATCCCCTTGATTTTGAGCACAAACGAACAAGGCCTAAGAGGTCAGATAAATTATTTTTTGAGTTTCCAAATGAAATGACACCTTAAGTTGAATTCAATCTTAGTTGTTTGTCTCAGTAGGATTTTATTTATTACATATATGGTCGTGCAATACAAGAAAACGCTATTGGTACTCAATCAGTTACATATGTATTTTTTTCGAGAAGCAATCAATCTGACCATGCATTTGGTGAGAACTGCTCTCAATTGTACGTACATGTGGATTGCCAGAGGAAACAAATGCTATAGCTATTGACACAACACACAAGTGATTGGCGTGTACATGCAGTACCATTTGGTGCATTAATTTTCCTTTTTCAGATGATCAGATCACAAGTGGGAGTGGCCGGCACACACCCTTGTTGTATGTTCTTGGAAGCAAGGCTATATTTGTTTGTGTGTGTCCTGATCAGTCCGTATCATGTGTTCACAGCCTTTAAAAATAATGTACCTTTTGCATTACACATGCATTCCCTCAATAAATGTTGCATTATATATAAGAAGGATTTAAATCTGTGTAGTGTTGTACGTAATGCATTGCCCTTGTAATTAATAAGAACAAAATAGTCTGAACAAAGGATTCCCACATGCACTGAGAATGCACTCTGGTGCAGACAAGACAAGTATAGAATTGCCATGACAACCATAACATAGGCAGCAGTACACAATAGAAAATGCATATGCGTATGATTTTACTCAAAGCATCATATCTTTGGGAGATCTTTCGATAAAAGTATTGACAGCAACTTTATGCCTGTCGAACCAATTTATGTATCTATACCGGTAAAAAAGGTGTCTGATTCCCTTTAATCACCCTTCATTTTTTTAATTAGGTGCACGGAGAAAGGCACAGCATATTTCCAGAAGACCCTGGCCAGGTATCATTATCTACTCGATTAGTCTCAGTAATTTATATATGCTGTTTTTGATGCACGCATGGGATCTATACCCACTGCACGCATCTGATGGATGGATGGATCGATCGGTTAAGTAAAGCACAAAGACACTTTTGTTCAAGAAAAAAAAGAGCCTTTAGTTTGTCAAAAGCCTTGCTTTGATTGGTACACATGCATGCATGTATATATACAGAAAAGCATCAAGGAAAGTTAATCATGGGCCAGTACTTGTCTGTAGCTTTACATCCTTTAGTTATCATTACAAAACTGTCTTTGGCCTCTCACTAATGTACGTATATGATTTATCGCGCTGGCCCATACGTGCAGCTCCTGCATGACAGTGCAATAAAGAAACGAGGACTGCCAGCAGATGAGCAGGTACGTACGTACTATACTACTAGCTAGATCATGTGCAAATCAATTCACAGCTCGTTTAATTTGAGATATATCTCTCTCTCTCTCATGTAAAGTAAAATAAAAGGATCGAATACATGCATGCTCTCTCTATATATACTTATTTATGAGATTATCATTTATAATAACACCTTATCATGTGGTTCACGATAATATTATAGTAAATATTTCCACATGTGATCGTAACACAACTATCGTGAATATGTTTTTTACTTTATCGTAAATTAGTATATATAATTATCGTAAATGAAGGTGACTACAAAATGATTTATTCTATATAGCAGGCTGCTGAATATACTATCCCTATATATATATATATATTGGTTATATAATATATGTTGGAATTGAAATTAATTGTGGCCGGCCAGGATGAAAGCTGTGAGGAAGCGAAGAAGCAGGATCTGAGAAGCAGGGGTCTGTGCCTCGTCCCGGTGAGCTGCACGCTGGACGTGGGTGTGGACGTGGTCGCTGGCCCCGCAGACTACTGGGCGGCTGCGCCGGCTTTCGGCATGGGGTTCGGTGGGTAGATGATGGAGGACGACGATGCTTTTGTGAACACTTTGTGTACGTGCATGTGTGTATCACGCGGCATGCATAGCATCAGGAGCAGCCATCCTGTTGGAAAGAGAAGAATGTTCAAGCTAGCTAGGCTGGCTCCTCTTCTTGATGCTATATATGCGTATTATGATATATACTATGTGCGTGCACACACCGATAATGCATGAATGGGCATAGCTAGTAGAGGGATGCAGCAAATTAGAGTATATAAATTGTGTGTTTATGTACGTGAGATCTTGACTAGAGCGAGATCAAACAATTTGGATGCCATGGAGAGGGACGCGCTAGCTGCTGATAATTAATTAAGGCTAGCTAGGAGTGCGTGGATCTGTAAGTAACTCGATCATTTAAGTCTTGATCATTTGGGCGTCACTGCGCTATGCATGGTCGAAATTTGTAATAAGTGTGTGTTATATACTCCCTTCATATTCATATTAGATGTCGTTTTGAACAAGATTTGAGTTAAACATTGAGAATATAAAACATAAATAACTTTTAAATTGTTGAGTTTGAAAAAAAATCATATTAGTAGATTTGTCTTAAAAAAATACTTTCATAAATATATATATATATATATATATATATATATATATATATATATATATATATATATATATATTATATTTCAATAAATATTTTTTAAAAAATAAGCAGTCAGAGTTATGCTGTAAAGACCATGTCACTGTCTAAAATGATATCTAATATGAGTATGGAAGGGAGTATTTTTTCTAAGTTTAATCAATTTATCGCACGCTGCCACAATTTATAATCTACTCCCTATGTTCCAAAATAAGTGCCCATCTCCCACTTCTAGAAATCAAACAAAATTAAGTTTGACCAAAAAAATAAGGCTTATAATATTAAATAATCATTGCTAGATTAATCACTATTACAGATCTGACATTCACTGGCGGCTCTATTATCGGTTTTTAAGAAACCGATAGTGATAGTGCCTCTTAGTACATCACTGCATGTTTAAAAAGATCAAGATGTCCAAAAGGGGGTGAATTTGGCTTATTATAAATTTCTAAAGCAAATATAAAATCCTAGACAATGCCAATACACCCGTGCCTACTGGAAGTGTGCCTTAGACTATGAAAACGGTAGCAGGTCAAGGAATGGAAGAACACCCTACATAATTCTAGTATGAATGTAAGAACAAGTGCGGAATGTACTTATGGAAAGTAAAGGAGCTAGGGATAGAAAAGCTTGACACGATGACGTTTTGTCGAGGTATCGAGGAGTCACGACACTCTTCCTAGTCCTCGTTGGAGCACCGCACAAGGTATTGCTCCCCCTCAACCCGCGCAAGGGTTGAGTGCTCTCTACGGGCTAGTTCTTCGCCACTCCGGCTCGGTGAACCACCCACAAACGATCACAAGTCAATGGAGAAGGGCCGCCGACAATCCTCCGACGATCACCTCCTCCGAGCACCACTGTACCGTCTAGGTGATGTCGATCACCAAGAGTAACAAGCTTCGAACTCTCACTTGACTCACTCAAGTCTCATGAGATGGATGGATGCACACTTGAACTCTTGGATTCACTAGTGAGTGGATTCAATAGATGGATTCGCAAAACTATCTCACTGGGGCTCTTGCTGTCTTCACAAACCTCTCAAGTTGTTTCTCAGCTATCCAAATGAGCAAAGGCAGGTTGTAAAGGCAAGCAATGGGTATAAATACCCCCTCTCAACTCTAGCCCATGAGCAACACAATTCCTACGTTTTAAGTTCGCATCGGACGCTCCGATGTTGTGCCCAACGACTAGTTTCTGTTTAAAACTGCGTCCAACGGACGCTCCGAGACCCTGGCAACGGACGCTGCACCGAGCGTCCGATGGAAACTGCGAGCAGCTCTCGGGTTTCTGGAAAAATCCCTCAAATAAATCAACGGACGCTCTCAGCGTCCGATACTTTGAAGCCTCTCTGGAACCTTACTATACTACCAACGGATGCTCCTAGGGTTTCACTGCCTACGTCTGATGCGACGGACAACGTCTGATGCCTTGGACCCTAGTGTCCGTGGCCTAGAGAAGGGCTCTCTCAACTTCAAACTTTGTCGCGATGAATATGGAAGTTGTTCTAGGCTATCTTAAGGTCATCTAGGGCTTGCCTAGAGCTAAGGTTATCAAGCGTGCACCACACCTAAGTCATGAAGCTCTCCTAAGTCAAGCTACTCATTCTAACCCTTCTTGATAGTATGGTCAAAGATCAAATAAAGCCCTATCTATACTAAATGTCCTTCATCAGTCATGTAAGGAACAAGAGAAGTTGTCCTGATCTCATTTGCAGGTACACCATGAAGTATTTCTTCTTCAACCGATAACGATTTTGTTTTATCGCAGAGCGCATCATATCAGTGCAAGCTTCACTTGTTGAATCATTGTTAGGAATGGCCAAGCGTCCCTAGGTAAATGACAATTCCATAGTTAGTTAGTCAATTCAGGTGAAGCATGTATACAAGTTAAGCATAAAAACAGTAATGCACTTACATTTAGCTTCGTTACAAAAGTCTTGTAGTATTTGTCGTCTTTCTTGTAATCTTTCCAATGAGGTAGACAAGCATGTTTTCTCGAACAATGATGTCAGCCTCTGATGCAAACTTGACAGCTTGAACAGGATCATGAGGCCTTTTATTGCCTTCAGCAACAGCTATGGGCAATCTCCTTCTCATAGCTTTAGTCATCTTGTCCAGCTGTTTTCCCTTAGTTGCTTCCCTAGGTCTCCTTGGAGCTCGCTCTGCAGTAGCTACAAAATAGAAGCCACATTTGATGAAATGTTTTAGTTTCATGTAAATGAGCAAAAGAGATATCATAGTTCAATGGAAAAAAATATTACTTTCCTTCAGTTCCTTAACCTCCATATAAATTGCCTTCATGAGCACCTGTACTATCAAGACCAGCAGCTCTACTGTTTTCCTCTGCAGTTTGTCTTTCATGATCAGTAACTCCAGGTGTAGTATAGCTGTCTGGTATTCCATCACCAACATTTGTAGGAGCCTCTACACTGTCCCCATTTGTAGCTTTACTATTAAGCCATTTTGATGATCTTGTTTGGGCTCCAGAATGCTGCACCTCTAATTCTACCGATGCCCTCACTCTCTTGTTCCTACTTCCTGGAGGCATCTTGGGATTTCTCTTCTTTGAAGCGAGGGTTTTCCTTCTACCCCTAGTAGGATACCGTGCAACAAAAAGTCAACCATGTACAATATTAAGCAAGACCATATATTAATTACAGGTATGAAATAAACAAGATGAATCTGAAAGCAGGATCATATATTAAAGATCAGACTGAAAACATTCAAATGTAATTCAAATATTCCCCATACACTACTTTGAAGGTTAAAGAAGCACCTTAATTGCTAGGGATTGTGGTTGCTCATCAGATTTAGTGTCATCATCATCATCATCACTATCTCCTTGATCATATCATCATCGCCAAGGAGATACTATGATGACTCCAAATCTGAAATGTTGGTTTACTTGTTTGCTGATTTTTCCCCTTGGTTGATGAAGGTTGTGGTACAGAATTATTAACATCAGCAGCTAGATCGTGCAATCCCATTTGTTGCATTTTCTTTAAATTCTCCGCCACACATCTATCCCGCATCCTCTCATACTCAGTTATTGGAGGTGGTATTACTTGCAAGATAGCACAATGTGTCTATTAGTTCATAAAAAGGAGTTTACTAAGAACTAGGAGGTCATACTAATTGAAAGATAGATAAGAGGGAAGGGCAAGTAATGCCTGCTGTAGACCAAAAAGAAAGAGAGATGATAGGTGTTTTTTTGGAAAGGGACTATATTAATATCCCAGCTTCTGCATCGACTAATGAATATGGTTGTTCATTATTACAAACAAATTAGAGCGAAAAAAGACTACAGGTGATATGTGAAGTAATAGTATGTCAGATACCTAGAAATAGGGTACCCAATTTACTGCACTTCGCAAAAACAAAATCACCCTCTGGGGCTTCCCGCCCCCAAATCAACCAAGACCGCTACTTCCCCTCAGAGGATCTTCGCCTCGCCCGAGCTAGGGTGACGTCTTCCGTAACGCCACCTATCCTCGGGGGCTCCTTCACCTCGTCCGAGCCCAGGAGGCGTCATCCGTGACGTCATCCACCCTCGAGGGCTCCTTCGCCTCGATCGAGCCCAGGAGGTGTCATCCGCGACGTCATCCACCCTCGAGGGATCCTTTGTCTCGTCCGAGTCCAGGAGATGTCATCCGTGATGTCATCCCCCCTCGGGGGATCTTCCGCCTCATCCAAGACAGGGCAACGTCACCCATGACGCTTCCCTGCCCTCGGAGGCCTCGTCGACATCAGTGGCCAGGGACGTCCTAGCCCATATAGTCAAAAGGTCCACAGTGCCCTCCGTCCTCAGGGATGAGGTTCCAAGGCATGAGGAGCCATGACTACCCCTGTTTCCCCCTGCGGTACAAGGTCCGGTGCTGCCTAACCGATGACTTATGCGCAGTACACCCGCGCCATACCTTCGACGGACACTCGAACAGGGATTAAGGCGTCATCAGCCCTGTATGACGGAACGCGGGGGTGCCTGGCCCTGTGCGACCAGCCCCCGCCCATGCCCAGGTAAGGGAACAACGGAGTTCCCGATCTCAAGGCGCATGCATTCAACACAAGAAGGATGAACAGGACCCGGACGTGTGTCTACTGGCGCAATCTTCCTCAGGAAGGAAGACAGAAAGAAGATGAAGCTCTCCCTCGGCAGTAGCCCAAACCAAGCCCACGTTTATTCTCTCTCTCTCTTTCTACTGTACTCCTCCATCTCTCCCTACGTATAAAGGGGGATAATGGACCTCCAATCTCTCTAACTCGACATTCCAACACTCATTCATACACACTCAAATTCGCATTCACGCGAACACACACCAGAACCAAGAACCTCAAACGCACGAGAACTGGGAAGGCGCTTCTCTCTCTCACCAAAGCTTGTAGCTCCCCTCTATGAGCCCTCCACGCTCGGTAACACGACTCCACAACAAACTGGACGTAGGGCGTTCATGCCCGAACCAGTATAAATCTCTGTGTTCTCTGAGCATAACCATTCGAACTCTGACACGCTTAGAAATTTACTCGTTGGCCGTCTAGACCCCGCCATTTTAGACACCGACAGTTGGCACGCCAGGTAGGGGACCTTTGCGTGTCACCCGTATTTTCGAGTTTCGGATAGCTAATCGCCACGTTGATTTCGCTCCGGGCTCCATTGTTCGTTTTGGTAGCCTGGACTTCCAGTGCCACGGGCAGGAGGCCGACCTGGCTCTCCGTCGCCCTACGGCATTCTCCGAGGTAGCCGTGGACGCCTGAAAGGATCAAGATGCCCAAGAGGGGGGGGTGAATTGTGCTCTTTTTAATTTCTAGACAAGAATTAAACCTATCAAGAGCCAATTAACCCCCTAGTGCCTACCGATTGTGTGCCCTAGTAAGAAAGCGGTAGCAAGCCAAAAGAAAGCGAAACCTTTCTACACAATTCTAGTATGAATTGAAAGACAAGTACGGAAAGTAATGCGGTATAAAAGAGCTAGGGAAAGAGATGCTTGACACGGCGATGTTTTGCCGAGGTATCGAGGAGTCGACACTCCCCCCTAGTCCTCGTTGGAGCACCTCGCAAGATATAGCTCCCCCTCAATCCCGTGCAAGGGATGAGTGCTCTCTACGGGCTGATTCTTCGCTACTCCGGCTCGGTGAATCGCCCACAACCGATCACAAGTTGATGAAGAAGGGCCACCGACAAACTCCCCGGCGATCACCTTCCTCCAAGCACCACCGGACCTTCTAGGTGATGTCGATCACCAAGAGTAACAAGCCTCGATCTTCACTCGACTCACTCAAGCTTCACAACTAGAGGATGCACACTTGAACTCTTGGATGAACTAGAGGAGAGGATGGATGGATTCGCGAATCAATCTCTCACTCTAGGGCTCTTGCTCTCTTCCCAACCTTCTCAACAAACTCAGCAACTGAAATGAACAAAGGAAAGGAAGGAGACAAGTGTGAGGAGCTATAAATAGCCCCTCAGAAAACTGCCTCGGGCGGCACTTTAAGTTGGCGACGGACGCTCCGACGCCTAGGCGACGGACGGTCCATCGCCCTGCCCAATGGCTAGTTCTGCAGACTGATTTGGGCGACGGACGCTCCAGTGCAGTCCGACGGACGCTGTGAACCAGCGTCCGACGCCCCTCGCTGAAATCCTCTGAAAACATGCCCACTGGAAGGCCGACGGATGCTACCCTAGTGTCCGACGCCTAGGTGACGAACAGCGTTCGACGCCCTCTGAAACTCAGGGGCTCCCTCTGGGCGGCCAACAGACGCTGCGTCATCCTGATGTCAGCGTTCGACGCCATCGTCCGATGCGAGGGACAGCGTCCGACGCCTCCAGACTGAGCGTCCGATGCCCAGAAAACTTCTTTTTCAACTCCGTTTTTCGTCGCAATGAATTCGGAAGAAGTTCTTGGCTATCTTATGGTCACCATAGGCTTGCTTAGAGCTAGGGAAGTCAAGTGTGCACCACACCACACCTGAGTCATGAAACTTTCCTAAGTCAAGCTACTAGTCTCAACCCCTCTTAATAGTACGGTCAAAGATAAAACAGAAGCCCTATCTATTTCTAAGTGCCCTTCATCACCTTATGGCACTTAGCCTATCATTCTAGGGTCTTCATCATGTCTCTTTGAAATCCAAAACGATATCCATCTTGAGGGCTAAGTGATGACCATTCATGCCCATTCATGTAGATTACTATGGCTAAGCTACGCATAGCCTCTGCAAAACACACGTTAGCCATAATAATTGCTAATTTTCGTTAATCACCGAAACCACTAGGGCCATGATTCTTCAATCTCCCCCTTTTTGGTGATTGACGACAATAACTCCTCGAGTATGGGTATAAGATTGAAAGGTTAGGATTTCAGGTGACTTGGATGGGATGAACAAGGGTTAGTGAATGAAATTGAACAATACTTGCTCATCCTTGCCTAGCCACAAAATGTGGTACTCATGGATATAAAAAGGAATTATGGTACCTCTTGATATTCTCTCATAATAATCGGAGTAAGACGCGGAAGCTCAATTACCATTTGATCATAGAGACATATCATGAACAAGAGACAACTCACAACATATACTAGTGAAAAGCAAGAGAATGTCTCACAAGCACAAGGATCTCACTAGCATCATCCATCACACATATACACACATGCAATATGATAGACATGATGACATGAGTACGAGGGAAATAAAATCACACAAAGAAACGAATCCCTCCCCGTATAAATCCCTCCCCCTATCTCTATACTCGACCCTCTCCCCCTCTTTGCCGTCTAGCACCAACAACTAAGCATCTGTGGCTGGAGAAGAAGGCGAAGAAGCGGTAGCCAGGCGATCGAGCATGATGAAGTCCTGAAGATCTGACTCGTCTGACTCAACATCTGCCTCGGCCTTTGCAGGAGTGGGCGTAGCTGGGGTGATCTCTGGATCTGACCCTGGAAACTCTGGAGCTGCTGACTGAACTGGCTCCCCCTGAGGCACAGCTGGTGCCTCGGACGGTCCTTCCTCGGAAGTAGCCGGTCTGGGAGCCCGATGAGTGAAGACTCGAGGCGGTGGAGGAGTAGATACTGCCAAAGCGACCAGAGAGACTGCTGCCACAAGCTCTGCTGGCTGGGACTGAGGTGGAGTAGAGACTGCCACTATAACTACCTCAGCCTGGTCCTGTGCCTGAACTGGGTCCTCTAGTGCAACTGCCTCCACTGCTACTGAGATAACATCTGTCTGGACTGCAGCTGGAGGAGTGGTGACGGTCTTCGTAGACTGATCCGGTGCGATCTCCGATGAGGCAACTGAAGAAGGGTAATTTCCCGTCACCGAAGGATCCACCTCAACCTCTGGAGCTCCTGAGTCTGGCTGAGCGGCTCCTGGAGAGTCATCTCCTGTGATCTCCAAATAAGAGGCCGAGAGGTCACGCGAGGCCTCTGCAATGGTGGTTCCCCGGATAGGGGTGAAGCCTGTCTGAAACTCACCGGGCGAAGCCAACCATGAGGACACCTGGGTCCTCGGAGTCTGGCACTCTAGAGAGGCAGGTGCCAGGAAGGGTGGGTGGACTGGTGCCTGACTCTGTGGTCCTCTGGATGGTAATGCTGGAGTCGGTATCACAACCACTGACGGCTGCTGCGGAGAGACCCCGTACAACTGAAGCGGTGGAATGGCGGTCTGTCCGGAGGTCGAGCCAAGGAGACGCTCAAGAAGCACAGTTTAAGTCTTCTAAATTTCAGCCTGTTGCATTTGATAAGCTAGGAACTGGCGCTGAAACTCATCCTAACGGGCCTGAGTCTGAGCCTGAGCTACAAGCTACTGAGCTGTTAGTCTCCGAACATCTGCAGCCTGTCGCCTTTGCTCCTCTGCCTATCGTGAGTAGGGTAAGAATGGTGTCCTCTGAGGTTCCTGAAAATGGAGTTGGAGCTGAAGCTGACCCTCCTGCCTCATGATCATGAGATATCGGTGCGTAATCGGGCTTGGGCCTGTAGTCCTCATCAGAGCTGTCAGAGTCCAGGTCCTCTCTGTAGGCAGCCTCGGCGGCGGTGTCAATCTGAGCATCAAGATCCGCAAGCTCTGTCTGGGCAATCTGCTCAACTGTGGCGTTAGTGTCCTCTGCCGACTGAGGTGGCACACCTGCCTGTCTGGTGCATGGTCGGTATGCTCTACTGGGGCGAGGCTGTAGGGTTATGAGGTTGCTACACTAGCCAGAAAACAAAATTTTTCTACCCCATAAACCAGGAACTAGTGCTAGTTATAGATCACGGGGTTAGCACTAGACGCGCAGGTGCAACGGAAGCGACTTGATGTAGTCGTGCGCGTCGCAGTAGTGCCGTGCAGTTGCGAGGTCGTCCGTCTCAACGTCTCCTTCTCGCGGTTCGTCCTTGTGGTCCAGATGCAGCACCTCCGAGGAATCCCACACGTGCAGGGAAGAAGCGTCACACCTCTGGACTGCTAGGTCCGCGAGGAGTACTAGGCGCGAGCGTGAGGAGGGCGACGGCGGCTGCCAAAGGACATGAGTTCGACTCGCCCTATGTCTCGCCTTGCTTATATAGGCATCCTAATGAGCTCCCACGTTAGAGGCCCATTAGCAACCCTAAACCTAGTCCAACCCGAATTAGGCTTCCAGCGCCTTAAGCGTGCGACCCTATGGGCTCACGCACACATAGACATGGCCCAAGTACTCTTACTCGACCAATAGTTGATAGCGGCCTCGAGCAAGGCGTGTCAACTCCTGTGCATATGCTATGATCATATCAGACAAACCACCACAATACAATATACTTGTTATTCCTTTGCCTCATGATATTTGGTACAACTCGTGGGTTAACACTTAACCCAAGCACGGCCATGCATTTCATGATCTAATCATTTGAGTAGTCCAGTGATATCTCTCTCATATGAAGTGTGACGAATTCCATCTTGATTGACTATGTCTCACAGCATGTTTCCCGACAAACCCGAAAGCCACCTTTATAACTACCCAGTTACAGAGTAGCGTTTGGTAGTCTCTAACTAGGTCGTTTCACATCTTGAGTACATATGACAATCTCAGGTCTAAGGACATAATGTACATGATGTGTATAGAGACAGTCTCATGTCGGGTCTGTCCAGCACCATGTCCTACATGTGCCCACATTATTAGTTCGACATCTCCATGTCCATGACTTGTGAAGCATAGTCATCAACTAATAATGTGCTGATCCAATATTCATGTACATTCTAGTACGAACTTCGATCAGGGACAACTTTAGAATAACCATACAAGTAAAAGAGTTTCACAAACAATTCACATAATTGCTTATCGATACAAGTTGTCTTTAATGGATATTCATTGAACTCATAATATGTCATGGATACAAGGAAATACAATCATCTCTATGATTACCTCTAGGGCATATTCCCAACAGTCTTCCACTTGCACTAGAGCTAATCTCGAAGATATCTAATACCCATAGCTTTTACGTGCGCCTCGTGCTTAGGCTGTGGAAGAGCCTTTGTCAAAGGATCTGCAACATTTAAATCCGTATGTATTTTGCACATCTTGATCTCATCTCGACCGATGAACTCTCGAATGAGATGAAACTTCTATAGTACATGTTTGTTCTTTTGGTGATTCCTAGGCTCCTTAGCCTGCGCTATCGCCCCATTGTTATCACAATACAGATTCAATGGGCGAGACACATTTGGAACCACGCTAAGCTCGATGAGAAACCTCCTCATACAAACACCTTCCTTTGCAGCGACAGAAGCTGCAATGTACTCGGCTTCTGTAGTAGAATCGGTTACCGTCTCCTGCTTGGAGCTTTTCTAACTTACAGCACCACCATTTATTGTGAACACAAAACCTGATTGAGATTGTGAATCATCCACATCAGTTTGGAAGCTGGCATCAGTGTAACCATTTACAACGAGCTCCTCCTCACCTCCATAGATTAGGAACACATCTTTAGTCCTTCTCAAGTACTTAAGGATGTTTTTAACAAGCGTCCAATGACTCTCACCTGGATTAGCTTGGTACCTGCTCGCAACACTAATAGCATATGAGACATCTGGGCGAGTACATATCATGGTGTACATAATGGAACCAACGGCTGAAGCATATGGAACCTTACTCATGCGCATTTGCTCATCAGCTGTCGAAGGACACTGCTTCTCGCTAAAACGCATACCATGTGACATAGGCAAGAACCCTCTCTTGGATTGTTCCATGTTGAACCGTTTCAACACCTTGTCAATGTATGTATCTTGGCTTAATCCTATAAGCCTCTTTGATCTATGTCTATAGATCTTAATGCCCAAAATGTATGTTGCTTCTCCTAAATCCTTCATAGAAAAACTATTATTCAGTGAAGTCTTTACGGATTGCAACATAGGAATGTCATTCCCAATCAATAGTATGTCATCCACATACAAGATTAGAAATACAACAGCGCTCCCACTTTCCCTCTTGTAAACACAAGGTTCTTCTTCATTCTGACGAAAGCCAAACCCTTTGATCACTTCATCAAAATGAATATTCCAACTCCGAGATGCTTGTTTTAATCCATAAATGGATTTCTTTAGCTTGCATATTTTTCCAGCATTTTTAGGATCAACAAAGCCTTCGGGCTGTATCATATACACGTCCTCTTCCAAATTTCCATTTAGAAAGGCTGTTTTAACATCCATCTGCCAAATCTCATAATCGAAATAAGCAGCAATTAGAATGATCCGGATAGATTTAAGCATCGCTACCGGCGAGAATGTCTCGTCATAGTCAACTCCTTGAACTTGCCGAAAACCCTTTGCAACAAATCGAGCTTTATAGACGTGAATGTTTCCATCCATATCTTTTTCCTTTTATAGACCCATTTCTACTCTATGGGTTTAACCCCATCAGGCGGGTCAACCAAGTTCCAAACTTGATTGTCTCCCATGGAATCTCTCTCGGATCTCATGGCACTTTGCCATTCCTCGGAATTTGGGTCCATCATTGCTTCCGTGTATGTCGTAGGTTCGTCATCGTCTAACAACAACACTTCCCCACGTGCCTCACAGATTCTTGCTGACCTTCGTGGTAGTGGTGGTGTTTCTCTTGCCACAGGTGTCTCAACTTGTTCTGCTACATTAGCATCACTCATAGAGTTATCCCCTATTGGCTCATCTTGAACTTCTTCAAGATACACCTTTTGTCCACTCTTCTCTTTATTGAGAAACTCTTTCTCTAAGAAGACACCATTCCGAGCAACAAACACTTTGCCCTCTGATCGGTTGTAGAAGTAATACCCTAAAGTTTCCTTTGGATATCCCATGAAAAAGCATTTGTCTGACTTGGGTGTTAGTTTATCTGACATAAGTCGTTTGACATAAACTTCACAACCCCAAATCTTTAGAAAAGACAAACTAGGACTCTTACCAGTTCATATCTCATATGGTGTCTTAACTACGGACTTAGACGATACCCTACTCAATGTGAAAGCGGCTGTTTCTAGAGCATATCCCCAAAGCGAGAATGGTAGGTCTGACTGGCTCATCATAGACCGAGCCATGTCCAACAAAGTCCGATTACGTCGCTCGGACACGCCGTTTCTCTGAAGCATTCCAGGTGGCGTAAGCTGTGGAACAATTCCACAACTCTTTAGATGATTGCTAAACTCATGGCTCAAATATTCGCCTCCACGATCAGATCGCAAGGCTTTAATTTTCTTGCCACGTTGATTCTCTACTTCATTCTGAAATTCTTTGAACTTTTCAAATGTCTTAGACTTATGTTTCATTAAGTAGACATATCCATATCTACTAAAATCATCAGTGAAGGTTATGAAGTATTGAAATCTGCCTCTAGCTGTCGTACTCATTGGTCCACATACATCAGTATGTACAAGTTTCAACAAGTCTGCCGTCCTCTCAGGAAAACCTGTGAAAGACGACTTGGTCATCTTACCCAATAGGCAAGCCTCACATGTCTCGTATGATTCAAAATCAAACGAAGTTAGAAGCCCATCAGAATGGAGCCTCTTCATGCGATTCTCACTTATATGACCTAAACGACAATGCCACATATAGGTAGGACTTAACTCATTAAGCCGAGGCCTTTTAGCATTAATATTACAGATAGGTGCATCCTCAAGATTTAAAATAAACAACCCATTCACAATGGATGCAAAAGCCACAAACATGTCATTCTTTGAGATCACACAACCATTGTCTTTACTCGCAAATGAATAACCATCCTTCATCAAACATGAAGGTGATACAATGTTTCGACTTAAACTAGGAACAAAATAACAATTATTTAATTTCAAAATAAATCCTGACGGGAGGTGAAGTTGCATCGTCCCAACGCTCAACGCAGCAACTCTTGCATTATTGCCCACGCGGAAATCAACTTCTCTTTTCACGCTTCTACTTCTTATCATTCCCTACATCGTATTGCAAATATGAGCAACCGATCCGGTATCAAATACCCAAGAATTGATATAAGAATCAGCGAGAAAAATGTCTGTAATATAAACAACAAGTGTACAAGCAGCGGGAGTACCTTTACTGCCGCCATCCTTCAAGGATTCCAAGTACAACTTGCAGTTCCTTTTCCAGTGACCTGTCCCCTTACAATGAAAGCATTTAGCTTCAGCAGGTCCAACAGCCTTGGGCGCAGGAGGAGGGTTTGGCTTAGAGATCTCATCTTTAGCCTTCACCTTCTTCCTTTTCCAAGCCCTCTTCTTAAAGTTAGGCTTGTTTTGGACCGCCATCACATGGCTACTGCCAGCACTTTTCTTGATATCAGCTTCTGTTGTTTTAAGCATGCCGCACAATTCATTCAAGCCCTTCTCCGCCCCATGCATATGGTAGTTCGAAATGAAGTTCCCATAGCTAGGCGAAAGAGACGCAAGTATGAAATTAGTGGCCAACTCTAGGCCCATTGGGAAGCCTAGCTTCTCCAATCTCTGAGTGTGACCAACCATCTTGATCACATGTGGGCCAACTGCTGCGCCTTTTGCTAGATTGGTTTTGAAAAAAGCCTTGGAAACATTGAACCTTTCAGTCCTGGCTTGAGTCTGAAACATATCATTAAGAGCCACGATCATATCGTACGCTGCATGATTATTATGAAATTGCATCTGGAGATCTGGCTCCATGCATGTGAGCATAAGGCAACCCACTTCAAGATCAGCATCACATGCTTTCTTGTAAGCAGTTTTCTTGCAGCAGGTGCATTATCAGCAGGCTCATCTGGTAATGGGGTGTCTAGAACATCTTCCTTTTCCTCAGCCCTGAGAACAATTCTCAGGTTGCAGATCCAATCCGCATAGTTTGTTCCATTCAACTTATCTTTCTCAAGAATTGAACGCAAAGTAAATGGTTGATTACTGGGAGCCATCTACAACAAAAGTAATGCAAAATACTAAGAAAATGTATCCAAGACAGAGTAAATCATATTAAACTTTTAATAGAATCTACTCCCACTAAAATCAATATCCCTCTATTGAAACTTTGTGATTCAAGACCCGCAACTAACAAGTCTACTAGTGAGCTTTAGCATCACCGCTAGGAGACATGGTAGATCGGTAAGCAACTCCTTGCTAATCATATCACATATGACTCTTGTTGTTGGGTGACATCTCTATGCTTGTGTTACCAATAACTAATGCTCTAAGGTCCCTAACCGTTAGGATAACCATGTTCAAGTAACCAAACCTTCTGCTTGTAAGTGTCCAACACAAACCTATCTAGTCAAGGAAAACTAGTGGCACCCTAATTTCATAGACCCGCCACTGATCATACGAGACACGTGGCAGTGCAAGGTTTGGGGAAGCATTATGACTTAAACATTGTTGAGGGATCGTTCTACTTCACTACCGCATATGTAGACAAAAATATTATTGCACGTGAAAGTAGAACATAGTGAGAACGGCATAAACACAGATATGACTTGGTATAGCCCATTGTTACTTTGGGGATCTCCATCTCCATCATCAATCTGTTCATCATGGTGATCACCATCTCCATGATTCAAGTATGCTATCCTTTTGTGATGAGTCCACCAAGACTATCTATCACTACCGCAGGACAATGAGATAAAATTACATGGTCGCGGATAGGAACATCACAGATTGGCATGCAGGCCATTAAATTCGAATGGACAATATCTGTGGCTCCAGCCATATTGTCTTAATCATGACGTGCAAGCCATGAATTAATTACATACATGCATCACATACACATAAGGGCTATACCAATCACGAATACCTGCAAAACAGAGTTAACCGATTCCGACGTCTAAACTTAAAACGCCGAAAACTCAATTTTGCAAGCTGTTTTTTTGCAAATCTAATTTTCGCCGAAACCGCCAAAGACTGCTGTTAGTGAATGCGAAATTTTCTGGCGCACGATTTTCATTGAAGGTTTTTCTCGTTCCGAGGTCGTATGCAAAAGTTATAGCCGTTTTACCGAACAACACTTTTCTGCAAAATTCCCCTCCAACGGCGGATCCAATCCGTCGCCGCCGCGCATCGTATGCGCCTAGAACTTGACCTAGGTTTGATTCGACCAATCTTATTGATCGCCAACTCACCATAATTGGGTTTACATGTATCACTTGACTCGGATGGTGGAATTCCGACCGGTACGAGTAGATCGTTACAATACCAACGTGGCAAGATCACGAACCATGATGAGAGATTGATCTTAAACCGCGCATATCACCATATGTTCGTACCTGAATCTATAACGAGGCATCTAACGGATCTGATACCACTGTAGGGTTATGAGGTTTCTACGCTAGCCAGAAAACAAAATTTTTCTACCCCATAAACCAGGAACTAGTGCTAGTTATAGATCACGGGGTTACCACTAGACGCGCAGGTGCAGCGGAAGCGACTTGATGTAGTCGTGCGCGTCACAGCAGTGCCGTGCAGTTGCGAGGTCGTCCGTCTGAACGTCTCCTTCTCGCGGTTCGTCCTTGTGCTCCAGATGCAGCACCTCCGAGGAATCCCACACGTGCAGGGAAGAAGCGTCACGCCTCTGGACTGCTAGGTCCACGAGGAGTACTAGGAGCAAGTGTGAGGAGGGCGACGGCGGCTGCCAAAGGATGTGAGTTCGACTTGCCCCACGTCTCCCCTTGCTTATATAGGCGTCCTAATGAGCTCCCACGTTGGAGGCCCATTAGCAACCCTAAACCTAGTCTAATTCAGGTCCAACCCGAATTAGGCTTCCAGCCCCTTAAGCGTGCGACCCTATGGGCTCACGCACACATAGACATGGCCCAAGTACTCTTACTCGACCAATATTTGATAGCAGCCTCTAGCAAGGCGTGTCAACTCCTGTGCATACGCTATGATCATATCAGACGAACCACCACAATACAATATACTTGTTATTCCTTTGCCTCACGATATTTGGTACAACTCGTGGGTTAACACTTAACCCAAGCACGGCCATGCATTTCATGATCTAATCATGTGAGTAGTCCAGTGATATCTCTCTCATATGAAGTGTGGCAAATTCCATCTTGATTGACTATGTCTCACAACATGTTTCCCGACAAACTCGAAAGCCACCTTTATAACTACCTAGTTACAGAGTAGCGTTTGGTAGTCTCTAAGTAGGTCATTTCACATCTTGAGTACATACGTCAATCTCAGGTCTAAGGACATAACGTACATGATGTGTATAGAGATAGTCTCATGTCGGGTCTATCCAGCACCATGTCCTACATGTGCCCACATTATTAGTTCGACATCTCCATGTCCATGACTTGTGAAACATAGTCATCAACTAATAATGTGCTGATCCAATATTCATGTACATTCTAGTACGAACTTCGATCAGGGACAACTTTAGAATAACCATACAAGTAAAAGAGTTTCACAAACAATTCACATAATTTCTTATCGATACAAGTTGTCTTTAATGGATATTCATTGAAATCATAATATGTCATGGATACAAGGAAATACAATCATCTCTATGATTACCTCTAGGGCATATTCCCAACAGAGGCAGGTTCCCGTGGATAACCAACTGGCTCATCGAGTAGACGGGGAACTCAGTAGCTGATCTAGTAAGAGTGACACGTAGAGATCCAGATCGAGTCATGGCCACGACCAGGTATGAAATCCAATGTGCAAACTGTAGCTGCCAGTGTCCTCTGAACCCTGCAGCTATGATGTCCTGAAGCTCGCTGACTATCAAATCCCAAAGATCAAACTTCTCCTTCCGAATGATATGAACAAGTAGCCACAGCTGAAGACGGGTAATAGTGTCCGGGGCTCCAATCCGGGGAAGAATGGTACGTCTGAGTACCTCATGGTGAATTCGAGCAAGTGGTGTGAGGTCTCTCGGAGTGCGGCTCGAACCCTCGGTGAAAGGTAGCTAGAAACACGGCCTCACGTAGTCTGTAGATGGCACTATTCCATCGTGAGGTCAGCGGGGTGCCTCCGGATCCCCATAGCACAAACTGTGAATCCTCGTAGAAGAGGACTCTAAGTGGAATAGCTCTCTGAATCGATCTGCTGTGACCCTGAAGTCGCGGCCCTTAAAGACGAAGTGAAAGAACTCGTGGTCAGGGGAGATCCACAGAGAGGAGTAGAACTGATAGACCCAGTCCATCTAATAAGCACCGGATCGTCCCGTCAAATCAGTCAGGCCCTGAATATACTGCAAGTGTTGGAGAATCTCTGGACCACCGACACCCTCTATGTAAGCAGGTGGGCAAACTCTGTGAGCCCTAAGAGGAGCGTCGGTCTCAACATAGGCTCTGTAGAAATCCTCGTGGATAGTGGTATAGAAGTCACGTCCAGCACGGGGGTCCCTCTAAGCGGGGAACCAAGACTGAAAGTCCACAAAGCGGAGTAGCTGGACCTGCTTGGCTATAAGAACCCTGACCTGATGCCTCACTTGATCTGGTAGCTGAGGTCTTGGAGGACTAGGAGGAGCTCCGGAGCCTCTAGAACGTGTAACTCTGCGACTCATCAGCTCCCCAATCGAAGAGTGGCTCGCGGCCTCTGTCTGCTCAATCTCTGGAGCTGGCTCTACCTCCTCTGGCTCAGTAGCCTCTGCGGGCTCTGTCTCTGGACGCGTAGGGGACTCACGATGCACTCCACGGCGAGGTGAGAGCCTCAAACCGGCACGACGTCCACCTCGCTCCGCGATCTCTATGGCCTCTGCCACTGCAACTGTTGCTGCTGAATCTGGATCCGTAAGTGGCCTCTTGCGCTTCTTGGAAATAACCTTTTGCTTGCCCCTTCCCCGATCAGTGGGTGGACGCGATGGAGGTGGAAGGTCACCACCACTACCGGGAACGGGACCAACATTCTTCGTTCTTGCCATTAACATACATTGGATGAACTGTCACTGTCAAAGAACAACTACCACAAGTGAATCCCAAACAATTCTCTGCCACTGACAAACTGACAATCCTCTGACAAGAGTTTGGCTCGACGGCCCTGGACTGTCCTCTCGAGGCTTTGCCTCGTTCCTTACTCATGGGCTTTGCCCTGAATTTACTGTCACTGCCCAAACTGTCACCTGTACGGTAGATAGATAGAGTATATAACCATAAGCATATATCTAGAGGTGAGATTGACTATAGAAGCATGAAATAGATAAGAGAGGGATCGATCTGTCTAGGTACCATACCTCACACTAGTAACCAAGTAACCGAGAAGGGGTTAGAAACCTTTATCAATCCAGTCGAAAACCACAACCCTAAAAATAATAGAAGGGAAAGCAAGATTTAGGGTTTGAGCGGGAAGAAGGGATGAAACAACACAAGGGACAAAGATTGAGCAGGGATCACCTTGAGAGAAAGAGAGGTAGTTCAACTGAGGAGATCCACTAGAGGAGATCCAATCCTCAGTTCAACCTAGAAGTTTCTCCTGCTGCTCGGCCAGGAAACGCAAGCAGGAAGAGAGAAACATGAAGCGGCGTAGGGGAATCCACAGACGGGGAAGGGATTACCCAAGCGGCGGCGCCGGCAAGTGAAGGGCGGCAGAGGAAGCGATGCTGCGGCGGTGGAGAGGGAAACGACGAGCGGAGGAGGAAGACAGAGACGGGTGGCGGCGGATTGGACTATAAAGGAACCGAAGGGAAAAACGTTTTCAAAAAAACGAAATATAGCCCTTAAGTTCGCGACGGACGCTCCGACGCGGAGCGACGGACGCTCCATCGGACTGCGACGAACGCTGAAGAGCGTCCGATGGGATCGTCCGTCGGTCTTCCAGAACGAGTTTTGAGACGGCCGACATTGAATGTGTCGGACGCTCTGCGACGGACACTGGAGATCGTCCGTCGCCCCTCAACCGGGCGGTATTTTCTGTTCGGACGGTTGCGATGGACGCTGAGGTAAGAATGACGTAGCGTTCGTCGGGATCATCCGTCGCTAGTTTTTCAAAAAAAAATTCAAATTTTGTTTTTGTTTCTTCTCTCCCAACCAAGTTCCAATGCAAATAAGATCCAAATAACACCTGATTGGACTTGATATGAGAACCATCTCTCAAACTCTCCTTTTCAAATAGTTTACCATAGGCTTAGAATTATTTTTAGCTCAAAATATTCGAATGGAAACATCAAGGAGACATCATATGGCCATAAGAGGGGTACAGAAGTGTCTTGAGCTTAGAATGCTCCCCCTAAGTGGACGAACACAGAGGATGCTCAAACTTAACCGAAAAGGAACGACGAACAACACATGCACATGCAATGCATTTCAAGAATTTGAATCTAGATTGCTTGCAAGTTTGAACCATGATTTAGACTTCTTCACACGTTCAAGAACGGTTATTCCAACCATGTTAGCCAAGCCTATGTGCATTACTAAATTAACATGATTAAATTACACATCATGCAAGGTTGATTCACACAAGATCATCTTCTAGTGAAGTTAGAGTGATCAAGCACATTCAACTTGCTTCTCAACCTACAAAAGGTTGTTTCATCGAGAGGTTTAGTGAAGATATCTGCCAATTGGTTTTCACTAGAAACTCCCACTAGTGTGATATCTTTCCTAGCCACATGATCTCTAAGAAAGTGATGGCGAATATCTATGTGCTGGTGCGAGAGTGTTGAACCGGGTTATTAGCAAGCTTTACGACGCTTTCATTATCACACTAAAGTGGAACATCTTTTAAAGCTACGCCGTAATCAAGTAGTGTTTGGGACATGTATAAGATTTGTGCACAACTAGCTCCCATGGCTATGTATTCCGCCTCGGCGGTAGACAATGCCACACTATTTTGCTTCTTAGAGGACCAAGAAACAAGTGATCTTCCTAGCAAATGGCAACCGTCGGAGGTACTCTTCCTATCCACGTTACACCCGGCATAATCCGAATCGGAATAGCCACAAAGTAGGAAGGGAGCTCCTTTGGGATACCAAAGGCCAATGCTAGGGGTGTGCCTTATGTACCTAAGGATTCTTTTAACCGCACAAAGATGCGACTCCTTAGGGTTTGCTTGAAACCTAGCACACATACACACACTAAACATGATATCCGGCCTAGATGCGGTGAGGTAAAGTAAACTATAGATCATAGAGTGGTAAAGAGTTTGGTCTATCGGTTTACCTCCCTCATCGAGATCGAGATGCCCATTGGTAGACATTGGGGTCTTGATTGGCTTGCAATCCTCCATCTTGAATTTCTTGAGCACATCATTTGTGTACTTCTCTTGAGATATGAAGGTGCCCTCCCTGAATTGCTTCACTTGGAAGCCAAGGAAGAAGGTTAGCTCGCCAATCATCGACATCTCGAACTCCTTGGACATCAATGCACCAAATTCCTTGCTATGATCTTGGTTTGTTGACCCAAATATAATGTCATCGACATACACTTGGAAAACAAAGATCTCTCCATCTAGCACCTCGGTGAAGAGTGTGGTATCGAATTTCCTGATCTTGAAGCCCTTCTTGAGTAGGAAGTCCCTTAACCTCTCATACCAAGCTCTTGGAGCTTGTTTCAACCCGTAGAGTTCCTTGGACAACCTATACACATGATTAGGACAATTTGGGTCTTCAAACCCGGGATGTTGTGAGAAAAATCAAGTTCATTAATGAAACCATTTAGAAAGGCACTCTTCACATCCATTTGAAAAAGTTTCATTTTGTGATGTGAAGCATATGCCAAAAGGATACGAATGGCTTCTAGTCTTGCAACTGGTGCAAAAGTCTCCCCAAAATCCAAGCCTTCAACTTGGGAGAACCCTTTTGCTACCAATCTTGCCTTGTTCCTCACAACCACGCCTTGATCATCTTGCTTATTCCTAAACACCCACTATGTGCCAATGATTCTTGCTCCTTTGGGCTTTTCTACTAGTGTCCACACTTCGTTCCGGGTGAAGTTGTTCAACTCTTCATGCATGGCATTCACCCAATCCAGATCCGCAAGTGCATCCTCCACACTAGAAGGCTCAACAAAGGAAACAAAGGATTGATGCTCAACATAAGAAGCAAGTTTAGATCGAGTTGTTACCCCTTTTGATGGACTCCCTATGATAAGGTCTTGTGGATGAGCTTGGAGCATAGGTGTAGATCTTCGATAAATCACTTGGGGAGGAGGTTGTGGTGCATCAACATCACTAGCTTGTGCCTCGGCTTGATCTTGTGGGATGAAGGTATCCTCTTGTGCTTCCCTCACTTGTTCTTCATCAACTTGAGGCGTGTGCGGTGGAGAAGGTACTTGATTTGCATCATCTTCTACTTCCTCCACTTCTAGTGGGTTGATGGCACCAACGGGCATATTCTTCATAGCCTCCCTCAAGGGTTCATCACCTACATCATCAAGATTCTCATGCTCTTCTTGAGAGACATTAGTTTCATCAAACTCCAAGTCATATGTTTCTTCAACTAGGCCGGAGGCTTTGTTAAATACTCGATATGCCTTGGATTTAAGTGAATAGCCAAGTAAGAAACCAATGTCACATCGCCTTTGGAACTTGCCCAAGTGTTGACGCTTCTTGTAGATGTACACTTTGCATCCAAACACTCAGAAGAAGGATATATCTGGTTTCTTCCCATTCACAAGCTCATAGGGGTCTTCTTGAGAAGCCTTTGGACAAATAGCCGGTTGGCCGCATAGCATGCGGTGTTGATTGCTTCGGCCCAAAACTTCTCGGGGTGTTGTACTCATCAAGCATTGATCTTGCAAGTGTGATTAGTGTCCGGTTCTTTCTCTCTACTACACCATTTTGTTGAGGGGTATAGGTGGCGGACACCTCATGCTTGATTCCAACTTCATCACAATAATCTTCAATCTTGGTGTTCACAAACTCGGTCCCATTGTCACTTCTTATCTTCTTGATCTTCACATCAAACTCATTTTGGGCTCTAGTTGCAAACTTCTTGAATATTGATTGAGTCTCTCCCTTGTCTTGAAGAAAGAACACCCAACTGTACCTAGAGTAGTCATCAACTACCACCAAGAAAAAAAGATTTCCCCCAAGGCTAGCATAGGTGGTAGGTCCAAATAAATCCATGTGAAGTAGCTCTAGGACTCTTGAGGTTGACATGAAAGCTTTGGTGGGCTGGGTAATGGCCACTTGCTTGCCGGCTTGACATGCACTACACAATTTGTCCTTTTCAAACACCACATCCTTCACACCTCTAACCATCTCCTTCTTGACAAGTTTCTTCAAAGTTGGCATTCACACATGTGCTAATCTTCTATGCCATAGCCAACCCAAAGAGCTCTTGGAGAATAGACATGTTTGCAAACTAGCTTCATTTGAAGTGAAGTCCACTAGATAGAGGTTGTTGTGCCTAAACCCTTTGAATATCAATGATGAATCTTCAATCTTGGTCACAACCACTTCATTTGGAGTGAAGAGACATTGGAACCCGAGATCACATAGTTGACCAATCGAAAGCAAGTTGAAGCTCAATGATTGCACTAGCAAGACATTTGATATTGATTGATCATTGGAGATTTCCACTTTGCCTAGGCCTTGCACTTTGCCTTTTGAATTGTCCCCAAAGGTAATCTTGTCTTGCCCTTTACAATCTTCCTCAAGTGTTGTGAACATCCGGGAGTCACCAGTCATATGTTGAGTGCATCCACTATCAATCACCCAATGACTTCCACCAGTCTTGTAGTTCACCTACACACAAGAAACTTGAAGTTAAGCTTGTTGTTTGGGAACCCATACTTGGTGAGGTCCCATACCCTTGTTCACCAACTCCTTAGCAACCCATAGCACTTTGGGCTTGTTCTTCATCTTAGGACCGAGAAACACAACTAGGGGTCTACCCTTGGAGTCCTTGTTGATGATGAATTGTGCATCATGAGCAAAAGGTCTTGTATGCTTGGGCAAGGTCTTGGGAGGTGGAATCTTGCATTGGGACTCAAAGTGACCCTCTTGACCACATCGAAAGCACTTATTGGGCTTGGGCTTTGGTGTGTCATAGTTGTTCCACATGGCCTTGTTCTTGTAGTAGTTCATGGCTTCTATCTTGACTTTGGCCTTCATGAGTTGGTTCTCCTTGAATCCAATACCGGACTTGTCGGTCTTCATGATAGTGTTCATCAAGAGCTCACTTTGAAGATTGTGGCCCTTGGTGAACTTCTCCATTCCACTTGCTAGCTTGATCTTCTCAACCTTGAGCTTTGCATTTTCTTCTTTGAGAGAGTTGATGAAGGTGATTACATCATTGTCATCTTGCTTGGCTGAGTTGATGGTGAAGGGCTTGTTGGCCTTGAGGTTGATTAGCTCTTCCTTGAGCTTTGAATTCTCTTGTCCCATCTTCACATAGTCATCATACTTATCGGCCTCAACTAACTTCTTGCCCTTGCACTTAGCATCTTGCTCACTAGCAACTTCATCAAGAAAGTCCTCACAAGAAGTAGCTATATGACACTTAACAACCGGGTTAATAGCAACATGTGTAGCAAGATCATTTGTAAGCAATTCATTAGCTACCACAAGTGTGCCGTGTTCATTTCTTACTTGGTTGTAGTCATCTTTTAGCAAGTTGTATCTTGTATGGAGCTCTTGTGATGACCTCTCAAGCTTATCAAGTTTCTCATTAGCTTGCTTGAGTGAGGCTTTGAGCTCCCTAGTGCTAGATGAGAGAGACTTGTTCTCAACCTTTAAATCATCATTAGCACTAGAAAAGTCATCAAGTTTAGCGTGCAAGTTATCATTTGCTTTCTCTAGAGTTTCACTTTTAGTTTTGTACTTCCTAATGAGCTTAGTGTATTTGTTGCAAATCACAATTAGCTCATCATAGGAAGGTGCCTCAAACTCATCAGCACTATCATCACTAGAGATAGCCTCATCATCATTTTCCTCTTTTTGTACCTTCTTGTACCCTTTAGCCATGAGGCATAGGTGTGTAGAGGATGAGCCCGAAGATGATGGAGAGGGTGGCGGTGGAGTAGATGATCCAATCACCAAGGCGTCCACCTTCTCATCTTCACTTTCATCTTCGGATGAGTCACTTGTGTCTTCAATGTCGGTGAGCCAATCACCAACAATGTAGGCTTTGCCATCCTTCTTCTTGTGGAAGTTGAAGTTCTTCTTCTTCTTGAATGACTTGTCATCTTTCTTCTCCTCATCACTTGACTCATCTTTGTTGCCTTTGTTGTACTTGAATTTGTTGTTGAATTTCTTGTTCTTGTACTTGTCTTTCTTCTCTTTGGGGCAAGCATGAGCCAAGTGTCCAAGTTTGCCACAATTGTAGCAATCCATCTTGGAGAGAGGCTTCCTTGAAGATCTTGTGAAGAATTTCTTCTTCTTTGAGTCAAACTTGACTCCATTTTTGTTTAGCCTCTTCAACATCTTTGTTGTCTTCTTCACCATGAGGGCGAGGTCATTATCATCCTCTTCATCACTTGCGCTCTCATACACAAGTTGCATCTTGCTCTTCTCCGAGGAGGATACCTTGAGAGCCAAGTCCTTCTTCTATTCCTTCTCTTTTTCTTTCTTCTTGAAGGAGGAAGAAGAGCTACCATCACCAATCTTCATGTACATTTCATGGGCATTGATCTTGCCCAAGACTTGTGTTGGTGTAGCGGCGGAGAGGTCCCCTTGGTGAAGCACCATGACGATGTGGCCATACTTCTCAATTGGCAAGACACACAAGATCTTGCGTACCACATCGGCCAGTGCCATTTGGTTGAGCCCAAGTCCATTCAATTCCTCTACAAGAATATTAAGACATGAGTACATCTCATTAGCGTTCTCATGAGTGAGCATAGTAAAGGAGTTCAACTTGGCCATGACCAAGTGGTAGCGTTCCTCATGCTCACACTTGGTCCCTTCGTGTAGCGCACAAATGGTTGTCCAAACATCGTTAGCGGTTTTGCAATTCCGCACACGGTTGAACACATCCTTGCCAATGCCATGGAAAAGAATGTTTTTTGCCTTGGCATTGTTCTTCTCAAAGAAGGGATCATCAGCAAACACGGTGCCACCTATGGTAGCGGCTTTGTGCACACCGAGATCCACGGCCTCAAGGTAGGCCTCCATCCGCACTTTCCAATATGGAAAATCATCCCCATCAAACATGGGTGGCGGTCCATCCCCATGGGACATCTTGCTCTAGGCGGTAAAGCCTAATTTGAGAGCAACCTGGCTTTGATACCAATTGAAAGGATCAAGATGCCCAAGAGGGGGGGGGGTGAATTGGGCTCTTTTTAATTTCTAGACAATAATTAAACCTATCAAGAGCCAATTAACCCCCTAGTGCCTACCGATTTTGTGTCCTAGTAAGAAAGCGGTAGCAAGCCAAAAGAAAGTGAAACCTTTCTACATAATTCTAGTATGAAATGAAAGACAAGTGCGGAAAGTAATGCGGTATAAAAGAGCTAGGGAAAGAGATGCTTGACACGGCGATGTTTTGCCGAGGTATCGAGGAGTTGACACTCCCCCCTAGTCCTCGTTGGAGCACCTCGCAAGGTATAGCTCCCCCTCAATCCCGTGCAAGGGATGAGTGCTCTCTACGGGCTGATTCTTCGCCACTCCGGCTCGGTGAATCGCCCACAACCGATCACAAGTCGATGAAGAAGGGTCGCCGACAAACTCCTCGGCGATCAGCTTCCTCCAAGCACCACCGGACCGTCTAGGTGATGTCGATCACCAAGAGTAACAAGCCTCGATCTTCACTTGACTCAACAACTAGAGGATGCACACTTTAACTCTTGGACGAACTAGAGGAGAGGATGGATGGATTCGCGAATCAATCTCTCACTCTAGGGCTCTTGCTCTCTTCCCAACCTTCTCAACTAACTCAGCAACTGAAATGAGCAAAGGCAAGGTAGGAGAGAAGTGTGAGGAGCTATAAATAGCCCCTCAGAAAACTGCCTCGGGCGGCACTTTAAGTTGGCGACGGACGCTCCGACGCCTAGGCGACGGATGCTCCGTCGCCCTGCCCAATGGCTAGTTCTCCAGACTGATTTGGGCGACGGACACTCCAGCGCAGTCCGACGAACGCTGTGAACCAGCGTCCTAACCCCCTTGCTGAAATCCTCTGAAAACATGCCCACTGGAAGGCCGACGGACGCTACCCTAGCGTCCGATGCCTAGGCGACGGACAGCGTTCGATGCCCTCTGAAACTCAAGGGCTCCCTTTGGGCGGCCAACGGACGCTGCGTCATCCTGATGTCAGTGTCCGACGCGACGGACAGCATCCGGCGCCTCCAGACTCAGCGTCCGATGCCCAGAAAACTTCTTTTTCAACTCCGTTTTTCGTCGCAATGAATTCAGAAGAAGTTCTTGGCTATCTTACGGTCACCATAGGCTTGCTTAGAGCTTGGGAAGTCAAGTGTGCACCACACCACACCTAAGTCAAGCTACTAGTCTTAACCCCTCTTGATAGTACGGTCAAAGATAAAATAGAAGCCCTATGTATTTCTAAGTGCCCTTCATCACCTTATGGCACTTGCCTATCATTCTAGGGTCTTCATCATGTCTCTTTGAAATCCGAAACGATATCCATCTTGAGGGCAAAGTGATGACCAATCATGCCCATTCATGTAGATCACTATGGCTAAGCTACACATAGCCTCTGCAAAACACACATTAGCCATAATAATTGCTAATTTTCGTTAATCACCAAAAGCACTAGGGCCATGATTCTTTAACGCCATCACCGCATCCATGGCCCACCTCCATATGTCTCCCTCCGGGGAACAAGTCGCCCGTGGGGCGGTCATCCCGCGGGCCGACTACCCTACGTTCGAGCGTCAGCTCGACACGCTTATGGAGCCCCAGCCAACTCAGGAGTCCCTGCACAACCTCTACTTCGCGTTCGCCAACGTGGCGGCGCCGCCCGCGGGAGGGAAACTGCTCTCTTCCAGGCTTAATGCACTTGTGCGCGAAACAGGAACTCCGGCGCTCACGCCGCGAGGCGACCCATGGTTCCTAGACCCCCGACGGCTGGACCTCGGGGGGCCCGGCAGCGCAGGGTGGCGACTCAAGAAAATACGACGACGAGTGGTCCGCCTCGCCCCCTGGCGTCCTCACGGCCTATACGCCGGGCGGAGAGGCGGTCGGCGCGATCTCTCATCCCTGCAAGGCGAAGGGCGGGTCGTAGTGCGGCTGCGACCATGCGGCCACACCGGCGGATCGCGGGGCCTGCTCCCCCCCCCCCCGTGGCGGGAGGAAGGGAGGCAAGAATGATGGCATCGTCGATGAGCCATGCCCATACCACAGCATGCCGGTCAGACACATGCTTCAGCAGTGTGATAAGATGGTTAGGCATTTCTCAATATTCGAAAAAGGGGGCAGGAGTTGCAACGATCCTTACCCCCTAGAGAACAAATGGCTCATGATCTTCGGCAATTCGAGGACCGGCAATCACGAGTATCGCCAGGAGAAGGAGCGGCGCGAGGTCTTCACGACCATCTCGACGGCCCCTGTTTTCCTCGACTGGTCGGAGTCCGACATCATGTTCGAGCGAGGCGACCACCCGAAGCATATCACGCATCCGGGACGCTATCCACTCATCGTGGACCCAATCATAGGGGGCATACGCTTCACTAAGGTGCTGATGGACGGGGGCAGTGACCTCAACATCATGTTTTACAACGCCTTCGAGGCCCTAAAGGTACCTCAGAAAAAACTTCGCCTGGAGGGGGTCGCCTTCCATGGAATCATGCCCGGGAAACCTTCCATACCCCTCGGGCAGGTTGACTTATCCGTGACATTCGGGGAGTCCAATAACTTCCGGAGCGAGCTCCTTACCTTCGAGGTTGCTCACTACCATGCGCCCTGCCACGCGGTGTTGGGTAGGCCCTGCGACGCGAAGTTCATGGCTATTCCTAACTACACCTACCTAAAGCTCAAAATGTCGGGGCCTCACGGGGTCATCATGGTCACCTCCAAGCTTGCGGAGGCATACCAGTGCGACATGGACAATTGCGAGGATGCAATGGCCACGGCACGATGCCCGGAATTGGCAGCGGCAGCCGAAGCCGCGAGCAACGAGAGAGTTGACTCTAAGGGCATGGGAAACTTCACCCCCCTAGAAGGGATACAAGAAATCTCCCTCGACCCATCCAAGATGGACGACTGAGTGCCGCACATCAGCGCCTCCCTAGATCAGGAGCAGGAATCGGCGCCTGTCGATTTTCTCCGCATGAATGGCGATATGTTTGTGTGGAGCCCTGCGGACGTTCCAAGCATACCGAGGGACGTGGCTGAGCATGCTTTGATGATCCAATCTAGGGCCCAGCCGGTGAAGCAAAGCCTGCGCCGTCTCAAAGAGGTATTCCATCCCGAATGGTTATCTAATCCAGTGCTAGTTAAGAAGAAGAGCGGAAAATGGAGAATGTGCGTAGATTACACCAGCCTGAACAAGGCATGCGGCAAGGACCCATACCCTCTGCCGCGCATCGATCAGATCGTCGATTCCACCTCGGGGTGTGAAACGCTTTCTTTCCTCGACGCATACTCTGTCTACCATCAAATCCAGATGAAGGAGTCTAACTAGTCGCGACGTCCTTCATCATGCTGTTTGGTTCTTTTTGCTACGTCACTATGCCATTTGGACTTAGGAATGCGAGAGCCACGTATCAGTGGTGCATGAGCTTGGTTTTTGGGAAGCTCATCGACACGACCGTCGAGGCATACATGGACGATATTGTGGTAAAGTCCAAACGAACGGAAACCATGATCACTAACCTCGAGACAACATTCAAGTCCATGAAACTCAAGCACATCAAGCTCAATCCTAAGAAGTGCGTGTTCGGGGTGCTGCGCGGCATGCTCCTCGGTTTCATTGTCTCTGAGCGTGGCATCGAGGTCAACCCCGATAAAGTTTCCGCCGTCGCTGGCATGGGAGCAATCCGCAACATAAAGGGGGTGAAACGGGTCATGGGGTGCCTCGCATCCCTGAGCCGTTTCATCTCGTGCCTCGGCGAATGAGGTCTCCCCCTTTACCGACTCCTTAAGAAGACCGAGCAGTTCACCTGGACTCCCGAGGCACAGGAGGCCCTGGACAAGGTCAAGGCGATCCTCACAAGCGCGCCCATCCTCGTCCCACCGATGCCACGCGAGGCCCTCCTCCTTTACCTCGCCGCCACCACCCAGGTGGTGAGCTCCGTCATCGTCGTCGAAAGGGAGGAGGAGGGTCATGCGTTAAAGGTCCAACGGCCAGTGTAATTCATAAGCGAGGTACTATCCGAGACCAATACCAGGTACCCTCAAATCTAGAAGCTCCTTTATGCGGTCCTCATCATGCGGAGAAAGCTGGCCCACTACTTCGACGGCCATCACGTCACCGTCGTGTCATCCTACCCCCTCGGGGAGGTGATACAGAGCCGCGAGGCTACGGGAAGAGTGGTGAAGTGGGGGCTGGAGCTCATGGGGGAGTTTATCTCTTACGCACCACGGACGACCATCAAATCCCATGTCCTCGCGGACTTCGTCGCCGAGTGGATCGAGATCTAGCTGCCACCGGCGGCGGAGAACCAGGAGTTCTGGATCATGTACTTTGACGGATCACTGATGAAGACTGGCGCAGGCGCTGGCCTGGTTTTCGTCTCCCCACTCGGGGTCCAGCTCAAGTACATGATCTGTATGTTATTCCCGGCGTCTAACAAAGTTGCGGAATACGAGGCCTTGGTAAACGGGCTACACATAGCAACAGAGTTGGGCATCAAAAGGATTGACGTGCGAGGCGACTCTCAGCTCGTGGTCGAACAGGTTATGAAGGAGTCAAACTGCCACGACCCTAAGATGACAGCATATTGCCAGGCGGTCCGCCACCTGGAGGAAAAGTTCGACGGCCTGGAACTCAACCACGTCGCCAGAAGATACAACGAGGCGGCAGACGAGCTCGCGAAACTGGCTTCAAGTTAGGGTAGGGTCCCGCCCGGAGTCTTTGTGAAGGACCGAGAACGGCGACCAGAGCGGGGGGTGAATGGGAGCCAAATAAAAATTCCTTTCAGAAACTTCTATTGCTTGACCCTTGTCCCAAAATCACACCCAAAAAGCGAGCTCAGAAGAAATGACGTGCACACGACCTAACAAGTAGGTGGACACCTTAGGAAGACCCCTAGAGGTGCAATGGAGCGGTCAGAGAAGGTTGGTGAAAGATCGAAACCACGAACTCGAAACGTGACCCGAAAGAGGTGCTCTCAACATCTAGAGAGAAGAGGCAAGAGCACACCCAAAAACCAATTGTGAGAACTGGTTTCAAAAGTGCTTCATCATGTTCCCTACGTGAATACGAATCCAACGCAACAAACGGAACTTGATTCAGAGTCCGGACGAGAGAGATACAAGAAAAACAGTTCTGCAGCTTTCGCGGACTGTCCGAGAGAGGACCGCAGACTGTCCGCCCTTGCTGAAAAATGACTTGCGGACAGTCCGCAAAAGAACCCCAGACAGTTCGCCGTTACACCCGAAAATGCTCAAACAGGAAGTCCAGAAACTGTGTTTCTCGGCGGGTTTACACGCCGGACAGTCCGGGAATGAGCCCAGACAGTCCGGGAACCCTGAGTGTGAACTGAAAAACTCCCTGCCTTGGCCCGATAGGCGGACAGTCCTCCCCTAGGGCCCGGACAGTCCGAGGCTGCTCAGGCAGAGGCAATTTGGGGGCGATTTTGAATCGCCTCTCCCCCAAATCTTCCCAAATCACTTCCAAATCATCACCAATAGCCACCAAACTTTGTGGGCATGATCCCAAGGCTATGGAGGAGCTATCCCGAAGAAATCATCGCTCAATTTGGTGTGAATCAACGGGGGTAAAAGGAATTCGGGAAAACTCCAAAAACGAAGAACACGAAATAGAAATTGCCCGATCTATGTGCTCAAGATGTTTGCGACGAAGCCGTTCGGTGCAAATCTTCTATTCGTGACCCCGCACAACTTCGTTCAAACGAAATCGCAAAACTGGCTCTCAATCAAGAGAAATCATCGCATGAACAAAGAGGATTAAGAGGAGCAAAAACATGATTAGCGAAGAACACAAGAAAAGGAGACACAATCACGAAATCAAAGCCGCCATGGCTTACAGAGGGTAAGGCCTCCAATTCCCAACACAATCAAAGTGAAATCCTTACACTAGGGACCTCATGAACTAGAGAGATAAACAAGAGAGAGAGAGTGGAGGTGCAAATGACTACAGTTCAAGAGGTGGGATGAGGGATACCCCTTCACCCCCTACTTATCGGGCTTTGGCTATTTCCCATAGACCCCGTTAGATACATGACTGAATTACCTAGCCCTAAGACATTGTAATCCAAGTTGATAACTCTCTGCCACTCGTTTGAATGGACGGCCCCGCTTCCTGCCGGGAGTTGCCGTCGCCTCGACGCAACCTCCAGGATTCCGCCACGTGCCATCCCAGCTTCCTCGAAAGCTCTGCCTAGGTTTTGAGATCCAAACCCAGGAAAACCGCCACTAGTAGCTTTGGGCTCAACTACCGAACCCTGAGTTTTGAGGCCCAAACTCTGAAACCGTCCACCGGTGGTTTTGCGGCCCAAACCACCAAACCGCTCGACTCGAGCCACCGTGTCCTCGCCCGGTCAGACTCCGAGTCCCATGAGCCTCCCGCTCGACCCGCTCGTCCGCCATCTTGACTTGGTCGACTCGGTCTACCTCCATGTCTTGTCGCACTCGCCGGTGCCAAGTACTAGCCACCACACCTAGTCCGCTGTCGCCCATGGTCCCTCGGTCCGAGCCCCGCTTCCTCCCTTCACCGCTCTCAGTCCATCGGCACGGCAAGCCACTACTGGACCTTCTCCACGCCATTGACCACTGTCACTAGGCATAGCACCGGCACACCACAAGCTGATAGACAGGCACACATTTTCTTTCGCAAAGAGGTTAGAAGTAAGCCACTCAAACTGAAACGCTCAAGTGTTGGGCAATCACTCATCACAAAACTGAACTACATGGGTACTTATCCACCATGTGTTCGCAATCTCCCCCTTGATGAGTGCATTGTCAATACAAGTGCATTTCAGATTTGAGCCACAAGGTAAAGCTCTCTAAATGACCAGAAACCTAAGAAAGCCAAAAACGGGGTCACTTGAGAGAAGCAAAACGAGTCCAAAACTTGGTTCCCAAAGACATGGGCAACGGCTCGACGCAACCAAGCAAATCAAAGCTAGCCCTCAAGAAGAGGCAGAAAACAGGCTCAACACCGCTAGCAATCCAAGATACCAAACACATCTCTCAACTCTCAGAATACCAAGTGAAGCACCAAGAGAAGGTCAAAGATACCAAATAAACCATATGAGGCTCAAAAGGCCAATCGAAACCTATCAGAGCCAACAAGACAAGCTAGACCCTCCAGAAGAGGCAATGGCTCAACACATCGAGAAAAAGCTCCCCCTGGGCAAAAGCACACTCAAGATACCAAGAAAGGTGAAACGAGCCAAGTACTCAAAGGAGATACCAAATGAAGGACCAAAGCGGCCCAAAGCTCAAAAGGCCACACATTCCAAATTCTCCCCCTTGACTAATGCAAGTATGAAAATGCACCGTTTTCTATGCCTTGGTTGAGTATGAGTGAAATGCACATTTCTCCCCCTCGTTGACACATGAAGCTCATCAAAGCTCAAAACTCAAGATTTCGGCCACAAATGCCATGAAATGCAAAATGAGTGCAAAAGCTTCATACATAGAGCTAAGACAATGAATAGATGCTGTAAGTGATGTGATCCTGTGAGAATAGGAAAAGCTCTACATGCCCAACAAAGACTCAAGTTGAGCTTAAGATCACTTTAGAAGCTATTTTAGAGAGAATTACATGTGAGAGCAAGGAATGAGTATCACCTCCTAGAGACAACTAGACGTGACAAACAAGATAGGATCTATCTCAAAGAAATCTCATGTATAGCAAGTAAAACTATCCCAAGCAAAGTTCATACAACAAGCCAAGGACCCAACTGAATGAATTTTTCAAATTTCAGAGTTTTGCAACCAATTTCAGTTTTAGGCACATTACAAGTTGTATGCGAGTGGTTGTAAGCAAGGTGATGCCACTGCTTACCAACCGGGCAAAGTCAAAGGACTTGACACACCGGTTTTGGTCATACATGACACCGCTCAAGTATCAACCCATATGGGAAGCAGTCTCGAACACACGATGAAGTGCTCAGAAAGCAGACCCAACTCGATCTTTCCAATTCACAAAATAGAGAGCCAATTCATTTTAGATATTAATCATGGTGCTCAAAGGTAGTGAATGAGGCAATGAAGAGCCATAGTTACAAGCTATATACAAAACATCCAAGAAGGATCTTCAAAAGCCTACACATGCTAGTGCCAATTCCGAGGTGACATGGGGAATTAAATTTAGTTTTAAAGATTTTCTAACTTAGCTCTATTGCATATCAAGAGATCAAAGAGAGTCTAAGTGAGGCAACACCATAGACACATAAAGCACCTCAAACAGAGCATAGATTCATTATATTGGCTATAGGTATGAAGCTTAAAATGAACTATGTCACAAGTGCAAATGAGATGCAAAATGCAATGACACCAACTAACATTAACAAGACACCAAAGAAAAGAAATAAAATACAAATAAGAACCAAAAAGAGCTATAATACACAAAGAGCTTCCCTCAACTAAAAAGGGAAGCAATCACCTAACTTGCCCCGAAGGTGCGAAAACGCAGCTTGATCCAATGGTTTTGTGAGAATGTCCGCAAGCTGGTTTTGGGCCTCGATATGCCGGAGGTCAATGTCGCCCTTCTCATAATGATCATGCAAGAAGTGAAAGCGGTCCTCAATGTGCTTGGTCTTAGAATGAAGCACGGGATTTTTGGCCACACTAATTGCACTCATGCTATCGAAAAGTAGAGGCACCTTAGTAAGCACAAGACCAAACTCTTTCAAAGTGGCAATCATCCAAATCAATTGCGAGCAATAGCTAGCCGCGACAACGTACTTAGCTTCGCACATCGACTGTGCCACGCTAGACTTTTTGCGAGAAGACCAAGAAACCAAAGAGGACCCGAGAAACTGGCAAGTCCCAGAAGTGGACTTTCGATCAAGACGGCATCCGGCAAAATCCACATCAGAATAACCACAAAGCTCAAGTGAGGAAGAGGTGGAGAACCAAAGTCTAAATTCGGGAGTGAAGCGCAAGTACCTCATGATACGTTTCACCGCCTGCTTGTGCGAAGTCCGTGGGGACGCCTGAAAGCGTGCACACAAGCAGACGGCGAACCGAATGTCCGGCCGAGTCGTTGTCAAGTACAGAAGCGACCTGATCATGCTTCGGTACTCCGTCTGATCCACCGCCTCTCCTTCCTCGTCCGCATCCAAGGTAGTCGTAGTCGACATGGGTGTCGAGAGGGGCTTTGCCTCGCCCATGTCAAACTTCAAGATATCCTTCGTGCACTTGCCTTGGTGCACAAACGTCCCTTCCCGGGTTTGCTTGATTTGCAACCCGAGAAAGAAGGTCAACTCTCCCATCATGCTCATCTCAAATTCCCTACTCATAAGATCTACAAACTTGGCGACAAGAGCATAAGAAGAACCACCAAAGATGATATCATCCACGTATATTTGGACAAGAAGAGTCTCTTTGCCTTGCTTGAGGAGAAACAACGTCTCATCTACCGATCCCTTTTTAAAACCCTTAGCAAGCAAAAAGGTTTTTAGCCTATCATACCATGCTCTAGATGCTTGTTTCAAACCATACAAAGCCTTGTGAAGTTTAAAAACATGGTTTGGAAACTTGGGATTTTCAAAACCGGGAGGTTGTTTAACATAAACTTCCTCCTCTATGTAGCCTTTTAAGAAAGCACTTTTAACGTCCATTTGAAAAAGTTTAAAACCCTTAGAAGCTGCAAAAGCTAGAAGGATTCTAATTGCCTGTAAATGAGGTACGGGAGCAAAGGTTTCCTCATAGTTTATTCCCTCATTTTGACAAAAGCCTTGAGCTACCAAACTAGCCTTGTTGCGCACTAGCACCCCATCTTCACTTTGTTTGTTTTTGAAAACCCATTTGGTACCTATGGGGTGGCAACTATGTGGTGGAGGAACTAAGACCCAAACCCGGTTTCGCTCAAAATTTTCTACTCCTCATGCATGGCATTAAGCCAATCCGGATCCATCAAAGCGTGTCCAACATCTTGGGGCTCAAAAGACGCGACAAAAGCCGAATGAGCAATGTGAGAGAGATAGGACCTGGACTGCGTGACTCAACGGTCAATGTCGCCGATGATGTTCTCCGGTGGTGCTGTCGCTAGATGTGGCGGGGATCCTGCCTGGATGAAGTGGCCTCCCCCTCGACAGCAGCTGGAGCTCCCTCAGGTGCAACGGGCACCGTCTGAGGAAGCTGCTCGAACGGCCCCCATGTAGAGGAAGTAGTCGGGTCGGGACCGTGAGCCGAAGTGGACGTCGCAGGGTCGACTGGGGCAGCCGGTAGAGTCAGCTCGGGATCACCCCAATCGGCGTCGTCCTGCTCCTTCTCCACAAAGATGCTAGTGTTCACCTCATCATCACCTGCAAGCTCAAAAGCAGTGGAAACACAGGGCATAGTTTCATCGAAAGTAATCTCACAAGTCTCCATCACTCAGTTAGTCTCAAGGTTAAGTGCACGATAAGCACGAGAGTGAGTAGAATAACCAAGAAAGATACCGCCAGAAGACCATGATTCAAATTTTTCCAACTTACCACCCTTCTTGAGGATGAAACACTTGCACCCAAACACCTCTAGGTGACTTACCTTGGGTGGTCTCCCAAATCGCAACTGATAAGAAGTCTTCTTCTTGAAAGCTAGGAGAAAAATACGATTTGAAACATAGCAAGCAGAACTGAGTGCTTCGGCCCATTACCGCCTAGGAGTCCAATGCTCATCGAGCATCGTCCTGGCCATCTCAACAAGGGTCCGATTCTTGTGCTCAATAACACCATTCTGCTGAGGAGTGTGAGGTGAGGAAAACTGATGGTCGAGTCCCAAGGAAGAGCAAAGAGATGCAAAGTGAGCATTTTTGAATTCTGTGCCATTGTCACTGCGTATAGCTCTCATGGCATTCTTAGGTAGCTCATTTTACAATCTCAAAATCAGATCTCGAGCCAAAGGAAAAATCTCATCCTTACTCTCCAAAAAGAACACACAAGAGTATCTCGAGTAGTCATCAACGACTACAACCACATACCACTTCCCTCCCTCCGACCTAACCCGAGCTGGACCAACTGTGTCCATGTGTAAGAGCTCGCCGGGTTGAGTGGTCATGACATCAGTCACAGGAGGATGGGAAGCGACAACCATCTTGCCATGCCTGCAAGGATGGCAAACCAAATCCTTCTTGAACTTTAGCTTTGGCAATCCTTGGATAAGATCCATTGAGTTAAACCTTGCAACCAAGTCAAAACTCAAATGTCCCAATCTCCTATGCCACTTACAAAGCTCGGAAGAAGAACCAGCAAGAAGACAACGAGAAGGTCCGGAAGAGATAGAAAAATCTGCACGAAAAACCTTCCCGAAGGGTAAAATCCGGCAAACAAGATCACCACGAGAGTCCAAAATCCGAGACAAGTTTGGCTTAAAGCTCACATCAAAACCGTCTTCAAGGAGTTGCGAAACCAACAGAAGGTTAAAATGCAAATTCGCAACCAAAGCAACATCCTTGAGGACAAAATACGCATTGACTCGGATCGACCCTCGGGAGACAACCTTACATTTGCTCTTGTCCCCGAATGTGATATACTCGGTGTGGTGCACGGGGTCGAGGCTGGAGAACCACTTGGCACTTCCGGTCATATGGCATGAGCATCCGGAATCCACAAGCCATGTCTCCTCCAGTCCTCCTTCTTACATCAATAAAAAGACATAGGGGGAGCAAACGGTGCAACACTGGGGTTAGTAAACTGTGAAGGATACCAATGTTGTCCCATTTGCCCAAACAATGGGTTAGCAGAAAAACCAAACATCTCCTGTCCCATGGGAGGATAGCGATCACCACGATGGGAAAACATGGTCCGCTAGCAAAGGGTGGAGTAAAGCCACCGCCACGAGGCCCGTAGTCGTATGAGTCACGACCGGTACCCCGCTGGGCATGACCACCGCATGGTCTCGCCTCCTTAGGACTAGCACCTTGAGGCATTGTACCTCTAGGCCTAGTAGTGCGCATCTGGAGATCACTAGAGATGGCTGGCAGTGTGTCAAGTTGGTTGCGAACATGGTTCGGTTTTGCAATCCACACTTGCTTCTATGGAGTGGTTTTGGGTGGCTCTACAAACACACCATCTCTCACAGGAAACTCAGAGGGGTTGGTAGGCTTAGGTAGAGTGATCTTGGTAAGCTTGGGAGTTGTGGTGGGTTTCTTATTCTCGCTTAAACCACTGCACTAACCGATCTTACCGAACATGCTATCGTCCTTCCCACCTATAGCAAAGCCTACTCCGTGTTGCCAGCCCTTTTGCATTGGGTAAGCATCATCCCCAACTGCGGTTCTCAGCAAGACACCCAGCTCAAGATGGACCGAAGGTATGTGTTTTCTTCCTCGGTACGCATCTTGTCGTGTCTGCATGACGCTATCTCAAGCTCCAAAACCTCAAAGCGATCCGACTCTCTAGTGCTATCTGAGCTGACCTTCTCTAGCACAGCAATCCTAGCATCTCTCTGTGCCAGATCAGAACGCAAGCCTAAGCAAGACTTGCACGCACCAAGTAAGCTAGGCCTAGCCTTCGGCTCACTAACCTCCTCAAGTAGAGTGACAAGACTAGACATGTGAATGGCGCAAGCATCACACTCTACCTCCTCAGTGACCACCACTTGTGCCTTAGCAAACTCTAGCTCATGAAGCATGCTAAGGTACTTCTCCTTAAAATCGTTCCTCTCACAAGAGGCACGCTTGAGCAACGCATCCTGACTCATCAAGGTGTCGTTCAGAGACTCAAGCTCGAGAGAGAGAGGGATTCGATGGTGGGTGATACCTCGGTGTGTTCAGAGTCGTAGTCGTAGTCGGGGCCTTCCTTGCGCTTGCCGAACTTGCCTTCTTCAATCTCCATGGTGCAAAAGCCACCGTGCTTGGCGTTGGCGTAGAAGCATAGGCCGTTGAGCTTGTCCTCAACCTTTCCCTTCGACTCATCATCGCTTGAAGAAGCACCTCCGTCGGAGGAGGCATCGATGTCACTGAGGGAGGCAAGGAAGGCTCGATGCTTGGCCTTCACCTTGTCGATCACCTTCTTGGAGGACCTTCGGTGGTAGCCACCCTTGGGCTTGTGCTTGTCCTCGTAGTGGTGGTCATGCTTGTCCTTGCGCTTGGTGAAGCCGCCCGCAACTTTCTTGGGGCAGTTTGCGATGAAGTGATCCTCATCACCGCAATGGTAGCACCCCTTGGCTGAGCCACCACGCCGACGGTTCAAATGGTTGTTGTGAAACCGTGAGAACTTGGTGATGACCAAAGCCAGCTCATCATCTCGAAGAGCCTCCACTTGATCCTCTGTCACAGAAATCAAAGACAAAGCGAACAAGGAGTGTGAAGGGTCAAAGGAGGAAGAAGACGTACCGCCAGGGCCAGAAACTAACGCCATAAATGGTTTCGATGGGTTTTCAAGCTTGGCCCGGGTCTGGTAGTCAATCTCTGAGGACTTGAGCTTGCTGAACAGCTCGTCCACGGTCAGGGCATCATAGCCCGGTGACTCCTGAATGGCAGCAACCTTCATCTCCCATACCTTCCAATCAAGAGCATGCAAAAGCTTGAGAGCCATCTCATGATCATCATAAGGCAAGTTGGCTCGATTAGCACACATCTTGTTGACGATAGATTGGAAGCGAGTGAACATCCCGTCAACAGATTTGCCGGCCAACTGAGCAAAGTTCTCGTACTCTCTATAGTACATGTCGAAGAGTCTGGACTTGATCTGAGGGTTGCCCTCATGATATCTCAAGAGTGTTTGCCAGATCTCCCGTAGAGAGTGAATGTGAGCCAAATAAAAATTTCTTTCGAAAACTTCTATTGCTTGACCCTTGTCCCAAAATCACACCCAAAAAGTGAGCTCGGAAGAAACGACATGCACACGACCTAACAAGTAGGTGGACACCTTAGGAAGACCCCTAGTGGTGCAGTGGAGCGGTCGGAGAAGGTCGGTGAAAGATCGAAACCACGAACTCGAAACGCGACCCGAAAGAGGTGCTCTCAACCTCTAGAGAGAAGAGGCAAGAGCACACCCAAAAACCACTTGTGAGAACTGGTCTCAAAAGTGCTTAATCATGTTCCCTACGTGAATACGAATCCAACGCAACAAACGGAACTTGATTCGGAGTCCGGACGAGAGAGATACAAGCAAAACAGTTCTGCAGCTTTCGCGGACTGTCCGAGAGAGGACCGCGGACTGTCCGCCCTTGCTGAAAAATGACCTACGGACAGTCCGCAAAAGAACCCCAGACAGTCCACCGTTACACCCGAAAATGCTCAAACAGGAAGTCCAGAAACTATGTTTCTCAGCGGGTTTACACGCCGGACAGTCCAGGAATGAGCCTGGACAGTGCGGGAACCCCGAGTCTGAACTGAAAAACTCCCTGCCTTGGCCCGATAGGCGGACAGTCCTCCCCTAGGGCCCGGACAGTCCGAGGCTGCTCAGGCAGAGGCAATTTGGGGGTGATTTTGAATCGCCTCTCCCCCAAATCTTCCCAAATCACTTCCAAATCATCACCAATAGCCACCAAACTTTGTGGGCATGATCCCAAGGCTATGGAGGAGCTATCCCGAAGAAATCATCGCTCAATTTGGTGTGAATCAACGGGGGTAAAAGGAATTCGGGAAAACTCCAAAAACGAAGAACACAAAATAGAAATTGCCCGATCTATGTGCTCAAGATGTTTGCGACGAAGCCGTTCGGTGCAAATCTTCTATTCGTGACCCCGCACAACTTCGTTCAAACGGAATCGCAAAACTCGCTCTCAATCAAGAGAAATCATCGCATGAACTAAGAGGATTAAGAGGAGCAAAAACGCAATTAGCGAAGAAGCTCCGAGTCAACCGGTATCTTTGGGCCCTCCTCGGAAGCTCCGCCTAGGTTTTGAGGCCCAAACCCTCGCAACTACCGAACCCCGAGTTTTGAGGCCCAAACTCTGAAACCGTCCACCGATGGTTTTGCAGCCCAAACCACCAAACCTCTCGACTCGAGCCACCGTGTCCTCGCCCGGTCAGACTCCGAGTCTCGTGAGCCTCCCGCTCGACCCGCTCGTCCGCCGTCTTGACTTGGTCGACTCGGTCTACCTCCATGTCTTTTTTGCACTCGTCGGTGCCAAGTACTAGCCACCACACCTAGTCCGCCGTCGCCCATGGTCCCTCGGTCCGAGCCCCACTTCCTCCGTTCACCGCTCTCAGTCCATCGGCACGGCAAGCCACTACTGGACCTTCTCCACGCCATTGACCACTTTCACTAGGCATAGCACCGACACACCACAAGCCGATAGACAGGCACACATTTGCTTTCGCAAAGAGGTTAGAAGTAAACCACTCAAACTGAAACGCTCAAGTGTTGGGCAATCACTCATCACAAAACTGAACTACATGGGTACTTATCCACCATGTGTTCGCAATCTCCCCCTTGATGAGTGCATTGTCAACACAAGTGCATTTGAGATTTGAGCCACAAGGTAAAGCTCTCTAAATGACCAGAAAGCTAGGAAAGCCAAAAACGGGGTCATTTGAGAGAAGCAAAACGAGTCCAAAACTTGGTTCCCAAAGACATGGGCAACGGCTCGACGCAACCAAGCAAATCAAAGCTAGCCCTCAAGAAGAGGCAGAAAACAGGCTCAACACCGCTAGCAAGCCAAGATACCAAACACATCTCTCAACTCTCAGAATACCAAGTGAAGCACCAAGAGAAGGTCAAAGATACCAAATAAACCATATGAGGCTCAAAAGGCCAATCGAAACCTATCAGAGCCAACAAGACAAGCTAGACCCTCCAGAAGAGGCAATGGCTCAACACATCGAGAAAAAGCTCCCCCTGGGCAAAAGCACACTCAAGATACCAAGAAAGGTGAAACGAGCCAAGTACTCAAAGGAGATACCAAATGAAGGACCAAAGCGGCCCAAAGCTCAAAAGGCCACAAATTCCAAATTCTCCCCCTTGACTAATGCAAGTATGAAAATGCACCGTTTTCTATGCCTTGGTTGAGTATGAGTGAAATGCACATTTCTCCCCCTCGTTGACACATGAAGCTCATCAAAGCTCAAAACTCAAGATTTCGGCCACAAATGCCATGAAATGCAAAATGAGTGCAAAAGCTTCATACATAGATCTAAGACAATGAATAGATGCTGTAAGTGATGTGATCCTGTGAGAATAGGAAAAGCTCTACGTGCCCAACAAAGACTCAAGTTGAGCTTAAGATCACTTTAGAAGCTATTTTAGAGAGAATTACATGTGAGAGCAAGGAATGAGTATCACCTCCTAGAGACAACTAGACATGGCAAACAAGATAGGATCTATCTCAAAGCAATCTCATGTATAGCAAGTAAAACTATCCCAAGCAAAGTTCATACAACAAGCCAATGACCCAACTGAATGAATTTTTCAAATTTCAGAGTTTTGCAACCAATTTCAGTTTTAGGCACATTACAAGTTGTATGCGATTGGTTGTAAGCAAGGTGATGCCACTGCTTACCAACCGGGCGAAGTCAAAGGACTTGACACACCGGTTTTGGTCATACATGACACCGCTCAAGTATCAACCCATATGGGATGCAGTCTCGAACACACGGTGAATTGCTCACAAAGCAGACCCAACTCGATCTTTCCAATTCACAAAACAGAGAGCCAATTCATTTTAGATATTAATCATGGTGCTCAAAGGTAGTGAATGAGGCAATGAAGAGCCATAGTTACAAGCTATATACAAAACATCCAAGAAGGATCTTCAAAAGCCTACACATGCTAGTGCCAATTCCGAGGTGACATGGGGAATTAAATTCAGTTTTAAAGCTTTTCTAACTTAGCTCTATTGCATATCAAGAGATCAAAGAGAGTCTAAGTGAGGCAACACCATAAACACATAAAGCACCTCAAACAGAGCATAGATTCATTATATTGGCTATAGGTATGAAGCTTAAAATGAACTATGTCACAAGTGCAAATGAGATGCAAAATGCAATGACACCAACTAACATTAACAAGACACCATGTGTTGGGCAATCACTATTCACAAAACTGAACTACATGGGTACTTATCCACCATGTGTTCGCACTTCGCCAGTGACCTTCACAAGCCGTCCGTCACCTGGCATGTGGATCCCGATGCCGGGACTTCGGAAACCACCACGGCGGAGGTCATGGACATCGAAGAGGTACAAGACGCAGCGGATGATGCACCGACCGGCGACGACGACCCTCCCCCCGACTGGAGGGTTCCCATCCTGGATTGGTTGGTTCGGGAGTGCCTCCCCGACGACAGGAACAAAGCGCGCCGCATCGCACGACGCGCCAAGTCCTTCGTCATTATCGATCAAGAGCTCTACAGGCGCAGCCCCATGGGGATCCTGCAACGTTGCATCCCCACGGAGCAGGGTGTGAGCCTGCTGGAGGACATACACGCGGGAGACTGCGGCCACCATGCAGCCCCCCACACGATCGTCGGAAAGGCTTTCCGCCAAGGTTTCTACTGGCCAACGGCCGTAGCAAATGCCACAGAGGTAGTACGTGCTTGTGAAAGGTGCTAGTTCTATGCCAATAAGACTCACCTGCCCGCGCAAGCGCTACATACCATCCCCCTCACATGGCCTTTCGCGGTCTGGGTTTTGGACCTAGTGGGTCCGCTATCCCGAGCGCCCGGGGGCTTCGACGACCTTCTCGTCGCCATCGACAAATTCTCAAAGTGGATTGAGGCACGCCCTCTCGCCCGAATCAAGTCGGAGCAGGCAGTCATGGTCTTCACGGACATAATATATCGGTTCAGAGTGCCCAACACGATCATCACCAACAACGGTACCCAATTCACTGGCAAGAAGTTCCTGGACTTCTGCGATAGGAACCACATCCGTGTGGACTGGGCCGCCGTCACGCCTGCCCAGACAAATGGTCAGGTCGAGCGCGCCAATGGGATGATCCTGCACGGGTTAAAACCGAGAATCTTCAGCCGGCTTAAAAAGTTCGGAGGCCGTTGGGTCGCGGAATTGCCAGCCGTCCTCTAGAGCCTCAGAACGACTCAGAGCAGAGCCACCGGCTGCTCCCCCTTCTTCATGCTCTACGGGGCGGAGGCCATGCTCCCCACCGACCTAGAGTATGGTTCCCCGCGGGTCAAGGCATATGACGAGGAAGGAAACCAAGCCAACATGGAGGACATCGTGCATCAACTAGACGAAGCAAGGGACATCGCCCTCCTACACTCCCCAAAGTACCAGCAGGCCCTCCGGAGGTACCACGACCACCGCGTCCGCAAGCACAAGTTCAACATCGGTGACCTGGTGCTTCGGCTCAGGCAAAGCAACAAAGACAAGCACAAGCTCACACTGCCGTGGGAAGGGCCGTACGTCGTGGTTGAGGTCCTCCGCCCCGGAAGCTACAAGATCGCCACCGTGGGGCCCGACAGCCAAGTCTTCTCCAATGCCTGGAACATCGAAAAGCTACGTCGTTTCTATCCCTAAGCGCCTCCCCCCGAATCACGTACACCCGCATGTATCTTTCTTTTAGAAGAGATTCGATATACGTGGCGCAGACGACGCGAAGCCCGAACGACTAAGCAAGACGCGCTCCCACCCTATGGTTGCATATCTTGCTCGGGGTCTGGATAAGGGGCTGCTTTCTACTTTTCCTCAACTTTTTCAATTAAATCTTGCCTCGACCCGATCTCCTCCCCGTGTTCGCCCACTCTTGCTCGGATTCTTCTCCCATGCGCGGAAACATTTTTTCTGACATTCGCAGGGACACTAGGCTCAACGCCATGCTTGCCCCCAAGCGCAAGCAGGGCTCGGCCCGACCCCCGACATGGTTCACCCGACGCATCAAGAGATCGGACGAACGCGCACACACCAACATCAACGGGGACGGCCTCCGGGTCCAGGTAAGACTAAGGGATAAGGGCTATAGACGCCCCGACGGCCCGCTACGGTCCAGAGATACGAAGGCCGGCCTAGAGGGGTTCGAAACGGCCGTCTCAGGGCAATAGAGCGAGGGGTGAACAGGGAATGGACACGCTAGCGGTCATTAGCCAACTGCCCCTGCTTCGTCTCTCGGGACGGAGCAGCGACTGCACCACCGTCATCCGAGACCCGCGCGGTCGACTGCGCCCCCAGAAAAAGGCATGACGAGTTGGTCAAGCATTTTTCTGGGTCTCGCTTCGAACGACGGGCCGCGAAGCACCCATCGGTCTGGGAACACACCCCGGCCTACTCCGGGAGGGCGTTCACCAGCACCGAGAGGCATTCAACGCCACCCCCTCGAAGCTCAACTAGGCATACAGCACCAGTGGTTACACATGTGCTACATGATCAGGGCAACCCCGCGCACGGGCGCAGGCGATCGCTTCCTAACCCCTAGTCCTTCGAGGCGCGACACTGATGCGCCCTCGCCTGGTCGCGACCAGGCTCGCCAGCCCGCAGGTCCACCGTCTCCCAACGGTGGCGTCGTCACCAGCAGGCCCAAGGAATGCCTGGCTTAGAAAACTGTACGGGCGGACTGCACAGTCTTTCCGCTAGACGCATCCTTGGCCCCCTGCTATGGGAGACAACAAGGGAGTACGACCGTCCCGTGGGATGAGATGACAGGGAAGAACTGCGCATGTCGCAAGACTCCCCTTGATATCTCCCATCCGACGACACGAGACGGTGGCGCTCCCAACGCAGAACTTCCTCTGAATCCGGTGTTGCTCTCAAAGGGTTGCTCACCATGGCGGCTCAAGGGACTCTCCGACGAGACCTCAGAGGAAGAATCTAGGGCAAGCCATACTGTGAGGATGTGAATCTCCCCACAGGCAGCCGCCCCTATTTATAGCCCGCCAGGGCACTCACGCGGCAGCTGACTCGAGGGGCTACAACACTGCCTCCCAACCACACCGCACTGTACGCCAGTACCCACTTCAAGAGGGTGCGGCGAGGCTATAAATGGCCAGGCAGATAGCAGGCTCAGGGCGCGCCGTTCGAAGTCTTGACCAATGAGCGAGCGGTGCTCTGGCACCACTCCTCGAACAGGAGAGACACGACTCGCCCACTTTTTGGCTACAGGGGGCGCAGTCAGACCCCGAAACCGACAAATACTTCTTTGGCCGGTCAATCGTCCGTATTGGCCGAAAGATAGCACAGCGTAGTGCCGACTCGTCACCTCAAGGCGCGTCAGCCCGAGGCCAACAGTGCAACCCATGCCAGGGCTAGCGTGCAACCAGAGCTCTGGCTCTGACATACGGAACGGTCCACTCCCTCCCCCGCCTCATGAAGGGGGCGAAAGGCCAAACGTTGTCCAAGTCTTCCGGATAAGCCCTTAGGAGGAAATATCTCCCTCCGAAGGCCTCGGGGCTACACCCGGCGGGTGCGCTCGCGCGCACCCACCAGAATCCAAAAACTCAACCGAGAAATCTTAGGGGCTACTGTCAGATACCTAGAAATAGGGTACCTAATTTACTGCACTCCGCAAAAATAAAATCACCCTCGGGGGCTTCCCGCCCCCAAATCAACCAAGACCGCTACTTCCCCTCGGAGGATCTTTGCCTCGCCCGAGCTAGGGTGACGTCTTCTGTGACACCACCTATCCTCGGAGGCTCCTTTCAACCCTCGGGGGCTCGTTCGCGTCGTCCGATCCCAGTAGGCGTCATCTGTGATGTCATCCACCCTCGGGAGCTCCTTCGCCTCGCCCGAGCCCAGGAGGTGTCATCCGCGATGTCATCCACCCTCGGGGGATCCTTCTTCTCGTCTGAGTCTAGGAGACATCATCCGCGACGTCATCCACCCACAGGGGCTCTTCCGCCTCGTCCAAGCCAAGGCGACGTCACCCGTGACGCTTCCCTGCCCTCGGAGGCCTCATCGACACTAGTGGCCAGGGTCGTCCTAGCCCATATATTCAAAAGGTCCACAATGCCCTCCGTCCTCAGGGATGGGGTTCCAAGGCATGAGGAGCCATGCCTACCCCTATTTCCCCTGCAGTACAAGGTCATTTGCTGCCTAACCGACGACTTATGCGCACTACACCCGCGCCATTCCTTCGACAGACACTCGAACAGGGATTAAGGCGTCATCAGCCCTGTACGACGGAACGCGGGGGTGCCTGGCCCTGTGCGACCAGCCCCCGCCCATGCCCAGGTAAGGGAACATCGGAGTTCTCGGTCTCAAGGCGCGTGGCTACAGCACAACAAGGACGAACATGACCTGGACGTGTGTCTACTGGTGCAATCTTCCTCAGGAAGGAAGACAGAAAGAAGACGAAGCTCTCCCTCGGCAGTAGCCCAAGTCGGGCCCACGTTCATTCTCTCTCTCTCCACTGTACTCCTTCATCTCTCCCTATGTATAAAGGGGGAGAATGGACCTCCAATCTCTCTAACTTGACATTCCAACACTCATTGACAAACACTCAAACTCACATTCACGCGAACACACACCAGAACCAAGAACCTCAAACGCACGAGACTTGGGAAGGCGCTTACCTTTCTCACCAAAGCTTGTAGCTCCCCTCTACGAGCACTCCGCGCTCGGTAACACCACTCCACAGCAAACTGGACGTAGGGCGTTCGTGCCCGAACCAGTATAAATCTCTGTGTTCTCCGAGCGTAACTATCCGAACTCCGATACGCTTAGAAATTTACTCGTTGGCCGTCTAGACCCCGCCATTTTAGACACCGACACATTACTTCATGAATTACTACTTTGAAGTGAGATTGGGGGCATAGATATTCCAAATATGTATATAAATCATTAATTTGCACGACCTATAAAAAGCTAAAGGGGAGTAGGAATTGTACGAATGAGATAAAACTAAATTTGTGAACAGTGGAGGTGTATTACATTCTTCTTGAGCAGGTGTTGACACAAAAAGCGTCAGGATCTGCGAACACCTCGGGCTATTACCCAAAGCTCGGTATTCCGGAGGCGTGCCAGTCGATTTGACTAGTTAATCGACAAGGACGATAACTAGAGCAAGATCCAATCCAGACAACGGCGATGCGCCCGGATGCTGGGGTTGAGGCTTGATCAGGATAACTAGAGCAGAGCTGAACGAGGCAACAGCGATGCGCCACTAGTACAGAAAACATTTTTAGAGGCGGTGGAAGAGGCATTAGTATAGGCGGCCAAGCCCACCGCCTGTACTGGGGGTCAGTACTAATCGGCCCACAGTACAGGCGGCGGGCTGTGAGCCGCCTGTGAAAAATGAGTTTTCACAGGCGGCTCACTTTGTCAGCCGCCTGTGAAAACAAGATTTTCACAGGCGGTTCACTTTGTTAGCCGCCTGTGTAAATTTATTTACACAGGCGGCTCACTTTGTCAGCCGCCTCTGAAAACTCATTTTTCACAGGCGGCTCACTCTGTGTAATTATTTTTTTTTTATTTCAAATTTTAATATTTGCCTCCACACTGTACTATATTTGTCACACACATATATATATATAAGATATGCAAACATGAACCATAAAATTGCATCATACATACAACACATATAAATATTACAGATGTGTCCACACGAAATCAAACATGAAGCATAAAATTAAATATAATACACGTCATTTCAAGTTATGAGTTCAACCATTTGGTGTTTACATGTCATTTCGTTTCAAGTTTAGACCTGCTATGTCTGTCAGCGCTCTAAATCCTTCACTTGCTAAATCACCGGCTTCATCAAAATATGCTCTGGTACTTGGAATTACTTCTCTCATAATAAAACCGCACAGGTCTGCTACTATATTTTCCATAGTTTTTGGAGTGAATGACACGTCCTTTCCTTTGCTTCTCGGCTGGAAACAAAGTTCAAAAGCATCATTGACACATGTCCAATATTAATATTTCCAACTTTAATGAGAAAACTTCATACATAGATATTTTTTACCATATTTTTGTCCCTGACGTATCGTCCCTGCTGCCTTATGAACTCACACACATAGTATCCCCAGTAGACCGATCCAGGTGGTTGCTTGTGGCACTATGTAATTAATGAGCAAAAGATTAAACTAAAATTGTCATGCCTTGTGTATTATTTATATGATGATATGTGTTCGGACAACTTACCGGATAATGGTGTTGTATCGTCAATGGCACACTAGGATCTGAGCGGGCGGCGTCGACCGGTCCTTTTTGCTTCTTATAAAACCGCCATGCCCTGTAGATATCGAATATAAAACACTATAGTTATTTAGAAACTCTAATTCATATAAGTACGGATGTGGTTGCATGTTGGCTCACCTTTCTAAATGAATCAGGAATGTTTGATACGACTGAGGAGGACAGTGTAAGGAGTCTAGAACAAGCACCTTCCCTTTGAATGGATAAATATAAAAAACAATCCAATGGTCACTGCATGAATAAACGATGTGAGCGACACATGTACTTAGGGTTAACACGATAATTTGAAGTACGTATACGAGGTCACGCTTACCCAAAGTTGTAGGGTGCCAATATAAAATCCCTGTACTTATATCTCAGCATTGCTCTACCAAGATAGAGGGCATATGCGTCCTCGTATTTTCGTTGCAATCCCTTTACATCTTCTACAACTTGTTCTGGTGTTTTGTCCTTCTCTATCCTTGCTCTATCTTCATTTATAAGTACAAATTTGTGCATATTTTCTTGTAACCTGATTGGACTCAGGTAACCGACCATCGTGCCTGTAGTTAACGATCTCTGCTCGTGGTCTTGCAAACTGGTTACAACATCCACATATTAGAGTTTATCACATTCCAAATTAAATAATAACAATGTGTGTGCATGAGTGATACTTATAGGCACTAGATTGTAATGAGTTGGACATCAAGTTTCCTATAGTTCAAAAGCAGGTGCATGTCCTCGAAGATAACAAATGCCTCGCTTTTATCCTTGCCAGTAGCAAACACATCTGCTGGTATGTCAACACTAACTGCATGCAGGCCAACATTCACTGCTCTCATGTACTAGTCATGAAACCTTTTTATCGTCCACGGACCATTTTCAAGCACCGTCCATTGCAGCATAGGCCTTCCAGGCACGTAGTTACTGGGGACATTGACATAATCATCAACCGTTGGCTTTCTTATATCCGAAAGGGTCAATGGTGTATTTGACGGTGGTTCGACATGAACATCGCCACTTGGGGCTTCCTTTGTTGGTGGCACGGCTTCAGTTGCTTGGCCGGCGGCTTCCTTGTTCTGTGGCGGTTCGAGCTCAACGACTCGTGCCGTCCGCTGCTTTTCAATCCCTTTCAGAAATAGAACCGTGCCTGCTGCTTTCCCTTTTTTCGCTCATAGGGAGAAACCAATTTTGGAATTGGAAATTTCTTTGCCTTCTTGGAGGCCGGTGCTTGTGGGGGAGTTTGCTCTGCTTCCTTATGCTTTGGTGGTGGCGGGGGAGTTTGCTCTACCTCCTCTTGTGTTGTGTCCTTCTTGGCTGGCGGAGTCTGCTGCTCAGGCATGTTCGTGGTCAGCCCTCGAGCTCATCCAGCGAGAATGACATATCATGTATTGGGGATGACGACGGTGGCTCATAAATATACGGGGATGCTGGGGCATGCATTGGCGATGCTGGCTGTTGACTTGTTTCGACCTCTTGGGATGCTTGATGGACTTGTGGAGAGGGTGTCGTTGGTGGATCAATCAACCTTACGTACCGTCTCGGCCATTGTATGAAGTTCTTGATTGCTTGTCCAAGCTTCTCTATACCCTCAGAGGTCGGGATGTCGATGAAGTCGTCTTCATATGCACTCTCGACCGTCGACACTTCCACCCTGCAGTATGCATCTTGCATCTCGACACCATGGAACATACGTCCAGGGATGGCATTGCCTGTGGCCACCTGCTTTGTATGTTGATTCCTAAGGCCATATCCAATTAACAATGAGCAAGGCCAAGGTTTATCAATATCGTCAACTGGATAATGGTCCTTATTTGATGTTGACGCTATACTACTTTGAAAGGGCACAGATTGGGTGGCCGTCTCCTGGCTACCCAAGGGTTGAGCTGGGACATGCTGCATATATGAAGGAGCTTGTGATGACATCTGTTGAGCAGACACTGCTCCGCCAACCGCTTCATCACTTCAGGATCAGGGTTTTTAACAAAGTCTTCCATCAAATCCCTAAATTTTTTTGCAGCCTGCTGCTCCAAATAATCCTTCAATTGCTCCTTATGTTGTTCTCTTTTCTTATACATGCCTTTCCACTCTTCACCAAACCCTTCTTTCCAGGTGGTTCTGGATGAGACACCCGTACACGACCTGGATGCTCGGGGTTACCTAGAGCAAGGGAAAGGCTGTCCCTCTCCCTCTGTGACTTGAAGGCACCTGTCTTTTCCAGGTTTGTTGCTTCCAAAACCTTCTCGGCAACTGGCTTGATCTCATCGGGACAGGAGATCTCATCGCTCTCAGTGTTTGCCTTCCGAGCACGAAGCCAATTCGCACTTCGTTCTGGCACTATATCTGTCAATGCCAACTTGCCCTCTCTCCTCTTTGCTTCGTCTTCTGCCCTCCATTTAGGAATCTTGGTCTTGTATCCGCCAGTGCCGAGGTGGTGGTGGTACTTGTACTTCTTCGCAAGTGCCGAGGCGGCTTGGCTCTTAGCCTTGGACTCGTCGGAGTTTTTCATGACACTGAAACGTGCCCACTGTTCTGCTGTGATAGGGTACCGCTTCGTTGGGTCCCGCCCCTTCTGCAGCCACTTTTTATTCATATCGTACCTATAGCGCCGGAACGATATTGCTAACTGCTTCATGACATGACCCTTGACCAAACCTTCTGTTCCCTCCGGTAAAATAAACTTAGTGCACAATCGAGTCCAACAATTCGTCCTCTTTACTTCAGGCACCATACTCCAATCACTCCAGGTGATATCAAATTCTTCCTTTACTAACCATCCAATGGCGGCCCTAAATTTGGGTAGCGCCTCTAGAGGTGATAAGGGCTCTCCGCTCGGGCTAATCTCTGTAATCTTATAAACTTCTTCTATTAATCTATTCCTTCCTCTATCTCCTCGTGCTCGATCACTCTTTTTCTGTGTACTTCTTCGCTCGGAGGAGGTCCCTGTCGTCTGAGGCGCTGTGTCCTTATGAACATCTTGTGACTCTACCTCCATTTCGGCAACAACTTGAGAGAACACCTCCTGTCAATTCAATTGTTAGGTACATACATACATACACATGCATTATTCTCTCGTATAGACAATCTACGAGCATATATATACCTCATCATCATTTGGCTCAGCTTCAGGCTCGTAATTAGGGTCACGTTCCAACTCAAGACGGGCCTTCTTAGCTCTAGGAGATTCACGTGGTGATACGCTCGGGCTCCTATAAGGTTCGGATCCAGAGGAGTCAGATCCAGGTGTACCTACCTGGGCATCGGCCTGCTCAGCGTTTGATGAGTACTCATCTGCATGAAATATAAGTAAACTAAGTAAGCTAACTCTAATTACTAAGTAAACTAACTAAGTAAACTAACTCTAATTATGCATGAAATATAAGTATCAACATGAAATATAGGTATTAACATGGAAAAAACACTAACTTAATATAAGTATAAACACTAAATTAACTAAGTAAACTAACTCTAATTACTAAGTAAACTAACTAAGTAAACTAACTAACTAGATTAACTAAGTAAACTAACTCTAATTATGCATGAAATATAAGTATCAACATGAAATATAGGTATTAACATGGAAAAAACACTAACTTAATATAAGTATAAACACTAAATTAACTAAGTAAACTAACTAAGTAAGCTAACTCTAATTACTAAGTAAACTAACTCTAATTATGCATAAAATATAAGTATCAACATGAAATATAGGTATTAACATGGAAAAAACACTAACTTAATATAAGTATAAACACTAAATTAACTAAGTAAACTAACTAAGTAAACTAACTCTAATTACTAAGTAAACTAACTAACTAGATTAACTAACTAATAAAAGTAAATTAACTAACTTATAAAACTAACTAAAAAAACTAATAAAACTAAAATAACTAACACTAACTAAAAAAAACTAAATAAAACTAACTAATAAAACTAAAATAACTAATAAAACTGACTAAATAAACTAACTAAAAAAACTAAATAAAACTAACTAATAAAACTAACTAAATAAACTAACTAAATAAACTAAATAAAACTAACTAATAAAAGTAAATAAAACTAACTAAAAAACTAAATTAAACTAACTAAAAAAACTAAATAAAACTAACTAATAAAAGTAACTAAATAAACTAACTAAAAAAACTAATTAAAACTAACTAAAAAACTAAATTAAACTAAATAAAACTAACTAAATAAACTAACTAAAAAAACTAACTAAAAAAAGAAAATTAAACTAACTAAAAAAAAGGAAGTCGGCCTGCCAGGCCGCCAGGCCCAGCAGGCCAAGCAGGCCCAGCAGGCGCTCGGGCGCTGCGCGCGGCGGCGCACATGGCGGCGGCCGCCGCACTAATCGGAGCCGTGCTCGGCGGTGGCGGGGGGCGGAGTTCGGACCTCGCGGCGCTCGCGCAGCTACTGGTGGAGCAGTGGCGGCGGTAGTGGGCGGCGGCGCGTAGGAGGACGATGGAGCAGCCGACGGTGGTGGAACAACGGCGGCGGTGGAGCAGCAGCGGCGATGGAGCAGCGGCGGCGGAATTGGCGGCGGCGCGTAGGCAGCGGACGGTGAAGCAGCGTCGGCGGTGGAGCAGCGGCGGATTTCGGCAGCCTGACGGCGTCCAAATTCAGAACTCGCGCCTCCGGTGACTTAGAAAAGTTCGGAGCCGCGCGCGGGATTTTATTATGGAACACATTAGTACAGGCGGGTCATATTGACCACCGCCTGTGAATTTACAGGCGGTGGTCAATGAGAGCCGTCTGTACTAATGTATTAGTAGAGGCGGCGGTCAATGACGCCCGCCTGTACTAATACATTAGTACAGGCGGCTCTCATTGACAGCCGCCTGTACTAATGTTTTTTCCATTTTCAGTTAGTTAATTTAGTTAGCTTATTTAGTAATTAGTTAAATTAGTTAGTTAATTTAGTTAGTTTAGTAATTAGTTAATTTAGTTAGTAATTAGTTTATTCTCTTTATTTAGTTTAGTTAGTAATTAATGGTATGTTTATTAGGGTTAGTTATTATTTCATGTACTTAATTAGGGTTTGTGGATTAATTTAGTTAGTGTTTATTAGTTAGTTTAGTTAGTTATTACGGTTAGTTATTATTTCATGTACTTAATTAAAGGCTTGTTTATTTAGTAATTAGTTAATTTAGTTAGTTTATTTAGTAATTAGTTAATTTAGTTAGTGTTTACTAATAATAGGTTTGTTAGTTAACTTAGTAAGTAATTAAAGGTCATTTATTCACTTTATTTAGTTTAGTTAGTAATTAAAGGCTTGTTTAATAGGGTTAGTTATTATTTCATGTACCTAGGGTTCGTGAATTAATTAAGTTTTTAATTAAAGGTTTGTTAATTAGGGTTAGTTAATATTTCATGTACCTAGGGTTAGTAATTAAAATACAATCCAAAGGTATACAAGAAGGGGAAAGAGGTTTTAATTAAGATTTATTTAATTAAGTTAGAAAATAATATCATAGTCCAAAGGTATACTACAAAGGGAAATGTAAACATCTGCTTAATAAGAAAGAGTAGCATTAGGTACAACTGATAAGTGATACATTAATTAGTTACATGATAAACAATCTAGCGTGCTACAGTCCTTCCTTGTCCATCATGGCGTACCGAGGGCAGAGAGGTTTGCGGGATACTTTTCTCCACATTTTTGATCTTTTCTTCAAAGTTTGTAAAAAGAGACATCTCGCTGAACTGATTAACATCCTCTAAATCCATTACACCATCAACTCCTACAATTTGTTGCTTTCCAGGGATTGCTACGTGTTTTGGCTTTTGGGTACTTTTCTTTTCATTCGTAGATAGAATTTGTTCCACATAGAACACCTGTGCGGCATGGTTAGCAAGGATCCACGGATCATCTTTGTAACCTACTTTACTTAGATCAAGAACTCTTTGGCCATAGTTATCTACAGTGACATATTTATCTTGAACCCATCGACATCGGAACACTGGAATCTACAGGCGTGGACCATATTCAACCTCCCATATGTCATCAATGAATCCAAAGTATGTAGTTTCTTCACCAGTTGTATCATCTACAGCCTCACATCAAACGCCACTATTCTGGGCCATGCGCTTGGTGTCCCTAAAACTGATGGAAAATGTGAAGCCACTAATGTCATAGCTCTGCCATGATATGACCTGGCTTGATGGTCCAGATGCTAAAATCTTGATGGTTTCTGATTTATCTATCATGTCCAAATTCTTTAGCCATGCGGTGAACCGACGCTTGTGTTCCTTGTGTACCCAATCATTTGTGCATCCTGGATTCTCCTCACGAAGCTCTTTCATGTGCTGCTTGGTGAATGGGTCCATTATTATGAGTTGTTGTAGTATGCTGTAATGTACCTCTAAGACTATGTTGTAATCTGGCGGGATGAATGATTTTCGTCCCATCCTCCCTCGTCCACCAAGCCTTCCCTCATGTCGCAATGGAGGCAAACCAATTGGTACCTGGTCTTTTAGGAGATTATTACATAATCGTCCTCCAGACTCAATGGCCTCTTCTGTAGTGTATGCCTCTATCATGGAACCCTCCGGATGAGCACGATTTGCCATATAGCCATTCAATATTGACATGAAACGCTCATACATCCACATTTCATGGAAATACATGGGGCCCAATGCCTCAATTTGAGGCACCAAATGAACAATAAGGTGTACCATGATATCAAAGAATGATGGGGGAAAGCACATCTCCAACTGGCCCAATGTCTCTGCAGCAAATTTCTGTAGGGACTCTAACTCATCACGGATAATTACCTTCTCAGATATCTTATTGAAGAAGTAGCACAACCGTGTGATTCCCATCTTTACAAACACTGGATTTATAGCCCTGATGGCAATAGGAAGAAAAGTGGTCAGCATTACATGACAATCATGTGAGTTATAGTTGGTGAGTGTAAGGTCTTTCATCGAAACAAGACTCCTTATGTTGGAGCAGAAACCAGATGGAACTTTTAAATTCTTCAACCACACACACATTGCATGTTTCTCATCTCTGTTCAGGTTATAGCTTGCTGCCGGTAGATGGTACTTCCCATTCTCTAGGAGTACAGGGTGAAGTTCTTTTCTGATCTTTAAATGTTGCATGTCCAAACGTGAATTGAGACCTTCCTTTGTCTTGCTCTTTATGTCTAGCAAAGTTCCAACTACGCTGTCAAACACGTTCTTCTGAACATGCATACCATCGATCGCATGTCGTACGTCTAAGTCTTTCCAGTACGATAAGTACTTAAAGAAAATAGACTTCTTCTTAAATGTGTCCCCTCATTTGCCTTCACAACCTTTCTTGGTTTCCCATCTTTGGTCTTTTTTCCAAACACAAACTTGACATTCTCAACTATCTTATACACTCTGTGCCCTTTACTATAACCTGATGGAGCAGTAGATTTTGATTCATCCATATTGTCAAAGTACTTATTCATCTTTTGTAAGCGGTACTTATGGCTGGCCGGTAGCCACCTCCTATGCCTCATGTACACTATCTTGTTAGATGAAGGAAGAGACACGTGCCATGTTCCATCTATGCACTCTACACAACCAACCTTTCCCTTGAACTGGCCTGATAATGAGAAGAGAGCAGGATAATCATTAATTGTGACAATAATAATTGCTCTCAGTGTGAATGTCTCTTTGCGGAATGCATCGATCATTTTGACACCCACTTCCCATAGTATTTGCATCTCTTGCATTAAGGGCTCTAGAAATACATCCATATCAACTTCAGGTTGTGTAGGTCCAGAAATAAGAATGGTTAGCAAAAGATATTTTCTTTTTTGACACAACCATGAAGGAAGGTTGTATATTGTCATGATCACTGGCCATGTGTTGTGCGTGCTGCTCCTCTCGGCAAATGGATTCATTCCATCAGTACTTAGAGCAAACCTTACATTTTGTGGGTCCTCAGCAAAATCTGGATATTTCTTATCGAATTCTTGCCATTGCTTTGCATCGGCTGGATGTCGTAACTTTCCATCATATTTCCTTTCATCAGAAGCATGCCAGGTCATAAGTTCCGCATCATCAGGGTTTGCAAACAAACACCTCAAACGATCAACCACAGGGAGATACCATATCACCAATGCAGGAATTCTTCTCAACGCATAATAGTCCACTTCGATATTGCTAGTGGGCTTTGAACGTTTGTCTTGTTGACTCTTTGTTTGCGTCTTCTTTCGCTTCCTCCCTGAAGAAACAGAGGCTGCATTCTCTTCCTCTTGATAATCTTTATTCGTCTTGTACTTACTAGCACCGCAGTTTGGACAACTGTCTAAGTCTTTATACTGATCACCCCGATATAGGATACAATGATTTCTACATGCGTGGATCTTCTCAACACCCATCGTAAGTGCACTGACTAGCTTCTTTGTATAGTACGTGTTAGCAGGCACTCTGTTCTCCTTAGGAAGAAGATCTCCAAGTACACGCAATAAATTATTGAAACTAGCATCGGACCAACCATATCTAGCCTTAATCGTCAAAAACTGAAGAACAGCCCGTAGTGTCGACCACTCTTTGGTGCAACCTTTCGACTCGTCGTACAAAGGCTCTTCTGCTGCCTTCTTCAAGGCTTCCATTCGCTTCATGAAGAATATTGATGGATCCGCACAACGGTTCATTATTGCCTCTAAGAAATCTGCATCTTCAATGGCATCAGTGTTAACATGCTGAGTTTCATTAACATCGGACGTAGAATTATGAGTTTGATTGACATCTGGCATAACATGATGGGTTTCATTGATATCTGGCATAGCATCACATTCATTGAGATATGGCATTGGACCCTCCACATTGATGTTACTTGCAGTGTTGTCAGTTGTCCGCATATAAGGTGTAGAACTACCCTCACCATGTTTTGTCCAAATCAAGTAGTCCTCCACAAATCCTCTGCAAACCAGATGAGAAGTGATTGCTTCCACATTGTCAAATACCACAATATTTTTACAGTCTGCGCATGGACAACATATGTGCTTCGCCTTTGTTCTCTGAGCATGTATCTTCGCGGCATCAATAAATTTCTGGACCTCCACTACATAAGATGGGTCTAATCTTGATAAGTTGTACATCCATAATGACCTCTCCATATTTATCTGTAATTAGTTAGGAAAATATTGTATGTCACTCTAAAAACAAAACGAAAATAATCCCTCATAACTAAGATTCTATCCTCCATCAATTAAATAGATATGAAAACCTACCTCTTACAAAATTTACAAAATAAAAAATTTAAATAATTATTTAAACTCATTTTTATAATTATAAGAATTAATTAAACGGAGATGGCATCTTGATTAACAAACCCTAAGTGTAAGCAAAAATAACAAACCCTAAGTACATGAAATACTAACTAACCCTAATTAATAAGCCATTAATTACTAACTAAATTAATTAACTAACTCTAAGTACATGAAATATCTAACCCTAAATAATAAACCATCAATTACTAACAAAAGTTATTGAAAAAGCTAAGCTACATGAAATAATAACTAACCCTATTTAACAAACCCTAAGTATAGACAATAATAACTAACCCTAATTAATAAAACATTAACTACTAAATTAATTCATAAACCCTAAGTATTCTATTACATAGATCTACTCACAAGAATTCTAAAAAGTATTTATTTTCTATAATCCGAGCAAGATACAATTTACTATGAATTTAAAAAAAATAGCTAAAACTCTCTCTCTTGCCCTAGCTATGAACCATAACCCTAGATTTAGAGCACCTCCAATACAAGAATTGAACCAAAGAATCACTAAAAAAATGGCGGCAACAACACTAACTAACCTTTTGGAAGTTTAAGACCAAAGAAATGAAGTTCAAAACATCCCCCCCTTGGAATCGCCACCTCTGTGTCGGCCACTGTGCACACAGCACGGGAGTAACTGTTCTTGTCTGGAGGTGGAAGAAGGGAATTTATTGCAGAATTAACACAGGCGGTTGGTAAGGAGGACCGCCTGTGTAAATACCCCTATATTTACACAGGCGGTTGATAATGTCAGCCGCCTGTGTAAATAACATTTACACAGGCGGCTGACATTATCAACCGCCTGTGTAAATATAGGTATTTACACAGGCAGTAGAGATAGGAGAGCCGCCTGTGTAAATTGTTTTACACAGGCGGTTCTCTTGCTGGGCCCACCCTATTTTTTGTACTGGCGTCATGAAGTTGTGAACCGCCTGTGAAAAAAATACAACGTGGCAGCAAAAACGTTTTCTGTAGTAGTGCGCCCGGATGTCAAGGCTCAGAGGTACTCCCACGCGGAACTTGCAAGGATTTGACGGAGATCAAGGTGGTGCAGCCCGTCGAAGCTTGAAGAACTCGTTGAAAAGCTATAACTAATGCAATAAAGGTAAATTGCGGTAAAAAGTAGAATAAGAATAAAATTGGTTTGTTTGATATTGGATTGATTATTTTTCCGTAGCCCTCAGACACGTATTTATACTCCCACATGGAGAGTTGTACAAAGACACGACACGTATCCTTCCTAAAACAAACTCCTAATTTTAAGGAAACTGACTCGCGTAGGAGCCGGATAACAATATTTATTTTCCTAAACAAACACGCCTATTTTAAAGGAAAATAAACGACTCATGCAAGAGTCGGACTCAAACTACTATAATAATACTGGTACAAAACATTAGTTTCCTTATACTTCTTTTCGATGGAAACTTTCCATCGGCAGATCCCTTCAATCCGCGCCTTCCTTCTTTGACCTCCGGTAGCCTTCTGCTGACATCAAACACTAAGTTATGACGTACTCACTGGCACCCCATGCCCATCGACATCGGCAATGCTTCTCGATCGGCGACCTTGTACTGGTAATCGGCAATCAACAATCACTCTTCATCGGTAGTCGGCAATAACCCTTCATCGGCAATAGGCAATGTCTCCCCATCAGCAATCGGCAATGTCCCCTCATCGGCAATCAGCATCAGCAAGACCACCGATTAACCTTTGTCGGCAAGGATCACCCAGCCTCCATCGGCAGCGCACTTGGTCTTTCCGCAGCACTCTCATCGGCAATGTTGACTCATGATTTCCCGATGCCAATGGAAAGCAGCCATTGACCAGTCAAGCCTTACTTCATTTGACACGTGCTGAAAAACGGTGTCAACACATGCCCCCCAGTTTCGGAATGTATAATACTTTACGTGCCAAAATTCTCTCCACTGTAGCCGTTGTTGTAGCCGTTACCTCCGAGATAGATGCGCATTTTCCTCGATCTCCGTGTGTGGAAATGCAATTTAATAATAAAATCCCTCGATTGTAGCACAAATAGTTGCAGACCACCTTGATCACCGCACATATCTACCACGGACCTCTCCATATTCCTGCACAGTGCGGATCGCAACCCCAAAATACCCTTAAGCAAGCTTATAAAAGTTACTGGGATCCACACTACCTTTTTACCCGAGTTTATTTTCACTTTCACCTCCCTGCCTTCGTCTTCAACCTCCAGCTACGCCCTCGAAGAACACGAGCTCGAGCAACAGTCATCCGCAATCCAAGGACGAACTGCAAGCACCGCCTCGACTCCAATGGCGATCCAAGTTGACATCCCCAAGGTGAAACCTATTTTCTTCCCAATCCAACCTCCTGTTGGTTCTTTTCTCGCACAAATCTGGATCTATCCCCGTTCCTTTTCTGATTTTTCCCCTTCTTTCCTTCGAAACCTAGGAACTGTACAACAAGGTAGTGATCCCGCTTGCTGGTTCCAATTTTAGTTGCTTAGGCCCCATGGGCAATCCGGATCCCACCTTCATGATCAATGCAGAAACCAATCGGGTACCATTCAGATCTGAATGCTTCGATCTAGGACTGTGGAAGGATGCCTTCCGCTCATGGCCCAAGCCTACCAAGGGGTGGAAAGACTGGTACCTCAGAGTAGCTAGGGCACAACAAGTTTATTGGCAAGAGCGCAATTTGGACCAATGCATCCGGCTTTCCATTGCCGATATGGAGAGAAATGAGAACATGCTGATAGCTGCCTCCTACTTCTGGTCTGACACGATAAACACTTTCCTTTTCTGACACGGACCAGCCACCCCGACCCTTGCCGATGTTCATATGTTGAGCGGCTTGGACGTCTCTTCTGTCGATACCTTCGCCTTATTCAATAGGAAAGCTGAGTACAGAGTGAATACTCGGAATATCGGCGGCTGGACAGGCTATATTCATGAGTACCAGAAAACAGGATCGGTAAACCAGAGGGAGCACGCCACTTTCCGGAATATGTGGTTAGAAAAGTTCATCTTCTGCGGCAGGGCAATTGGACCCACTACCATGCATCTTCCAGCAGCTGAGCTACTTGCCAATGGGACAAGACTTCCCCTAGGCAGATATCTTCTTGGATCGGTATATCGCCTTCTCCATCAAGTATCCCAGAAGTTACTGCTAGGTGAACACATCGGCAACCTTGGAGGTCCCTGGTGGTTCATCAACATGTGGCTGAACGCACAGATGCAGAAAGCGCTTCAGTTTGACTTGTTCGCTCAACGATTCCCGAGGGACATATCGGAAGATCATCAGTGTAAGGATGATGAATCGGCGACTCGCTCTCCACTCAACTTTGGAGAGGCCATTATAATATTGCCAGGGACTGATGCCGATGCGGAACAATTCAGTCTATTCTTTTAGAAGTTTTATAATGGAATTATTGCCACAGAACGACTCTGGTGGCCATATGCCGACGAAGACAACCGATTCCCACTGCTGTTCAATCTTACCGATGGGAATGTGTCTGAGAATCAAATAATTATGAAGGCCAGTATTGTTCCCCGTGCTATCCCAGTCAACATCTTCGGATCCGGGAAGAATGCCCCTCCATCGTTTGAATTTTATTACCCATCGGCAGCGGCGAGACAACTAGCCTTTGGCCAACTGCCGATTAAGCTCTGCTATTCCAAGGTGGTGAAGCCTAGGCAGACAATCTCCAGCGCTCTAGACTGGAACAAGGTCGTCAATCTTCCTCCCAGTGCTGATATGTCAGACCTTGACCTATCTTCTTGGTCGCCAACCTCCTTCATCACAAATGAGTACAAGTCTTGGTGGCAAGAATGGAGGTGTCAGCTGTTTTCCAAGTCGTCGCACTACTATCGGCACATGATTGACGCCGATCACATCGTCCCTGATGACGCAGTAAGTCTTGCGCTTGACAGGTTGACGATCCAATCCCTCCGATGAGCAGGAGTGGCAAGCCCTTCAACCTTCGAATGATGAGTCCTGTATCACTCATCGGCAACAAAGCTCCCGCGTTAGCTGCCTTCATTCCTCGATAGGTACCTACACCGACACCTGCAAAAGCCAAGGCTACATCGGCTGCTGCTGCTGCCCTGACGCGGGTGTTTGCAGTAAATTCATCTTCACTCACGCCGATTACATAATGTCTCATCGACAATATTTTATTTTGTATAACTTGCATCGAATATTTTCAGACTATGAGGTCATCGGCAGCTGCTCCAAGCAGACAAGCCCTCCAAGTTCGGCTGCCGATGCCCCCTAGTCCTCGTCAAAATGGGCTGGATCTCCTGCTGCTGCGCCAAGGAAGAAAAGGCGCTTGAGGCTGGCTAGCCCATCTTCGCCATCGGCTTCAACTGCGCCACCAGCTACCACTGCACCATCGGCAGGACCGTCGACGGCTCTAATTCCTGATAATCCTTTGGACGACGTCCCTGACCAGGAGACAACTGCACCTGCTGCAGCGGCGGAGGCGGCATCGGCATCGGCGCCAGCTGAAATCCCCGACGAGAGCATGGCATCGCCACCACAGGAACCAACAGCATCGGTATCGGCACCAGTCTTACACAGAATGAAAGCCCTAACCAGGGGATGACTCCACTTGCCGCAACAGCAGCGGCGACATCGGCATCGGCGCCTTCACCAGCCGAGATCCCTGATGAAAGAACAGTATCGCCACCAAGGGAGCCAGCCACTACATCGGAAGCAATGCCGACAACAACACCACCAACACCAACAGCTTCAGCAACAGAAGCTCATCCATCGGCAACCGCTGCCGATTTCCAGGATGAGGCTGGACCCTCCAACATGTCAAGTCCCAGGCAAGAAATCCGCTTCAAGATGGTAAGTCGGTCACCTAAAAATTCATAGTATAGCTGCATGATCGGCATATTTTAACTTCTTCACTTTTAGGCCCAAGACACCCCAGACAACCTCTTTTCCTTCGGCCTCAACCTCCAGGATGAAGATGAACACCGAGTCCCCGTTGGAGTAGACAGCCTGTTCTCCTTCGCTATCAATATTTCCGATGAGGACGAAGACGAGCAAAGTTCTGCTCCAGCACTATCGGAAGAAGTGAAATCCAAGCTCGAGGCATTACTCTCTCAGCTACAGATAGATACATCCCAGCTTGTCCAGGACTCGACTGCAGCAAGGGCAATTTTCAAAGATATCCTCATCCAAGCAGCCTTCCTTGAAAGTCGCCGATTGCAATACCAACGGGTCTCAAGCCGTATCGCCAATAGGAATGCTCAATCGAAGCTTATGGAGGAAATGCTTAGTTTTAAGCAAACGACCGATGAAAAGCACAAGAACATCGGCCAAGTAGAAGCTTCTGGCACCGAGCTTGAACAGGCTTTCATCCAGCTATCGGCAAGAAAGGAAGAGCTGCAAGCTGAGCTGAGAAAGGTTGAAGAATCTTTGAATGCAGTCAGCCAGAAGAGAGCTCAACTTCCCGACACCATCAAAGTTCTGCGCCAAGAGAGGGACAGCAATGCCCGACAAGCCATCGCTCTGAAGAAAAAGATCAAGTCGGTTGAAGGCTCTGCCGATGAGGATGCTAGGGAGATAGAGGAGATAGAACAAATTCGCCTGCGTGTGATATTAGTCATCCATTCCCTGTTGTAACTTATTAAATTCCGTCACATCAGCAAATGTAATATTGATACTTGATTTTGCTCTGTAATATAGCGGCAATACGCTTTTACCGATGTATTACAACTTTCCTTTCATCGGTATTCAAACGAGCACGCTATACGTTGACTCCAAGAGTTTCTAGAATGTAAGCATTGCTGGGAGCAGACTGCCTCCTCCGATAAGGACCTCCCCAATTAAGAAATCGTTTTCAACCTTAGAACATAGTCCCAATCGGTAAAATCAACTCTCATACCAGAGTACCATCGGCAAACTCCTTCACCCAGTTATCGACAACCATTACCGACACCATGACTTATCGAACCGGCCAAAATCCTCCTTGAGTGAGCAGAACCTAGCGTTCATCCCGACTGTTTGTTGAGGCAGCAATAATCGGCAATGTGGTTTCATACTTCCATCAGAACAAAATTAGGACAATGCCTGCACCACATACTTAATTATTGCGTGTAAGCACAGCAGAATCATTCTTACAACTATTTTTTCCCTTGGCACTTAACAAATTCATCGGCAGTACAACGTTTCATACACAAACCATCGGCCGGTGCCCCCAAGTATAATAATTGGAGTCGCCAGAGTTTGCCAAATACGGCTCCCAAGCCAAAATGTCCAAGATTGACCCCGGTTTAGACCATCGGCAATATATTGCCATCTGCCGTTGGATCTCCATCCTTGCGCTCTGGCCCCCACTGCTTTTCCCTTGAAGGAACTTCAGTGTCATATAAGTTATTACGGCGCTCACGCTGAACTCTTCTCTTCTGGGTCTTGGTCAGACCCTTAGGGCACCACTGAGGGAGTTTGGTTTTCCAGACAGACTGACACTGCCCTTCATTACTCATATCGGCTTCTCTCCCGATGTTTGAATTTCTGGAGAGCGCGTCTTCATCAGGTACTATCGCATCGGCCATCTCCTCAGGCTTCCTTTGCTCAACACGCCTGCTAAGTCTGTCATGGGCACTAAGCTTGCCCCCCAGTCGATCATGCACCGACCTCTTCTCTCTGAGCGGCTTGGTGTACCTAGATGTTTGCTCATCAAAACAAGGTTCCTTACCTAAACGATTGGCAGTCTGGTACCCGTAGCATTCAAGACAGTTATCGGCAGTAGGTAGCTTAATTCCTTCTTCCCAACAGTGAACGAATAAGGGACACCTCCAGTGGTTCTTTTGCTGAAGCCATTTCTGTTCCTTCTCTTCCTGCCAATGTTGCTCCTTTTGCGATTGCCGATACTCCTTCCTCGGCTGTCTGTGAGTGATTACGACGTCGGGAGCCCTATTGGTACTGCTACCTTCATCAGCAATTCTCTTGCCTCTCCTGTTATCGGCAAACCTTTCTACATCACGTTTAGCCACTCGATGATCAGGATCTATCGATGCGCTTTTTCTAGCAGCTTCCGATGTCAGCACCTTAGTCTTTCCACTGGTTTCCACCATATTATTTGGAAACGGGGCGCTGATCAAGTTCCATCGGTTTTTGGACATTAGAATTTTCAAATTTGATCTGTCTAGAGTCAATCTCTGACTGCAGCTGCTGCCTGAACACTTCGCAGTCATTTGTATTATGAGAAGTCGAGTGGTGCCATTTGCAGTACCCGATCCTCTTAAGTTTTTCGGCCGATGGAATTACCTGATTAGGGGATAACTTAATTCGCCCTTCCTGAAGCAATAGGTCAAATATCCCATCGGCCTTCGTGTCCTCGAAGGTGAACTTTCCAGTCTTTTTCCGGCCGCGCATACAAGGTACTGACTCCTCATCTTTTACCGACTCAACAGTGCTGACGTTCACCTCCTCATCTGACTCGGAGTCCCCTTGTCCAACGAAGAGTACCCTTGCGCTCCAAATCTCCTTAGGCTCGAATGATTCACCATCTTGATCGGCCTCAGTGATGTCAAAGGTGAAACTTTCCAATTCAGCAACGTTGATATTTGGCTCTTCGTCCGAGTCTGAAGCTTCCACTTTCTCGGTTGAAAACACCTTTGTGTCTAGATCTTGCTGATGCGCAGACTCGCTCACTGGTTGGGCAGATGGATGCATTTCTTCATATTTCCATAGTGAGCAAGTTGGAGCAACTGATACATCAGCAGCACCAATCTGTTGAACGTTATGCATCGGCTGCCTAACCGATGAGCAATTCTGGACGCCTACTGGCCGAGTAGATTGATGTATTTCTTCACATCTTTGTATTAAACAGGCCGGAGCGATCGACCCATCAACAACACCAATCTGTTGAATATTATGCATCGGCTGATTGGCCGATGGGCAACTTTGAACATTGACCGGTTGAGTAGGCTGATGCACTCCTTCAGGTCTTGACGTCAAAGTATTTGAAATGATCAGTACGTGCATAGTACCAGTTAATGGAATACTATGCTTCGGCTGCATTGCCGATGGGCAACTTTGCACAGTTACCGGTTTGCATTGTGGCATTATATTCATTACATTCATCGGTTGTTGTACCGATGTTTCATTGTACGCTCTTTCTTGCGAGTATTGCGGTGTAGTACTTATCGGCTGATGTACCAATAATTCATCATGAAGACTCGTTGGATGCCGCGGAACTCCTGCCACTTGGTGTTCAGGCTGCACATATTGCTGCTGAATCGGCAATTGACCGATCCAACCTACATTAGGTGTCATCGGCACGTTACTTACCGATGGCTGATAACTAGCTGACTCTTGCAGCCCTTGTACTCTTGGATGATAGCTTTGATTTGTAGGTACCATGGGTTGAGTAGCCATGGCTGATGCAGGCTGATTGACACTCGGCACACCTTGTTGCATCGGCCAAGAATTTGCCGATATAGGCTGATTAACTATTGGCACGTCTTGTTGCATCGGCCAAGCATTTGCCGATAGCTGATAACCGGCTAATGTTTCTTCTCGTTGTGCCCTTGGACGATCGCTTTGACTCGCGGGCACCACAACTTGAGCAGTCATTGCCGATACAGATTGATTGACAATCGGTGCGCCTTGTTGCATCGGCCAAGAAGTTGCCGATGGCTGATAACCAGCCGACACCTGTTGTTCTTGTGGCGCCGGATAATTAACAGCATAGCTACCTTGGTTAGCGGGTGTTCCAGTTTGAAGAACCATTGCCGCCAAGGATTGACTTGCAACTACTGGGCCTTGTTGTATCGGCAAGTGATCTGCAGATGGTTGGGTATAAGGCACTCTGGGTATTGCCATCTGAAGATTCCCTGCTAGCGACTGCACCGTTGGAGAAGATGTAGCATAGTGCATCATTGGAACCATTGGCTGTACAGGTGTTGCCGATGCCATGGGAACCTTCCACCCTGCATGGTTATCTTGAACCAATCTGGAATCAGCAGATGGACTTGGAGACATACCGTATCCCCACCAGCTGGCAGAAGTTGGCTGATTCTGGATCACAGGTCCAGACATTGTTGAAGCCACCAGATTGGTGCTCACATGAGTAGTACTTACTGGGTTCAATCTTGGTGGCGCGATCTCATCGGCAGATCGGCTCATGATTGGTGTGGACACCCTTGGAACCGCCGATGGAGTCACAACAGATGCCGATCCGAGTTAACGATACTCTGGACCAACATAATATGGTGCCTGTCCCTTGAAAGCTTGCTTGACAGCATTGCATACGATATCGGACAACACATTGGATTGGCTAATTAATACATTATTTAATGCATAATTAACCGTCTCTTGTACTTTACCAGGATCGGCGTACAAAGTGGTCTGCCGTGGCGACGGCGGATCTTGCTTCTGTACTGCTTCACCGATCCCGTTTAGGCTAAAGGATTTGAGATACAACCGCTTGTACTCCTCTATTGCCTGCTCCATAGCCTGCCTCTGATGATCCGTTAGATTTGCTATGAAGACTTCAATGACACTCCTTGGATTAGTCATGATAAATGTATAGATTTATATAATTGTGTCCCACTGGGCGTGCCAAAAGAGGTGTTGACACAAAAAACGTCAGGACCTACGAACACCTCGGGCTATTACCCAAAACTCGGTATTCTGGAGGCGTGCCAGTCGATTTGATCAGTTAATCGACAAGGACGATAACTAGAGCAAGATCCAATCCAGACAACGGCGATGCGCCCGGATGCTGGGGTTGAGGCTTGATCAGGATAACTACAGTAGAGCTAAACGAGGCAACAGCGATGCGCCCGGATGCCAAGGCTCAGAGGTACTCCCACGCGGAACTTGCAAGGATTTGATGGAGATCAAGGTGATGCAGCCCGTCGAAGCTTGAAGAACTCGTTGAAAAGCTATAACTAATGCAATAAAGGTAAATTGCGGTAAAAAGTAGAATAAGAATAAAATTGGTTTGTTTGATATTGGATTGATTATTTTTCTGTAGCCCTCAGGCACGTATTTATACTCCCGCATGGAGAGTTGTACAAAGACACGACATGTATCCTTCCTAAAACAAACTCCTAATTTTAAGGAAACTGACTCGCGTAGGAGCCGGATAACAATATTTATATTCCTAAACAAACACGCCTATTTTAAAGGAAAATAAACGACTCATGCAAGAGTCGGACTCAAACTACTATAATAATACTAGCACAAAACACCAGTTTCCTTATACTTCTCTTAGATGGAAACTTTCCATCGGCAGATCCCTTCAATCCGCGCCTTCCTTCTTTGACCTCCGGTAGCCTTCTGCTGACATCAAACACTAAGATATGACGTACTCACTGGCACCCCATGCCCATCGGCATCGGCAATGCTTCCCGATCGGCGACCTTGTACTGGTAATCGGCAATCGGCAATCACTCTTCATCGGTAGTCGGCAATAACCCTTCATCGGCAATAGGCAATGTCTCCCCATCAGCAATCGGCAATGTCCCCTCATCGGCAATCAGCATCAGCAAGACCACCGATTAACCTTTGTCGGCAAGGATCACCCAGCCTCCATCGGCAGCGCACTTGGTCTTCCCGCAGCACTCTCATCGGCAATGTTGACTCATGATTTCCCGATGCCAATGGAAAGCAGCCATTGACCAGTCAAGCCTTACTTCATTTGACACGTGCTGAAAAACGGTGTCAACAGCAGGTTTCTTTTTGCGTTGCCCCCTAGTTTCCACCATCGAGGTCCTCAAAGGGGAAGCAGAGCTGGTGCGGTGAAATCTTGTCGATGATGAAGCAGATCAAGTGCAAAGTCCTCGGCGATGACCTAAATCCTGCGATGGTTAGGGTTAGGTCATTGCGAGTGAAAAGTGAATGGGGCTAGAATGTTCTTGGGACGAGATTGTGAGGGATGCGGCTACTAAAGTAGTCAGCGACGACAACTCGTCGTCAGCCATGGTCGGTGACGAAGTAGTCTGCCGCTTTGGTGGAGTGGAAAATAGGTGGAAAGGGGGACGAGAGCAACTCGTCGACGGCGGTTGTGTTCCTGCTGGGCGATGAGGTACCTGGTTATCGTGGTCAAGGAAGCAGCTCGTCGACGACGGTTGACTCCAGGTGGTGGCGACGGCTAGGGTCTGAGAAATGGGGGGAATGACAGGAATGAAATGAATTAAGGGGATAAATGGGTGATTAGTGGCGGGATAAAGTTTCGAGACGACAAGCTGGGTCCTAGTGGCGGGATAAATTAAGGGGACTAATTTTTTCGCGCTCTTTTTTTGGCCACAAGTTGGGGTATGTCGTAATTAACTAAAACCGCATCGAAAGAATTCTAAAATCACTTCGATATCGCAATGGTAAGGCATGTTGATTTTGATGATGTCATGCTCCTGGGTTTGAACTCTTTAGGAGGCAACTTTTTGTTTTTCTAATATTTTTGTGATCTTCATTATTTTAGTTTTTCCTTTGTCTATTTTTTTGGATCCATGTAGATTTTGGTTCAGCGCTGCATGTTATGGTGTATGATCATCCCAAAAAAGTTTCAAATGAATCGGAGAAAGTGGTACTACATATTCCTCACAAGGATGAACATCTCTTGTTGAGTGACAAGGGTATGTGTGAGCGATGGATGACTTTGTGAGGATGTGCATCACCACTATATCTGAATGATTTGAAATTTTTTGTACAACATTATACATCACAATGAAGTGTCTATGCAAGTTTTTAGATTTTTCTACTTATCTTAGGGATTTTTTCCATTTATTCTTCATTAAATCAAAATTTAATCACATTAATAGGTAAACTAGTTCTAAAAATTGCACAAATGCACACCGCATAATGGGAGGCCTCCATAATCATCCCAAAAAAGTTTCAAATGAATCGGAGAAAGTGGTATGTTGGTATTTCTTAACGCAAACAGATAAATCCGCAAGCGCACGGATACCGCTGTAGCTTTCACCCGTGAGTATTCCAAGGGTATCGATTTGCATGGGGAACGTGAAGTGAACTAGATAAGAAGTAAGAGCATCCAAGGATAGATAAGATAACTGGGTAGAGAGATTTTAGAGTTTTCTAAGGGGGATATCTAATCAAACTCCCCCAAGCTTACCTTTTGCTCGTCTCTAAGCAAAGATGAACTCGATGATGGATCAGGAGTTGCTACAATGTTTTCATGCCTTAAAGGTACACATGCATTCAAACAAGAATTCTCGTCTGGATTAGAGTAAACTATTCTGACTTTCAAACTTACCCATATTACCTTTAACCATGGGGCTTATAGCCATCACTTGGGTCTTGATCAATTGAAAAGTAGAATGATCAAGACAAGCACTATGTCTCAAGCTCTTCACTTTACCTTCATCCTGAAGTTTTGCAAAGTTTTCAAAATAAAACTCAAAGTCTATTTTGTATGACCCTCTCAAGTCTATCTATATGTGGTCTTTGTGGATCCTTACCAAGGCAACAAAGGTGTTATGCCTTCTCTCAGAATATGTATTATTTTTGGAACATGCAAAGTAACAATGTGCCTTCTCTCTCTCACACTATAACTAATAGGCAATATATGGAGTTTATAGGTCGGTAGAAACAATGCATACATACTTTCAAAGCATATATTGTAAAGTCAAACAATGGATCCAGAGAAACAGGTCATACAATCAAATCAAGATGTGCATGTGTATAGGATATATGGTGGATGTATGAGGATGAATATATATGTGTGATGGATATATGAGGGTGCATGGTGGAAACCAAATCTTACTCTGCTCCTTGAATACATATATATATATATACATCTCGCTTTTGGAACTTGGAACTTTTGAGAGAACTTGGGCTTGCTCTTTATTTATTTTTTTTCTTTTTTAGAGAGGCGGACATCTAAGTACCCATTGTTTTGATAGGACACGTGTCCATGTTTTACTCTCTTTATTTTTTTTACAAACCCAAGTCTCTTTCTATAATAACACTTTTTGAGAGATAGCAACATTTGAGAGATAATAACAAGGAAATCCTTGGAGCATTTATATATGTGGTAATGGGATATATGGATAGGTGGAGAATTGGGATATTTTTGGTTACTTACTCCCAGGGTAGGAGTAGAGCATTTTTCTGGTGGATCTGAATAGCATATATGTGGATGCGTACCTCCAGGATAGAAGTAGCATATATGAGTGGAGTGTACATGATCTTGATTTTAAAAGCATGACAAGTCTCTAAGGGTCAACGAAGCTTGACAAAACTCAATGCAAATACAAGCAGTAAATATGATAGTGAATGTTTTCCTAATCTACTAGGCATGTATATATGGATGTGGTAGGAATCCAAGCTCTCGTCATACAGAGACTCATCATGTAATGTTTTTAAATTTTCAAAAGATAAATTCTCCAGAACTCTAGTATTGCTAGGAACAAGATAAATAGGAGCTCGGACTTTCTCATATCATACCTATCAACTACCTAGACTTAGCTCAAGCATTCACAACCCACAAGTTTCAGGTTCAGAGTAAATCTTATGTCAAAACAATTGTATCTAAAACTTGGGAGAATTCAAGGCTGAAAACTAGGTACTTGAAAGGAATTACGGCAGAGCAACTATTCATCATTTCCATAGAGAGATAAACATTCATGGAACATATGGGAGTAGAGAGAAGTCTTATTGTTCTTTTTATCATATTTGGAGATTATTCTTTTTTTTAATTGCAAGCAAAGATAAGCAAGAAAATGCATGAATGTAAATGTTGGAATTAAATACTTACCTTAGTGGGGGAGGGAACCTCCCCCAAGCTTATCCTTTGCTCAATAGTGTGGTGGCTGATATGGATGTTGTTGCCACCATATCCTCCATCGTTGGATTTCTTCTTCTTGAAGTGCTTGGAGTTGTTCGGTGTTTTGCTGGACTATACCTGCTGTCACACCATGCTCAACGCGAAGATTGCCTATGGCATTGGTCAGATTGTCCATTTGTTGCCTCCGCTCAGATGCTCCCTATCTCGTGGGGTCGAGAAGGATGCTCGTGGTCTTTGAGGACTTGGTGGTCGAGGAGGCATGCCACTGGAAGTGTCCATGGTATCGGAAGTTGCGTCGTCTTCCTCCTCACCAACAACTCCTCGGGAAGGACTACCTTGCTAAAACGAGCAAACCATAGTTCCTCATGTGCTCTCCTGCTGGAACCTGCAACACTTCCTTGCCCATGTCCTTGATCTAAATCAAGGGTTAGTTGACGGGTCCTATACAACCAACATTTCTCATTTGGAAGAGGAACCTCAGTTGTATGGGCATGATAAATCATTTTGAGGCCACCTCTTGGACCTCTTTTGAGAATTTGAGCATGTATAAGATATTATTCAGAGTTCTTTATTTTATTATTAGCAACTTCTAAACACACATATTATTATTACTAAATAAGAAACTCTATTAAGGATAATTTAGACAATGAAAGTTCCATAGATATTGTGAGTGTCTAAGTTGTTAGTTTTGTGATTTCTAATTATTTAGGTGTGAACCTTCATGTGCTCACATTTTTTTTAATTTATTTATGTAACTAATATCTAAGTAGAACTAAATCTAAGTGGGTAAGGATACTTACCTAGATACATGGGGGTGCTCTCCCCCAAGCTGGATGTTGACATAGTCATTCATTTGGACAGTGTAGACTTACTTCACTTCTCTGAGACTTCAAAGATGATAGTTGATGTAGTTGTACTTCTCAAAATAGATGAAGTTATCTAATCTGGTCTAGTCTTTCCAAATCTTGATAAACTCAAATAGACAGCAAAGCTCGTGGAACAGATTAAGCGTTAGCGGTAAACCATTTATGCCTTCATTGCCTATAGCTTTTTAGAATTCGAATATTCAAATATATTTTTATATTTTCAATTTTATATGGAAATGACTAATGCAATATTTTTTTATGCCTCCACAGTAAATAGTTGGAAGATTTATTCACATGGGTCTTAAAGGTTTTTCTTTTTATGATGCAATGCAGTGCAATAATATAGATATGCTATGATTAAGATGATTATGCAATGGATTATTGAAGGACCGAGAACGGCGACTAGAGGGGGGGGTGAATGGGAGCCTCAAATTTCTCTCGAAATATTCAGGCCACTCTTCCCAAAAACAAAACCTAGTTGCTGGGTGCTCAACCTGCAGTGGAGGAAAACGGAGAAATGGAAGCTCACCGGCAGTGGAGGAAAACTCACCGGAAACCCCAAAAACCAAGTCCTCAACCCCTATGGAAAAGAGGCAAGAACCTAGGCAAAACAGCCGAAAAACTACAACCAAAACAGAGGCTCCGGACTAGATGGAACTGAGCCACCGGACTATAATGAGTAGTCCAGAGCTCAGGTCCGACGCTTTCACCCACCGAGACACGCCAACACAGTGAGCACCCTAGCTCCGGACCAGAGGCTTCGGACTAGTCCGATGCCACCTCCGGACCAAGGAAGGTGGTCCGGTGCTCACTTGCGAAACGATCCAGTAAGCACCCTGCCTCCGGACCTGACCACCGGACTACCTCATCGGACTAAGGCGAGTGGTCCGATGCGTGTCAGTCTCCCTCAGCAGAGCCACCGGACCACTCGTCAAAGGTCCGAAACTCTAAAACCGAGAGGTCCGGAGGGTGGTCCGACGCCCCTTGCTACTTGACACTTGGAAGTCAAGACCACCGGACCACTTGCTATGGTCCGGAGCATAGGGTAAAGAGGTCCGACGCTCACAGGCAGAAAAACTGTTCCTCGCGAAAACGAACTTCTCTCCACCAAATCTTCCCAAAACTCAACCAAATGATCACCAGCTGCAACCAAACTTTGTAGGCAAGATACTAGTGCAGTTCGGCAGCTATCCCAAAGAAAATCATCGCTCAATTTGGAGAGGATAAACGAGAACACTCGGATTTGGGGGAGAAGAGAGCAAAACAAAGAATGCCACAAAGAAAATGCCCGATCTACGCACTCGTGAGGTTTGAGGAGAATTCCTTCGGTGCAAAGAAGCTCCTCATGAATACGAACAACTTGGTTCAAACGGATTTCGCAAAACTACTCTCTACAAAGAGAAATCATCTTGGGAAAAAGAGAGACAAAAGCAAAACGTGAAGAACACAAGCAAAACGTGGACACAATCACGAAATCGAAGCCACCATGGCTAACGGAGGTTACGGTCTTCGATTCCTCGCAAAAATCTCAAGTTCTTACAAAGGTTGGTGGAAACAACCTAGGGATCTCATGAACTATAGAGAGAGTAGAGAGAGAGAGAGAGGGGTTGGGGCAAATGATTAGGGTTCAAGAGATGGGATGAGGATACCCCTTCATCCTCTATTTAACGAGGCTTTGGCTATTTCCCAAAGTCCCCACTAGATACAAGACCGAATTACCTAGCCCTAAGACATGGTAATCCAAGTCGGTAACTGTCAGCCACTCGTTTGAATGGATGGCCCCGCTTCCTTCTGGGAGTTGCCGTTGCCTCGACGCAACCTCCAGGATTCCGCCACCTGTCATCCCTGCTTCCTTGGAAGCTCCGCCTAGGTTTTGAGGCCCAAACCCAGGAAACCTGCCACCGGTAGCTTTGGGCTCAACTACCGAACCCCGAGTTTTGCGGCCCAAACTCGAAAACGGACGGGGATGGTTTCGAGGCCCAAACCACCAAACCACTCGACGCGAGCCACCTTGTCTTCGCTCGGTCGGTCTCCGAGTCCCCTGAGCTTCCGCTCGACTCACGCGTCCACCGTCTTGACTCGGCCGACTCAGTCTACCTCCATGTCTTCTCGCACTTGCCGGTGCCAAGTACTAGCCACCACAGCTAGTCCGTCGGCGCCCATGGTCCCTCAGTCCGAGCCCCGCTTCCGCCCTTCACCGCTCTCAGTCCATCGGCACGGCAAGCCTCTACTCAACCTTATCCACGCCATTGACCACTGTCACTAGGCTTAGCACCTGCACACCACAAGCTGATAGACAAACACACATTTGCTTTCGCAAAGGGTTAGAATCAAGCCACTCAAACTGAACCGATCAAGTGTTGGGCAATCACTCATCACAAAACTGAACTACATGGGTACTTACCCACCATTGTTCGCAATTATACTAAGGATGATATATATAAATAGTACTAAAAATATTTATGGAAAGTAAATATGCTAGAGTGCAACAATGCAATGCAGAGGAAAATAAATATGCAGATAACTTACCAAGTTTATATTCTGGCTGAGGTTCAGAGATTTAGGTCCGTCGAATCGGATCTCTCTTCTCGTTCAAATGTGTTAAGGAGCATGGTCCACTCCTGATGAATACTTGGATGTTTGCTCTTCTTGTGTTGGTGTTTCCGATGAAGTCTCTTTCCTCTTCCACACTTCCTCAGTCTGAGGTTCTCCTTCTTCTTTCCTCTCTAGCAGGTGATACATCCTCTGTTGGTGGTATGACTTCTTTCTCAGGAGAACTCTTATCTTTATTATTGGATTGATCTTCATATCTTGCTAATTCTTCCAGATAGTCTGTCCATCCATCCTTGGTGGCTTGTTTCTTCTCTTCAGGAAAATGGAAATGGATCTCTCATGATTTCATGGAGATGATTGCACTAGTGGTGTTGAGGAAAGATCTTCCTTGAATGAGATGGACTTCATCTTCATCTCCCATATCTTGAACCATGAAGTTGGTGGGAACATAGTGATCTCTGATCATGATGTATTTTGTTATTCCCTCCAGAAATCAGAATGATTGGTCTGCTAGCTGTAGCTGCACATATGTCTAGTATAGTGGTCTACTGCCATATAACTGTTGGTAGGCCACCTTAGACACTATGTCACTGCTTGATCCAATATTGCATATCTTGTAGAATGTACTTCCCTTGATCTTGCAATCAATGGTGGGTACTCCTGGATCTCCCAGCTTAGCGTGGTATTGTGATAGAAGGAGATGATCATACCCTGAATCAATAGTGCTGGGTCTTCTCTTGGTTGTTGAGCTTTACTCTTCCTCCTTCTATTGTTGATGTTCTTGTAGCAGCAGTTGTATCCTCGTAGTTGTATGTCGTCTCAGGATGAGTAGGAGCCTTGAGTGTATGCTTCATGAAAGTGAATCCCTCCTTCTCATCCTTGATAGTGAAACATATCTTGGCATTGTCCACGTAGATGATGGCTGTTGGTATTTCTTATGACTATTGGATAAATCCGCAAGCGCACAGATTATATCGTTGTAGCACTTCACCTCGGAGTATTCCGGGGTATCGTATTTATATTCTCCCAAAAGAAAGCAGAGCTAGAAATGATAATAAAAGAGAGATCCTAGAGATCACCTCAATTTAGTACCAACTAGTGTAAGGGGGTAATCGATATAATGATAGGATGGTGATGATGTGACAAAACAGTAAAGATAAGTAAGAGATGACTAGTGAGTATAACTATGTGGGAGGACAACAAGAGAGTAAAGGACTCCTGTGATTCCAACTCTACCTTTGTGGATTTAACTATGGCACTTAGCTGAGACAAACATCAATTGATTCCTCAATACAAGTAAGCTAGGCGAGGGGATAGATCAGTAGGAGGACAAAACTCCTACCGGACCGCGCCCTTCTTACGGGGGCCGTATCTTTTAAGAACTTGCCTATAAACACGTGGTGGAATATAAAGACTAGACAGGGTTGTCACCTCTTGCTAGCTACCACAAACAATCTGTGCAACAAGCGATAACCAAAGGTAAGATTAAGTATAAGCACCACGCTTACACCTATTCTCACTACTCTAATTGTGTATACGACAACTAGAACACCTTATGACAGGCGATGATCGCATAGAGGAAAGGCCACAAGGATCTCAATCTAGTTTATAACAACTAATTGACAAGTTAAACCACAACAATACTATAGCAAGTATAATATTGCACAAAGTAAAGACTAAGTAAAGTAAAGAAGGAATATTATATTGAATAAGTAAAGTCTTACAAAAGGGAAAATATACAAGAGCTTATACCAGATCCTCCGGGAAGACAACTCCGGAGAGCCCGAGCAAAGCTCAACTCAACTGTAACTCCCACACTAGAGAACACCACTAGACTGATCTCCACTTGATAACAACAGTGGTTTGTATGGATTACATCATGATTATAGAGGGAAGTCTAGGCCTCTATTTATAGTGGGGGTGGAGTAGGGGCTACTCCAGTGCCACGTCATCGATCCAGGGCCTTCCATTCTCCACCCTTGGATCCAACCGACCTTTGGGAAAACCGACCAAGACATGGATGGTGGTGATCCAGCACGTGGGGGAGAAGTATGGCGGTTGGAGGGATCCCAACCGACCTAGGGGGGATTCGGCCGAACCCCCCTATGGGCCGAACCCCCCTATGTGGGTTCTGGCCCACCTCTACTATCCTGAGGTTGGCCCTACATGTGATTGATGTTCATTGCTGGTTCTGAGTTGGTTGTCACATTTCTTTTGTCTCATTTCTTCATATCTGCATTAAAATATTCATGGACATGTGGAACTTGTTATTTAATAAAGAATGTTCATGAAAATATTGTTTCTTCCTTGATTCGGAGTTATTGGCATCATTTTAGTTATATAAAAGTGAGTCATAACTTGTGCCAACAAGATCCCCCAAGCTGAACCTTTGCTCGTCCCGAGCAAACAGTCAAACTTAGCACGGTGGATCAGAAGTTTCTACAATGCTTCATATTTCAAGAGTATTAAATTTACAACAATCATACTTCTCTTTTGTAATGAAAAATTCAGCAATAAAGACTCACCCATATTACCTTAGTCCTCCATGGGGCTTATAGATTTTTCCTTTGTCTTCGGTGGTTGAGAGATAGAACAACTTGACTTGAGCACTAGTTTTCTTATTCTTTCACAAGTTTCATATCGGAGGTTTTGCAATGTTTTGTAAAAGAAAACTTAATGTTCCTCAGATGGTACTCTCGAGTCGCTCAAAAGGTGTATGTTTCCTTACCAAGGCATGTACCAAAAGTTTGCCTTCTTTTACCCTATCTCTAAAAGCTTATGTGGAGTTTATAGGAAGGGATCAAAGATGTAGCAAACTTACCTTGCATATATTGTAAAGTCAAATCCCGGATCCAAGGAGAGAAATGTCATACTCTTAGATCAAGATGTGCAAGTGTGTGGAAACATGGTGAATGATCAATACTCCTATTTGTGGATGATCTCTCTTTCCTAAAATTATTTTGAGACATAGCTATTTCTTCTTTTTCTTTGAGCTTTGAAAATGCTCATCATATTTTTTTTCGAGGAGCTTTGGACCACTCATAAAAGATTAGGACTACAAAATGTCCTTGAATATTTTTACATAGTCTATGTCTCATTTATTAGCAATAAACTAGAGAGAGAAGATAATTCTACTTAGAGCATGGAGTTTGAACTATTTGGAAATGTAAGACATGTTTCTGCGTACTACTAGTGTAGAAGCAGCATGCATATGTGGCGTGCGTGTGATCTTGATCTTGGGAGCATGATAACTCTCTCAACAAGGGTCACAAAACTTGACCAAACTCAATACAAAGTAAGCAGCTTATGTAGAAATCTTATCTCATGAAGAAGCGTATATGGCTTTGGTAGGAATATTCCACCATTGAGGAACAAGAAGTTGTTTTATCATTTTAATAAATAAAACTCCGATAATCATTCTTGCTTAGAACAATATTATAGCAGCTCTTATCTTGTCATATCATGTCTCACAACAACTTAGACTTAGTTAAAGCATTTACAACCCACATTAGTTTGGGGTTCATGATGGTTTCTTTTAATCCGAGTAATTCATACTTAGAGAAATATCAAGTTGTAAACTAAATACTAGAGAACATTTAGCAGAGCAACTTTTCATCATTTTCACAGGAAAGATAGATAATTATGAAACAAATTATTTTAAGGGAAATAAAACTTAATTAAATGACAGGGAAACATTTCTTTTTAATTTTTGTAATTTTCCAGTTTTTTTTAAAGAATAAAGTGTTGGAATTAAAATTAAGAAATTTAACTTGCATAATTAAAATGCTAAATTGAAAAGCTTACCTTAGTGGGGTAGAGAATCTCCCCAAGCTTACCTTCTTCATGGTCCTTGTGGAGGAAATTATGTCGGGTCGATTCCATAGTGGTTGTAGAAATTGGTCCACTGCTGGTTCTGGAAATCTCTCATGTCTTGGACTTGTTGTTGATTTTGGACCACGTTGTCATGGAGGGCTCCATGACTTACCCGAAGTTCATTCACTTGGGTGGTGAGTAAACCCACATCATGACAAAGCTCATGGTCATCTCGTCCCTGTGAAGAAGATGCAAAAGAGTGTTGTGCACTTTGGGTGTGCGATGCTGATCTTTGGAATTCATTGCTTGAGCCGGAGAACTGTGAGGAGCTCATGGATTCGTCTACGAAGTCTGGGCCTAGAGATGTGCCTTCTTCTTGTGCAGCATATGCCATGATGCGTGTCACCCTTCGACCTGTAAAACTCCTACGCCCTTCTTGTGTTTCTGTAGTAAAGGTTAGTCTCCTACACCTATACAGTTTAAGCCTTTCACAAGGGAGCTGAATTCTTTTTAAGGGGTCATTGTTCAGGTCTAAAACAGAATCATTCAACCCATGAGTCAGATTGTGACCTTGCACAAAGTAGTTCATATCTAACACAGATCTTTGTGAAGCTAAGAAAAGCTGATAGTTCTGGAGCTGAGCCAAGTTATTCATGATTTTAGTGATCATGGATGTGAACTCAAAAGGACCTTTTCTACCACTAGCTGAGCACCAGTGGTCTACCATGGCTCTAACAGGAGAAACTTGAATTTTATTCACCATGGCATAAAGTAACCTCATCTCAACATTTGATACAGACCTTACATCATCTCTAGGGAACAAGGTTATTCCTATCCAACGATGCATGAATCGTAAAGTAGGATTATGGATATCATTTGTTCATGGAGTTCTAGCATTATCCTTTCCAGAGATGAGTTTCCAAAACTCTTGTTTATTAAACCTAGAGGTAGCATGCTCAAGATTAATGACACATTTTTCTTTACAACCAAGAACACGACTAAATTCTTTCCAAGTAAAGAATAGCAGATGATTAAGCAATCGGAAAGTAATTTTTTTGGGGACTAGTGCTAACTGTACTTAAGAATTCTAGAGTTAACAGTTTGCTTCCTGGCTCGCTAGTGATATCCCAAAATTCACGGGTCCATCCTATAGCTCTAAAAGCTTCATTAAAATCTTCGTCTAAACCCATTTTAGATAAGAGATTAGGATCAATTACCTTGGTGTGCTCGTAGTCGTGGTCTTTCAAGGTGTTGAAGATGACCATCTCATGCGGTGTGAGCTGGATGCCGGTTTCAGGATCAGTGATTCTTGATGGTTGTTCTTCTGAATTGTCGGTCGGCTCGTAATGACCGGCACTATGATATTCTTGCTCCACATTATCATGGCTAGTGTTGTTGGTCATGACTTCGGTGGCATCCGACATATGCTTTGACCTTTGTGAGTCAATGGACATATTATCGGTGCCTTGGGAAGAGCTTCCTCTCTAGGAATTTGTGGACGAATTCCCAATAACCGAGTTGTGAGCCTTTTGGATTGCTTTCTTGATGGACTTCATTGTATCACTCTAGCTAACTAAGCTAGAAACCTTTGCTTGATTAGCGGTGAAGCTAAACGAAGAGATGGCAATGGATTTCTAGCTTTGTGAGCTGCTGTGGTCGAGAGTGTGTGTCTGAAGGAGTGACTCTACTCGTGTTCATATAGTAGAAGAGAGGGGAGAGCAAATGGGGGTGTAGGCCCATTCGGCTGAACACCATACATGGCCATAGCGTGTCCTTCTTGCAAGGTAGTGGCATAGAGGAGATGCCAGACAAAAATTGAGAGGAGGGGCCTCCTCTTTGATTCGGCCGAATGCGTCATTTGATGCTTTGGTGCACCATGCCAAAGTGCAAAGAAGTGGGGAGCAAAGAGAGGACATGTGTCATGTTGCTCTGCCTGAAAATGGCTAGAGATGCTCCCTCTTTTGGCTTTGAGTGTTTAGATAAAATTTCATGGTCATTTGCTAAATTGGCATGATCAAGAAGTTTTTGTGATGATAGTAGTGTTTTAAGCTCCTAAAGATTAGTGTCAAACTTCTTGAGATAGATAAAGTAGAAGATTAGGATTGATTATGGGAAGAGGTATGGTAATGATGATCTTCTTATTTTGGAGAAGATGAGTGACAATTTGGATTGTAGGGATTAGCAAATCTCTCTTGCCAAGATGTTTCACGGTGGAGTGAAAAATGCAAAGGACAAAATTTTGTGCATGGCATGGAGAGAGAGAAGGAGGGGAGCAAGAAGGTGATGGGAGGAGTCAAAGCATGTCCTCTTTGGCTCCTAGCTTCATTTGTTTGGGAATCAAACATGAAGTATCTCGAGGTGGAGAAAGGAGGAGAGGAAAGGAGAGAAAGAGGTTTTGGTCGAATCCTATAGTGATCAGGGGAGCTTGGATTTTTTCTCCAAGGCAGAGAATCACAATGTATGCAAGGGCAGAGGCAGTGGGCCTGTGGGCCCATTCGGTCGAACCACTAGGTCCACTAATGGACCTAGTGTCAAGAAGCTAAACCTCCTATGCTAAATTAAACACAATGCAAACTTTTATGGACAAGAAAAGTTCAATATTTTATTATTATTATTTTTATTTTTAAAATTTATGATGGCTAAACATGATTATTTTGTGGAATTAAAAGATATGATCATATTATACAAAGATTTCAGGAATTGAAGAAGAGAAAGAAAGAAAACTTACCTTTTTATGAAGCCATGCTTTCAATTATTTGAAGTAAGGTCGTCCTCCTCATTTGCCCGTTGAATTTTCTTGTGAGGTTTTTGAGGTGGAGTGGTGCATGGCTTGATTATCTTCTTCCGCCATACCCGTTTGGGTTTCGCCCGAGGTTGTTGCTTCAATTTTTCTAGGTAAGTATAATTGACACATGGGTCACATTCGAATACCTTGACTATGGAGCATTGCTCGACTTTTGGCTTGAAGTGAAATGTTTCCTGAGTTCCATTGATGTTGAATTGAATTTCTTCGGCCGCTACATTGATGTGTGCATTGGCGGTGCTGAGGAACGGTCTTCCTAGGATGAGTGGGGTCTTTTTATCTACCTCCATATCCAACACCACGAAATCCACGGGGATGAAAAATTCTCGTATCTTGACGGGAATATTTTCAGCGATCCCGCGGGGTAGCGAATTGATTGATCAGCTAACTGCAAGCAAACTGGTGTAGGGGACAAAGTAGTATGAGTTAATTTATCGAAAACTACCTTTGGCATGACGCTGACGCTTGCTCCCAAATCGCAGAGAGCATGCTCAAATTGTTGAGTCCCGATGGAGCAATCAATGTTAGGAGATCTTGGGTCCTTCTTCAAGGGCAGCTGGTTGAGTATAGCTGCGCTGCATTCCTCTGTTAATTTGATGACTTCAGTGGTGGGTAACGGCCTTTTGTTGTTGAGGATGTCCCGCAAATACTTGGCATAGGTAGGGACCTGCATTGCATCAAGTAGAGGTATATGGACATATAATTGACGAATTACCTCAACGAATTTCCCGAAGCGATCATCTGAAGATTGTCTTTTTGGCTTGCATGGAAATGGTAGTAGTATGTTTGTGTCATAGTACTCATGTGGGGCTGTTTTCCCATGGAACTTGACAGAATCGTGTAGTGGTGCAATTTCTTCTTCTTCTTACTCCTGTTGTTCTTCTGCTTCAACTTCTTTTTCTTTGGTCGTTTTTCCTGAAGTGTTAGGATGTGGTGGATCGCGAGTGGTTTTACCCCCTCTCATGGTCACCGCATTTATACTAGAGACTTTTTTGGATTTACCCAGATAAGGAACAGAAGATATTAATTCAGACAATTTTCTTTCTATCATATTATTGAAGTCATTCATTTTATTGTTTAAAGTTTCAAGGGTCTTATCATTAGCAACTAGTTTATTGTTTAAACTTTCATTAATTCTAGCTTGGCTTAACACAAGATCTTTGAATGAAGGCTGATTAAAATTATTAAAGCTTTTACCTTCATTACCTTGATAGAAGGGTCGGGGCTTCGATCCAGCTTGCTGAAGTCGATTCTCATTATTAATGACGAAGCTCATGCCTTCATTTGTTTCGGGACAATTGTTTCCCGAATGATTTCCACCACATACCTCACACCATTGTTTTGCCTTGTTAGCCCATGTGGAGGTGTAGTGTTGGATGACTTCTCTATCCTTCTTGAAGTTGGCTCATTCTTCGAGTTTCTTCATCAAGAGATCCATACTTGTGGAGAGTGCGCTAACTTCATGAATGGTTTTTGCACTCTTCTTTTTGACTGGCAGCCTTTCATATTTCCACCCTTGATTTGTCACTATCTTCTCTATGAGATCTTTGGCCTGAGTGACATTGAGTGAAGTGAATGCTCCTCTTGCGGCTGCATCAAGGTGACTATGGGTTATCGGTGTTAACCCATAGTAGAAGCCTTGAATCAGGAGCCAATCTTGAATTCCATGATGAGGACATTCTCGAATGTTCTCCTGGAGACGTTCCCATGCTTCGGTAATAGTCTCATCCGCTTGTTGTTTGAAGCTTGAAATTCTTCCACGAAGGGCGGTGGCTTTTCCCATCGGAAAGAACTTCTTGAGAAATGCATTGGTACACTTCTCCCAAGTGGCAACTTCCTCAGAATGAGCATAGAACCATTGCTTCGCTTTCCCGAGTAATGAGAACGGGAATAGGCGGAGACGAATGATATCTGGTGCCACATTCTTAATGGAGATGGTGCCACTTACATCCAAGAATTGTTGGAGATGTGTATTAGCATCCTCATGAGACTTCCCGCAAAAAGGATTGGTTTGCACTAAGTTGATCAAAGCTGGCTGCAGCTCGAAGGTAGCACCCCTGTATTAACGTCTGGTCCTTAGGCCACGTGAGCGACTAAAGGAGCCGAGAAGTCGGAAATAGCCTCTTGAGCCATAGCTTGCTTGACGAACAAAGTGTAACCTCCTTCCTTGAGTGGTTCTGAGTTTGAGTCGGGCCTTCGAGGAGACACTAGACGATGTCTAGAGTTTCTTCGAAAACCCTTAGGATTTTCAAATGTGGTTGCTCGAAACAGGAACTCACTCATACAATGCCTTGCTTCAAAATTAATAAAGACAAAGGCAAGGGGTAAGCCCCTACAATTATTTGATAGCTAATTTGATAGTAAACTCTGGATTCAATTCTATTAAAATTGCTAGGCTATGCTTTCCCCGGCAACGGCGCCAGAAATGCTTGTTGGTATTTCTTATGACTATTGGATAAATCCGCAAGCGCACAGATTATACCGTTGTAGCACTTCACCTCGGAGTATTCCGGGGTATTGTATTTATATTCTCCCAAAGGAAAGCAGAGCTAGAAATGATAATAAAAGAGAGATCCTAGAGATCACCTCAATTTAGTACCAACTAGTGTAAGGTGGTAATCGCTATAATGATAGGAAGGTGATGATGTAACAAACCGGTAAAGATAAGTAAGAGATGACTAGTGAGTATAACTATGTGGGAGGACAACGAGAGAGTAAAGGACTCCTGTGATTCCAACTCTACCTTTGTGGATTTAACTATGGCACTTAGCTGAGACAAACATCAATTGATTCCTCAATACAAGTAAGCTAGGCGAGGGGATAGATCAGTAGGAGGACAAAACTCCTACCGGACCGCGCCCTCTTCTTACGGGGGCCGTATCTTTTAAGAACTTGCCTATAAACACGTGGTGGAATACAAAGACTAGACAGGGCTGTCAACTCTTGCTAGCTACCACAAACAATCCGTGCAACAAGCGATAACCAAAGGTAAGATTAAGTATAAGCACCACGCTTACACCTATTCTCACTACTCTAATTGTGTATACGACATCTAGAACACCTTATGACAGGCGATCATCGCATACAGGAAAGGCCACAAGGATCTCAATCTAGTTTATAACAACTAATTGACAAGATAAACCACAACAATACTATAGCAAGTATAATATTGCACAAAGTAAAGACTAAGTAAAGTAAAGAAGGAATATTATATTGAATAAGTAAAGTCTTACAAAAGGGAAAAGATACAAGAGCTTATACCAGATCCTCTGGGAAGACAACTCCGGAGAGCCCGAGCAAAGCTCAACTCAACTGTAACTTCCACACTAGAGAACACCACTAGACTGATCTCCACTTGATAACAACAGTGGTTTGTATGGATTACATCATGATTATAGAGGGAAGTCTAGGCCTCTATTTATAGTGGGGTGGAGTAGGGGCTACTCCAGCGCCACGTCATCGATCCAGGGCCTTCCATTCTCCACCCTTGGACCCAACCGACCTTGGAACCGACCAAGGCATGGATGGTGGTGATCCAGCACGTGGGGGAGAAGTATGGCGGTTGGAGGGAGCCCAACCGACCTAGGGGGATTCGACCGAACCCCCCTATGGCCAGTGGGCTCTCCTCTGTCCTCCTGGAGGTGCCCCCACTGGTCAGGAGCCAAGTTGGGGCCTAGTGGGCCCATGAGGCATTTGGCCGAACCCCCCTATGTGGGTTCTGGCCCACCTCTACTGTCCTGAGGCTGGCCCTACTTGTCATTGATGTTCATTGCTGGTTCTGAGTTGGTTGTCATGTTTCTTTTGTCCCATTTCTTCATATCTGCATTAAAATATTCATGGACATGTGGAACTTGTTATTTAATAAAGAATGTTCATGAGAAGATTGTTTCTTCCTTGATTCTGAGTTATTGGCATCATTTTAGTTATATAAAAGTGGGTCATAACTTGTGCCAACAATGGCATTATCTGTTCTTATGAATGAGCATCCCAAGATAAGGAGTGCTTTCACATCTCTGCTTGTTTCTTCAATCACAAGGTTTTACCCATACGAACGAGTGGCCAACTTGTATGCTGACATATTAAGGAATTCCTTGGGATAGCATAGTGTTTGATCTGCAAGCTTCGCTTGATGTTGACACTTGCTCCAAGATTACAGACAACTTCTTCAAGAACTCCCTTGGGATAGCATAGTGTCTGATCGGCAAGTTGGCATGATGTTGACACTTGCTCCAAGGGCACCGACCACTTCTTCAAAAGTGTAAGCTTCAATGGAGATTGGAATGATAGGTTTTCCTGGATCTCCTTTCTTCATTGGTAGGGTTTCATCCACCCATGCTCTTGATGGCATGGTGAAGAAGTGTCCTGCTCATAGAAACAAGGCAGAGATCAAGTGCATGGGCTCTGCTGGTGGAAAAACACCAACAGAACCAAAAGTTTATTCGTTCTTCTCTAGCCTAAACATATTGAGCAAAATCGAATATTTTATTTAGCCATGACATGAGTGATTAGTCCAGAGGATGAGCATGGATGTAGTATTTCATAAACACTTGACATATTAGATTGCTTTAACACATGGAAAGATTATCTAATTTATTTTTACATGATTGAGATTATCATCTTCCAAGGTTGGATGTGCAACATTTTAGATGGTTAAGACTGTGAGATTAAGAAGTGGTACTAGGATCAAGTTTTTCAGAACTAACATGTTGAGTTGATTAGGTTGGATCAAGTAAAGTTGCAGCTCAAACATGTTTAGATCTTTATTTATGTGAATACCGGAATCAAAGAAAGGATTTCATGGAAACTTCCCTTGATCAACTGGTTGTGCATTAATGACTTGTCTTCTTGTTCCATTCCTCTCTCATCCTTGTTCTTCCGATCTTGATTTTTTTTTTGATCTTGTCTTGAAGTTTTGTTCACCCTCTTCCATGGATTGAGTAGCTTCATTGTAGATGTCTTCTTCTTGCTCCATGGAATTCATCATGACAAATTAGCTACCTCTAACTTGTGAAGGTTGTTGAAGTTCATGCATCTCTCTTCATCTATGGTATGAGTTTATCTTAGGACTTCCCAATTTGATATTGAAAGTTTTCCTGCAGGGGTTAGTCCAATAATATATCCAATATCTACTCTAGTATACTATCAGTTCAAAAATCAACCTAGACAAGTCTAGATTAATTTAGGAAGACATTTTAACCTAAGCGCCACGCTTAATTTAAAAGCCTTTAGAAGTAAAATCAAATACCTTAAAACTAAGCACCATGCATAATTTAAAAGTGTATGAAAATACTTCAAAACCTAAACATATACTATAGCAAACAAAGGTAGCATTAAAGTATTATGGAGATTTACTAAAGTGAAGATGAAGGAGTATGATTTTTTTAGTAGTTGAGCATGCCTTTAAGATAGGTACACGTAAGATTATGTAGCAACATAGCCAAATATGTTTTTACAATGGATTACCCCCAAGCTTGAATTTTGCAAAATCAAGATTGGATGAATGAAATTCAATGTTGCATATTAATTGGTTGGACATACCTTATGCTTGTCATTCCTTCGTTATTTCTGCTATATACCTAGAAAGGTTAGTGAAAAGAATACCTGAAGGAGTATAATCATATAATCTATGCTCACTCTACAAAGGTAGGCAACAAAAAAGGGGAACACTTATGTTAGGATTTAGCACAAAGAGATCTACAAAATTTATGATAAACATAAGTATCGACAACCACCCTTTTCAAGGATTTGCAAACAGAAAGTGAGAGGGTGTTGAAGATGTCATCTGTGGTAAAGATAGATAGACCAAATGGTATGGGAGATGTCTCATATGAACATGGATTTAAATATATGGGTATGGAGTAGATTCTATGCTCATAGATGTCATCCTCCTCTCCAATCTCTATTGTTGATTCTTCATGTAAGTTCAAAGTTCCACTTGGATTGGTAACTCTCAAATTGGTCTTGTTTGGGGCCTCCTCTATACTTGGATGATTCATATTTTCAACTAGATTTAAAACTAAACCAATACTAGAGAAAGATTGCTCCCAACCCATGGCTATACAAGCAGGGCGAAGCTCATAGCCATTTGTAAGAATGGGGTGTCAAGATGGTGGAATCTCCAACAAGTCGCCCTTTGGAGTAAAATAGTTTTTTGAATGTGGTAAGATGAAAATGGTAAGGTGAGAAAGATGGTAAAAAGGAAAAAGGAAAAAGGTAGATGGATGACCTCGGTTCAAAACTAGAATAGCTACCGTTCCCCGGCAACAGCGCCAGAAAGCTTGTTAGTATTTCTTAATGCAAACAGATAAATCCGCAAGCGCACGGATACTGCTGTAGCTTTCACCCATGAGTATTCCAAGGGAACCGATTTCCATGGGGAACGTGAAGTGAACTAGATAAGAAGTAAGAGCATCCAAGGATAGATAAGATAACTGGGTAGAGAGATTTTAGAGTTTTCTAAGGGGGCTATCTAATCAAAGGCCCACGATACTCTACTTACTTCGGAGCAACAGTACCTTCCCGACTCTCGACAAAAACTGGGGAAAGGGTAGTCGGGAGAGGCTGCCAAAAGTTGTACGAAAACACCAACCCGAACGTGGTTGACTACAAAGGCCTTACAGAGTTGTCACCCCTGGGGCTACCACAACTATCCGTAGGATTGGGCGCAAACTCAGGTAATTGCAAGACTAGGCACCACGCCTAACCTATTAATTACTACTCTAGCTCCGCGAAGACTAGAGCACTCAATACGAGCGAAGACCCCGTAAATAGAATAAAGTAATAACCGAAATAAGATACATAGAAATAATAAATGAAGAACCTGGAGATTGCTCCGAACCAGATGCTGCAAAGGTACAATGTTGAGGAAGATCCGACAGATCCGGCTCCTTCTATCTCTCTCCTCCTCTCTCTCACCTCTGATTACAACTAGATGAACTAGAACTAGAAGAACTAGATCTAGACAACTGGAGGGACCTCTCTCCTTCTCTACATCAAATGGAAACCCTAGCTTTTGCTCTGGAGAAGAATAATGAGATGAGATGATCCTCAGGGGGGTCAAGGGCCTTCCTTATATAGCCTCCTCAAATGAACATGGGCCATTGGATCAAACTGACCTATATGAAGGGTTTAGATTCATCCTCAAAGGCGATGGAGCACGATCTGCGAACTTGAGCCTGATTGGCTGAGATAGCAGGGAGGGCGCGTTTTGCCTCCCGTTCGTTCTGGTGTCTCTTAGAACCTTCTAGAGTACAGAAAATTGTGCGGTTGATAAATATCTCTATGTAAACATTACATGTGGGCCTTTCCTTGGTATTTCCTAATAACCCCCTGCAGAAACAGACATTCACCAAAACTTGTGGAATTCTGTTAGTATAAACCCTAATTCTAGGTATTGGTTTCATTTAGATCCTTATCCTTGTTTAGTTGACGGTTGAATTTGGTACTTAAGGACTGTCAACATGGTACTACACATTCCTCACAAGGATGAACATCTCTTGTTCAGTGACAATGGTATGTGTGAGCGATGGATGACTCTATGAGGATGTGCCTCACAATGAAGTGTCTATGTAGGTTTTCAGATTTTTCGTACAACATTATACATCACAATGAAGTGTCTATGCAGGTTTTCAGATTTTTCTACTTACCTTAGGGCTTTTTTCCATTTATTCTTTATTAAGTCAAAATTTAATCACATTAATAGGTAAACTAGTTCTAAAAATTGTACACATACACACAACATAATGGGATACCTCCATAATCATCCCAAAAAAGTTTCAAATGAATCGGAGAAAGTGGTGCTACACATTCCCCACAAGGATGAACATCTCTTGTTGAGTGACAAGGGTATGTGTGAGCGATGGATGACTCTGTGAGGATGTGAATCACCATTTTATTAGAATGATTTGAAATTTTTTGTACAACATTATACATCAGAATTAAGTGTCTATGCTAGTTTTCAGATTTTTCTACTTACCTTAGGGCTTTTTTCCATTTATTCTTTATTAAGTCAAAATTTAATCACATTAATAGGTAAACTAGTTCTAAAAATTGTACACATACACACAACATAATGGGATACCTCCATAATCATCCCAAAAAAGTTTCAAATGAATCGGAGAAAGTGGTGCTACACATTCCCCACAAGGATGAAACATCTCTTGTTGAGTGACAAGGGTATGTGTGAGCGATGGATGACTCTGTGAGGATGTGAATCACCATTTTATTAGAATGATTTGAAATTTTTTGTACAACATTATACATCAGAATTAAGTGTCTATGCTAGTTTTCAGATTTTTTCTACTTACCTTAGGGCTTTTTTCCATTTATTCTTCATTAAATCAAAATGTAATCACATTAACATGGAAAACTAGGCTGATTAAATATATAAATAAATTGGGACCTACTAGGTCGTGCTTTTTAACCAAGCTGACCCCCTTTGTGGTTAACCCTTTCCGACTCTTCTCATTCACGACTCTTCTCATTCCACGAGGCGAGGGTGTCGAGGCGAGGGCAGCGAGGCGAGGCGACAGGCGACGGCCGGCGGGGCGCAGTGCAGATGGATCCTCCATGAAGCGTCAACAAGGGTGACCTCCGTGGCGACGCCGGTAGCAAGGGACCATAGAAGGTAGGCAAGGAGGAAGTAGGTGATTCGTTGGAGTCCCTACGCTCCGGCGTCAAGAGGCCGGCAGCGGTTACCTCCTCTGTAGGCACGGAGAACACCCACGACGACCGCGGTGGCAAGCTCCCCAAGGTAGATATGTTGCACCCGATCGCGCGTTTATTTTGAGTGCTCTTAAGTAGGGTTTGTTAGTGTTAGAATTGAAATTGTGGTTTCAATAGGTTTGAGTTTAATTTGAGATTCTGTACATTTATAGAATGTTGATGTAGTTAGTGTTGTGAATTAGTGCTGTTAAGTAGGGTTTGTTAGGGTTCGAATTGAAATTGTGGTTTCAATAGGTTTGAGTTTAATTTTAGATTCTGTACATTAGTAGAATGCTGATGTTTGTAGTTAGTGTTGTTAATTAGGGTTTCTTATGGTTCAAATTGAAATTGTAGTTAGTTTAATTTGAGATTCTGTACATTAATACATTTCTGATGTAGTTAGTGTTGTTATATTCTGTTTATTAGTAGTATGATTATTCCTTTGTTTATTAATTTTGGTTATTGTTCTGATGTATTATTTTTTTGCTTGATATCATTGATGCTTTATTGGATTAGTTAACAATGCCCTGATGTTTTATATAATTGCCCTCTTCATCATTAGTAGTATATAATTTCCCTCTGATTATTAGTAGTATATAATTTCCATGATGCTTTGCAAAATGATCTGGGATATAGTGTTGTTCATATGAACACCCTGCTTGTTGTTGTTGTGAGAATTAATATTGTTGATCTATACATACTCTTGAATTATTAATGGAAATAAATAAATTGAGTTTAGTTTATTGCTGCATTAATGAAATGTTATTAATGGATGTGAGTTCAGTTAACTAGACTAATACAATGTTATAAATTTAATCATATGTTAAATGCATGTCAGTTTTGTATGTTTGTAGAATGTAGTGGTATGAACAGTATCATTTTATGTTGATGGTAGTACTCTTATTGTAGGTGGTGGCAAAGGAAGAAAAACGTGATGAAGTTATGCGCTATTGGGTTAACGCTACAAAGCAGCAGATGGAAGAAGAGATTGACGAGATGTTTGACAAGATGAAGGTGAATGCCAAGAAGAAACTCTCAAAGAAGATGGAGGACTTCTACTTCAAGGTGACCTGAGACTTTCATATGTACCAGGACAATGATGATGACTGATGTACCTATTTAGAACTGATAGATGGTAGTAGTGCTGGTAGTAAGCTTAGTCTTGGATGGTATTTTGTGACTAATCTAGCAAGGTTATGTACATATTTAAGTGCTGGTGGTAAGAGTAGTACACTTTATATTGTATGCATGCATGGGCTTGTTCCCTGGACCAAATTTGCCTACCTATAGGCATAAACATACCTTTACTTTAGATGTGATGTGGGTCTGGTTGACTGTCCTGAGATGTTGCTTTACCTTGCCTGTGATTTGTTTGCCGTTGATTAGTTGATTAAGTGACATTGAAGTGTTTCATGTTGCTCGCATGTCCTCCTTTTTTATTTGTCTTTTGTTTTTTCTTATTTACCTGATGACCGCATGGCCTTCTTATCTTTGGTGATTAGCTGCTTGATGGTTATGAAAGACCAAATTAATCATAGGCATAAACTTACCTTTACTTTGTACTTAATTGTTTCCTTACAAATACCGATTCAGAGAAAGTTTGCAAGGATCCCAAAAAAGTTTATGTTACCAAATTAATCATAGGCATAAACTTACCTTAGGGGTAAAGTTTATGCTACCAAATTAATCATAGGCATAAACTTACCTTTACTTTGCTACCAAATTAACATTATACACCAAAATGAAGAGTCCAGGCAAGTTATTAGATTTTTCTACTTACCTTAGGGGGTTTTTTCCATTTAATCTTGAGTAAATCAAAACATAATTACATTGATAGGTAAACTAGTTCTAAAAATTGCACAAATGCATACAACATCATGGGACGCCTCCATAATCATCCAAAAAAAGTTTCAAATGATTCGGAGAAAGTGGTACAACATCTCTGACTTAGTGACAAGGGTATGTGTGAGAGATGGATGATCAACTCTGCATGCAGTTTGCCCCCTGTTCTTGCCGGTAACATGACATACCCAATTGGCTCTGTGAAGCCTCAATGACGCCTGGGTCTAATGATGCTAGGGCCCATGATTTAGTGAAAGATCACTAAATGTGTCTCCCTTTACCTGCATCAGTGAAGGGGTGGCGGTGGCTTCCACCAATTCAATTCCCAATCTGTCCCATCAACTCCCGCTCTATGCCTCGTTCTCGTCGCATCGTCTTCCTCCATCGCGACAATGGTTAGGGCAACCCGCTCACGCATCTTCGACTATGATTTCCCAGCCTCCCATCTTGCTGCCGCCACCGCCATTGACGCGCCTCCAGTTGATCACCACTCTGCTAAGCAGAAACGCGACGAGTCCGAGAGGTTCATCGCCGGCGCCGCTGGTACCAGGAACGCGCACCCGAGGAGGAAGACGACGACGACCACACGCATTCAGGCGGATGGGCATCCCTATGTGGTTCCTGAGGTGCTTCCCCAGGAAGAGGTTAGGGTTCGAAACTTTGGGTTTTCTTGTTTGGTGATATTACAGTATTGCCGATGTGCCATACCAGTACCTCGCCCCTATGTGCTACTTGGGGTTTTTCCCTGACCCTGCTTAGATTTGTGAGATATTGTACTAGATTGTATGATATTTGGGGTTTTCTGTGTGCTACTTGGGCTTTTATGTGCGCTTGGAATTGGGATTTCCCCTGCACCTTGCACCGTGCATTGTATAAATTAGTTCAATACTATGTTCATTGGTTCAATACTGAGTTGATTGGCTCAATACATGTTCATTGGATTCATGATTTATGTTTCCTGATTACATACTCTGATTTTGTTCATGAAGGATACTGAGCACAACCATGTGGTCGTAATTAGTAAGAAGATTACGATTCATTGCTCATTTAGTCATGACAGCGGTGAGGATACAAAAGACTAGCCAATGGCGATGAACAGAGAGGTGATATATAGCTCCCCCAACATAACTTTCGTAAATTTCAATTATATAGATGGCAACTTGCCCATTTGTGAATTGACAGATCAGGAAGAAGGCCGAGAAGGTTCGTGTCCTCCTCAAGCGCAAGTATTTTCATAGATTCGATAGATTGGACGACTAAGCCTGATTAGGAAGAAGGCCGAAGAAGTAAGCCTGATTAGGAAGAAGGCCGAAGAAGTATTTTGGTGGCTAATCCTAAAAATTACTATGAAATTGAAGTACTGGCACTCTGTTCTGAACTTATGTAATTGGCAAACTTAATTATGAAATATATATATATTTATCTTTGATATGTTGTCCAAAAAATGTGAATCCTTTTCATAGGATCAGTGACATACCTAGGAATTTAACTTTATGAAAATTAGTAATAATCATCGCGCTATATAAAAGTTTGCCACCTAGAAAAAAAACAAAAAGTCATAAAGGAAAATATACATAAAAAATTGGCTCCTGTAAACTTCGAACTCAGGAGCTGGGGATAAAACTATGTTACTCAAACCATTGCACCATTGAAGTGTTATCGTAAGGATTCGGGCATGGCTTTATTTAACCAAAACCCATGGTGCTAGTTACATAAACAGAACCCGCATCCATTACCCTCCCTCCCCCTCCACATGCGCCACTGCAGCCTCCACCTGGGGTTTTCCACAACCGCCGCCGCCACTGAGGGAGAATGGCACCTAGGAAACGCAATCTAGAGGAGTCAGAGCGGGCGAAATCATAGCAGCGGGATGCAAAGGGTAGGTTCAATGGCACGGCGTTGCCGGCCACCCCGCCCTCGGCCGCGGCGGAGACGAGTCATCACCGGGGTGGAGTACAGGCCCGGAGTCCTATCTCGGCGGTCCAGCGTACTCCCTGGGACGCCGTCTAGGCGAGGACCAACCTCGCAGAAGCCTCAGAATGGAGGGGTGTTCCCATTATCGAGATCGACGACTCCGGAATGTCCGGATACTCCACCTTTGATGACTCCGAATGGGAAACAGATGAAGCCAAGACCCTTAGGTGACATTCCCCACTTCGAAGTCCTGTTGAAATAATCTATGTAGGATTTGTTGTTGAAATCGTCTATGTAAAAGTTGCTGCTATGATATACTTGTGCTGCTCAAATGAGATGAGTGAATTTGGAGTTGTTGTTTTGTTCCTGTGTGCATCTTATATGTTGTGTTTGTCTATAAGTGATACACTTGTTGGATTCTCTGTGCAGTTTTGCGTAGAATGTCTGGTGGAGGAGTTGAAGGAGAAGGACAAGACGATCGAGCGGCTGAAGCGTCGAGTGAAGCAACTGGAAAATAAGAAGTAGTTCAGGCAAGTATGGTGGAAGCACCTCGACGCCTAATTGTACATATATGATGCAAACTACTATGAAGCACCTAGATGGCTTTTGCTTGGTTTTTTGGGTGTATCTGGAAGTGTTTTGGATGAACCTCGTAGTCCTAGCTCAAAATGTGGTGCAGTTATGTAGTCTTTTAGGATATGGTGATGGAAGTATGAATAAATTAGGAATTGGTGTTGGATGTATGAACTTAAGTCTCACTTGGTGATGGATGTAAGAACCTAATAGCAGTAATGTTTATCTAATATGCCTTGTGTCATAGCAGCCTGATGGTTTGTTCTGTTTCTAGTGATCTTATATATAACTTTGATGTACAATAATCTGAAGTCATATAATTATGTGATGTAATATAATCTCAACTCATATAATGCTCTGCTATCAAATAATCTCAACTATAATTCTGAGGAAAAAAAACTAAACTCAACAAAAAAACCCTCTAATGAACTATGTGCATAAAGTCCAGCCCAGTATCCATACTACAAATCATCATCTGTGGAGATGACATCATTGTTGTCAATGCCACCATGACTACAATATTGCTCCAGTGTATCATCCTCATCCTCAACCTCACTCTCTTCAAGATTAATAGTAGCTTCCTTCGTGTTTCTTATAAGTTCCTATAAATTGCCTTCAATTATAGTGGCTTGTCCACCTTCAATATTGTGAATAACCTCATTATCATCACCTTCTTGCACTACATGCTCAGTATCAGAACAATCATCATCCTGATGCACATCATGACTGCCCTGTTCTGTTTCAACCACATTATAAATATTCCTATGTTCAAATTTTTGCACAACTCACCAATCTATACATTGTGGAGTTGTATCTTGCAGGTAAAATACCTTTTTTGCTTGCTCTGCCAAGATGAAAAGATCAGTCTTGTACCAAAATGATTGCACATTGATGGATTTGAAATGTTTGTCATCTCGCAGGCCCACAATCTTGCCTACATGGTTGTACCAATCGCATCGAAATAGAACCACCGACTGATGAACTTGATAATCTGAGGGATATAGCAACTCAATAACCTCTTTAAGGGCAAGTACATTGGTGTTGTCTCATAGGTCGTCTCGTATAATGCCACGTAATTTAAGACGACTTAACAGACCACATATACAAATTAATTTAAGTTGACTCGTAGTAACTCATGATTCCTTAATTTATGCATGAAATAAAAATTAATTTGTGAGGTGCATGACAACAACAACTCATACAATGGTCTAATAGTTGTCTCATAGTCCTAAATCTTAGCTCATGAGGTGGTTGTTTCGCGAAACAACGACCTCTTTCTCTCTCACATTTCTCTTTCCTCCACCGAAGTAAAAATCCTACGTGGCATTGCATGAGACGGTGTATGAGACCGCTGAGGTGTAGCAATATACCTGCCCTAAGGACACCATAAAAATCTATGCTCTTTCCAGTATGTGAACCTTCAGTCATTACACCACTGTTTTGTGTCTGCATAAACTTCTCACGATCTGCAGTGCTATCTTGCAACCTGCACTAATCTTAACTCGCTCAACTGGACCACATGATAGTGCCCATAGTCCTTCGCTATCCGATTCTGGATTCTCACTGCGCTTGTTTTCAATCCGTTGCAACAAAATTACGCAAGCCACCATTTACATATGGATAATAATGCATTTACTATGCCTATAAACAAAATGTTGAGTGACTTACATGGGACTTAAACCATTTTGCAAATCCATGTTCGACCATTTGATCTACTTCATCTGGACGTACACCTTGGTACACTACCTCCTCCTTGTACAGGCTGTAGGAAAAAAATCGATTCGTAAGAATGATTCCAAATTTAAAAAATAAAACACAAACTAAATCTCAAACATACTTACTCCAAATATTCCTCTGCTTCTTCAACATTATGTAGCACATACCAAACTAACTTATTCCTGACAGCATGATCAATGTACTCGGTCCTATTAGCTCCAACAAGAGTAGCACCATGCTTAAAAACAGATATATCATTAGCCAATGGCATCTCTGTACCACTTAGTGTCAACATCCTCCATGTACCTAGAACAAAAGGTCAAGGTGTCACTTGCCATATATGCCTCAACAATTGATCCTTCCGGCCTAGCCCTGTTCCTTACAAAATTCTTCAAAGTGCCTAGTCTCCTTTCTATTGGGTACATCCATCCATAATGTACAGGTCCTCTAAGCAGTGTCTCATCGGGAAGGTGGACACACAAGTGTACCATGACAACAAAGAAGGCAAGTGGAAAGATTATCTTAAGCTTGCATAGGATCAATGGAATTTGTTCTTTCAGCCGTTTCACAACATCTATCCTTAGATTTCTAATGCATAATTCCCTGAAGAAGGTCCCTAGCTCTGCAATTGCTTCATATACATCCTTCCTCACTAATCCTGTCACACCCAGTTTTAAAGACAAAACAGGATGCAATAACCTTATGCGTGCCCAGAGATCAGTCACACACATAAGCCGACAAATTATCAAAAATGTACCATCACAATTGTTTATTACATAGCGAATAAGTATCTATTAATGTATTTTACATAACAGCGGAAATATAAGATAACTCTCACGAAGCTCCATAGCATAGGGATGTCAACTGGTTGACCCCAAACCTAGTAGTCCTCTGGATACTCCTCATAACTCTGATAATCTGGTACCCATCCGGGATTTTTATCCAAATATTGAAAAGAAAGTAAACAAGCGTAAGTACTTATAGTACTCAACACGTGTATATGGGGTTCATGAGGCTCAAAAAGTATGACACTGGTTTACTGCGATAAGCATTTTAATTTGTAACAAAACTTTATAAGTGGTAGATCAAAGTTATTCTTAAGCCCCCAAATTAAACTGCATGATCATATAAACAAATGATTGAAAAACATAATATCATGATAGAGTGATTCATAAAGGTAAACAACAAGTAACCAAAGTTTCTGTGAGTTTTCCGGGCCGCTCGTGTCCGTGAGCACGGCTGATATACCAGTTTTTAACACTCTGCAGAGGTTGTACACTTTACCCATGAGTCGTGTTACCCATATGCTCGGGTTTATAACTCCCAAAATACTACTGAGGTGAGCGAGCAGGGTACACTATGAAGTCTTTCAAAGGGGCTCGCTGACATACCACAGACAGTACGGATCCACGGGCAAGGGGTATACAGGAGCCCTGGGATGGTACACACGTGCAGCGGTAGCCACTCCGGCCGCAACCCGCAACCGCTCGGCAATGGCAACTTTCGTGAACTGCCGCATGCGAGAGAGTGACCCTAATACTGAACTAAAGCCAGAGCCATGTAGCTCTCATGGTTGTACTGTATGTCCCAGCTTTTGCTGACAGATAAGGTCCTAAATCCATGTTGCTAAAAAGTCAAGTTTTACTTCATCATTTCATGTAGTCATTAATCAAGATTAAAGATCATGCTTATGTAAATGGAGCACTAGCAATAACTACCCAGATGCAAAGATAACCCATAGGAATTCAAGGTTCAAGGTATCAATCCTAGGTAAACCCTATGGTAACAAAATTAGACACATGCATATGATTTTATTTAAAACATCATGAATAGAACATCAAGGAAGATCCATATAATACTTGCCTTGCTCAAAAGGTTCCTGCTGATCCTGCTCAAAGAAAACTTCCTGCTCACCCACGTACTGCTCACCGTCTATACTCGATCACCACATCACATGCAATCATACCAGGGCATATCTTGCAAAAAAATAAAGGCTATAGATTAGAACAGTACACCAATCATAATAAAACAAGATTAAAAGTTTATAAAACTAAGCTACGTCTCACTACGATCACATAGACGTTTGAATCACGAAAAACGGAGCTATAACGAAGAAGATATGAACTAATCAAGTTTTATAAATTAAACTAGAGATTAAAAGGGATTAAACCATTAATTATATTTAAAAGTTGTCTAACATGAACTATGAACTAACTAACCCGTAGATTACGTCGATACGAATCTAACGCAATTTGAATGGATGAAATCGGAGTTAAAATAAGCATTTTATAAGCATTGGAAAATTGAGTGGCAAAACTGAAAATAGGATTTTCTATTTAATTTTGAATTAAAACAAATCCGAAAAGAATTACACCTTCCAGAACTGAAAGCGTAGAGGGAGAGGACGCTTTAGGACTGCGGGTTCATGCTTTAAAAAGAACAGGGGCTCTTTTGCAAAATGGAACGGCGAAGGGGTATCGGGCTCTGTCGGCCACCCGATCCAGGATGGACGGATGGGATTAGATCAGAGAGAGGAAGTGGTGGCGCGCGGCGGCCGGAGGCGGGGCAGGCGGCGGCGCCATGGCCGGACAGTGGCGGCGCAAAGAAATCTAACGCTGTGGTGCACAAAACTCGATGCGGATTGGACTAGGAGAGAGAGGGGAAGATGGCGAACACGCTAGGGCACTCGGTTGAACCGATTACGCGCGGGGGCGAGGTGTCCGCGCAGTGCGGCGGCTCTGTACCACCGGCAGTCGCGGACAGGGGTTCTGCGGGCGCAATAGAGGGAATGGAGAGGGTTGGCGAGTTTGGGGGACTCTGCTTACCACGATACGAGGCTCGGGGGTGGTCGGAACGGAGCGGAGAGCCTCGGCAGCGAAGAGGCGGCGGCGGTGCCTCTGTGCTGGGCGTGCGGAGGCGGCGGGTGGTTCTGGGGTGCTTCCAGGGGGTCGAGTGGGGCGGTAGAGTGCGGGGCCTCGGCTTAAATAGCCCAGGGTGATCCGCAGAGAAGGAAGGGGGATTTCCTGCTCGGATTCGAGCTCGGCGGGGATGGAAGGCGGCGGCGCTAGAAAGGAAAGAAGAGGGAGAAGGAAGAAGGAAAGGGGACCGGTGGGCGACGCTCGGCGGAACTAACCACAGGGCGGTGTCAGCGAAGGAAAGGGGGGATCCCCTGCTCCAAAGCGTGCTCGGCAGAGAGATTCGCCGGTGCGGGAGAAAAGGAGAGGAGAGGGAGAAAGAAAGGAAGGGGAGGGATGAAACTGACGCGTGGGGTCTCCCTGTTAGTGGCCGAGAGAGAGAGAGATGGGTGCGTCGGCCTGCGCGGGGTGGGAGGTGGGCTGGCCTGCTCTGGCCCAAACCGAGAGAGAGGGGGGGGAACTGGGCCAAGAGAAAGGGGGCCTCGGGCCAGGATAGGGAAAAGGGAGAGAGAGAGAGAAGGGAAACTGTTTTTTTCCTTTTTATTTTCTGAAATTCCAAACCCTTTTCAAAGCTCCAAAAGAAAACAAGTTTGAATTTTAAAAGAGCCAAGCAATACAAAACTCTATGCTCCAGCATGTATGCAACAAAAGTGTTCTACCTGTGATAGTTTTATTTAATGAAATCCTTAATTACTTTTCCTATGTTGTAATGTTCACAAAAATGCATTTAACACAATTTTTAATCTATTTTGAAAAATGCAAATTTTAGGGTGTTACAAATCCTCTAAGGTCAGCGGGTATGATTCTTTGCAGGAGTATGTGGCAAGAATGTGTCTTCAGCTTTCCAACCACCCTTGAACCATCTTCACTTATGTATCTTGCTAGGTTAGCTGCATATCCATCAGGAAACTTGATACCTTTGAGAAACTTGCAAAACTCGACTTTCTGATCCTTTCCCAACACATATGGAGTAGGTGGAGCCTTGTAGACTGAGTTTCTATCCTCCTGCAAGTGCAATTCATGTCTTATGCCCATATCATACAAATCTAGCCTAGCATTTTGTGTGTCCTTGGACTTTCCTAGTATATTGAGTAATGTGCCAAGAATATTTTCACATACATTCTTCTCTATGTGCATCACATCGAGATTATGTGGAAGCTTCAAATTTTCCCAATATGGCAATCTCCACAACCCACTTTTGCGGCTATAAATCTTTGGATCGTCACTGCGCTTCCTTTTATTTCCAGTAATGCCAGGCTACTTCCCTAGCCTGATATCTTTCACCTTCTCTAGCTCATGTCGGACCTCCTCCACATTAAACTTGTCAGACTGATCTTTCTTTTCACGCTTTCCATTGAAAGCCAAGTTGTTTCTCTATTCGTGTGTCATTTTAAGGTAACGACGATGTCCAATGTAGCATATCTTGTTCCTTATTCCCCGAGACAACGGATCCTTGTCGCAATGAATACATGCATAATACCCTTTTGTTGTTCGCCCGGATAACGTGCCCAACACTGGATAATCATGTACACACCACAACACAGCAGCACGAAGCTTGAACTTCTTACCTGTACATGCATCTAAGGTACTGACACCTTTCCATAGCTCGAGTAGTTCCTCGATTAGGGGCTCAAGGAACAAATCAAAATTCTTTCCTAGAGATCTTGGACCTGGGATGAGTAAAGACATAAAGCAGTTTGCTGGATTCACGCATTCCCATGGCGGGAGATTCAACGGTGTCAAAAGCACTGGCCACATACAGTATTGTGTACTCATGTTGCCAAATGGATTGAATCTGTCGGTAGCTAAGGAAAGTGTAACACCCTAAAATTTGCTTTCGGGAAAATAGAGCTAAATTGATTTTTTTTATGTTGTGCTCATGAAAATGTAGGTGAATAAAAAACGTTTCATTGAAATAAACATTATCTTAAGTTAGCTACATGTTTGAGCATACATGCCTTTGCATTTGTTTATTTGTATTGATTCGCATGTTTCAAAAATTCAAATGAGGATTCAAAATGAATTTAAAAATGGTTTTGGAGTTCAAGAAAAACAAAAGAAAAAAAAGACTTCCTTTTTCCTCTCCCTCTCTTTCTCACATCTGGCCCGAAGGCCTTTTCCTCAGCCTAGTTCCGCACCCCCTCCTCCCACTTCTCCCTACCACGTGGGCTTCTTCTCGGCCCAGCAGGCCAGCCCGACGACCCACCCGCAGAGCAGGCGCGCTTCACCCCTTCTCCCTTGCTGGCAAGTGGACCCTGCCCGTCAGCCTAACACCCGCCTTTCCTTTCTTCTTCCTCCCCTCCCTTCTTTTCTCACGCAGCAGCACCCTTCCTTCTGCCGAGTGCGAATGGAGTCCGTGATTCCTCCCCCTTCCTTCTTGTTGTGCCCTCCGGCTATAAAAACCGCCCACAACCCCCTCCACCTCCTTATTTCCGTCACACACAAGCCGCGAAGCTCCAGAGCTCCTCTGCGCAGCCGTAACCCTAGAGCACCGCCGCCAGACGCCGCCTTGTCGTTGTGCCTCCCTCCGGCCTAGTTTCTTGGAGCGCAGAGCTACGTCTCGTGGTAAGGGAGCTTCCGGGTGCTCTAGAAGCCCGTCTCGCCCTCTCTCTGCCTCCGCACAAGTTCGCCAGAGCCGCCGAGCCGCTTCACCGCGCGCACAGCCGTACTCATCGCCAAATCGGATCAATCGATAGAACCATCGTGTTCGCCATCACCTCCTCTTCCTCTCTGTCCTTTCCGCGTCAAGAATAGTGCACCATGGCGGCGGATTGTGTCACGTCGCCCAATGCCGGCAATGGCGCCGCCGTCTCCTCTGTTTCTAGCGAGCCCCTTCCCTCTCTCTCTCTCGGATCTAATCTCGGCCGTCCATCTCGGATCAGATGGCTCTCGGAGCCCGATACCTCTTCGGCCCACGATTTTGCAAAAGAGACCTTCATATTTCATAAGTATAAACCCGCCGTCCTTTGCGTAGTTACCGAATACGCTTTCCCGTTTTAGAAACAAAAACTCTCAGCTCAGTTCAAAATACACTTTCTTGAATTTACAAAATTGCCACTCCTTTTGTTTTGCTCATAAAAACTCCGTTTTAACTCTGTTTTTAATCTTTCAAATTGCGTTAGTGTTGACACAAAAAGCGTCAGGATCTGTGAACACCTCGGGCTATTATCCAAAACTCGGTATTCCGGAGGCGTGCCAGTCGATTTGACCAATCAATCGACAAGGATGATAACTAGAACAAAACTGAACGAGACGACAGCGATGCGCCCGGACGTCAAGGCTCAGATTGATCAAAGATAGAACAAGATCCAATCCAGACAACGGCGATGCGCCCGGATGCTGGAATTGGGGCTTGATCAGGATAACTAGAGCAGAGCTGAACGAGGCAAATAGCGATGCGCCCGGATTGCCAAAGCTTAGAGGTACTCCTACGCGGAACTTACGAAGTTTTGACGGAGATCAAGGTGATGCAGCCCGTCGAATCTTGAAAGAACTCGTTGATAGCTATAACTAATGCATAAAAGGGTAAATTGTGATAAAAGGTAGAATAAGATAAAATTGATTTGTTTTGAATTGGATTGATTGTTCTTTTCATAGCCCTCGGCACATATTTATACTCCCGCATGGAGAGTTGTCCAAAGACACGACACGTATCCTTCCTAAAACAAACTCCTACTTTAAAGGAAACTGACTCGCGTAGGAGCCGGATAACAATATTTATTTCCTAAACGAACACACCTATTTTAAAGGAAGATAAATGACTCATGCAAGAGCCAGACTCAAACTACCATAATAACAATACCGGTAAAACACCAGTTTCCTTAATACTTTGTCTCGATGGAAGCTTTCCATCGGCAGATCCCTGCAACTTCCTTCTTTGGCCACCTGTAGTCTTCTGCTGCCACCAAGTGCTAAGTTACGCCCATCGGCATCGGCAACACTTTCTCGATCGGCAATCGGCAACATTTCCGATTAGCGACCTTGCGCTGGTAACTTCACCAATCATCCCCTATCGGCAATCGGCAACCACCCTTCATCAGCAATCGGTAATGACCCCTCATCGGCAATCGGCAATGACTCTTCATCGGCCATCGGCAATGACTTCCTTGGCAATCAGCTTCAACAAGACTTCACCAATAGACCTTTGTCGGCAAAGATCATCCAGTCTTCATCGGCAACGCACTTGGTCTTCCCGCAGCACTCTTCCATCAGCAATATCGGCTCAAACTTTTCCTGATACCGATGGAGAATAGCCACTGACCAGTCAAGCCCCAGCCCATTTGACACGTGTTGAAAAACGGTGTCAACACATGCCCCCCAGTTTCGGAGCGTATAATACTTTATGTGCCGAAATTCTCTCCACTGTAGCCATTGCTGTAGCCGTTACCTCCGAGACAGACGTACGGTTCCCTCGATCCCCGCGTGTGGAATTGCAATTTAATAATAAAATCCCTCGATTGTAGCACAAACAGTTACAGACCACCTCGATCACCGCGCGTATCTACCGCGGTCCTCTCCACATTCCTTCACAGTGTGAAACAGAACCCCAAAATGCCCCTGAGCAGGCTTATAAAAGTTACCGGGATCCACACCGCCTTTTTACCCGAGCCCACTTTTACTTTCACCTTCCTGCCTTCATCTTCAACCTCTAGCCGCTCTAAAGAACACAAGCTTGAGCAACAGTACTCCTCCGTAATCCAAGGACGAACTACAAGCATTCCTTTGACTCCAATGGTGATCCACATCGACATTCCAAAGGTAAGGCTTATTCCCCGCCTAATCCAAACTCCTGTACGGTTCTTCGCAAAAATCTGGATTTATCCTCATTCTGATTCGTCCCTTTTTTCTTCGAACCCTAGGAACTGTACAATAAGGTAGTGATTCCACTCGCCGGCTCCAACCTCAGCTGCCTAGGCCCAATGGGCAATCCAGACCCCACCTTTATCATTAATGCAGAAACCAACTGGGTACCGTTCAGATCTGAGCGTTTTGATCTAGGACTGTGGAAGGACACATTCCGCTCATGGCCCAAACCTACCAAAGGATGGAAGAACTGGTACCTGAGAGTGGTCAGATCACAGCAAGTGTACTGGCAAGAACGCAACCTGGATCAGTGCATTAGGCTTTCAATTGCCGATATGGAGAAGAACGAAAACTTAATGATGGCAGCCTCATACTTCTGGTCCGATAGTATGAATGCTTTCCTCTTTAGGCATGGACCAGCTACCCCAACCCTTGCGGATGTCTACATGCTGACCGGCTTGGACATCACCTCTGCCGATACGTTCACCCTTTTCAACAGAAAATCTGAGTACAAGGTGAACACCCGGAATATCGGCGGTTGGACGGGCTACATCAAAGAGAACCAGAAAACCGGATCGGTAACCCAACGGGAGCACGCCATTTTCTTAAACATGTGGTTGGAAAAATTCGTCTTCTGTGGCAAAACTATCGGTCCGACCACCAAGCACCTTCTAGCGGCTGAACTACTTGCCGATGGAACAAGGCTTCCTCTAGGCAGGTACCTTCTGGGACCAGTATACCGATTGCTACATCAAGTATCTCAGAAGTTACTGCTGGGAGAACCCATCGGCAACCTTGGGGGTCCCTGGTGGTTTGTCAATCTGTGGTTGACCGCGCACATGCACAAGGCCCTCCAGTTTGATTTGTTTGCCCAACAGTTCCCAAGGTACATATCAGAAGATTACCGATACGGGGATGATGAATCGGCAACTCGCCCTCCGCTTAATTTTGGAGAGGCCATCATAGTGCTGCCAGGTACCGATGCTGATGTAGAGCACTTCGGCTATTATTTCCAGAAGTTCTACAACGGACTTCCCTCCTCGGAACGGACCTGGTGGCCATATCTTGATGAACACAACTAGTTTTCGATGCTGTTCAACTTGACCGATGTGAGCCTGCCCGAGAACCAAGCAATCATGAGGGCCAACATTACTCCCCGAGCTATTCCAGTAAATATCTTTGGATCTGGGAAGAATGCCCCACCATCCTACGAGTTCTACTACCCATCGGCGGCAGTGAGACAACTGGCATTTGGCCAACTGTCGATCAAACTCTGCTACTCTAAGGTAGTAAGACCCAGGCAGATAATCTCCAGTAATCTAGACTGGAACAAAGTCGTCAACCTTCCTGCCGACGCCGATCTGTCAGACCTAGACTTGTCTTCCTGGTCGCCAACCTCCTTCATCACCAACGAGTTCAAGTCTTGGTGGCAAGAGTGGAAGTGCCAGCTACTCACCAAGTCTTCGCACTACTATCGGCACTTGATTGACGTCGATTACATCATCCCTGATGACGCAGTAAGTCTGCCATCTGATCTATTTTATTACTTTATTTTTGTCATCGGTATCAGCACTTAACTCTTTTACGCCTGACAGGCCGATGATCTGGTTCCCACAATGAGTAACAGTGGTAGGCCCTTTAATCTTCGGATAATGAGCCCCATATCGATCATCGGCACCAAAGCTCCGACGCTGGCCGCCTTCACGCCTCAACAGGTACCTACGCCGACACCCACAAAAGCCCAAGCTACATCGGCCGCTGCCGTTGCCCTGACACGGGTTTATGTAGTAAACTCGCTTTTACCTGTACCGATTACATATTGTTTTATTGGCAACATTCCATCTTGTATAACTTGTTCTATACTTTTCAGGCACTATGGTCATCGGCATCTGCTTCCAGTAGACAAACACCTTCCAGCCCAGCTGCCGATGCCCCCCGGTCTTCATCAAAGCGGGTCGGTTCCCCTGCTGCTGCGTCGATGAAAAAGAGGCGCCTGAGGCTGGCTTCTCCTTCACCATCGGCTCCAACTACACCATCAGCTGCCGATGCACCATCAACGGCACCCTCATCGGTCCTAGTTGCGCCAACTGTCGGCGGGTCATCGGCAGAACCTCCATCAGTGCGTGTGCCTGATCAACCGATGGATGACGTCCCAGACCAAGCTATAACTCCGCCCGCTACAATAGCAGAAGCATTGTCATCGGCACCATCAGCCAGATTGCCCGGTGAAGAAACAACTCCAGCGGTCGTAGCAGCAGAGGCAACATCGGCATCGGCACCGTCGGCCGAAGTCCGTGAGGATAGAGTGGGACCGTCGCCACAAGAACCGGCCACCATATCGGAAGCGACACCGGCAACAACTATGCCAGCACCAGCAGCGTCGGCTGCTTCTCCAACAAGGGCCCAGTCATCGGCATCTGCTGCCGATGTCCAAGATGAAGCTGGACCATCTAGTATGCCAAGTCCCAGGCAGGAGATCCACTTCAAGACGGTAAGTCGATTACCTTAAAGCTCATAATATAATTTTATAATCGGCACACTTTAACCCTTCTGTTTTCAGGCCCAGGACTCTCCGGACAGCCTCTTCTCCTACAGCCTGAACCCTCAAGACGAGGATGAACGTCAAGGTCGTATTCAAGCGGACAACCTATTTTCCTTTGCAGTCGACGTCCCCGATGACGATGAAGAGGAGAGCTCCGTCCCAACCTTGTCGGGAGAGATTAAATCTAAACTGGAGGAGTTGCTTTCCTTGTTGCTACAAGAAACGTCCCAGCTCATCCATGATTCATCGGCAGCAAGGATTGCGTTCAAGGACATCCAAAGCCACCTCCCCGCCGATATGGCATAAATCCTTCTTCAGACAACTTTTCTCGACATTAAGCAGATCCAATATCAGAAGCTTACCCGTCGCATTGCCGATAGGGCCGCTCAATCCAAGAGCGAGGAAGAAAAGCTTAAGTTCAAAGCCATTGCCGATGAGAAGCACAAAGGCATCAATCAAGCAGAAGTCTCCATCGGCAATCTTGATCAAGAAATTTCCCGACTGTCGGCAAAGAAGGAGGAGCTACTGGCGGAATTACAGAAGGTCGAGGGGGATCTGACTGCAACCAACCAGGAGAAAACCCAACTATCCGACTCCATCAAGGTCCTGCGGCAAGAAAGGGATCAGAACGCCCGACAAGCCATCCTATGGAAGAAGAAAATCAAGCCGGTTGAGGGCTCTGCCGATGCCGATGCCAAGGAGATGGACGAAATAGAGCAAATTCGCCTGCGTGCGATATCAGCCATCCACTCCTTACTGTAATATCTGTGGTATCGGCAAGAATGTAACTTTGATACTTGATTTTGACTTGTAATATAATGCCAGTTTGTTTTTACCGATGTTTATACAACTTCTCGTGCATCGGCATTTAACTGAGCACTACGCGTCCACCCATATACTAGGGTAATACCTCTTTAAGTATTTGCTGTTAATCGCTCTAGAGAACGCCACTCCTTAGAGGGTTTCCAAAATGTACGCATTACTAGGAGCAGACTGTTTTATCCGATAAGGACCCTCCCAATTAGGGGACCACTTTCCAAATTTAGAGCTCTTAGTCCAATCGGTAAAATCAACTTCCAAACCAGATCGCCATCGGCAAACTCCTTTACCTTTACTTTCTTGTCATACCATTTGGCAACCCTCCTCTTGTTCTCTTCAATACTAATTAATGCCCTCAACCGATGACCTGCCAAATCTTCTAACTCATCTTTCATCAGAGTAATATAATCATCGGTCGTCAATTGATCCTGAAAAGATAATCGCCTAGAACCAGTTTTGATTTCCCAAGGTAGGACAGCATCGTGTCCATAAACCAACTGATACGGCGAGACCTTGGTTGCACCATGACAAGCCATCCGATATGACCACAAAGCTTCGTTTAATACCACATGCCACCTTCTAGGGTTTTCCTCAATCTTGCGCTTTATAAGCTTAATGACTCCTTTATTAGTCGCTTCAGCTTGACCATTAGCTTGAGCATAATAAGGAGAAGAATTTAACACCTTGAAACCCATGCTAGCAGCAAACTCATCAAATTCTCCCGATGTGAACATGGTCCCTTGATCGGTAGTAATAGTCTGAGGAATACCGAATCGGTAAACGATGTGCTCCTTAACGAAATCCACCATGTTTGCCGATGTCACCTTTTTCAAGGGGATTGCCTCAACCCATTTGGTGAAGTAATCGGTAGCAACAAGTATGAACTTGTGCCCCTTGCTCGACGACGGATAAATTTGGCCGATGAGAACAATAGCCCATCCTCTGAACGGCCAAGGCTTGATTATAGGATTCATTGCCGATGCAGGTGCCCTTTGCACATTACCAAACTTCTGACAGTCCTCGCACCCTTTGAAATAATTGAAGCAATCTTCAAGGATTGTCGGCCAATAATATCCATTCCGCCTAATCATCCACTTCATCTTGAATGCCGATTGATGCGCTCCACATACGCCTTCATGGATCTCACCCATCAACTCTTTCGATTCCTCTTTGCCGAGACATCTAAGTAAAACTCCATCAATTGTCCGATAATACAACTCACTATCGAGGAGCACATACTTAGTAGCTTGGAACCTTAGACTCCTTTCAACTTTCCTGGATGGATCCCTCAAGTAATCGGCAATCTCCTTTTCTAGTCATCGGCAACTGTTACCGATGTCGTGACTTCTTGAATCGGCTGATATCCTGAGGCATTCTATGCTAACCGATTGGCTTCTTCATTATGCAATCGTGGAATATGCTCAAGGCGGTATTCTCTGAACTCTTTCAACAACTGCAAACACCGCTCATGGGCTGCAATTAACACCTCGCTTCGACATTCATATGTCCCGATCAATTGATTAATCACCAATATGGAATCACTGAAGACTTCAACAGCATCGGCACGCACCTCCCTGAGCAGTTCTAACCCCTTAAGGAAAGCTTGGTACTCAGCCTGATTGTTTGTCGAAGTAGCAACAATCGGCAGCGAGATTTCATACTTCTGTCCTCGGGGTGAAATCAAGAGAATGCCGATACCTGCTCCATCCTTGCACGTAGACCCATCAAAGAATAAAGCCCAAGGAGCAATCTCAACAAAGCTCACCATATTGCAGTGCTGAGTAACAAAATCGGCCATCACCTGACCCTTAACAGCCTTAGCCGATTCATACCTTAGGTCAAACTCTGACAGTGCCAAAATCCACTTACCGATTCGTCCACTCAAAATCGGCATTGACAGCATATACTTGATCACATCATCTTTGCAGACAACAGTGCATTCGGCCGACAGTAAATAATGCCTTAATTTAATGCAAGAGAAATATAAGCATAAGCACAACCTTTCTATGGCCGAATATCTGGTTTCAGCATCCACCAATCTTCTGCTCAGGTAATATATTACACGTTCCTTCCCTTCAAACTCTTGAATTAAGGCTGATCCGATAACACCGTCATCGGCAGACAAATATAACCTGAAAGGCTTCCCGTGTTGAGGTGGAACTAAGACTGGAGGATTTACCAAGTATCTCTTAATCTCTTCTAAGGCTGATTGCTGCTCTTCTTTCCATGTAAACTCTTGATCGGCTTTCAATTTTAACAGAGGGCTAAAGGATTTGATCTTACCAGATAGATTAGATATAAACCTTCTGATGAAATTAATCTTGCCGATCAAGGACTGCAACTCAGTTTTGTTCGTAGGAGCAACTACCTTGTTAATTGCATCAATAGACTTTCTGCTGATTTCTATGCCCCTCTGATGCACCATGAAACCTAGAAACTGCCCTGCCGATACGCCAAATGCACACTTGTTAGGATTCATCTTTAACCCATGCTCCCTTGTGCACTCTAATATCTTCTGCAAATCGGCAAGATGCTTTTTGATGTCTCCAGACTTAACCACCACGTCATCAATGTAGATTTCAACTATTGTGCCGATATACTTATGAAAGATAAAATTCATCGCCCTCTGATAAGTAGCACCGGCATTTTTCAAGCCAAAAGTCATGACCACCCACTCAAATAAGCCAACGTGACCTGGACATCGGAAAGCAGTCTTGGATATGTCTTCTTCAGCCATGAATATTTGATTATACCCAGCATTACCATCCATGAAGCTAATAATCTGATGTCCAGCAGCAGCATCGATCAGCAGATCGGCAACAGGCATCGGGTAGCCATCCATTGGCGTAGCCTTGTTAAGGTTCCTGAAATCAATGCACACACGAAGTTTTCCATTCTTTTTATACACAGGAACCACATTAGAAATCCAATCGGCATATCGGCATTGCCGAATAAATCCAGCTTCGATCAACTTGGTAATCTCAGCCTTAATATCGGGTAAGATAGTAGGATTGCATCGGCGTGCCGGCTGCCGATGTGGCTGGAAACCAGACTTGATGGGTAACCGATGTTCAACTATCGATCGGTCTAAACCAGGCATCTCTATATAATCCCAAGCAAAACAATCTTTATTCTCTTTCAATAAATCGGTTAACTGTTGCTTACATTGGGAATCTAACTTAGCACTAATAAAAGTAGGCCTAGGTTTACTACCATCGCCGATGTCGATCTCGAGCAAGTCATCGGCAGACGTAAAGCCTTGCCCCAATTTTCCGTCATCGGCGAACTGATCCATTAAGACTCCTCCTCAGGACCGACTGCTTGGATCGGCTTGATGTGGTAATCGGCGATTTTGAGGAACTCTTTATCCCAGGCTTCGCCAAATATACACCTGGTCTGCTCATAAGTTTCCAACTCTGCCGATGCAACAGTAGATGGGGCTTCACCGCGGACGACCTCAATTCTGTCCCCGATCCACTGTGCCAGACTCTGATGCATAGTAGAAGGGATACAACAATTAGCATGGATCCAATCCCTTCCGAGGAGCAAGTTGTAAGTGCCCTTGCCGCTGATTACAAAGAACGTTGTCGGCAAAGTCTTACTGCCGATGGTTAAGTCAACACATACGGCTCGCGTGGCGGTTGACACATTGCCTTCGAAATCCTTGAGCTTCATGTCAGTCTCGACTAAGTCCTGGTCACCTTTGCCAAGCTTTTTGAACACGACATAGGGCATTATATTGATCGACGCGCCACCATCCACCAGCATCTTGGTCATCGGCTGACCATCCACTTTGCCCTTAACAAACAGAGCCCTTAAGTGCTGCCTCTCGTCTTCGGCAGGCTTTTCAAAGATAGCCGTCATCAGATCCAGCACCAATTGTGCCATATCGGCAGCCTCTTCATCATCGCTGACGGGCGCCATGAACTCCATCGGCAACATGACAACCATGTTTATATCTGCCGATGGGTCCCTGTCCTTGCGCTTGGCCTCCATTGCTTCCCTTCTGAGGGTTCTGCACCGTCATACAGATCGTCGCGGCGCTGGCGCTGAATCCTCCTCTTCTGGGTCTTAGTCAAACCCTTAGGGCACCATGGAGGAAGCTTGGCCTTCTAGACAGGTTGGTGCTGCTTCCCACCGCTTACATCGGCACTTCTTCCGATGTTGGGATCTCTAGAGAATATCTCTTTGTCGGGCACTCTAGCATTGGCCATCTCCTCCAGCTCCCCCTGGTCAACACGCCTGCCAAGCCGATCATGGGCACCGAGCTTGCCCCCCAGTCGGTCATGTGCCGATCTATTCTCTCTGAGCGGCCTGGCGTACCTGGGTGCCTGATCATCAAAACAAGGTCTCTTACCTGACCGATCGGCTGCGTGGTACCCATTGCATTCTGGACAGTTATCGGCAGTGGGCAGCTTGATACCTTCCTCCCAGCAATGAACGAAGAAGGGACACCTCCAGTGGTCCTTGTGTCGAAGCCATTCCCGATGCTCCTCTTCTTCTTGCCGATACCGTTCTTCACGTGTTTGCCGATGATTTCGCCTTGGCTGTTTGTGCGTGATCACCACCCCAGGAGCCCTGTTGGCACTGTTACCTTCATTGGCAACCTTCTTACCCTTTCTATCATCGGCAAACCTCTTTGCGTCGTGCTCAGGCACTTGGCAATTAGGGTCTACCGATGAGTTCCTTCTGGCAGCTTCCGATGTCAACACTCTGGTTTTTTCGCTGATCTCCACCATATTGTTGGGGAACGGGTGCTGATCTATCTTCATCGGTTTCTGGACTTTAGAGTTTTCAAACTTGATACGCCCAGATTCAATCTCTGACTGCAACTGCTGCCTGAATACTTTGCAGTCATTGGTACTGTGTGAGGTCGCATTATGCCACTTGCAGTACCTAATCTTCTTGAGCTCTTCGACCGATGGAATTACTTGATTGGGCGCCAACTTGATTCGCCCCTCTTGCAGCAATAAGTCAAACATCCTATTGGCCTTGGTGATGTCGAAGGTGAACCTCTCAGTCTCCTTTTGGCGGAACGGACAAGACACAGGCTTCTTATCCTTCACCCATTCAGCCGCATCGACATTCAGCTCTTCATCCGATCTAGAATCTTCTTCTTTCCCGATGAAGGTCACCTTCTTGTTCCAAATCTTCTTGGTTTCAAAGGCTTTGATATCTTGATCGGCAATTCTCTGCACCAGATGACTTAGACTGTCAAACTCTTGGGACGCATACTTGTCCTTGATGTGCGGCAGCAATCCTTGGAAAGCCAAATCTGCCAGTTGCCGATCATCAAGCACCAGACTGTAGCACTTGTTCTTCACGTCCCGTAGCCTTTGTACAAAGCTTTCCACCGGTTCGTCGTTGCGTTGCCTTATCTTGACCAAATCGGTAAGCTTCTTCTCATGTATGCCAGCGAAGAAATACTTGTGAAATTGTCTCTCCAGATCGGCCCATGTAATTATAGAATTTGGAGGCAACGATATGAACCATGTGAATGCTGATCCAGACAATGATGAAGAGAACAATCTCACCCTTAATTCCTCCCTGCTGGCAGCTTCTCCGCACTGGATAATGAAGCGGTTGATGTGCTTCATTGTTGACGTGTCGTCTTGGCCGGAGAACTTGGTAAAATCGGGCACCTTATACCGATTTGGAAGAGGAATCAAGTCATATGCGGGAGGATACGGAGTCCGATAAGAGTACGTGTTGACCTTGGGTTTGATGCCGAATTGCTCTTTCATGACTTCGGCAATCTTACTGAGCCAGTATGCATCCTGCTCTTGCCGACTCATTGGCTGGTTATCGACTGGTGGAGTCGGCTGACGCGCCTCTTGAAGATGCATAGTAGTTGCGGGCGCAGCACCAATCATCCGAACACTATGCGTCGGTTGACTTACCGATGGATAGTTTTGCACACTGGGCGGATTTGGCTGAACTGTCACATTCATTGGTTGATGTACCGATGGTCCACTCTAAGTGTAAGTTGGGCCTCCATAATGATACATTGACACGCCAGGCTGCTGAGTCGGCGGCTGGTTGACCCATCCAGGATTATAAAGCATCGGCATATGACTTACCGATGGCTGATAGCTGACCGGAGCATGTGGCTCTTGAATTCTAGAGAAATTAATCACCAGATTACCCTAGGGGACCGGCCCTCCAGCTTGAGAATTTGCCACCAGAGATTGACTGCCGGTGGTTATAATGTGTTGCATCGGCACAGAGCTTGCTGATGGTGGCATCAGAGGTATCTTGGGGATTACTTGGAGATCATCTGATGGCACTTGTATGGTTGGAGCAGGCGCAAAGTTGTGCATCATATGGGCCATCGACTGCGATTGCGTCGCCGATGCCGTGGAGTTCCTCCAAGCTGAACTGTCTCCCTCACCAGATTAGAACCGACATATAGATTCGGAGGCATACCGTATCCCCACCAGTTAGCAGGGGCTAGCCCCGAAGTTGCTGACGCAGCTGGATCTGGATTGAGCTTGGTGACGCCGCCAGCGTTCGGTCTTGGTGATGTAGCCACATCAGCAGACAGTTCCACAGGGATGGAAGACGCCATTGGGGCTGCCGATGGGCTCGTAGATGCCAATCCAGGTTGATGGTACGCTGGACCGACATATCGCGGTGCATGCCCTTCTTTGAATGATTGCGTGACAGCATTGTAGACAGTATTGGATAGCACGCTGGAGTGGCTAATTAATGCTTGACTTACAGCAGCATTAACCATCTCCTGTAGTTTACCAGGATTGGCATCGTACGTGACCTGCCGTGGCAACGGCGGATCTTGCTTCTGAATTGCTTCGCCGCTCCTGCTGAGGCTGAAGGACTTGAGATACAGCTGCTTGTATTCCTCCATAGCCCGCTCCATGGCCTGCTTCTGATCATCTTTCAGATCGGCCTCAGAGACTTCAATGACATTCCTCTGGTTGACATCGGCGTGATCACCCATGCCGAATGCGTAGATTTATATAATCGGGTCCCACCGAGCATGCCAAAAGAGGTGTTGACACAAAAAGCGTCAGGATCTGTGAACACCTCGGCTATTACCCAAAGCTCGGTATTCCGGAGGTGTGCCAGTCGATTTGACCAATCAATCGACAAGGATGATAACTAGAACAAAACTGAACGAGACGACAGCGATGCGCCCGGACGTCAAGGCTCAGATTGATCAAAGATAGAACAAGATCCAATCCAGACAACGGCGATGCGCCCGGATGCTGGAATTGGGGCTTGATCAGGATAACTAGAGCAGAGCTGAACGAGGCAAATAGCGATGCGCCCGGATTGCCAAAGCTTAGAGGTACTCCTACGCGGAACTTACGAAGTTTTGACGGAGATCAAGGTGATGCAGCCCGTCGAATCTTGAAAGAACTCGTTGATAGCTATAACTAATGCATAAAAGGGTAAATTGTGATAAAAGGTAGAATAAGATAAAATTGATTTGTTTTGAATTGGATTGATTGTTCTTTTCATAGCCCTCGGCACATATTTATACTCCCGCATGGAGAGTTGTCCAAAGACACGACACGTATCCTTCCTAAAACAAACTCCTACTTTAAAGGAAACTGACTCGCGTAGGAGCCGGATAACAATATTTATTTCCTAAACGAACACACCTATTTTAAAGGAAGATAAATGACTCATGCAAGAGCCAGACTCAAACTACCATAATAACAATACCGGTAAAACACCAGTTTCCTTAATACTTTGTCTCGATGGAAGCTTTCCATCGGCAGATCCCTGCAACTTCCTTCTTTGGCCACCTGTAGTCTTCTGCTGCCACCAAGTGCTAAGTTACGCCCATCGGCATCGGCAACACTTTCTCGATCGGCAATCGGCAACATTTCCAATTAGCGACCTTGCGCTGGTAACTTCACCAATCATCCCCTATCGGCAATCGGCAACCACCCTTCATCAGCAATCGGTAATGACCCCTCATCGGCAATCGGCAATGACTCTTCATCGGCCATCGGCAATGACTTCCTTGGCAATCAGCTTCAACAAGACTTCACCAATAGACCTTTGTCGGCAAAGATCATCCAGTCTTCATCGGCAACGCACTTGGTCTTCCCGCAGCACTCTTCCATCAGCAATATCGGCTCAAACTTTTCCTGATACCGATGGAGAATAGCCACTGACCAGTCAAGCCCCAGCCCATTTGACACGTGTTGAAAAACGGTGTCAACAGTTAGATTCATAGAGCCAAGATCTACCTAATGGAACCCTAATAAACTATGTTTTAAAACTTTGAAAATAAATATTTATTTAATGTCTTTTTAAATACAAGTTTAATCTCTAAATCTTGTTTAAATCGTATCTTCCATGTCTTAGATCTGTTTCATCTCGTTCAAGTTGCGTTGGTTTCATATCGGCATAACCTTTTATTCAATGCTCTTTAATACCATATTAATAGCTCTGTAATTTCATGGTTAACCCCTAACTTGATTAATAACTATGCAACTTGTTTTAAATATAAAATATGATTAGTTCTACTTTTGTTTCGAGATCTAAATATAACTTTGACTTAATATAACTTGGGTATTTATCTTAAATACCTTATCCATTATTTTATATAGTTAAAACTAATAAAGCTCGTAGTTCTCTTTTATAAAAGCAAATCTTCCGTTAGTCGTATCTTTCGAATCGTAGCATCGATTAGCATGATCTTTGCGTTCGTGTGATCGTAGGTTTCTTTTTAAATCCTTTTCACTCATTGGTGTATTGTTCTCATTTATCCATGTTTGTATGCTTTGTATGTTTTTTCAGATGCTTATGTGGTGTATGTGATATTGTCCAATCAGTGAGTTTACGTTGGAGATCAAGAAGAAGTTGGTTTTCCAGAAGATCTTTTGAAGACTAGAACTAGAAGAAGGATCTGTTTTTAAGGCAAGTATACATGGGAACATCCTTGTTGTCCTAATCACATTAAACACTAATTCATTATGCATGTGTTTCCTTGATATCCTATAAGGTTATACCCTAGATTTGTACCTTATGCCTTGTTACCCGGGGATTTATGCATTGGGTAGATCAAGCTAGTGCTCTTGAAAAATAACTATGATCATGTAACCTTGACTAATGACTTATGCAACAAACAGTAATAAATGATTTTTAGCAACATGGATTAAGGTGATCTAGAGCACAGTTTTTGAGGTGCTCTAGAACCTCTGTAAGCGATCACCCGGGATTTACAGTACAACCATGAGAGCTACATGGCTTTGGCTTTAGTTAAGTAAGGGGGTTACTTTATCGCATGTGATAGTTCATGAAAGTTGCCATTGATGCGCGGTTGCGGGGTATGGCCAGATTGGCTACCGCTGCGCGTGTGTACCATCGAGGAGACCTCGTATACCCCTTGCCTGTGGATTTGTAGTGTCTATTGTATGTCAGCGAGCCCCTCTGAAAGACTTCATAGTGTACCCTGCCCGCTCACCTTGGCAGTGTTTTGGGAGTAATTAACCCGGGCATATGGGCAACACGACTCATGGGTAAAGATGTACAACCTCTGCAGAGTGTCTTAAAACTAATATATTAGCCGTGCTCACAGATATGAGCGGCCTAGAATTCTTATGGAACAGAATGACTTTAATCTACCATTTACTCGTTTGCTATTCATTATACGTGTTTACTTGATCATATGGTTATTGGGCTATTGCTATTATTGATGCTATCCTTATGCTAAAATTGAGATAACTTGAAAGCTTATGCAGTTAAACCAGTGTCATACCTTTTGAGCCTCATGAACCCCATGTTTACTTGTTGAGTACGAGATGTACTTACGCTTGTTTATTTTTCATATTTGGATAAAAATCCCGAATGGGTACCAGATTGTAAGAGTTTGGAGAAGATAGGCTTGTGATCAACCAGTCAGTTGATCCCTGTGGAGTGGAGTCTTCGCCTGAAGATCAGAGTGTCTTTCCGTTGTTTGCTCTCTCAAGGTTATTTCTTTGACCTTACATGTTATATACTTAAGTATTGTCTTTTGATATTACCTTCTTCTGTGGCTATATGTGAGAATTGACTTCCTGGGTTCACATATGGTGTATATCTGGTTTTGTTCTTAAAACCAGGTGTGACAGAAAACCTTAGGTTCCTCGGATCATCTACAAAAGGTGGTTCCCTCCTATCGAAGTCCTTCCATGCTTCCCCATCAGCTGGATGGCTCATCACATTGTCGACTGGCTTCCTCACTTTCTTGTGCCATTGTGTTTCCTCAGAAGTTCTTTTGGAAGCATAAATTCATTTCAACCTTGGCAAGAGTGGAAAGTGCCTCAAAACCTTATGTGGAACCCGCTTCATCCCTGTTTCATCTTTTCATCTATACTCCTTGGTTACTGGGCACACATTCAAGTTAGCATAATCCTTACGAAACAACACACAATTGTTGTTGCACACATGGATGTTTTCGAATGCAAGGCCCAATTCTTTAAGATATTTCTTGGCCACATCATATGATTTTGGCAACTCACTCCGAGGGTATCCATCTGACATTAGCTTCATCATTGCGGTAAATATTGTATTGCTGATTCAAAAACGAGACTTCAAATACAACATCCTCACCATAAAGGAAAACTTTGAATGGCTAGAACCCGGGCTAAGCGCCTTCTTCGCATCTTCAAGAACTTTTGCAAAACTTGGCTTTTCTCCATCTACCTCTGCTGCTGCATACAGTTCACCTATCATTTCTGATACTCCATGATCATTATCGTAAACATCATCGTCCCCATCCACATGTATCCCAAAGTCATGATCATGTCCTTTGGCCTCCTGATTTATATCGTCATCATTTACAACATCTGCAGGCTCCCCAAGATGAATCCACCGTGTGTATGTAGATGAAATTCCATAAATGTGTATATGGGTTTCTACTTGAGTCTGATGTATCAGCCTTCGATTATGACAATTGGTGCATGGACAACGAATGTGTTCGTCTTCAGGGTATCTTTCACTAACGAATTTCATAAACTCTTCAACTCCCTTCACATATGCAGGAGTGAATTGTTTCCCAAAAACCCAACTTCTATCCATCTGTTGTGACAATAAAAGTAACCTAGCTCATATTAACTCCCTCACTATGATTGAAGTAAACACGATTCAAAACCACATCTAACTCATGCATATATGAACCAAAATTCGAACACAAATCAAACCTTACGTACCAGCGACCAATTAATTATTAATCCCCTGCTTTCCCCGTGCAACAATGCCAACGTTGTTGTTCTCCAGTCCTAACGGCGTTCGCCACGTTGTCGATAGTACGTTTAGGTCGCGTCGTCGATGATGGCCGATGTCGATGGGGGGTTTAATTAGGTTGCGTCGTCGATGATGGCCGATCATGGGTCTATCTATGGCCCAGGTCCTGTGATCCATTCAATTATTATGTTGTTCCAACCTTAGAAATACGCAAACTTTGTTTCTTTTTTCAAGTGTGGTCGAGTAGCCCAGTGGTAACTAATGTTGTTACTCGTCTAGCGCTAGGTCGCGAGATCAAAGATCGACGGGTTCTAAGGCGGTTGGACCCAAGGGTGGTTCAGCACCTACCAACCGCCATACTCACTAACACATGTTGGAAATCAACACCATTCATCCCAAGTGTGTTGGATCCAAGGGTGGTGATTTGAAGCCTCTTAGATAGATGATGTGGCGTTGGAGTAGCCCCTACTCCACCCCCACTATAAATAGAGGCTCATACACACCTCCCTACACATGGTGAAGAAGATTACAAGCTCTATTCCATAGATTGTTCTAGTAGTTAGTCTAGAGTTGGAGTTAGAGTTGAGTCGAGCTGCGCTCGGGATTTCCGGAGTTGTCTTCTGGAAAGTCTAGTATAGCTCTTGTATCTTTCCTTCTTTGTAAGACTTTATCTTTATCAATATATTACTTTTCTCTCTACTTTACTTAGTATTTACTGTGAGCATTTCTATACTAGATATATTCTTGCTATATGCTTTTGCTCTTTAATAGCCTTTACATTAATAGTCTGTGATCCTTGTGGCCTCTCCCATATGCGATCATTGCCTGTCATAGGGTTCTTTGATTGTAGATTGTAGTCAAAGTAATAAGTTGTGTGTAAGCGTGGTGCTTATACATCACCTTATCCTTGGTTACCGCTTGTTGACGGATAGTTGTGGTAGCTAGAAAGAGAGTGACAACCTTGTCTAGTCTTTGTATTCCACCACGTGTTCTTAGGCAAGTTCTTAAAAGGTAAGGCCCCCATAAGAAGAGGGCCGGTCCGATAGGAGTTTTGTCCTCCTATTGATCTATCCCCTCGCCTAGCATACTTGTATTGAGGAGACAAACTATAGTGTTTAGACTAGTTAATTGGCTAAGTATATTGAAGTAGAGTGAATTACATAGGAGTTCCTTTACTCTCTCGTTGTCCTCCCACCTAGCTATTCTATCTAGTTCGTTCTAAGTATCCTTTACCTTGGCTTATTCATTCATCAACCCTTCCTATCACATAAATCGTTTACCCCCCCTATACTAATTGGTACTAAGTTGAGGTTCTCTCTAGGATCTCTCTCTAATTATCATTTCTAGCCTAGTTTTCCCTTGGGAAAATATAAATTACGATACCTTGGAATACTCCTAGGTGAAGTGCTACAACGGTATAATCTGTGTGATTGCGGATTTATACAATAGTCCTAAGAAATACCAACAAGCATTTCTGGCGCCATTGTTGGGGAAAGCATAGCCTAGAAATTTTAATTAGATTGAATCTAGAGATTCTCGTTAACTTATTTATCAATTAGTCATAGGGGCTTACCTCTGTCTATGTCTTCCTTTCGTGTGAAGCCAGACAGTGTATGATCAGTTTCCAACTACCAAGAAACTATCTAGAAGATCTCGAGCAGCTGTTGAGGAGAACTAGACATCATCAAGTTCCCCCTCAGAGGTTCATCTCGACCCTGAATCCGTTCGAGGAAGGAGGATTTACACCACTACTCAAGGAAGCTATTGCCCAGAAGGCGATCTCTGACTTCTCGGCTCCGTCCGCTACCCACATAGCTCAGGGTCCCGAGGTCAACTTCGGGGATGCCACCTTTGAGCTGAAGCCTGCCTTGATCCACATGGTGCAGGCCAATCCATTTTGCGGGAAGCCCCATGGGGATGTCAATGCTCATCTCCAACACTTCATGGAGCTATGTGGCACCTTTACTATCAAGGGAGTGGCGTTTGACGCCATTCACCTTCGTCTTTTCCCATTCTTGTTATTGGGGAAGGCGAAGCAATGGTTTTATGCCCACAAACAAGAAGCCACTACATGGGAGAGGTGTGCTAATGCATTCCTCAAGAAGTTCTTCCCGAGGGCAAAACCAATGCTCTTTGTGGAAAGATCTCAAGCTTCCAACAATAGTCTGATGAGACGATTCCCGAAGCATGGGAGCATCTCCAAGAGTACATTTGTGCTTGTCCTCTTGATTCAAGGATTCTATCACGGGCTCTCCAGTATGGCCCGTAGTCACCTTGATGCTGCCGCTGGAGGGGCATTTCTCTAACACACAGTGAGAAATGCCAAGGACCTCATCGAAAAGATGGTGATCAATATGGATGGGGTGAGGAACGTCTCCATCCAAAGAGGAGAGTTATGCACACTGTTAATGAGGTGGACATGCTCTCTGCCAAGATGGACCTCCTGATGTAGAAGATAGAAGAAAGTTCCAAGAAGGAACAAGAAGACATTGTTGACATTTCTTAACACCACTTTGAATACTGGGTTATCATCCCCAGCATGGCACTAGAAATGTGCGATGGTATTTATGAATGTAAAGGCTCTCTATAAAATATATTTATTCTATCCGCAAGCACATAGATAAAATACCAAATGTAGCACTTCACCAGGAAGTAATTTCAAGGTATCGTTTATTTATATTTTTGCTAAAGGAAAAGCAAATATTGGTGGCATGAACTAACAAGGGTTTAAGACTAGAGATGGACTTGCAGACCATGATTACTTATGAAAAACTCAATCACATAGTCACTTGCTTCAGCAGGGGGTAAGCCATAATAATAATAAAGATATTGAAATGTAAGATCAAAGATAAATAACACAGAGATTAGAGATAGACTACTCCATATAAATGTAAGGTGATGTCGGATTAGTAAGAGAATAACTTCTAAGTGTATTCTAATCTATTAATTCATAATCTACTCTAGCACATATACAATCATATATAGCAATAAAGGACTCTTCATTTATGTATAAGGAACATCGCTAAAGAAAGCCAGGATATAACAAGACTTACTCCGCAATACCAATTCTTCCTGTCCTACCACCGGGGGTGGACTATATAAGAATCAATGGAACTGTCACTTCCACGAACTACCACGCGACCCGTCCAATACTATACATCTGTAGGTAAATAGCATCGAAACCACGCTCACATGTGATCTACCACTTAACCCCCCTAGGGTGAAGGCTAAGCGCTTTGCAAACTCATACATAAACTCATTATCAATCATAACTATATCAAGTATAGAACTAGAACAAATTAAGAACATAATAAATAGAAACATAATGATATTAAGAATAAAGTCATAGAGAAAGATACAAGATAATACCGATATTTATGACGATGATCCGAAATCCAGAGCGCAATGCTCTACTTCACCTCTATTCTAGAGTTTTCATAATTTTTCAAATAAAACTCAGAGTTCCTTAGCATGACTCTCTCAAGTCTCTCATATGTGGTATTTCTAGATCCTTACCAAGGCATTGATGGTGGATGCCCTTCTCTCAATTATGTGGTATTTGTGGTATAAGGCCTTGTGGTATTGCCTTTTCTCTCATCCTACTTCTAATAGGATAATATCTGGAGCTCATAGGTGGGAGATAGCGAATACATACTTACAAGGCATATGTTGCATAGTCAAACCGTGGATCCAAAGGAACGAGTCAATAAGACAAATCAAGATGTGCATGTGTGGCAAATGAATGGTGTATGATGATGATGGCGAGGTAATGGTGATGATGAGTATGTAATGGTGATGATGATGGTGATGAGTATGTAATGTAAGCGAATACACTTGCCCTTTTTATTTCCTCGGAGATAATTTTTTTTCTCGAGGGTCCGGGCACTTGCCTCTTTTTATTTCCTCGTATAATAAATATATATTTTTGCATAGCCCATGCTCTTTCTATATTGAATCTTTGAGAGTAACACTGTTGTGGGATGATGAGTGATAGAATATTTGGTGGATCTGGAGATGGAAATGAGTGGATGTATGTAGATGCGTACTTCTAGGATAGAAGCAACATGTATGGATGGAGTGTATATGGATGCATACTTCTAGGATAGAAGTAGCGTGTGTGGGTGTAGTGTATATGAATCTTGATTCAGACCGCATGACTACTTCCCAAGGGTCACACAGCTTGACCACACTCAATGCTCATAAGCAGTATGTAAAAATGTGTGGTTTCCTAATCTAGTAAGCATGTATATATGGCTGTGGTAGGATTTTGAACTCTCTGTCATGCTTAGGAACTCATCATGTGGCATTTTTAAGTTTTCAAAATAAATCTCCAGAATTTAGTGTTGCAAGAACAAGATAAACAGTAACTCAAACTTTCATATCATGTCAATCAATTACCTAGACTTAGTTTAGGATTATGCTCCCACATGTATTTAGATCATTGTTTTATTTATTGGGAGAACTTTATATTGAAAGCTAGGTTCTTGTAAGAAAGTAAACAGAGCAATTGTTCATTATTTTATCATGCTAACTTTTTATTCAAGACAGGTTAAATAAAGCACACTTATCTACACACTTTTTATTTGGTTTTCTTGATTAAGAAATGTAGTAACTATGTATTGGGTTTTCTAAGTTTTAGTTTTTTTAAATGCGTAAAGGCAAAAAGATAGAAAATGATTAAAGAAAATAAAGGGAAATAGAAAACTTACGATGATAATTGGGGGAGGTAGTCCCCCAAGCTGGCTGATGCTGCGGATGGCTTTTATTGAAGATTGAAGAATTGGAGTAGAGTAGACACGTTCTCACCTATCGCGGTGTTCTCATCTTGCATTTCTTGCATGGCGATGGTGTGGTCCTGGTTCCACTTCTGTTGCTGCTCTAGTAGTTGGGTGTGTTGTGCTTGTGTCTCTTGGATGGCGAGGAGGCTGTTATCGGTGCGGGCGTAGAAGGCACCGGTCTCATGGTAATAATCTCTGGTGAATGCGTATGTGGCATCGGAGGCTCGACCTGAATCAAAATGAGGTTGGGGTCGGGACCCTGATGCCCCATATGGGTCAGTGGAATATCTTCCGGATTGGTATGGTCCATTTGCCCATTGTTGGTTTTGTCCTTCCGACCATGTTTCTTGAGCTAGTTCTTCTTGTCATGTATGTTGACCCCACGGATCCCTAAGGATGCGAGGGTTGTAATCATTATAACTGATGTGCGCCGGTTCCTCTGGCCTGGATCAGCTCCGTGCCATGTGCGTTCTTGACGACTGACCATCCTTTCTGAGGCCACGCGCTGTGGCGCTCTCTGGTTTACTGACTCTGCTTCAATTTCAATCAAATAACTTTGGACAGTGTAGAGCCCAAGGCCCGGGTTAGGTAACCGGACCTTCCCTTATCATAAAGCATATACATAATATTGTGTTTTTTATTTAACATTCTTCCTTGTCTAAATGAGTCATAGAAATAATAAGGTCGAAACTCCTCAATGAAGTCAAGTGACGAGCCTTCTAATAAATTCATGCTTTTGGCTAGACGAGTGATCAAAGACGTGCAACCGATAGGGCCTAGCAGGTTTGGTGTGCTCAGCCAATGTGCAACTAATAAACTTACAGATGAAACATGCACTTTATTAATAGCAGCAAAAAGAAGTTTTAGATCTCCTACTCTCACCTTCCTAATGTCATCTCTAGGGAGAAGAACATATCCTATCCATTTATGAAACATACGAAGTGTGGGATGCTCTATGTCACTAGTTCGGGGTTGCAAAAAGTGTTGGTCTTTAGAAATTTCCCGCCAGAACTGGTGTTTATCAAAATTTGTAAGATCAGCATCTAAGTCTAGGATAGCTTTTGGAGAGAAACCGAGGTGGTCACTCAATTCCCTCCATGAGAAGATAAAACTTTGTTTGAACAACCGAAAAGCGATCCCGCCCTCACTTAATTGTAAGGTGCAAAGAAACCCAATGGTTAAAAGACGGGATCCTACTTCGGTTACATTCCAAAAGTCTGTCCACCCGATCATTTGAAAAATAAGATCGAGTTCAGAATCCATACCTATGTCTTTTAGCAGGGTGGGCTCGATGGTAGGTGTGTGCATAAACTCTTTATTCTTTAGCTTTTGGAATACTTCTTTCTCTCGCCGAAAATTTAATCCAAGGTCACTTGTTTTCAGAAGGACCTTCCTTGTATTACCTGATGATGATGATGGTGCTTGTTCGGCCGGCGGATCGACGCTCATGTCGGAGTGACAAGAGGAGAGCCAGGACGATTGTCTCGTCCCAACACTCTTCAAGGCTTCCTTGGCGGCTCTCGCAGCTTTCTTAAACATCCTGCAAAACTTGATTACAAAAACAAAAAGTTGTGGAGAATGTGAGACAAAAGAGGTGGTTAGTAATTAGCCGTCTAGATGTCAATCGTTCGGGGGTTAGTCATTCAAGACAAATATTTATTGGAAATTTCAGCAGCACTTCCCCCTAAGAAAATTTTAGTTACGCTTGGACAGCGTGGTCACTAGCTTCTAAGTGATTCCTACTTCTCACTTCTCTATTCAAAAAATATTTCTATTCCTTCTTTCCACTCCCTTCTGCCTTCTCTCAAAAGAGCAGAACTACTGAAACTCGGAAACTCGAAGTTGGAGATGTTTTCTGGAGTGTGTGTGGTGTGAAGAAGAGGATGGAGGAGGGATTTTATAGATGGTGCAGGGGACAGGGCGGGCACCCTAGTGGCATGGGCGGCCGCCCCACTCTGGGCTCCAAAATGGCTGAAACTTGCCCTCCACCTCACATGGTGTGCCTTCATGCAGAATTATTGGTCGTGGGTGGAATTTGGACGGTGGAAAAATGTCTGGTGGTTGTAATGGGTGTAAGTGGATGAAATGATGTGATGTGATGTGATGTATGTGAAGTGGAGTCTATGACATGTGGGTCCAAAGAATATGGCTCATGCTTCTAGGAACTTGGTAAATAAAATGTAGGAATTAAAGAAAGAAAACTTACTAAGGATGATTAAGCAAAATATTATTTTTGTGCCACCACTATAAGTAATAGATATGGGTTGTAACACACCATAAATATTATTTGTGTGGGGCTTTTGGATATTATAAAAGTAAACATGATTAGTGCAAGAATTAAATATGCAAGAGATATGGATAAATACCAATTTACCTTCCGGCGAGGGTTCGAGATTTTAGGGTCCCCCAAACTGGACCTCCAAATTAATTTCACTCTTCTGATGTGTTCATTTCCAGATGTGATACCTCTGGTGATTCTTCTTGATGAACTCCCTTCACTGTGGATTTGTTTTCTGGTCTAGGCTTGAATGTGAAGTGTTCTTCTTGACCATTTATGTTGAACTTGATTTCTCCCATTCCGACATCAATGTGGGCATTGGCGGTGCTCAGGAATGGTCTTCCAAGGATGATGGACACTTTAGAGTCAGGGCTCATGCGCAGTACCACGAAGTACACTGGCACAAAGAAATCTCTTATCTTGACTGGAATGTTCTCAGCAACGCCCAATGGGTATCGAATTGTTTGATCTGCTAGTTGTAAGCACATTGATGTTGGTTCTAGTGTTGAATAATCAAGCTTCTTGTAGACTGATGAGGGCATCACACTGACACTTGCTCCAAGATCACAAAGTGCGTTGTTGAAGTGTTGGTTCCCGATTGAGCAATCAATAGTGGGGTATCCTGGATCTTCTTTCTTCTTTGGTAATTTATTCAGGATGGTCGCACTACATTCTTCTGTCAACTTGATTACCTCAGTGGTTGGCAGTGGTCTCTTCTTGTTAAGAATATCTCTGATGTACTTTGCATATGTAGGTACATGTATGACATCAAGTAGAGGTATGTTGACATATAACTTCTGGATGACCTCTACAAACTTACCAAACTGCTCATCCGACTATAGTCCTCTATTTCTTCTAGGAAATGGTAAATAGTTAGTGTCGTGATAATCTTTTCTCATTTCTTGATCATTTGGTGCTTGTAGCAATTCTTCTGTTTCATTGGGATTCTCTTCTTCTACTACTACTGGTAATGCCAGTGCTCTTCTTGTTCCTCTTGGGTGAGGGGGATCTCTTGTGGATTTCCCTCTTCTTGTAGTTATATTCTTTACCTGCTCAATGTTAGTGGCAATAGGCAAAACAGTAGCTAGCTCTGCTAACTTAAGCTCTACCCTTTTATTAAGAATATTTTTTTCTTCAAAAGCAGATATTAGATAATCCATTTTATCATGTATATCTTTTAAAGAGAATTCAATTGTTTCTATCCTTTTTTCATGATTCAAATTAATTTTATTTTGCTGCACAATTAAATTCCTCAAAGTAGATTGCTTTAAAGTGTTACCTGGATTCATACCTTTGCTATTGGGTTGACTTGGAGTAGGTTGATATGGGCATTTGTATGCCGTTTTAGTGGCCCTTCGATCTTCTTTATATCTAGCCCTCTGGTCAAGCCAATGGAGTAGATCATCCATCTTGGTTGATAGTGCATTTACTTCCTTGGGTATTTCTTCTATTTGGTGACAATGTTGAACTTTATCTTGGGACAAACTTTGGTTTTCTACTATCTTGTCCATAAGTATCTCTGCTTTTCCTAGTGTAAGTTCCAATAATGATCCTCCAGCAGATGCATCTAGGCACTCATGAGCCTTCTGAGTTAATCCATGGTAACGGGTCTGCATGAGTAACCATCCTGCCATTCCATGATGAGGACAATCTGATAGGTATCCTTGAAAACGCTCCCATCACTACTACACAAAAGATTTTGCATAGCACTTGGCATTTATTAACCATGGCGATTTTTCACCTAAACCACCATGGTTAATAGGTGGCCGGAAAGCCAGCAGGCCGGGGGGCACAACCGCCACGGTTAATGCATTAACCGTGGTGGTTGGTATTACGTAACCGCCATGGTTAATCCCATTACCCATGGCGGTTTCTGTTGCACAACCGCCACGGTTAATGCATTAACCGTGACGGTTGATGTTACTTAACCGCCACGGTTATTAATGCATTTACTGTGGCGGTTGTTGCTAAGATAACCGCCACGATTAAGTCTGTAGTATAAATACAGCAGCCCCCTCTCTTCTTCCCTCGGATCCTTCTCCATTTTTGATGGTTTTGAGCTCAAAACCACCAAATTGACCATTTTTTGAGGGGGGAGGTTTTGCCCTTGGATTTGGTGAAGTTTGGCACCGCAAAAGGTTGATTTCTACTCTCCAAGTCGCGATTTTCTCTCTTTTTGATGATTTGGGTGCTTTTTCCCTAATCTAGATCTAGATCCAATGGAGAGGAGAGAGAATAGGAGATCTAGAGGCTACACACATGTTGCGGAGGTTTTTCCCTTGGATTTGGTGAAGGGTGGCACCTCAAGATGTTGACTTTACTCTCTAGTGTCGATTTCCTCTCTTTTTGATGATTTTTGTGCTTTTACAACTAGATCTAGAGAGGGAGAGAGAATAGTAAATCTAGAGGCTACACACATGTTGGGGAGGTTGATTTAGTGAAGGGTGGCGCCTCAAGATGTTGACTTTACTCTCTAGCATCGATTTCCTCTCTTTTGGATGATTTTTGCGCTTTTTCAACTAGATCTAGAGAGGGAGAGAGAATAGTAGATCTATAGAGATACACACATGCATGGTAAGCTAATTTCGGTTTTTGTGCATTTGAAAGGTTATGGAGCACAGGGATGAGTGGATGTACAGGACATCGAGGATGGATCTGAGATTCCTAGAAAATGTGAGGAAGAAGTTCATTCCCGTTGCGCAGAAGCATCGCCTCAGTCTGGATCGGGAGCTCATGGTTTGTCCATTCAATGACTGCAAGAATCGGTTTGCCCAGAAAGATGCAGTGGTGCAATCACACCTTGTACGATATGGTTTCATTAAGGATCCTGACGCTTAGTTTTTGGTGCTTTGTCGCCAAAGGGGAAGAGAGTGAGAGTATGCTACTGATAGGGGGAGTTGAGAGTGAGACTTGGTTCTTTTGATGTGCTTACTACTCTCGTACTCATGCATCATGTTTACTTTATTGCATACTTTTGTTTTTGTATGATGATACACTTGCTTGTGACATATGTGGTTCACTCTTATATATTATGTCACATGCTTTTGGCCCTTGATATGCTTCCGTGCTTTACTTTGATATATACCTATCGCTAAGCATATCTCATGTACTTGCTCTTAATTCTTATCCTCAGTACATGTTGTGGCTTGGATTATTTAAGCATGTATTATTCATTCATAATTCACTAACCCATACTTAGATAAGCCAAGTCACTTGAAAACCCAAAATAAAAATCTCTTCTCATACTCTATGGCGTATTGTCGTCAATCACCAAAAACGGGGAGATTGAAAGCATCTAGGCCCCTAGAGTTTCGGTGATTAACGACAATGCAAGATTACTATGACTAACGTGTGTTTTGCAGAGGAAATAAGAAAGTTAGGTCATGGTAATGGATGGTTGATTGGACTATCATGATATATGTGCCCCGTATTGGAATCGTTTCGGTTTTTCAAAGGATTGGCGACAAGGTTGAAGATTAGACTAGGTCTAAGTGTCATTGGAGTTGAGAGACACTTAGAGTAGTTTAGCACCTTTATTTTTCCTTTGGTCGTACTATTAAGAGGGGTTCTATCTAGTATCTTGACCTAGGAGAGGCTTTGTGTTTAGGTGTGGTGCACACTTTTCAAAATAGCACTAGGAAGCTATAGGAATAATCCTTGGACCAAGTGGAGAAACTTCCCTGAAGGAAGTAAGTTGATTTGCCCTGTTTTTCTGGTCTGGACACAAGTGGAACCTAGGGTCCGGACCAACGGCTGTGCGTCCGGACCCCAGGGTTAGGTCTGCGAGTTGTAGATGATCCAGACGCAGTGAATAGTGGCTGGGTCCGGACTACAGGTTGTGTCCGTACCCAACACAGAGAGCTCCCTTTGTGCTCCGGTTGCAAGGTCCGGACGCATGTTTTATGCGGTCCAGACCATCTCACTTGCGTCCGGTCAGCCCCCTCCACTGTTAATGCTCCCGCACAGTGACTCCGGTCCCAACTATTCACTGCGTCCGAACTCCGTTCTGCGTCTAGATAACACAACCCTAAACCCTCTACTACTTAACCGTGGCAGTTATCCTAAAACAGCCGCCACCGTTAATGCATATTAACCGTGGCGGTTGGGTTAGAAAAACTACCATGGTTAATATTAACTGTGGCGGTTATATTACAACAACCGCCATGGTTAATCCTTCCTATATAACCCGGCGCTGGCACCCTTCTTCTTCCATCTCCTCCTTCGGCACCGACACCACCCCGAAGGGCTGTCGAATCCACCAGCCGCCCTCTCCCTCTCCGACGACCCACCATCACGCCCCTCTCCCTCCTCCCTCGCTCCTCTCCCTCGCGCCGATGTCATCTCCCCCCCCCCCGCCCCAATCCGCGCCATCATACAAGCTCCGTCTCGGCCCGATCTGCGGCTGGAAGCGCCGCCGTCGTACAAGCCCCGCCCTGATCCGCGGCCGGAGCGCCGCCCAGATCCGCGGCTGGAAGTGCCGCGGTTGTACAAGCCCCGCCCTGTTCCGCGGCCGGAGTGCCGCCCTCGTCCTCTCCCTTCCCGATCCACGGCAGGTCATCGCCGGCGGCATTCTCCCAGCAGGTATGCTCACTCCCTTTTCCCCCTCCTTCCTTCCTAAGCTATTTTGGCCAGTAATGATGCTCTGTTTATGCACACCCAAACCCTAAGCAATTGGTTATTGGAATGCCAGGTTTCAATTGAATTTGCACTGCTGCTTGGGTATAGACAAAGAGAGAAGGGAGTTGTTGTTGCTACTGCTTCTCTACTACTACTAGTTCTGTACTCATACTAATGAACTACTACTTTACTACTACTGCTTCTACATCTGCTACTACTACTGCTTCTACATCTGCTACTGCTCCTACTTTACTACTACTGCTTCTACATCTACTATTGCTTCTATATCTGCTACTACTCCTACTACTCCTCTCCAACCTACTGCTACTACTACTATGTTGTTCCTCTCTTCTCTTCTACTACTTCTACTACTACTCTTCTCCTCCCTTCTACCACTCCTACTACTGCTCCTACTACTCCTCCCTTCTACTCACTCGTACTGCTATTACTACGTCTACTACTACTGCTCCTACTGCTTCTACTATGTTGGTGCTGCTCCTCCTACTACTTCTACTACTATGTTGGTGCTGCTCCTCCTACTACTACTAATACTACTAATACTATGGTGCTGTCCTACTACTACTTCTACTACTCTTCTACTACTCTTCTCCTCCCTTCTACCACTCCTACTACTCCTACTACTTCCACTACTACTGCTCCTACTACTCCTCCCTTCTACCACTCCTATTGCTCCTACTACTTCTACTACTGCTGCTCCTACTGCTTCTACCACTACTACTGCTCCTACTACTTGTACTACTACTCTTCTCCTCCCTTGTACCAATCTGTTGGTGCTGCTCCTCCTCCTCCTACTAATATACTACTACTACTATGTTGACAGCACTTACTACTATTGCTACTACTTCTATTACTATGTTGCTGCTGCCTCCACTCTTCTACTCTCTTTTGCCTATTTTATTGCTTTTTTTGCCTCTCCTCTCCTCTCTTTTGCCTGTGATGAAATTGTCCAACTCATATATTATCTTGAATATGATGTTCTGATGATCAAGAACTTGTGAGGAACATGACATACTTGTGATATCTTGATGCTCCAAGTTCTTGATCAAATGATGATTGACTTAAATCTGAGGCCTATACTTTTGCTACTTATCATACTACTTCTATACTACTGCTGTTGCTGCTGCTCTCTATCAGCCACTACTACTCTCTACTACTAGTGCTCCTCTACTACTAACCTATTTCTACTACTACTGCTTGTACATCTGCTACTACTCATACTACTCTCTACTACACTACTGCTACTACTGCTCCTCTCCTCCCTACTGCTCCTACTATGTTGTTCCTCTCCTACTACTATGTTGTTCCTCTCCTCTCCTCCCTACTACTCCTGCTGCCACATCTCTTCTACTACTTCTACTACTACCTACTTCTACTACTCCTCTCCTCCCTACTGCTACTACTTCTATGGTGTTGTCCTACTACTACTTCTACTACTCTTCTCCTCCTTTGTACCAATCTGTTGGTGCTACTCCTCCTCCTAGTACTAATATACTACTACTACTGTGGTGTTGTCCTACTACTACTATGTTGACATCACCTACTACTATTGCTACTACTTATATTACTATGTTGTTGCTGCCTCCACTCTTCTACCCTACTACTACTACTTCCCTACTCCTCTACTACTACTACTACCCTACTCCTGTACCCTATTACAAGGCTGGGCTTTCCTCTCTACTACTTCCCTACTACTTGTACTACTGTACTACTACTCTACTTCTGCACATTACTTATGCTGCCTATTTCAATTTGATCTACTTCTATTTCAATTTGAATCTGAGAAGATGATGTCTATTTTGATATTTACAAATTGAGCCAAGTGTCTTAGGTCAGTGATGTTTTTTCAATTTGGAAATGATGATGGCTATTTCAATTCTTACATACTGAGCAATGTGCAGTAGGTATATGATGTTATTTTGCTTCATGGACATGATGATGGCTATTTTGAGTTGTGTAAACACTTGTTGGCGCAGGAGGAGCACCTTTAGGTGCGGCAGCTGCGCCATAATTGTTTACTAGAATCTTTGCTCTAATAACTACAACTGCACATTACAATGATGAAAATTTCTAATATGAACTGAGACCTAAGGCACTTTGCAATGATGTTGATTCTAAAAATCCAATATTGGGAGCACTTTGTTGTTATGTTTCTTGGACACTTTGATTGTTTTGTTGCTCGATGATATAAAGCGGTGTAGTGAGACAATGTGACAGCCGAGTTCTACAGTGTTTGTCATGCTGTGTTGATGGTTAGGTTGGACGTGTGCCATGGTTCCATGATTGTTATGATTTGAGCTTTCCTATCTGTGAGATTTTGCTGCCTATGGTAAGAAGAGTTGTCACATTAGTCGAGGATCAATGATCACCATAAGTGTTGGAAGGCCGCGTTGTGCAGAAACCCGTTATTTTGAGAGCAATTAGTCTACTACTACTCCTAGCCTCTACTACTTGTACTAGTCTACTACTTCTATACTTTGACTCCTAGTCTCTACTAGTGCTGTTTATTTGTTGGTTGTTCACTGTTGTTCACTATTGTTAACTAATGCCTATGATGATAATAACAACCAACAATTGAGGTGGTTGCCTTTGTGCATTTGCCTTTTCCAAGGTTTTATGTGGAAGTTGTGGCTGTCTTTGTCATGTTACGTCATAACTCATCATGAGACACATTCGGAAGGGTCGAATCAACCCTTCACTCCTTATGTGGCCTTGGGAGTGCTAGAGGATGTGCTCATGCATGGTAAACATACATTGAACAAACTGCTCACCTTATTTTGCTTCCTTTTCAAAAGGCAGCCACTAATGATATTGATGACAAGTAATCTGAGAAGGGAATTCCCATATCTGAGGCATTTGCATTGATTAAACTTCAAAAATATGCTGAGGCAGCGCGATGATGATCAAATCTCCTCCTGATAATAAGCTCCTAAACTAGGATGGCTTGTCTTGCAAGCAACTAGTTTGGAAGCTATGTGATGACATTGGGGTGGTCTGAGCCAAATTCATACTTTTTTTAATGATTATGTATTTTTCTTTGACTCCTACACCCAATGTACATGAAAAAGTGTAATGTTTGACTCCAAATTAATACAATTCATGATTCCAAATGAATATCCATGTTTTCATATTCTCATATGTGAATGCACTACTCTATCGTCTTTGTAGTAGATAAATGGCAGACCAACATAGAGGAAAAGAATGGCGCGAGCCAAGCCCGGCCCCAAGTTATAAGGGCTCAGACGATGACGCCTCAGACGGCGAGGGTTATCCTTACAAGTCTGCCTCAGATGGCGAGGGTTCTCCTCACAAGTCCGCCTCAGACGACGAGTATGATGTCGAGAATGATGAGGTATTTACACCGAGGGCCCCTAAGAAAGTAGCCCTAGAGGTAGAGCTTGATCCAGACTATGAGCTAGAAGAAGATCTAGCAGAAGAAACGGGGTCCTCAATTCGAGCATCTCATAACACCCCAGGACGACACTTTTTAGATGACGAGGAACGCGTAAGTATATAATTAGCTTACACAACATTGATTCGCCACGTGTAAGTATACAACTAATGCATGCTCATATATACTCTCGATAGTTACCTACGGTGCCTATGTCTTTGGAGTTCCCCGACGATGAAGAAGAGGGGCATGCATCGGGTCCCACCCTGAGCACTTCAGCTGCAACGGGAGGTGCCAACAAAGGCAACAAGTCTAACTTGAAGAGGGGCCAACATGGGAGGCACCAGTTAACCAAGAAGGTGCATGTCATCGAGCAGATAGGGTCACAGGGAGAGCCTTTGGTGCCACAGTCAATCATCGGCACCTTCAACAACCAATGCTCATGTATAGTCAGGGAGCACGTGCCGATCACGTACTCCAACTGGAAGACGGTGCCGAATGAACTCAAGGACAAAGTATGGACTGATATCAAGAAATATTTCCAGTACCCACCAGACCAATTCAATGAGGAAAGATGCAGGGGGCATGCACTGTTTGTTGTAGGCAAATCCCTTCGCACCCTCCGGGCTACCCTGGACAAGAAGTATGTGAAGACTGGGAAGACACCCTTTGCGGACTACACCTTCATTAAGAAACACGTCTGGGATGAGTATCTCGAGAAGATGAGCACTGACGAAGCAAAGTCCAAGAGCCAGAAGTTCTCAGAGCTTCCAAAGAAGAACGAGCTGTCACACCACCTAGGAATGACTGGGTACGCCGGTAAGAGGCTGAGTTGGCGCCAGGAAGAAAGGGACATAGAAGCGTCCGGACAGAGTTATCCATTACAAGGCGTTGACGAGAGGTCACGCGACTACTTCTATGCTCATCAGCCGAAGAAGCTGAAGGAGGGGATGACCAAGTACAATGAGCCAAAGATCGAGGAGGCAGAGAAGTCTTTGCTTGCAGTCAAGGCGGCAAAGGAACGCGGGTAGTTCGTACCTCGCAGGGACCATGACGAGCTCACCGAGGCGCTGGGAAACCCCGAGCACTACGACCGCGTCCGGGGTGTTTCATCGAGGCAGAGCTGGAAGAATATCGGGTCGTGGCAGTCCGATGCCTCCTCATACCACACGAGGCAAGGATACAAGGAAGGTATATTCCAGGCCGGCAAGGAAGCCGCGATGAAGGAAATAATCATGGGGTCCATACAAGATGCTTTCACGAGCACCGACCCCAAGATGGTGGAGCTGAGAACACAGATGTTTCACCAGGCTGGCGTGATGCCATCACAAGGTGAAGGCACCTCAGCACCCAAAAGGTATCTGGTTGATGAGGTCTTGGAGACCACATACGTCCACCTCTTGGTGCCGTTTGGCAGAGCGGGAAGGAAGAAGAAGGTGGCGGAGGGCTCAGTAGATCCGCCCAACCCTGAAGACAGGTACCTAGGCAAGCCCATCCCGCCTGAGTATGCCAAGGTCGCAGTGGCGTGGACAGACGATCACCACGAGGATGATGAACTTGATTTCACCACTGAAGAGGTAGGAAGGACCCTCGCAAGTGCATTTGGCAGGGAAGTGCTATGGAACAAGGACGACATTCACTTCCCTCTGGCACCACCGTCGCCAAAAAGCTCACAGCGGTCACCAAATCCCCTAGTTGGCGGCCCAGGTGATGACGACAATGACGACAACGACGACGGTGTTGGTGGACACCAAAGCCCAGGTAGGCCGTAGCGTAGCCCGCATCCGGACATGAGCAACCCACATAGAGATGAACAAACGGTCCACAAAACGCCTCCTTAAAGCCAGAAAGATGTGGAGTGTCCACCACTGCTGAAGAAGCCAGAAGAAGAGGGGGACAAACCCCCCGAAGGCACCGAGGTCAAATATGCGGTGTGGAACTTGACAGCAAAGCACCATTACAAAACGTTGTTCCAAAGGTACAAATGGTAACCAAACATCGCCAGCAGAGTATGTGTGCACATATATATGATACTAACACACTCTTGTCTTGTCTCAATAACAGGGAGCAAACCCTGCCATCCTTTTGGCCTCTGTCTCCAGATTGCCCTGTTGAGTTTCAGAATGGACAGTTCATGGTGCCGTTAGGCCAGCTTGTCGAGGAACCGTGGGAGATTAGAAGGTTCCATCTCTGGTATATGCATGCTGCTAGGTTAGGCATGAGGTCATTCGTCCAGAGGGTCCCCAAGGAGTACTTCGTCTTGCATGAAGACGCCTATATGACAATTGACTTCAACGACATGCATAGAATGCTGCGGCGCAAAGACCTTGATGTCGCCCAAGTCACCTTGTTTGCCATGTAAGTTATTGCACCTCTACATCTCTATAGCTAAGTAATTAAGTTCATTACGATCGAAGTAACATATGCAATGATGACTACTGCTGTTTGCAGGATGCAAGCATATGTAAGCAAGGAATTGTCGCAAAAGGTTATTTACCTATCTCCTATGAATATTAGCGAGAGGACCATCATTGTCCACAGGATAATGGAGAAGGATCCAAAGCTGGCGAGCTTGACAGGGATGGAGCGAGTGGAGGCCATAGCTTATATGTGAGGCGATATCAAGTACCAAAAGGGATACTACCTTCTCAACGCTATGAAGCAGGTCAAGGGAGAAGGGTGTGTACTTGCCGCTCACCAGTTCAGGTAAGTCCAAATGATACATGTTGGCTTTGATGCAGGTTGGCTTCACCACTTTCCATAATTCAATATCTTTGATCCTTATTGTTTGAATCGTGTAGCACGGGCGTCACGGCGCATTGGATTGTATTCATGATCTTTCCTCATGATGGAATGGCGATCATATTGGACTCCATGCGGGACACACACATGAAAGGCTACAAACATTTTGAAGGATGTCTGCGATAGTACGTGACTACACATATTTTATTTTAAGCAATCGAAGTATATGATTGTATTTGATGTCTGACACTAGTGGCATGCACATTCAGCGCTTACAGGATGTACGTGGAAGACCCCACCTGCATTGACCGTAGGTCCGATGAGGTGAAGGCGGTAGTGGGGCAAAAAACTCAGGATTAGGCGACAATTCCCGGTAATACGACTTGTACTACTGCTATCCTACTAACTACAACTACTACAACAACCCTACTACTACATACTTACCCTTACATATGTATACCTTACATGCAGTGTGTCAAGCAACCTGAAGGCTCACTCTTGTGTGGATACTATGCTTGTGAGTACCTCAAGAGCTGCCCGAAATTTAGCCAAAGTTGGCGGCAGCTCCAGAAAGGTACAAAATGGTGGCAGAAAGGAACCCTCAATCAAAAGACCAACACTCACACAATAGCCAACATTTGTAAGTTTGACACCGATGAATGTGCTGAAATGAGTGGGAAATTCTTCTACACGGGCAACGCGCTAGCGGCATTACCTCAGTACCGTGCGTTAGCCAATTGGAGAACTAGTGGTTTAGACATGACTGACTACAAGTTGTCGGACATTGATTAGATGAACTTATTGTAATGAACTGTTGGAAATGATTTTGGATAATGAACTTGTATATATAATGAACTTTGTGATATCGGTTCTCTTCGAAGAAGACAACACATTCATGTAATATGCTTGTTTAATCCATGTTATATAATCTGTGCTCTTATATAATCTGTGCTTGAATTTGAGAAATGTTTTGAAATCATTTTTAAAATTAAAAAAACATTTTTTTGTTGTTTTAGAAAATATTAACCGTGGCGGTTGCTATAAGAAACTGCCACGGTTAATACTAATTAACAATGGCGGTTTACATAAGCAACCGCCACGGTTAATGCTATTAACCATGGCGGTTGGCCTAGTAAAAACGCCATGGTTAATGGTCCGATTAACCGTGACCATTGATCTGTGGCGGTTGGAAAAACCGCCACGGTTAATCCAAAACATCCGTCATGGTTACTCTTTTCTATAGTAGTGCATGCTTCTGGAATGGTTTCTGATTTCTGCTGTTGAAAATTGGCAATCCTTCCTCTTAAGGCATTGGTTTTGCCTATAGGGAAGAACTTTTGCTAGAAAGGCATTTGAATAGTTTTCCCAAGTGTTGATATCTTCCTTGTTGGTGTAGAACCACTTCCTCGCTCTTCCCATAAGTGAGTATGGAAAGAGGTGAAGGAGTATGGTGTTTTGGGTGTATCCGTTGATGATGATTGTGTTTCCGATCTCTAAGAAATTCTACAAATGTGCACTAGCATCTTCATGTGACTTTCCACTAAATTGTGTAGCTTGCACCATATTGATGAGGCTTGGCTTCAGCTCGAATTCAAATTCTTCTTCTCCTTCTTCTGCCTCAAGTACCGGACCATTGCGAATATTCTCAATGCTTGGAGCAGAGAATTCTCGTAGGGTCTTTTGTGCCATAGCTTCAGAAATTGGTGACTAGCTTCTTCTTTCTTGATTGCTTTGATTCTAATGATGAAGACTTCAATGTATCAAAGTCAATCCTGCAATACCCTGTAAAGAAATATAAACATAGAAAACAACATGGGTGATCCTGCCAAAGTAGAGGTGCCTTGTTATGATTCGTCATTAAGTAGTTGTTCATGCAATTTTTCTCCATAGTCTAATTCTATTATATATTTTATATTCTATGTGTACCGATGTTTTATGTCCCCAGCAACGGCGCTAGAAATGCTTGTTGACACTTCTTAACACCACCTTGAATACTGGGTTGTCATCCCCAGCATGGCGCTAGAAATGTGCGATGGTATCTATGAATATAAAGGCTCTCTATAAAATATATTTATTCTATCCGTAAGCGCACAAATAAAATACCAAATTGTAGCACTTCACTAGGAAGTAATTTCCAGATATCGTTTATTTATATTTTTGCTAAAGAATAAGCAAACATTGGTGGCATGAACTAATAAGGGTTTAAGACTAGAGATGGACTTGCAGAGCATGATTACTTATGAGAAACTCAATCACACAGTCACTTGCTTCGGCAAGGGGTAAGCCATAATAATAATAAAGATATTGAAATGTAAGCTCAAAGATAAATAACACAGAGATTAGAGATAGCATATAAATATAAGGTGACGTCAGATGAGTAAGAGAATAACTTAGTGTATTCTAATCTGTTAAGTCATAATCTACTCTAGCACATATACAATCATATATAGCAATAAAGGAATCTTCATTTATGTATAAGGAACATTGCTAAAGAAAGTCAGGATATAACAAGACTTACTCCGCAATACCAATTCTGCCTGTCCTACCAACGGGGGGTGGACTATATAAGAATTAATGGAACTATCACTTCCACGAACTACCACGCGACCCGACCAATAGGATACATTTGCAGGTAAATAGCATCTAAGCACCACGCTCACATGTGATCTACCACTTAACCCCCCTAGGTTGAAGGCTAAGCGCTTTGCAAACTCATACATAAACTCATTATCAATAATAACTATATCAAGTATAGAACTAGAACAAACCAAGAACATAATAAATAGAAACATAATGATATTAAGAATAAAGTCGTATAGAAAGATACAATATAATACCGATCTTTATGACGATGATCTGAAATCTAGAGCGCAATGCTCTACTTCTCTAGATCTATCTAATCAATCCTATATAACTTCAAGGAATTGGGAATAGCTATTCTAATTCTCTGGTGGAGAGAGGGATATGAAACCCTAGCTTTGATGGCTTCCTCTAATAATGATTTCTCCTCCTCCTCAGGGGTGGCAGGGCCTTCCTTAAGGAGGCCGCCTTGGGTGTGGGCCCATCTGGCCTCCAGCTTGGTCCAGTCTCTTCTAGAGCCTTCCTGAGTATTCTTGATCGTACGGAGGTCCTTTCTCTCTATGTAAACATGACATGTGGACCTTCCTTTGCTCTTTTTCTGATAACTCCCTGTGAAAACATAAACTCACCAAAACTTGTGGAATTCTGTCAGTTGGACCCCCTAAGTCTATGGTGGTGATTCAATTAAGTCCTTTTTATCTCTTGTTGACACATAGAAATTGATACTTAACGACCGTAAACAACCATCTACCCCATCGCCGCCGCACAAGCTATTGAAGCCAATCCATGGTGCGAGGTGTGCGGGGGAAATGATCACTCGGGCAACAATTTCCCTGAGAGATCGAAGGAGGACGTGAACTTCATCAGCAACAACAACAACAACAATGGGTATCGACCCCAACAACAAGGAAACTGGAATTCACGGAACTTCTACCAAGGTAAAGGAGGAAATAGCAATTACAATAACTACAATTCTTACAATAATCAGCCTTCATTGAAAGATCTTGTTCTTGGTCAGTCTAAGATTAATGATGGTTTAAATAAAAAGATGATTGCCACTGATAAAGTTCTTGAAACTCTTGGTGAAAAAATGGATAGCTTTGCAACTGCTATGAAAAATCAATTAAGTTTTAATAAAATGCTAGAAACACAACTATCTCAATTAGCAGCAGTTATGCCATCTATAGAACAAGGTAAGATTCCTAGGAAACCAGAAGATTCAATTGAGCATGTTAACATGGTAACAACGAGGTTCGGTAAGCCTCCACTTCACTCTTATTGGGGCTATCTTCTCGATCATCCCTTCATCACGAAGAAGGAAGATCCAGGCCACCCGACGATCAAATGCTCAATCGGACAACAAACCTTCCACAACGTCTTCTGCGACCTTGGATCAGGCGTCAACATCATGTCCAAGGTAACTTATGATAATCTATTAGGGGGGCCCTTGCTCCCTACATGTGTTCATTTGCAGATGGCAGATCAAACGATGAGGTTTCCCGAGGGACTTGCGAGGGATATCTTGGTGAACATCCAAGATGAATACATCCCCACCGATTTAATCATCCTAGACATGGGAGCCAACATGGAAGTACCCGTCATCTTGGGAAGGCCCTTCCTCAACACCACCAACGCGGTCATTGTTGGGGATATTACCTCGGCATATCCCTAGGGACCTTATGGGCCTGCCAACCAGGAGACGGCCTAGTCCACAAGGCCTTGCGGCACGCAACCAGCCCGTCGTGCTCGCCAAGGACTCCGAAGAAGCCTTGCTCACCAAGAAGGATCCTAGTAGATTGGCTTGGATCCCTTACCTTAAGGGACCGATCGTAATATGTTAGGATATGGAAACTGTAACCTTGTTCTCCGGCTATATAAGGCGAGCAGGGACCCCTTCCAAAACCTCTCTGAAAACCCCTCATACGATCCCTAGAACTCATCTACGGATCTTGTAACCTAATATACATATCAATCCAGCCACCAAAAACAAAGGACATAGGGTATTACGGCGATTTGCCGGCCCGAACCTGTCTAAATCGCCGTGTTTACGCTCTCTGTGTTACACTTGATCATCGTCGCCACACCTCCGCCTACAATCTACTACCGTGGGGTACCCCCTAGGTAGACTACGACGCATATTTCGTCGATAGTTGGCGCGCCAAGTAGGGGATGTGTGCATCAACTTCATGGATCATCAAGCGGCGACTTTTCCTGGATCCATGGTCATCCCAGCGAGCAGCGCCACCCTTCAGATCGGATCTATGGTTTGGACCATCCATGGCACTGTCTCCGTCTCGAAAACCATGGAACCCGTGCGACTCCTCACGTCGAATCCCCTCCGGCCAAAGATCTAACCATCAAGATGACTCGAAGGGCTCCGGATCGCGTCGCTCCTAGCGACTCGGTGAGCGTTGTCGACCAGATCAACGAAGACCTTGCCGACTGCCTCGACCTCATAGACACCGCTCGTCGCCGACTCTGCCCCCACACGTCGTTTGCGTGCACGAAGATCATTGAAAGGATCAAGATGCCCAAGAGGGGGTGTGAATTGGGCTTCTTTTAATTTTCTAAAGCAATATTAAAACCTAACAATGCCAATAACCCCCTAGTGCCTACTGGATGTGTGTCCTAACTAGAAAGCGGTAGCAAGGCATCAGAATTGAAAGACAACCTATGCAATTCTAGTAGGAAAACAAAGAACACAACGGAATGTACATGCAAGAAAGTAAAGAGCTAAGGATAGAGAATTGAGACACGACGATGTTTTCCTGAGGTATCGAGGAGTCGACACTCCCCCTAGTCCTCGTTGGAGCACCTCGCAAGGTATAGCTCCCCCTCAATCCCGCGCAAGGGATGAGTGCTCCCTATGGGCTGATTCTTCGCCACTCCGGCTCGGTGAATCACCCACAATCGATCACAGAAGCTTGAAGAAGAGCTGCCGATAATCTTCCGGCGATCACTTCCTCCGAACACCACCAAACCGTCTAGGTGCTGTCGAACACCAAGAGTAACAAGCACAAGACCTTCACTTGACCAACTCAAGGCTAGGAAGGTGGATGGATGCACACTTGTCACTCCTAATCACTCTAGGAGGGATGAACCAGATGAACTCTCTCAAATCTCTCCCTCACTAGGCACTTGGCTCTTTGTTGACACAAAAAAGCGTCGAATCTACGAACACCTCGGGCTTATACCCAAATTTGATATCCAAGGTGTGCCTGTCGATTTGACCAGTTAATCGACAAGGATGATAACTAGAACAACGTTGAACGAGACGACGGTGATGCGTCCGGACGTCAAAGCTCAAATTGCTCAAAACGCGGAACTCACAAAGTAGACAGAGGTCTTGTAGATGCAGCCCGTCGAGGTTTTGTAAGAACTCATAGATGAACTAGAACTAATGCGAAAAAGTAGATTTGTTGGAAAAGTAGATGAAAATAATAGATTTCTTTGATTGATTGTGAATTCTCTTCTACACCACCTCTCGGTACATATTTATACTCCGGTAGAAGGAGTTGTAAACAGACACGACTCATACCTAAACAAAACTCCTATTTTTAAGGAAATAAACGACTCGTTCAAGAGTCTGACTCAAACTAAATAATAATAATAATACTGGCATAAAATCACCAGTTTCCATATCCATCTTCTTTACGATGAAACCTTCTATCGGCAAACCTCCTCCAATCTGCAACCTTCTTCTATTGCCATCGGCAATTTTCTGCTGACGTTGGCCACGTTATCCTACATCCATCGGCAGCATCTTGCTATCGGCAACATCCTCCTTTTCCTTAACACTTCTTCAATCACCTTCGCCATCGGCAATCTTCTTTGCTCTCATCGGCAAACAACTGGTAGAACCCTGATGCCGATAGGGAACAATAACTATCTTCTTGCTGATCAATGTACTCAATTCATATTGACACGTACCAAAAACGGCGTCAACACATGTCCCCCAATTTCGGAGTATAAAATATTTCATGTGCCGAAATTTCCTCTACTATAATCTTCCCTCCAAAATGCCTGTGCCATTACCTCGAACGTCACTCACAATCAACGCAATTTACCAATATATCCCGCAACTGCAACGCCAACGGTTACAATCCTTAAACCGCCATGTAAATTCATCACCATACCCTTTCATATTCCTGTTCAGTCAAAAGGAAAATTCAAAAACACCCTTGACCTAGGCTTATAAAGACCACCGTCTGTTCTTTTCACCCTGAGTTCACACCTTCATCCCCCATTTCACCGACACTCCGAAGAACACTCCGGCAATATTCAAATCGGCGGCTTCTTCTTCCATCAAAAGGTGCATATCTTGCAAGAACTCTTTCGTCCTGATGGCGATCAGCTTCAACGCCCCTGCAGTAAATTTCTCCCCTTTTCGCTTCACACCTCGCAGTTTTCCTTCTCTGCACTGTTTCGTGATTTCTTCTTTTCTTCCTCCTTTGCTTTCTGAATCTAGGAAATGCACAACAAAATAGTAATCCCTATCGATCAAGCACACCTTTGCTATTTGGGTCCGATGGGGAATACTGATCCAACCAGAATCATCAATGCAGAAACCAACCGCGTCCCTTTCAGAGCCGCACATTTCAGTCTAGGGTTATGGACAGACACTTTCCGTTCTTAGCCCAAACCCACCAAAGGATGGAAAAATTGGAACCTCAGGATGGTCAGGACACAACAAGTCTACTAGGCAGAACGCAACTTAGATCAATGCATCAGACTATCTCTTGCCGATATGGCCAAGAATGAAAACATGATGATTGCTGCCTCTTATTTCTGGTCCGATACAATGAACACTTTTCTATTCAGACACGGACCAACCACCCCAACACTTGCCGATGTGCATATGCTTACCGACCTGGACATCTCTTCTGCCGATGACGCCACCCTTTTCAACAGAAAGCTTGAACATCGAGTAAATACCCGCAACATCGGCGGATGGACCGGATACGTTCAAGAATATCAGAAGACCGGATCGGTAAGCCAGAGGGAGCATGCCACTTTCCTAAACATGTGGTTGGAGAAATTCATATTCTGTGGCAGGACTGTTGGACCCACCAACATGTATCTTCCTACAGCAGAGCTCCTGGCTAATGGAGCAAGACTTCCCCTTGGTCGATATCTCCTCAGCTCGGTATATCACCTTCTGCATCATATATCGGAAAAATTACTGATGGGTGAGCCTATCGGTAACCTTGGAGGACCTTGGTGGTTCGTCAACATGTGGCTAAACGCCCATATGCACAAGTGCCTTTAATTTGACCTATTGAGCCAGCAATTTCCAAGTGATCTGGCTGACAATCATGTACTTGCGGATGATGAATCGGCAACCCGCTCCCCACTCAACTTCGGGGAAGCTATAATAGCATTACCGGGAACCGACGTCAACGAGGATCAATTCGGCATGTTTTTTCAGAGATTTTATTGTGGAATCCCACCGCGGAACGAGCTTGGTGGCCTTATGTAAGTTATGTTGATAAGGACAACCGATTCCCACTCTCTTTCAATCTTGGCGACGAAGATATACCGAAGAATGAAGGAATCCTGAGGGCTATCCTTACTCCCCGGGCTATCCCATTTAACATTTTTGGAAGTGGGAAGAATACTCATGCAACCTATGAATTCTATTATCCATCGGCAGCAGCAAGACAGCTAGCATTTGGTCAACTGCCGATCAGCCTAGCTATGCCGATGTGGTAAAACCAAGAGAAGTCATCACTATCGTCATGTACTGGGACATGATTTTCAATCTCCCTCCTCATGCCGATACAACCAATATTGACTTACCTATTTGGGCGCCAATATCTGTCATCACCGAATCATATAAATCCTGGTGGCAAGAGTGGAAAAATCAACTGTTTGCTGCATCGTCACACTACCATCGACACTTAATTGATGCTGATTACATCATTCTTGATGACGCGGTGAGTTTATTTCTTGACATTACTTTTCTGTTATCTTCTTTCAAAAATGTATCGGCAACTGATTTTCTGCAACAGGTTGATGATCCAATCCCCCAAAAGACTAGAAGCGGCAAATCCTTCAATTTATGACCGATTAACCCTACATCGGTAATCGGTAGCAAGGCCCCTTCGTTGGCTTCCCTCATGCATCGAAGGGCAGTCCCTAAGGTCACCATCAAGCCTAAACCACTACCAGCTGGGGTTGATGCTACCGTTGCCGCCATCTTGGCGCAAGCTTTTATGGTAACAAATTTCCACTTATTCATGCCGATCATAGAACTTTCATCAATAATTCTTACTTTATTTTCAATCTGCATTCAACGTTTTCACTTTTGTAACAGACAAGTCCATCGACAGCTGCCCCAAGTGTACAAGCTTCTCCAACCCAGTCTGCCGATGCCACCCAAGTGCAGCAGTTGAAACGTCAAGGCTCATCAAGCACCGCTCCTCGACAAAAACGCTTAAGGCCAACAACCTTTGTTACATCTTCGGCGGCATCTCCACCTCTTACCGATGCGCCAACACAAGAACCAGCATCGGTATCTATCCCTGATCAAACACCGACTGAAATCTCCAACCAAGGGTCAGTATTGGTGTCGCAGGAGTTGGCTATCACAACAACAGAAACACCATCGGCATCGGCATCAGCACTAGCACCAACTGTCCCATCCATAGAGGCAAGTTCATCGGTAGCCATTACCGATCCTCAAGTCATGGCCATGCCAGCTGCTCTGCCATGTCCAAGGCGAGAAATTGCTCTAAAGCAGGTAAATCAATTGTCTAGCACTCAAGACAAACTTTCAATCGACAAACTCTGACTCTCTTCTTTTCAGGCCCAAGATTCTCCAAACAGTTTATTCTCCTTTGTTATCAACATACGAGACGATGACGAAGAACAAGAAAGCTCTGCCCAAGCTTTAGACGCCATATCGGCAGAAGTAAAACATAAACTTGAAGCACTGCTACCCTTACTGCAACAGAGTACATCCGAACTAGTCCAAGACTCTAATGCAGTAAGGATGGCTTTCAAGGCGATTCAAGGTCATCTGCCTGCCGATATCGAAGAAATCCTTTTCCAAGCAGCGTTCCTCGAGAGCCGTCAACTACAGTACCAGAGGGCTTCATGCCGCATTGCCGATAGAGCTTCCCAATCAAAGCTCGAAGAAGAAATGTTTAAATTCAAGCAAACTACCGAAGAGAAATACAAAGACATCAGTCGCCTAGAAACCTCAAGTGTTGAACTCGAACAGGAGATCATTCGTCTATCGGCATAGAAAGAAAAACTACTAGCGGAGCTAAAGAAAGTTGATGAAGCCTTAGACGCAGCTAACCAAAAGAAGGTCCAACTCCCTGATGCCACTAAACCTTTACAATAAGAAAGGGATGCTGATGCTCGTCATGCCCTTCTGCTGAAGAGAAAGATTAAGACAATCGAAGGCGATGCCGATCACGATGCTAGGGAGATAGAGGAAGCAGACCAAATCCGCCTTCGTGCGATTTCATCCATTCGATCTCTGTTGTAATTTTTTGTACCGATGACTTCAAACTCGACGACCGACTCGTTTTGTATCATAATGTTAATGCCTTCTCTGCCGATACTTCGTATAATAACTTTATCATCGGCGTATATACTTGTATTACTTCATGCATCTACCCAGATACTAGGATAATATTTCTTTAAATATTTACCATTGAGCGCTCTGGAAAACACAACCCCTTTGAGGGTTTCCAAAATATACACGTTGCCAGGAACAGACTGATTTATCCGAAAAGGACCCTCCCAATTAGGAGACTATTTTCCAAACTTTGAACTCTTAGTTCCAATCGGTAAAATCAGTTTCCACACCAGATCACCATCGGAAAATTCTTTCGCTTTCACTTTCTTGTCGTACCACCTGACAACCCTTTTCTTGTTTTCTTCTATGCTGATCAAAGCCCTCAGCCAATGACTTGCTAGATCCTCTAATTCATCCTTCATAAGGATATTATATTCATCGACTGTCAATAGGTCTTGGGAAAACAATCACCTAGAACCAGCCTTAACTTCCCAAGGTAGGACAGCATCATGTCCATAGATTAACTGGCACGGCGAAACCTTAGTTGCACCATGGCATGCCATCCGATACGACCATAACGCTTCATTCAACACCATATGCCACCTTCTAGGGTTTTCATCAATCTTGCGCTTGATAAGCTTGATAACCCCTTTATTAGTTGCTTCGGCCTGACCTTTAGCTTGAGCATAATAAGGAGAAGAGTTTAAAACCTTAAACCCCATACCAATAGCAAATTCATCAAACTCCCCTGAGGTGAACATGGTCCCTTGATCAGTTGTAATGGTTTGAGGAATACCAAATCGGTACACAATATGCTCCTTCACAAAGTCTATCATGTTTGCCGATGTCACCTTCTTCAAAGGAATAGCCTCAACCCAGTTCATGAAATAATCGGTGGCAACAAGTATAAACTTATGCCCTTTACTCGATGGCGGGTAGATTTGACCGATGAGATCGATAGCCCATTCTCTAATTGGCCAAGGTTTGATTATAGGATTCATTGCCGATGCGGGCGCCCTCTGAACATTACCAAACTTGTGATAATCCTGACATCCTTTGAAGTATTTAAAACAATCCTCAAGAATTGTTGGCCAATAATATCAATTCTGTCTAATCATCCACTTCATTTTGAATGTCGATTGATGCGCCCCACATACTCCTTCATGAATTTCAAACTTGAGCAAAACTCCATCAATCGTTCGGTAATATAATTCATCGTCAAGGAGCACGTATTTGGTAGCCTGAAACCTTAGACGTCTTTCAACCCTTTTAGATGGATCCCTCAAGTAATCGGCAATCTATTTTCTCCAGTCATCGCCAACCATTACGGACATCATTATTTCTTGAATCGGCTGATATCCTGAAGCATACTGCGCTAACTGATTAGCCTTTTCATTATGCAACCTAGGAATATGCTCGAGGAGGTATTCTCTAAATTCTTTCAATAATTGCAAACACTTTTCATGGTGTGCAATTAAAATTTCACTTCAGCATTCATACGTTCCAACCAATTGATTGATCACTAGCATAGAATCGCCGAAGATTTCCACAGCATCGGCACGCACTTCCCTGAGTAATTCCAACCCTTTTAGAAAAGCCTGATATTCAGCCTGATTGTTTGTCGAAGTAGCAACAATCGGCAATGAGACTTCGTATTTCTGTCCTCGGGGTGAAATTAAGACAACATTGATGCCTGCTCCCTCCTTGCACGTAGACTCATCAAAGAACAAAGTCCAAGGAGTAATCTCTACAGAACCAACTGTTCCACAGTGCCGAGTAACAAAATCGGCCATTACTTGACCTTTAACTGTCTTAACCGACTCATACCTCAAATCAAACTCTGACAGCGCCAGGATCCATTTGCCGATTCTTCCACTTAATATCGGCATCGACAACATGTACTTAACCACGTCATCTTTGCATACGACAATACACTCAGCTGATAACAAATAATGCCTCAATTTAATGCAAGAGAAGTACAACACAAACATAATTTCTCGACGGCCGAATATCTGTTTTCAGCATCCACCAGCCTTCTACTCAAATAATAAACTATGCGTTCCTTTCCTTCAACTTCTTGGATTAAGGCTAACCTGATAACACTATCATCGGCAGACAAATACAACCTGAAAGGTTTCCCGTGTTGAGGTAGAACCAAGACTGGAGGATTAACCAAATATTTCTTAATTTCTTCTAAGGCTGATTGTTGTTCTTCCTTCCAAACAAATTCTTGACCGGCCTTCAGCTTTAGCAACGGGCTAAAAGACTTAATCTTCCCAGAAAAGTTAGATATGAATCTCCTAATAAAATTAATCTTGCCGATCAAGGATTGCAACTCAGTCTTGTTCGTAGGAGAAACTACTTTATTAATTGCATCAATGGATTTCCTGTCGATCGTGATACCTCTTTGATGGACCATAAAACATAGAAACTGGCCTGCCGATACACCAAATCCACACTTATTAGGATTCATCTTTAACCCATGTTCCCTTGTGCACTCTAGAATTTTCCGCAAATCTCTGGATTTAACCACCATGTCGTCAATATAGATTTCAACCAACGTGCCGATGTACTTATGGAAAATGAAATTCATCGCTCTCTGGTAAGTAGCACCGGCGTTCTTCAAACCAAAAGTCATTACGACCCACTCAAACAATCCAACGTGCCCCGGACATCTAAAAGCAGTCTTGGATATGTCTTCCTCGGCCATGAATATTTGATTATATCCAGCATTACCATCCATAAAACTAATGATTTGATGTCCAGTAGCAGCATCAATCAGCAGATCAGCAACGGGCATCGGATATCCATCCATCGGAGTAGCCTTATTGAGATTCCTGAAATCGATACAAACACGAAGTTTTTCGTTTTTCTTATACACAGGAACTACGTTAGAAATCCATTCGGCATATCGACATTGCCGAATAAACCCAGCTTCAATTAATTTTGTAATCTCAGCTTTAATATCGGGTAACACAAGAGGATTGCATTGGCGTGTTGGCTGCCAATGTGGCTGGAAACCAGATTTAATAGGTAACTGATGTTCAACTATTGATCGGTCTAGACCAGGCATCTCTGTATAATCCCAAGCAAAATAATATTTATATTCCTTTAACAAATCACTCAACTGTTGTTTACATTGGGAATCTAACTTAGCACTAATAAAGGTTGGCCTAGGCCTGCTACCATCGCTGATATCTATTTCTAATAAATCATCTGCCGATGTGAAACCCTGCCGAAGTTTTCCGTCATTGGCGAATTGATCTATTAAAACTCTTCTTCAGAACCGACTACTTGGATCGGTGTAATTCGGTAATTGGCAACTTTGAGGAATTCCGTATCCCAAGCTTCACCTGATATGCATTTGGTTTGTCATATGTTTTTGATTCTGCCGATGCAATGATTGACGAGGCTTCACTTCGGACGACTTCAATCTTATCCCCAACCCATTGCACAAGGCTTTGGTGCATTGTGGAAGGGATACAACAATTAGCGTGGATCCAATCCCTCCCCAGGAGCAGGTTGTAGGCACCTTTGCCATTGATCACAAAAAACGTTGTCGGCAAAGTTTTACTACCGATAGTTAACTCACCGCATACTGCTCCCTTAGCTGACAACACATTGCCTTCGAAATCTTTAAGCATCATGTCTATCTTAGCTAAGTCCTGGTCACCTTTTCCAACCTTCCTAAACATGACATATGGCCTTATATTTATTGCCGCTCCACCATCTACCAGCATCTTTGACACCGACTGTCCATCAACTTTGCCTTTGATAAACAAAGACTTCAAATGCTGCCTTTCATCATCGGCAGGCTTCTCGAAGATAGCCGCCATCGGATCCAGCACTAGCTGCGCCATCTCAGCAACTTCTCTAGTATCTACAAGCGCCATGAATGCCTTCGGCAATGTAAAAACCATATTGATCTCCGCCGATGGATCCCTATCCTTGCATTTCGGCCTCCACTGCTTAACTGGAGATCTCTCTCTCGAAGGATTGTGATATAGATTTTCTTGGTGTTCACGTTGGATCCTCCTTCTCTGAGTCTTCGTTAAGCCTTCGGGGCACCATTGAGGAAGCTTAGTTTTCCAAACAAGTTGGTACTGGTTTTCACCGCTCGTATTTGCACCACTCCTTATGTTTGGATCCCTAGAGAATACTTCTTCATCAGGCACTCTTGCATTAGCCCTCTCTTCAAGCTCTTCTTGACGGACACACTTGCCAAGCCTGTCATGTACACTGAGCTTGCCTCCTAGCCGATCATGTACTGATTCCCTTTCTCTGATCGGCTTGTCATAGCTTGACGCCCGATCGTCGAAACAGGGCTTCTTTTCTGCCTGATCGGCAGGATAGTACCCGTTACACTCGGGGCAGTTATCAGCAGTGGGTAGCTTGATACGCTCCTCCCAGCAATGAACGAAGAAGGGGCACCTCCAATGGTCTTTATGCCGATGCCATTCTTGGCGTCTTTCTTCCTGCTGCTGCCGATATCGCTCTTCTTGCAAGCGACCATATTCTTGTCGTGGCTGCATGTGTGTGATTACAACGCCATATGGTGCATGTCCATGAGGCCTCCTGGCGCTGCTACTTTCACTAGTGATTCTTCTGCCCTTCCTGTCATCGGCAAGCTTTTTCCCTTTCACATCATGCATACTTATTTGATGTTCAGGATCTACCGATGCACTTTTCTTAGCAGCTTCCGACGTTAACACTTTAGTCTTCCCTTTGGTTTCCACCATATTATTTGGAAACGGGTGTTGGTCGATCTTCATCGGCTTCTGAGCTTTAGAATATTCAAATTTAATTCGCCCAGATTCAATATCTGATTGCAACTGTTGCCTAAAGACTTTGCAATCATTGGTATTATGTGAGGTTGCAGCATGCCACTTGCAGTACCTGATCCTTCTGAGTTCTTCTCCCGATGGAATTACCTGATTAGGTGACAGTTTAATCCGCCTTCTTGAAGTAACAGGTCAAATATGCTATCGGCCTTGGTAATATCAAAGGTGAATCTTTCAGCTTCTTTCTGGCCAAACGGGTAGGATACCATCTTCTTGTCTTTTACCCACTCAGCAACGTCGATGCTTGGCTCCTCATCCGACTCGGAATATTCTTCTTGCTCAACGAAGGGCACCTTTTTATTCCAAGTTTTCCTAGGTTTGAAGGCTTTCACGTCTTGATCGGCAACTCTATGCACGAGATGGCTTAGACATTCAAATTCTTCGGACGCATATTTGTCCTTGATATGTGGCAGTAATCCCTGGAAGGCCAAATCTGCCAATTGCCGATCATCCAACACCAAACTGTAGCATTTGTTTTTATGTCTCGCAGCCTTTGGATGAAGTTTCCTACCGATTCATCATTACGCTGTCTTAATTTAACCAAATCGGTAATTTTCTTCTCATGAGTGCCAGCGAAGAAGTATTTGTGAAACTGCTTCTCTAGATCGGCCCAAGTTATCACAGAGCTTGGAGGCAGTGAAATGAACCATGTAAATGCCGATCCAGATAATGATGACGAGAACAATCTCACCGTCAGTTCATCTCTGCTGGCCGCTTCTCCACATTGGATAATGAAGCGATTGATATGCTCCATCGTTGACATATCATCTTGGCTAGAAAACTTTGTGAAATCCAGAACTTTATACCAATTCGGGAGAGTAATCAAATCATACTCCTGAGGATATGGCATCCGATAAGAGTACGTATTAACCTTAGACTTGATACCGAATTGTTCTTTCATTACTTGAGCGATGTTATCGGCCCAATATGCATCTTGATCTTGCCAATGCCCTGGTTGGATGTTAATCGGCTGAGTTGGTTGATACGCCTCCCCATATCTTTGCGGTACATAAGCTGGAGCTATTGGCATAGACACAGCACCTGCTTGCTGAATATTATGCATCGGCTGATTTGCCGCTGGACAACCATGACTACCCACTGAGATGTACTGTGGCATTATATTCATCGGTTGATATGCCGATGCTTCATTCTGAATGTTCGCCGGGTACTGTGGCAAAGTAAGGTTCACCGGCTGGCATGCCGATGCATCATTATGGAGACCCGATGGCAAGTAGCCCTGTTGAAATCCCGCAATCTGACACCCAGGCTGTACCATCTGTTGCTGAATCGGTGTCTGACTAGTCCATCCAGGATTACGAGTCATCGACATATAATTCGTCGATGGCTGATAGCTAACCGGCGCCTGTCGCTCCTGTACTCTAGGCTAGTCAACCAACTAGCCACCTTGGTGCATTGGTACTCCAGTCTGAGGATTTGCCAATACCATGGGCTGAATTACAGTTGTCGTATCTTGTTGAATCGGCAAAGAACCTGCCGATGGTTGCGCATAAGGGATCTTGGGTATTGCCATCTGAAGATTCTCTGACGGCAACTGCACAGTTGGGGAGGATGTAGCATAGTTTAGGACCATCGGTTGTGCAGATATTGCCGATGCCATGGGAGCCTTCCATACTGCACTGTTATCTTGGATTGATCTAGAATCAGCAGATTGACTTGGAGGCATACCGTATCCCCACCAGCTGGCGGGACTCATCTGGTTCTTCATGACAGGTCCTGACATCGCCGATGCCACCGGGTCTGTGTTCAATCGAGTGACGCTTACTGGGCTCGATCTTGGTGGCGTAGCCTCATCAGCAAACGGATTCACAGGATGGGAAGACGCCATTGGAGCCGCCGATGAAGTTGTAGCAGATGCCGATCCAGGTTGATGATACGCTGGACCAACATACTGGGGTGCCCATCCCTCTTTAACGCAGTATTGGACAGCCCATTGGAGTGGCTAATTAACGCATGATTGCATAACAGCATTGTACACAGTATTGGACATCACATTGGAGTGGATAATTAACGCATGATTTAATGCAGAATTAACCATCTCTTGTAATTTACCAGGATTGGCATCAAAAGTGACCTGCCGTGGCAACGGTGGATCTTGCTTCTAGATAGCATTGCCGCTCCTACTTAGGCTGAAGGACTTCAGATATAACTGCTTGTATTCCTCCATAGCCTGCTCCATAGCCTTCTTCTGATCATCTTTCAGATCTGCTTCAGAGACTTCAATGACATTGCTCTGATCAACCTCACTAATATTACCCATAATAAGCTTATAATGGATAAAACCGTGGCAAAAAGATATGTTATGGTCCCACCGGGTGTGCCAAAAGAGGTGCTGACACAAAAAGCGTTGAATCTGTGAACACCTCGGGCTTATACCCAAATTCGATATCCAAGGTGTGCCAGTCGATTTGACCAGTTAATCGACAAGGACAATAACTAGAACAACGTTGAACGAGACGACAACGATGCGCCCGGACGTCAAAGCTCAAATTGCTCAAAACGCAGAACGAGCAAAGTAGACAGAGGTCTTGTAGATGCAGCCTGTCGAGGCTTTGTAAGAACTTGTAGATGAACTAGAACTAATGCAAAAAAGGTAGATTTGCTAGAAAAGTAGACGAAAATAATAGATTTCTTTGATTGATTGTGAATTCTCTTCTACACCACCTCTCGGTACATATTTATACTCCGGTAGAAGGAGTTGTAAACAGACATGACTCATACCTAAACAAAACTCCTATTTTTAAGGAAATAAATGACTCGTGCAAGATTCGGACTCAAACTAAATAATAACAATAGTGGCATAAAATCACCAGTTTCCATATCCATCTTCTTTACGATGAAACCTTCCGTCGACAAACCTCCTCCAATCTGCAACCTTCTTCTATTGCCATCGGCAATTTTCTGCTGACGTTGGCCACGTTATCCTACATCCATCGGCAGCATCTTGCTATCGGCAACATCCTCCTTTTCCTTAACGCTTCTTCAATCACCTTCGCCATCGGCAATCTTCTTTGCTCTCATCGGCAAACAACTGGTAGAACCCTGATGCCGATAGGGAACAATAACTATCTTCTTGCCGATTAGTGTACTCAGTTCATATTGACACGTAGCAAAAACGGCGTCAACACTCTCCAAGAACTCTCTCTAGGTTCCTTCAGCTAAAACAATGGCCAAGAGAGCTCCCTTGGATGAAATGAGCAACTATAAATAGTCCCCACCTCTCCAACTAGCCATTTTTTTTACTTTTTCTCTTCTCTGCGAAAGCACCGGACTATAGCACCTGGTCCGGTGCTCACACTCAGTTCAAATTCCATACTGAAACAAGCACCGTCGGACTACTCGCTATGGTCTAACGCCCTGGTCTGACGCTCTGGTCCGGAGCCAGGGTGCTCACTGAGTGAAAACATTTTCTGATTCACGAGCCTCCGGACTACTTGCCATAGTTCGGAGCCCTGGTCCGACGCATTGGTCCGGAGCCAGGGTGCGCACTGAGTTGAAACTTCATTTAGCTACACAGCGTCGGACTAGCCATCGGACAAGCCGTCGGACTAGTCTGGAGCCTTCTCTCTGGCTCACTTCTTCTGACAAGGACCACCGGACCAATCCTCTATGGTCCGGTGCACCTCCAGACAGGTTGTCCGGTGCTCTTTCCTCATAGCTGGTGCCTAAGGCAGGACCTTCGGACTACTCTCCTTGGTCCGACGCCTCCTATGCAATCTGGTCCAGAGCTCATTTCTCCCCTTCTTCACCTCTTTTCACTAAGTCTTTTGAAGGGGTTTTGCTCCTACCACCTCAAGGGATATTAGTAGGGTCTCTAGGATTGGTTATGACAAATGTGCATACACCAACATTCCCAAACTCTCCTAGGTCAAGCTACTAACCTCATACCCCCCTTTATAGTACGGTCAAAGGAAAAACAAAGTCCTAGCTATACTTAGTGCCCTTCTCAACCTTATGGTACTAAGGACTAGCCTAGTCTTCAACTTGAATCTCCATCCTTTGAAACCAAAACGATTTCCATCTTGGGGGCATGAATATCCATTAAGCCCATTCATCTAGCATCACTAATGACTTAACTTAATTGACTTTGCCTCTGCAAAACACACGTTAGTCATAGTGACTTAGCATTGTCGTTAATCGCCTAAACACAAGGGACCATGATTCTTCAATCTCCCCCTTTTAGGTGATTGACGACAATACAAGCTCGAGTAGAGAATATGAGTGAATTTTGATAAGAGAAAACATGACTTGACATGAGATAGGCATGGGTTAGTGATAAGAAAGACATATACATGCCTAAACCATTCAAACCATGACAAGCACAAAGGATATGAATTGAGAATCATACTTGATTTCAAAGGATATGATATAGCCAAAAGATTAGAGATTAGCGCGGAAGCAATATAGCACAACCAAGTGACATGACATATATAGAGAGTTCACACACATGTCACACAACCATCAAGTCTCAAACATCACACAAATATATCACAATGCATAAAGACGGTAAACATGATGCATGATGTGATAGAGTATAATACAAATCAAAAGAACAAGTCCTACTAGCTGCCCCTAGAGCTAGCCCATCTACTCGACTCCTCTCCCCATTTGGCATCAAAACACATGAACTAAGCGTCTGGAGGTGGAGTTGAAGGAGCCACGAAACGGTCAAGTCGGCGAAAATCATCAAGACTATCATCAGAGTCCTCCCCCTGAGTCTCGGAAGCTGGAGGCGAAGCAGTCTGGGGGATTGGAGCTGATGTACCGGCTAACTCTGCAGCCGAAGTGTCTGGAGCTGTAGCTAGGGCAGGAGTAGGAATAGGACCTGCCACTGTCTCTGTAGGTGCCTCTGGAGCGGCGGAGTCCGGTTGTGCCTCGAGCACTAATTCAACTGGACTCGCAAGGACCGGTGGCTGCTCAGGCTATACTGGAGTAGAGGAGACGGTTGTGGCATCAGTCATGATAGCAGCTGGAGGAGTAGAGACTGCTGGAGATCTGTTGTCATGTGTAGCCTCAGACGAGGCAACAGATGAGCGGTGCTGACCCGCTGTCGGAGTGGCTGCCTCTGTCGTCCGTAGCTCTGCTGCTATCTGCTCGGCAGTGCGGGACGGCTGGCCTGTGATGTCACTGAAGGACGCTGATATATCACGAGTAGTCAAACCCAAAGAAGCTGACATCGGGGTGAAGCCAATAGTGAGGGGAGTGAACTGCTGTGTCGGGCCAAGGGTGTTCAACCACTGAGTAACCTGTGCCGTCGATGACTGGAACGGGGTGGTCAATCCGGCACCCTGAAGTCCACTGGACTATAAGGTGGGCGTGGGAGTGACAGAGAGTTCGGCTGACATTGACGGGGCCACTGAGGGGCCAACTGACTGTTGTGAGCCCGCAACGGGGCCAAGAGCTGGTAGAGGGGCCACTGAAGGGCCAGCTGACTCTGACTGGCTCATCATCTGAATCTGCAGAGCGCCGGGGAAATCAATCGGTGGTGCACCTGTCCACCTCATCATATAGGCCATGAAGGCCTGCAAACACATGGTGGATAAGTACCCATGTAGTTCAGTTTTGTGATGAGTGATTGCCCACCTCAGTTTGAGTGGCTTGAACTAACCTCTTTGCGAAAGCAAATGTGTGCCTATCTATCGGCTTGTGGTGTGCAGGTGTTATGCCTAGTGACAGTGGTCAATGGCGTAGAGAAGGTCGAGTAGAGGCTTGCCGTGCCGATGGACTGAGAGCGATGAAGGGCGGAAGTGGGGCTCGGACTGAGGGACCATGGGCGCCGGCGGACTAGCTGTGGTGGCTAGTATATGGGACCGGCGAGTGCGAGAAGACATGGAGGTAGACCGAGTTGACCAAGTCAAGATGGCGGACAAGCGGGTCGAGCGAGGCTCATGGGACTCGGAGTCCGACCGGGTGAGGAAAAGGTGGCTCGAGTCGAGCGGTTTGGTCGTTTGGGCCTCAAAACCATCCGAGGATGGTTTCTGAGTTTGGGCCTCAAAACTCGGGGTTCGGTAGTTTAGCCGAAAGCTACTAGTGGCGGGTTTAGCGGGTTTGGGCCTCAAAACCCGGGCGGAGCTTCCGAGGAAGCGGGGATGGCAAATGGCGGAATCCTGGAGGTTGCGTCGAGATGACGACAACACCCGGCAGGAAGCGGGGCCCTCCATTCAAACGAGTGGCTGAGAGTTATCGACTTGGATTACAATGTCTTAAGGCTCGGTAATTCGGTCATGTATCTAGGGGGTCTTTGGAAAATAGCCAAAGCCTTCTTAAATAGGGGATGAAGGGGTATCCTCATCCCACCTCTTGAACACCTTTCATTTTGCACCAACACTCTCTCTCTCCAACCTCTCTCTATTTCATGAGGTCCCTAGGTTGATCTCTCCAACCTTTGTAAGGACTTGCACTTTGTTTTTGGTGGGAATCGGAGGCCTTACCCTCCGTAAGCCATGGTGGCTTTGATTACTTGATAGCGTCTCTCATTTTGCTTGTGTTCTTCGCGTTTTGCTTTTGCTCCCTCTTTGTTCCTGAGATGAAATCTCTTTGTAGGAAGTAGCTCTTGCAAATCCGTTTGAACCAAGTTGTTCGTAATCGTGAGGAGCATCTTTGCACTGAAGGGTTTCTCCTCAAACCCCACGAGTACGTAGATCAGGTAATTTCTTTGCGGAGTTCTTCGTTTTTGAGCTTTTCCCCAAATTTCTTATCCCCCCGTTTCTCTAAGACAAATTGAGCGATGATTTCTTCGGGATAGCTCCCCAACCGTACAAGGATCATGCCTACAAAGTTTGGTTGCAGTTGGTAATCATTTGGTTGAGTTTTGGGAAGATTTGGCTGAGTGAAATCGGTTTTCACAGGTTTTCTGTGCCCTGTTCGTGAACTCCAGACCACCCTCCGGACCACTTTGGACAGGCTCCAGACCATAGGCGAGTGGTGTTGTGTTCTGGCCGAAAGTCTGCAGAGCAACCCCTAGCTCTGGACCAAGCTCTGGACTAGTCCTGTGGTATCGTCGGACCACTTGTCCGGAGGTTGGGTGCTCACTGAGTTGGCTGATTTTTGAGAAGAAATTTCGTCGGACCACCCTCCGAACCATAGCACCGGACCATAGCGAGTGGTCCTGCGGTGCTTAGCAGAGAAGCACCTAGCTCTGGACCAAGCTCCGGACTAGTCCTGAGTTAGCTTAGAACTAAGCGTCGGACCACTCTGCACTGGTCCTACGGTCCTGACTGAAGTGGTCCTAAGCTCGTTTCTCTCTCGTCCAGACTCCGAATCAAGTTCCGTTTGTTGCGTTGGATTCGTATTCACGTAAGGAACATGATTAGATACTTTTGAGACCAGTTCTCAGAAGTATTTTTGGGTGTGCTCTTGCCTCTTCTCTCTAGGGGTTGAGAGTACCACTCTCGGTGTATTGGTTTCGAGATCGTGGCTTTGATTGTTCTCCATCTTCTCCGACCACTCCGCTGCACCTTTAGGGGTCTTCCTAAGGTGTCCACCTACTTGTTAGGTTCTGTGCGAGTTGGTTTCTTCCAACGTCAAGTTTTGGGTGTGATTTTGGGACAAAGGCCAAGTCTTTGAGTTCAATTTTATTTGGCTCCCATTCACCCCCCCTCTGGTCGTCGTTCTCAGTCCTTCAAGGCCATGTTCTGCTGCTGGATCTGCTGAGTCTGAAGCTAGTGATGTTGATACTCAAGCTGCATGGCCAACATCTGCTGCTGAACCTCAAGATGGCGCTGCTGAACCTGAAACTGCAGCTCCTCGTGTCGCTCCTGTGACTGTCTCTGAAGCTCATCTTGTCTCTGCTGGACCTCAGTGACAGCAGTCACAAGGGAGCCCTGCTGATCCTGAATGAGATCGAGGATCTTTAGCATCAAAGTCTCCAAAGCAGAACTAGAACCACGGGCCTTAGTGTTGTAAGCCCGTGGGGGCATATCTGGTATAGGGTGGAAGTCTGCATCTGAGCTGTCAGACGTACTGTCCTCAGGTGTACCCTCAGCTCCCTGAGTATCCAAATCATGAAGCTCCTGCTGCCCAACGCCTCTAATAGACTCATCCTGGGTAGTCACCTCATCCATATCTACTGGTGTCGTCCTGAGCCTGACCTGACGGAGCACACGGTTGTCAAAACGACTGTCAATAGAAGAGAGAATCTTGTACTCTGGGAATGAAGTTGGCGTCTGGTCAATCAAGTCACGAAGTCTAGGCATAGACGGAGCAAGATGCAGGATTATCATCGAACATATCAAATGGGCATAAGGCATCTTCCTGCGGGCCCTCATTCCATCTGCAGTCACATCCTCAATCTCTGACATGATGAAATCTGCCACATCGAACGGTGTCTGAGAGACGAGGGCCCAAAGTAGAAACTGCTGCATGTTGGTCAATCCTTCCTTGTACCCGGTGCGAGGCAACAAAGTGCGCCGAAGGACCTCATTCAGACGATGAATGACAGGTCGTAGCTCTACTGGTGTACGACGAGAACCCTCTGTGACGGGTGGCCAGAAGAGAGAAGCCACTGACTGGGTGGACAGAGGACGCCCACCGTGAGCTCGGCAGGAAAGGCAGACCCTCTATAAACATCCTCATGCAACCTGTAATCGACATCTGTCAGGTGGAGTGTCTCTCTGAGCTGTGCCATGTAGATCCTATGACGCTCTCCTCTGAAAGTATACTGAATAAAGTTGTGACACGGGTCAACCCACACTGAAGCATAGAACTCGCGGACCCAACACTCAACATAGTTCCCGGAACGACCAAAGAGGTTGGCAAGTCCCGGAAGGTACGTGAGGTAGGGGCAGATCTCCTCACCGGTCATAGAAACAATGCTCTCCATGGAGCATACCCTGTGTGGTCTGATTTGAATGTTGGCACGCTGAGTTTCTCTGTAGAAATCCTCCATGAGAGGAGTGTGCCATCCTAGGGAGGCTCTGGGGTCTCGCTGATCCGGACACCACCTCTCAAGCTCGACAAATCTGAGCTTCTTCACTTGCTTTGCTATAAGATCTATCAGATCAAGGTGTACTGAAGCAGAAGCTGGAGTAGGAGCTACTGATGCACTAGCACCACGTGGCGACGTAGACTAAGCAGCTTGAGAGCGAGTGACACGCCCCTAGGGAAGAGGTGCTAACGGTGTGCCAAGAGCCTCAGAGACAGGTTCTGCCTCTGCGGGAACTGCCTCTGTCTATGACTGAGTTGGAGGAGTAGGTAAGACCTGCGGAGGGGTGCCAAGATGAACTGAACCTCGGCGACCACCTCGCTTTGCATAGTCTGCTGCATCTGCTATTGTCTCAGCCTTCTCGGCCTCTGAGAGCTTCCGCTTCTTCTTCTTCAGCTTCTCAACAAGCTTTTTCTTCCCCTTGTCCTTAGAAGGATGCGGAGGGGGAGGAGTGTCATCACCTGAGCCAGCACTAGCACCCTTGCCACGAGCCATCACTGATCAACACAAGAACCACTACTCAACTGACAAAAATCACTGACAAGAAACAACTGTTACAAGCCAATTGACAAGACACAAGAACCACTACCAACTTATCAACTGCCTCTGTCACAATCAACTGCCAAATGTAAGTATCAACTAACAGAGGGGCCTGCAAGCCACTCGACTGATCCTTCTGAGGCTTTTCCTCAATCCATACTCGTAAGCTTTGCCCCGAGTTTCAACTGTCACTGACGCTGCTTAGAAAGAATTAGATAGGATATATAAGCATATATAATTGCTAGAGATGAGATACTGTATGGAAGCAAGCATCTAGATAAGAGATAGAATGAAATACTGCCATGGTACCTGAGGTAAGCGAGTGTACTAATCAAAGCAACTCAAACGCCAAACCACACTCCACAAGAGAATAGCCAACTGTGGATTACAATTAGCAAAGCGATAAGTAAATTGGAATTTGAATGGAATGATGAATAAAGCATCTAGGACATGACTTGTTCTATGATTCAGCAAAACGCGAAGCCATGAAACAAAACCATACCCTAGAGGGAAGATGAGTTGAAGTCAATGACGGTCGGAATTGAGGAAACGTCAAGGCGAGTCAACGATGAATCTCCAAACCCTATGTTTAGATAAACCCTAGGGGGAAAACTCATGTGGTTGGCAATGTGGACTGGGGAAAGAGGAAGCTTGGCAGGGTGAAGGTGGAAGCAGCACGGGTTAGGATCATTGATGTAACACCCGGTTTTCCGAAGAATACTGAATACAATGTATATGTGTGCCTAGGATGTCCACACAAAACATATATACAAATATGGAGATTATCAAAGTCAATGCTTTATTATATATCGAAACATAGTTACAACAAGACTTACATCTATAACAAAGCATCGCGGAAACTATTCTATATCTCCTAGCTTCGGGTCTCCATACTCCACAGGGACAGTTGACTGGGGGTACACTCGCCTAGTACTCCTTTGGTAACACCTTACTTGCACCACCATCTGGTACCCATCCAGGATTTCCATATAAAGGTGATGACAACAGGCGTCAACTCACCATGCTCAGCAAGTATAACTATGGGGTTTATGAGGCTCAAAAAGGATAGACACGGGTTTAACTACATTAGCTTTTAGTAAGTCAGTTTTAGAAATTGAGTAGCATCAAGATCATCATAAGCCCAATAACCACATGATCAAGTGAACAAGATATAATGCTTATATGAACAATTAAGAATAACTTATGATTAATAACATCTGATGAACCATGACATAAGGACATCACATTGTAAGGATCCAAGCCGCTCATAACCGTGAGCATGGCTATCATGACAATTTTACACTCTGCAGAGATTGTACATCTTTACCCCCAAGCCGTGATTCCCATTTACCGGGGTTTGCAAGGCCCACAATACCTCTACCTAGGAGGCGTGGCAAGGTCTCACTACATAACCTTTCGCTAGATACCCTAACAAGTTAGTGACCGCAAGGTTTCGATGGCAAGTATGCATGGATATTCTCCTTCTTGTGTCATCACATGTGGTCGCAACACAATGCATGCCTCCAAGACAGGAAAACCCCAAACATCCCCTGGCACCCCCTATTGTGCCAACAAATGGTAACCACTAACAAGCTAGAGACATACTAGGTAATTAGTTAAAGTTAGAGCCATATAACGCTCGGGGTAGCACGGTTTTCCTGGGTTGCCGCTTACAGAGATACCCCTATGAGTGAGAACACAGGTGTGAGTTCTTGATGTTCCACCTATAGTCCACGTTGCTAAAAAGTCAAATTTTATCATCATTTCATATATCATTAATCATGTTACAAGATCATGGTTATTCTTTAAGAGCACTAGCTTTGATCTACCCAATGCAAACCCTCATAGGTGACAAGGTACAAGATATCAAATATCTAGGAAAGTCCTTAGGGTTAACAAGGTAGACACATGCATATGAATTAAATATTTAAGGTGAATAGGACAACAAGGAGGATCCCATGCTATACTTGCCTTCCATATACTTGCTCAAACATTCCAACTTTCCTTTTAGATCACCTTTGCAAAGGTCCACATCTATCGTCACAAGCATCACAAAAGAACCTAAAAACAGTACATCAAACATTACAAAAGCATACTATAAAGGTAACTAACGTATTCTACGCTTTGCTACGAACTCGTGAGCGCGAAAACCACCAAAAACGGAGCTACGGTTTGCAAGATACAACTAATGGTAGGTTAGCTTTTAAAAAGAGAACTAAGGGCTTTATTAGTTTTAGTTATGTAAAAGGGTATATAAGGTATTTCAGAGAAATACCTAAGTTGGATTAAGTCAAATTTATTAGCTTTAGTCTAATTTGAAAACTAAAGTTGAACTATTTATTTTATTTGTAAAGCAAATTGCATAGTATTTAATCAAGTTAGGTGTTTATCAAGAAATTACAAGGCTATTAACATAATTTTAAAGGATTCTAAATTGTATATCATAATTTTATGAATCTAACGCAATTTGAATGGGTAAAAATAGAGTTAAAACAAAGAAGATATGAGCTTTTGAATTTGGATGGCAGATCTGTAAATAATTCAAAGTGTTTTTGAATTTAAACAAATAGAAACAGAATTTTAAAGAGTTCTGGACGGCGGGTTCAATTATACAAAAAGATCAGGGGCTAGATCAGAAGAAAATAGGACTGGAATTAAAAGGAATTGAACTGAGAGGTATTGTGGGTTGATTAAACAGAAGTTGAGGGTTTTTCTATGCAAAGGTGACGGATCTGGTCGGGCTGACCAGGTCATCGCTAACGTCAGCGCCACGTGGCATTGTGCGAGTGGGCGGGTGCATAGCACAGCGTGTGGACTAGCTGACTCAGCGTGGGACCAGCCGGTCCACGGGTGCACGGTGCACCGGTGCGTACCGGTTGGGAGGGATCTAATCTAGGTCGTTGGCCTTGGATCAGAGGGCGAGGGAAGGTTGGGGGCGGGAGGTCGTCGGGGCGGGGCCATGGCTCCCGATGACTGGAGCTTGCTGGAGTACGCTGATTCGGTGCTTCCGACCACCCCGCGGTCATCCAAACACACCGAAATGATTGGCGTGCTTGTGCGAGTGCAGAGGGGTACTCGGGTGAGCCGATGGTCGGCTGGAGCGGCATGCCCGCGGCGGCACCATTACTGGTGAGCTCGGGATGAACGAAATTGTGGCTACGAGGTGTAATTGATCATGATAAAGGAACAGGAAGGGAGAGGGATGGATGGCGAGCTCACCCATGGGCCTTGCACGGACAGAGGAGCACCCGAGGCGGCTAGCAGCACGTCGCGGCGGACTTGGCTCCCCTACGCACGGTGGCGAGGCAGTGAGGGCGATGCGGGGCGAAACCGAGCGGTTGAGGGGGTTCATGGGTTGCTCCAACTGGCACCAGAAGAGAGAGGGAGTAGCGGAGGACCAAGGAGCTCCCGAGTGCTCCAATGGCAGCGGTGGTTCTCTGCTCGGCGGCGAGACTATCGCGGTGGGATCTGGTGAGAGGAGAGAGAGCGAGGAGAGGTGGAGAGGATTAGTGCGCGCGTGTGAAGCCAGAGGCTTCCTTATATAGGGTCGGGGAGGAGTGAGAAGTCAGGGAGGTGGACCTCAGGGGCGGTGAGATTTGGGACCGGTCGGTTATGGCCATTAGGGCCTTCAAGCCTGCGGTTGAAGAGGGTGAGTGAAGAGGGAGAGTGATGGAGTGAGTAACGAGGGGGAAAATCAATGCAGGAGTGAATGGGGCGGCCTCTGTGGGGCTTGTCTTTTCCATTGATGGAGAACAGAGAGGAGGAGAGGGTGTCGGCGTGAGGTAGGGGATGACCCGACGCGGTCCCCGCTTGGCAGCGTCTCGGAGAGAGGGGAGGCGGGGCTCAGGTTGGCGCCGACAAGGCAGGCCCACCGCGAGTGAGAGAGAGGGAGAGCTGTGGGGAGGGAGGTGTGCTCGCGTGGGCTGGCCTGCTGGGCCGGCTGAGCTGGGCCGAGGGGCAAGGGAGGAGTGCGGGTGGGGGTGGGTTCTGCTGGGCTGGCTTTCAGAGTTGGGCTAGAAAGAAAGAAAGGGAGAGAGAGAGATTTCCCTTTTTATTTTCCTTTTCTTTTTGTTTTGTAAATCCATTTGAAAACCAAATTTAAAACCTTTTGAAATCAAATAAAGTTTGAAACAGTTTACAAATCATTTTCTGAGTTTTTGAATAAAGCTTTGAACTAGTTTTTAAGAAAAAAACTTTTAAAACACTATATTTATTTTACAAATAGATCAAAATTTCTTTGTACCAAAACCGAGTTTTCTTAAATTGTTTTTCAGTCAATAAAATTAAATGCAAAAGCATGAATGCAACACCCCATTCAAATTATATTGAAAACAATTTTTAAAACTCATATTTTGCAGCTTTTTATTTACTAAAAAACTAATTAAAACTTATATCTTTAAGGAAAACCATAAATCCTTTCATTTTATGTAGTGTTTTCTATTCACTACCCAAAATAGGAATTTTCTTGTGTGACAACTGACGGGTGGAACCCCGACGGTGACCGATGGCGGTGGAGCTTTGCTTGGCGGTAGCTCTGCTGCTGGTGCTTGGCGCGAGGGAAAAAATAGATCAGGGGCACGGGAGGCACGGAGGAGAGGCGGCGGCGCACCTGCGAGGGGTTCACCGGCGGCGAGGGCGCAGGTGTGGGCGGAGTGGCAGAGCTAAGGCGACGCGACGGTGGAGAGAGGTGGCACGGCGTACGGCTCAGGGGAAAAGAGCAACTGTTGAACAGAGTCAACGCGAGCGGTGATGCGTGAAATTTCATAGCGTCTGACTACTTTGCATAGTCTAGTGGGTGGTCCGATGGAGGGCTCCGACGGACTTGGGAGAAAATAGAAATCACGCAGGGAGCACCCATGCTTCGGACCAGCGCGTCGGACCAACCGTCGGACTAACAAGAGTAGTCCGAAGGTCAGTTGACTGAAAGAAATGGCGCTGACCGAGGCTCCGGACCATTCGCCTATGGTCCGGAGGAGCGTCAGACTGGTTGTCCGACAGTTTTCACTGAGCTAGAATATTTCACGCAAAGAGGGACAGGGCGTCGGATCACTGAGCGTCGGACCATGCAGAGTGGTCCGGAGGGTGGTCTGAAGCTTGATTTGCTCTGAGTTTTCCTATTTTTCTCTCCAATCTTTTCTCTTAGCCAAGTACCAACACAAAAGAGCAGAAAGAAACACTTGTTGGACCTGACATAAGAACCATCTCTCAAACCCTCAATTTTAGAAACAGTTTGCCATAGGCTAGAATTAGTTTTCATAGGAAAATAGTTCAATAAAGCTCCAAGGATCACCATAGGGGAACAAGAGGGGTATTAGCTACAGCTAGAGTTTTGAATGCTCCCCCTACGTGATGAACCTAGAGGATGATCAACCTTAACCAAAAAGAAAGCAACAAGCAACAAACATGCATATGCAATGCAATACGGAATTTGAATCTAGGTTTCTTGCAAGTATAAACTGTGATAAGACTTCTTCACACGCTTTGAGGGCGGTTATCCCGACCGCGTTAGCCAAGCCTATGTGCATTACTATGGATTAAACATGTTATATTACAAATGAATGCATGGTTCACACAATCTCATTTTTTAGTGAAGTTTGAGTGATCAAGCACATTTAACTCGCTTCTCAACCTACAAAAGGTTGTTTCATCGAGTGGTTTAGTGAAGATATCCGCCAATTACTCTTCTCTCTTAACTCCAACTAGTGTGATGTCTTTCCTAGCCACATGATCTCTAAGAAAGTGATGGCGAATATCTATGTGCTTGGTGCGAGAGTGTTGAACCGGGTTGTTAGCAAGCTTTACGGCGCTTTCATTATCACACAAGAGTGGAACATCTTTTAAAATTATGCCGTAATCAAAGAGTGTTTGGGTCATGTATAATATTTGTGCACAACTTGCTCCCATGGCAATGTATTCCGCCTCAGCGGTTGACAATGCCACACTGTTTTGCTTCTTAGAGGACCAAGAAACAAGTGATCTTCCTAGCAAATGGCACCCTCCGGAGGTACTCTTCCTATCAACCTTGCACCCGGCATAATCCGAATCAGAATAGCCAACTAGTTGGAAGGGAGCTCCTTTGGGATACCAAAGGCCAATGCTAGGGGTGTGCCTTATGTACCTAAGGATTCTTTTAACCGCACATAAATGCGACTCCTTAGGGTTTGCTTGAAACCTAGCACACATACACACACTAAACATGATATCCGGCCTAGATGCGGTGAGGTAAAGTAAACTACCGATCATCGAACGATAGAGAGCTTGATCAATTGGTTTACCTCTCTCATCAAGGTCGAGGTGCCCATTAGTAGGCACTGGGGTTTTGATTGGCTTGCTATCCTCCATCTTGAATTTCTTGAGTATATCATGAGTGTACTTCTCTTGAGATAGGAAGGTGCCCTCCCTCAATTGCTTCACTTGGAAGCCAAGGAAGAAGGTAAGCTCGCCACTCATGGACATATCAAACTCCTTGGACATCAAGTCACCAAACTCCTTGCAATGATCTTGGTTTGTTGACCCAAATATAATGTCATCGACATATACTTGGCAAACAAAGATTTCTTTGTGAATAGTGTTGTGTCAACGATCCCGATCTTGAAGCCCTTCTTGAGTAGGAAGTCCCTTAGCCTCTCATACCAAGCTCTTGGAGCTTGCTTCAATCCGTAGAGGGCCTTGGACAACCTATAAACATGGTTAGGCAAGTTTGGATCTTCAAACCCGGGAGGTTGTGAGACATAGACAAGTTCATTGATGAAACAATTTAAGAAGGCGCTCTTCACATCCATTTGAAAGAGTTTCATTTTGTGATGTGAAGCATACGCCAAAAGGATACGAATGGCTTCAAGTCTTGCAACCGGGGAAAAGGTCTCTCCAAAATCAAGACCTTCTACCCAAGAGAACCCCTTTGCCACCAATCTTGCCTTGTTCCTCACAACTACGCCTTGATCATCTTGCTTGTTCCTAAACACCCACTTGGTGCCAATGATTCTTGCACCCTTTGGCCTTTATTCAATTGTCCTCACCTGGTTCCGGGTGAAGTTGTTGAGTTCTTCATGCATGGCATTCACCCAATCTGGATCCGCAAGTGTGTCCTCAATACTAGTAGGCTCAACAAAGGAAACAAACGAGTGATGTTCAACATAAGATGCAAGTTTAGAGCGAGTCATTACTCCCTTTGATGGACTTCCTAGGATTTGTTCATGGGGTTGAGCTTGAAGGATAGGTGTTGATCTTCTATCATGAACTTGAGGAGGGGGATGTGGTGCTTCAACATTACTTGCTTCGGCCTCGACTTGATCTTGAGGGATGAAGGTATCTTCTTGAGCTTCTCTCACTTGTTCTTCATCAACTTGAGGCGTGTGAGGTGGAGAAGGAACTTGGTTAGCTTCATCTTCAACTTCTTCCACCTCTTGTGGGTTGATAGTACCAATTGGCATGTTCTTCATTTCCTCCCTCAAGGGTTTATCACCTACATCAATATCCTCAAGCGCTCCTTGGGAGCCATTAGTTTTATCAAACTCCAAATCATACGTTTCTTCAACTAAGCCGGTAGCTTTGTTAAATACACGATAGGCTTTGGATTTAAGTGAATATCCAACAAGGAAACCAAGGTCACACCATCGTTGGAATTTACCCAAGTGTTGGTGCTTCTTGTAGATGTACACTTTGCAACCAAACACCCAGAAGAATGAGATATCCGGCTTCTTCCCATTAACAAGCTCATAGGGAGTCTTCTTCAATAGCCTTTGGACGAAGAGATGGTTTGCCGCTTTGCATGCGGTGTTGATTGCCTCCGCCCAAAACTTTTCGGAGTGTTGTACTCATCAAGCATAGACCTTGCTAGAGTTATGAGCGTCCGGTTCTTCCTCTCTACAACACCATTTTGTTGTGGAGTATATGTGGCGGATACTTCATGCTTGATCCCCACTTCATCACAATAGTCTTCAATCTTGGTGTTGACAAACTCGGTGCCATTGTCACTTCTTATCTTCTTGATCTTCACTTCAAACTCATTTTGTGCCCTTGTTGCAAACTTCTTGAATATTGATTGAGTCTCTCCCTTGTCCTCAAGAAAGAACACCCAAGTATACCTAGAGTAGTCATCAACTACCACTAAGAAAAAGAGATTGCCTCGAAGGCTTGCATAGGTGGTAGGTCCAAAAAGATCCATGTGGAGTAGCTCTAGGACTCTTGAGGTTGACATGAATGCCTTGGTGGGATGGGTGTTGGCCACTTGTTTGCCGGCTTGACACGCACTACACAATTTATCCTTCTCAAACACCACATCCTTCACACCTCTAACCAACTCCTTGACAAGTTTCTTCAAAGTTGACATGCCCACATGAGCTAATCTTCTATGCCAAAGCCAACCCAAAGAACTCTTGGAGAATAGACATGTTTGCAATTCGGCCTCATTGGAGGTGAAGCCCACTAGATAGAGGTTGTTGTGTCGAAACCCTTTGAATATCATTGATTAATCTTCAATATTGGTCACAACCACCTCACTTGGAGTGAATAGACAATGAAAACCAAGATCTTAGAGATTGCACTAGCAAGACATTTGATATAGATTGATCATTTGAGATTGCCACTTTGCCAAGTCCTTGTACTTTAGATTTTGAATTGTCACCAAAGGTAATCTTGTCTTTCCCTTCACAATATTCATCAAGTGTGGTGAACATCCGGGAGTCACCAGTCATATGTTGAGTGCAACCACTATCAATCACCCAATGACTTCCACCGGTCTTGTAGTTCACCTACACACAAGCAACTTTGAGTTAACCTTGATGTTTGGGAACCCACTCAAAGCGGGGCCCCATTGCCTTGGTAACCAACTCCTTTGCAACCCAAAGAACTCTAGGCTTGTTCTTCATTGGTGGACCAAGGAACACTACTAGAGGTCTACCCTTGTTGTCCTTCTTGATGACATAGTGAGCGTCATGAGCAAATGGCCTAGTGCACTTGGGCAAGGTCTTGGGTGTTGGAGTCTTGCAATCATAAGCGAAATGACCCACTTGACCACACTCAAAGCATCTTCTTGGCTTGGGCTTTGAGTACTCTTGATTGTAAGCATTGTACTTGTTCTTGTAATAGTTCTTGGCCTCAATCTTGACCTTTTCCTTCATTACTTGGTTCTCCTTGAACCCAATTCCGGTCTTGTCATTCTTCACTACGGTGTTCATCAAGAGTTCACTTTGAAGGTTGTGACCCTTGGTGAATTTCTCAAACCCACTTGCAAGCTTGGTCTTGTTATTCTGGAGCTTAGCAATTTCTTCTATAAGAGAGGTGATCAAGGTGATAGCATCCTTGTCTTCTTCTTGAGCCGGCTTGATGACAATAGGCTTGTTAGACTTGAGAGTGATTAGCTCTTCCTTGAGCTTTGTGTTCTCTTCTCTCATCTTGACATAGTCATCATACTTGTCGGCTTCAACAACTCTCTTGCCCTTGCACTTAGGACTTTGCTCAAGCGCCACATCATCAATCAAGATATCACAAGAGGTAGCACTATCACACTTAGCACACGGGTTAGTAGAAACATGTGTAGCAAGATCTTCATTAAGCAATTCATTTGCTACCACTAGTGTGCCATGTTCTTGCTTGACATTGTTGTAGTCATCTTTTAGCAAGTTATACCTTGTGTGAAGCTCTTGTGTTGACCTCTCAAGCTTATCATGTTTCTCATTAGCTTGCTTAAGAGAGACTTTGAGCTCCCTAGTGCTAGATGTGAGAGAATTAATATCAAGCTTCAAATCATCATTAGCACTAGTCAAGGTGTCAAGCTTATCATGCAAGTTTCCTTTGATCTCAAGTAGTTTGTCATTTTTACCCTTGTACATCCTTATGATGCTAGCGTACTTGTTGCAAATTTTAATTAGCTCGTCATAGGATGGTGTTTCTTCATCATCACTATCACTACCACTTGAGTCACCACTCTTATCATCATCCTCTATTTGTACCTTCTTGTCACCTTTAGCCATGAGGCATAGGTGTGTAGAGGATGAGCCCGGTGATGAAAGAGGAGATGGCGGTGGAAGGGAAGAACCAATCAGCAAAGCGGCCACCTTCTCATCTTCACTTTCATCATCGGAGGAGTCACTAGAATCCTCAATGTCGGTGAGCCAATCACCCACAATGTAAGCTTTGCCATCCTTCTTCTTCTTGTGGAAGTTGAAGTTCTTCTTCTTGTATGGCTTGTCTTGCTTCTTGTCATCATCACTTGAGTCATCATTGGTACCCTTGTTCTTCTTGAAGTTCTTGAGCTTGTTTTTCTTGAACTTGTCTTTCTTCTCTTCGGGGCAAGCATGAGCTAGATGACCAAGAGCGCCGCAATTGTAGCACTTCATTTGGGAGATTGGCTTCCTTGAAGAGCTTGTGAAGAATTTCTTGTTCTTTGAGTCAAAGTTGACTCCATTCTTGTTTAGCCTCTTCAACATCTTGATGGTCTTCTTCACCATAAGAGCGATGTTGTCTTCATCATCCTCATCATCACTTGCGCTCTCAATGACATATTGAATATTGCACTTCTCCTTGGAAGATGCCTTAAGAACCAAGTCTTTCTTCTCATCCTTCTCTTTCTTCTTAGAGGAGGATGTACCACAATCATTGATCTTCATGTACATCTCATGAGCGTTGATCTTGCCCAACACTTGTGTTGGTGTAGTTGCGGAGAGATCGCCTTGATTAAGGACCATGACGATGTGGCTATACTTGTCAATTGGCAATACACAAAGTATCTTGCGCACCACATCGGCCGTAGTCATTTGGGTGAGCCCAAGGCCATTCAACTCCTCTACAAGCACATTCAAGCGAGAATACATTTCATTAGCACTTTCATGAGATAGCATGGTAAAAGCATTCATCTTAGCAATGATGAGGTGATAGCGCTCTTCTCTTTCACATTTGGTACCCTCGTGTAGAGCAGAAATGTTTGTCCATACCTCATGCGCGGTTTTGCAATTCCGCACACGGTTGAACACATCCTTACAAATGCCTCGGAAGAGGATATTCTTAGCCTTAGCATTGTTCTTCTCATAGTAAGGATCTTCGGCGAACACCAAACCACCAAGAGTGGCGGCTTTGTGAACGCCGGCATCAACGACCTCTAGATAGGCTTCCATACGAACCTTCCAATAAGGAAAGTCGTCTCCATCGAACATGGGAGGGGGTCCATCCCCATGGGACATCTTGCTCTAGGTAGTAAAGCCTAATTTGAGAGCAACCAAGCTCTGATACCAATTGAAAGGATCAGGATGCCCAAGAGGGGGGGGGGTGAATTGGGCTTCTTTTAATTTTCTAAAGCAATATTAAAACCAAACAATGCCAATCACCCCCTAGTGCCTACCGGATGTGTGTCCTAACTAGAAAGCGGTAGCAAGGCATAAAAATTGAAAGACAAACTATGCAATTCTAGTAGGAAAACAAAGAACACAACAGAATGTAAATGCAAGAAAGTAAAGAGCTAAGGATAGAGAACTGGGACACGGCGATGTTTTCCCAAGGTATCGAGGAGTCGACACTCCCCCCTAGTCCTCGTTGGAGCACCTCGCAAGGTATAGCTCCCCCTCAATCCCGCGCAAGGGATGAGTGCTCTCTACGGTCTAATTCTTCGCCACTCCGGCTCGGTGAATCGCCCACAACGGATCACAGAAGCATGGAGAAGAGCCGCAGACAATCTGCCAGTGATCACTTCCTCCAAACACCACCAAACTATCTAGGTGTTGTCGAACACCAAGAGTAACAAGCACAAGACCTTCACTTGACCAACTCGAGGCTAGGAAGGTGTATGGATGCACACTTGTCAATCCTAATCACTCTAGGAGGGAAGAACAAGATGAACTCTCTCAAATCTCTCCCTCACTAGGCACTTGGCTCTCCAAGAAGTCTCTCTAGGTTCCTTCAGCTAAAACAATGGCCAAGAGAGCTCCCTTGGACGAAATGAGCAACTATAAATAGTCCTGACCTCTCCAACTAGCCATTTTTTTTACTTTTTTCTCTTCTCTGCGAAAGCACCGGACTAGTCTGGAGCTCATACCACCGGACTATAGCACCTGGTCCGGTGCTCACACTCAGTTCAAATTCCATACTGAAACAAGCACCGTCGGACTACTCGATATGGTCCGACGCCCTAGTCCGATGCTCTGGTCCGGAGCCAGGGTGCTCACTGAGTGAAAATATTTTCTGATTCACGAGCCCCCAGACTGCTTGCCATAGTCCGGAGCCCTGGTCCGACGCACTGGTCCGGAGCCAGGGTGCGCACTGAGTTGAAACTTCACTCAGCTACACAGCGTCGGACTAGCCATCGGACAAGCCGTCGGACTAGTCTGGAGCCTTATCTCTGGCTCACTTCTTCTGACAAGGGCCACCGTACCAATCCTCTATGGTCCGGTGCACCTCCGGACAGGTTGTCTGGTGCTATTTCCTCAGAGCTGGTGCCTCAGGCAGGACCTTCGGACTACTCCCCTTGGTCCGACGCCTCCTAGGCAATCTGGTCCGGAGCTCATTTCTCCCCCTTCTTCACCTCTTTTCACTAAGTCTTTTCAAGGGGTTTTGCTCCTACCACCTCAAGGGCTATTAGCAGGGTCTCTAGGACTGGTTGTGACAAATGTGCATTGAAAGGATCAAGATGCCCAAGAAGGGGGGTGAATTGGGCTCTTTTTAATTTCTAAACAAGAATTAAACCTATAAAGAGCCAATTAACCCCCTAGTGCCTACCGCTTGTGTGTTCTAGCTAGAAAGCGGTAGCAAGTCAATGGAAAGCGAAAACTTCCTACACAATTCTAGTATGAGTTGAAAGACAAGTGCGGAAAGTAATGCGGTAATAAAGAGCTAGGGAAAGAGATGCTTGACACGGCGATGTTTTGCCGAGGTATCGAGGAGTCGACACTCCCCCCTAGTCCTCGTTGGAGCACCTCGCAAGGTATAGCTCCCCCTCAATCCCGCGCAAGGGATGAGTGCTCTCTACGGGCTGATTCTTCGCCACTCCGGCTCGGTGAATCGCCCACAACCGATCACAAACGTCGATGGAGAAGGGCCGCCGACAATCCTCTGGCGATCACCTTCCTCCGAGCACCACCGGACCGTCTAGGTGATGTCGATCACCAAGAGTAACAAGCCTTGATCTTCGCTTGACTCACTCAAGCTTCACAACTAGAGGATGCACACTTGAACTCTTGGATGAACTAGAGAGAGGATGGATGGATTCGCGAATCACTCTCTCTCTCTAGGGCTCTTGCTCTCTTCCCAACCTTCTCAAGAAACTCAGCAACTCAAATGAGCAAAGGCAAGGTGGGAGAGAAGTGGGAGGGGCTATAAATAGACCCTCTGAAAACTGCCTCGGGCTGGCAATTTAAGTTGGCGACGGACGCTCCGTCGACTAGGCGATGGACGGTCCGTCGCATGCCCCACGGCTAGTTTCTGTTCATAGTTGAGGCGACGGACGCTCCGGCGCCTAGGCGACGGACGGTCCAACGCCCTGTCTAACGGCTAGTTTTGACACACTGTTCCCAGCGACGGACGCTACGTCACTGGGCGACGGACGCTCAACCACAGCGTCCGACGCTGAGTTCTGGCTAGGGTTGAAAAACACCCTCTCTGGAAGGTCGACGGACGCTCTTCCCAACGTCCGACGCTTGGCCGACGGACAGCGTCCGACGGACCCTGAAAAACATAGCCAGAAAACAACCCCTCTGGAAGGCCGACGGACGCTGTGGACTCAATCACCCAGTGTCCGGCGCCTTTGTCCGACACGACGGACAGCCGCGCCCCTGCCAGGAGCGTCTGACGCCCAGAAAACGATTTTGACAACTCCGTTTTTCGTCGCGATGAATATGGAAGTTGTTCTAGGCTATCTTACGGTCACCATAGGCTTGCTTAGAGCTATGGAAGTCTAGTGTGCACCACACCTAAATCATGAAGCTTTCCTAAGTCAAGCTACTAATCTCAACCCCTCTTAATAGTACGGTCAAAGGTAAAAAGAGAAGCCCTATCTAATTCTAAGTGCCCTTCATCTCCTTATGGCACTTAGCCTATCATTCTAGGGTCTTCATCATGTCTCCTTAAAAACCGAAACGATATCCATCTTGGGGGCTAAGTGATGACCATTAGAGCCCATTCTCCTTTATCACTATGGCTAAGCTACGCATAGCCTCTGCAAAATACACGTTAGCCATAATAATCTCTAATTGTCGTTAATCACCGAAACCAACTAGGGCCATGATTCTTCAATCTCCCCCTTTTTGGTGATTGACAACAATAGAACCTTGAGTACGGATAAGAGTTTTGGTTTAGATTTTATGGTGACTCGGAATGGTTGAGCAAGGGTTAGTTAAGTTGTAATGAAGCATACTTGCTCATCCAAATCAAATCACAAAACATGGTACTTATGAATATGAAAGAAAAAGCAGTACCTCATGATATTCTCAAGGGATGTTTCGGAGTAAAGCGCGGAAGCTCAAATAACGTTAAGCAAGGAGATATATCATGAACATGAGACAACTCACAAGATATATTAGAGATAATCAAGAGTTTTGTCACATGCAACCATATAAACATCAACCATCATCACATCACACATATAGACAAATGCATAAAAGTAGACATGATGAAAGAGTACGGGGAAATAAAGCATACAAAGATCCAAAACCCTCCCCCTATCTCTATACTCGACCCTCTCTCCCCCTTTGGCATCTAGCACCAAAAACTAAGAGTCTGGGGCTGGAGAAGAAGGCGAAGAAGCGGCAGCTCTGCGATCCAGCATGATGAAGTCCTAAAGGTCTGACTCGTCGGACTCATCATCTGCCTCGGTCTCTGCCGGTGTAGGTGCAGCTGGGGTGGCCTCTGGAGCTGTCACTGGCACCTCTGGAGCTGCGGTCTCAACTGACTCCCCGTGAGGCTCAGCTGGTGCCTCTGACGGTCCTGCCTCAGTGGTAGCGGGCCTGGGAGCCCAACGAGTGAAAACTCGAGGCGAGGGGGACGGTGTCACTGCAAGTGCCACTAGGGACACTACTGCTGCAACCTCTGCAAGCTGAGTCTGACCTGGAGAGGACCCCTTCCACTGTAACTTCCTCTGCTAGGGATATGGCATCCGTCTGAACGGCAGCTGAAGGTGTGGTGACTGTCTGTGCTGACTACTCAGGTGCGATCTCCGACGATGCAACTGAGGACTGGTGAGTGCCTATCGCCGGAGGATCCTGTGACACCCTGTGTCAAGCTTGCATTAGGATCATCATTAGCCTCTAAGCACATCATTTCATTGCATTCATGTTTTGCATATGCTATCATTTCATGTGTGTGTGTTTATGCTTTAAAACTAGAATTGAATAGGCGTTTTGTGCTTAATCTTGTGTTTAACCTGTTTAGTTAAACCTTGCTTTGCTTAGAATAAAAGTGTGGTTTGTTTATGTCTAGTTACCCTGCTTAGTTCTTTAAATAAAAGAAAATGGAGAAGGAAATCAGAATCGAGGCAGGCCGAGTACCACCCCTCGATCTCTACCCCACCGCTCGAAGGCTCGATGATGGACTGAGGGTCTGAGCGAATGACCCCAGGCCAGAGGCTCGACCGAACCCGAGGCTCGATCGGCCAGTCGATCGACGCCCCTTCGCCATCGACCTCTACCCCTCGAGTTTTACCCCTCGATGACGGACTGAGGTTTGGACGAATGACCCCGCACGGAAGGCACGACCGAGTCGGAGGCTCGATCAGCCGATCGACCCTACCCTCGATATCGACCCTCTCCCGCGCGCTCGACCGTACGCACGTGTTGCGCACGCTCGCGCGCACTCACCCGACCGCGGCTGAGCTGTACGTCGGAGTCATCCGCCGCGTGGCCGCCGATGCCTGACCGCGGAAGTGGAACACGCCATCGTCGCCGCTTCGGCTCTGCACCGACATCGCTATCGCCGCTCGCGCTGTCTCACTCATATCTGAGTTAACGGCGCTAGGACCAAGTCGGCTCCGGTTTTCTGCCGCTGACGTCCTGCTTCGCCGCCGCAGACCTGCCAGCCGCCCTGCCGCGCGCCACGCCATCGTTTCGCAGTAACGTCGCCGTAGTGCCGCGTCCGATCAGCGCCCGCCTTGTCTCTTTCGCAGTCAAGCGCGAATCCGCGCTAACGGCGCGTCGACCAAGTCCCGCTCTGTTTCGTCGCCGCAAGCACGCCAGCGCCGCTGTCACCGCCGCACATCGCGTCACATCCCCTCTTGCAGCGCCGGTCGGCCATGACCAAGCAAGGAGGAGTGCCTATACCTCCACCACCTCCCGCACTCATCCACACTCATCCGCACTCGCGCAATCGCTCGTAGTTCTCTGTTCTCGCCAGCCGAGAGCTCCGAGCACCGCAATCGCCTTCTTCTCAAATCCACCACCGCCCGAGTTCCTTTGATCAATCCCTCTCGCCCTAGCCTTCGCTCTTGCCCTGCACACCCGCTGCTCGCCTTTGTTTCACCAGCTGTGGACTCCAGTCGCCGGAACGCCTTTCGCCGTTCTCCGACTCCGAGTCGCCACCACACCGATCGACCAGCGTTCACCATTCGCCGTCTCGTCTCCGACGCCTCCATCTTCGTGGAAGCTTCGCCGGAGTTAACCGAGGTGAGAACACCATTCCCCTAGCTTCAGTTCGACCCGTGTCGTCACAGCACCGTTGGTCGTGCGCCATTGCCGCCGTGGAGCTTGCACGTGGTCAGGTTTCCACAGAGCCTTTCTGGCTCAGTTAGCCCTCAAGCCGCGCTCGCCACCTCACCACGATGCTCACGCACCCCAGCGCCGAGCTTCGCTTTGCCGATGATCACTTCGCCGTGTAACACCGCCGTGTTGCGCCGCCACCGCACACCGTCGACCCCTCTTCACGGTCGCGCCAGTTCAACCAACACCACCAGTGGATGCGCGTAAGTCATCCCGAGCCTAGCACAGCCAATCCTACCGCCGAAGACTTCACCATCGGCGAGAAAAACGTCGATCCACACCGTTCTCTGTTTTCGATCGACGGTCGCTGGACCTCGAGTAATCGAGGGTCATCCTCGAGTAATCGAGGGTCACTCCCGTCAGTTGCCTCGAGTGCCTCTGCGTGCCTCGAGCCCGTCCCGAAATGTTTTCCTATTCTGTTTTTAGTTGTATGCCATGCTTGTTTGTTTATCTAGAGTGGTAGAATCTTGTTGCTAGTTTCTGTTTAGAATAAGTGTAGCCTGTTGTGTCCTGCTAGCTAGTAGCTCGAGCCTTAGTAGCCTTGTGGTAGGTTTCTTGGGTGTATGCTTAGAATCTCTGTTGTGTGTTAAATCCTGTTCAAGCATCATCCCTGCACCTTTCAGTTATTTATCTATGCATTGCAATCATTTAGGATCCGTGGAGGAACATCAGGAGCCCACAGAGACCGAAGTCCAGGAGGTACAGGAGCTGTACGAGGAGTACCAAGAGCTCGACACTAACCTTCCTGAGTGCCCTGACCACCAACCCTCCACCTTCTCTCAAGGCAAGCCCCGGAGCATTCTTAAGCCTCCCAGTTTTGACAATTAATCTACTTGAGTATTTTATACTGTGATGCATTAGGTAATAGGAGTTGTTTTGAATCCCAAATTGATGCATTACCATCCTTGATACTTGTTTTACCTACCTTGTCACCCTGTTAATAATAAAGTAAAAGCAACCGCTTAGCATGCTTAGAATAATGGTTACCTTTCTTTTTATGTTTCGTATTATCCCTTGTGGGTAATACTATCACGGTTGGCTATATTCGCTATCGTGGAAAGAACCTATGGTAGTAATGAAATACGGTCAACAGGAAGGCAAGTGCACCAAGTGGTCAAGACTTGGGGGCAGTCCGTCCATTGGATCGTGTAGGTTTGTACACGATGGTGGCCCTCTTACATCTTTGAATGCGCCCTTTCACATAGGGGCCGTTGGGAGTGTCGACCCCGAAGCCGAGTAAACACTGTCCGGGCCGGAGCTCGCTCAGCTGTGAGCACCCCACTAGACTGTAGGCATGATCTGCCCGTGGTGGCCATCTATTTTCTACAATTGGGGTGGACCCATGCGAGCCCGCGTCGATTACCACCTGGACTTTGTTGAGCGGTAACCTAATGCCGACCCGACGGGGAAAGTATGGGCGTGTGTTAAAGGTAATCTGACCAGCTGGTGTATATCGATTCGAATTGCCGCCCCCCACTGGATATGGGGGATTATGCTGAGCTTCACCACGGTACAACTCCATGTGACATCTTAATGGTTCTACTAAAATGTTGATGAAGGAACTGGATATATGTTACTATATTGTTTGAGTAGAATCAAGTGTGTGCTCTAGTGTAGATGCATTAACCTAGAAATAATTAGTAGGATAAAAGATGGCTGCTCATCGTCTCATTAAAGTAAACTCCTTTAATTTTAAGCGTTTCCGCAAAGTAAAGCTTACCCAACTCCAGATACAGCCATGCATATCCTTGGAGTCTTTTATTTCCAGTTAGACGGGTAAGTCTAGCTGAGTACATTCCCGTACTCAGAGTTTATCCCTTTTTTTGCAGATGGCCAAGTATACATTGGCTATTGTAAGCACTGTCTTTATCCTTTCTACGGAGAAGATGAGTAGGCCTTGGGCAAGGTCTTCTACAAGCTCACCTTTTGCTGTTGCCGGACCTAACGTTGTGGGCACCCCTGTCTTTTGAAAACTTCAAATTCCGCTTCAAACTCTGTTTTATTTGGCCACAAGTGTAGTGGCGTAAGTACTACTTTTATTTGGAACAAAGTGTTGTAATAACTTTATTTCGTACTTTAAGTATTTTCCGTTTGATTTGTGGCTCATTCGAATGTGTATCCCTGAATGTACGCGATCCTGAGTTGATGTAAGAAATCCTTCGAGATTTCCGGACTACCGGGATTATACGGGCTCAAGTGTTGTAATTAGTAGCAAATCAGCTACATTAGCACTTGATCTCTTATAGTTTGGGCGGTTCTGTCACAGATCCACTGTAGTCTCTGGAGCTGGTGTGACCTGCTGAGCGGCTCCTAGGGATTCTTCTCCCGTGATCTCCAGATAGGAAGCTGACAGATCTCTTGAGGCCTCTGCTAAGGTAGTTCCCCGGGTAGGAGTGAATCCTGTCTGGAACTCCCCGGGTGAAGCTATCCAAGAGGACACCTGGTCCTCGGAGTCTGGTACTCAAGAGAGGCTGCCGGCTGGAACGGAGGTGTAGCTGGTGCCTGACTCTGCTGTCCTCTGGACGGTAACACTGGAGTTGGCACCACAACTACTAGAGGCTGCTGTGGAGGAGAGGTGAACTGCTGCTGCTGAGATACGCCGGACAACTGGAACTGTGGCGTGGAAGTCTGCCCGGAGCTAGAGGCCAGAAGACGCTCAAGAAGTAGTGTCTGAGTCTTCTGAATCTCTGCCTGCTGCAGCTGATATGCCAAGAACTGACGCTGGAACTCGTCCTGTCTGGCCTGCGTCTGTGCCTGAGCTGCCAGCTGCTGCTCAGTAAGCCTCCGTAGGTCTGCAGCCTGTCGCCTCTGCTCCTCTGCCTGGCGAGACTGCTCCTCCTGCATCCTTGATAGAATCGTGAGCAACGTAGCATCTGAGGAGATGGAACCTGGAGCTGGAGCTGCTGCAGCTGGGCCTGACCCTCCTGCCTCGTGGTCATGGGTCATCGGTGTATACTCATGCACGGGCTGGTAGTCCTCGTCAGAGCTGTCGGAATCGAGGTCCTCTCAAAAGACTGTCTCAGCAGCTGTATCTATCTCTGCATCCAAGTCTGCTAGCTCTGCTTGAGCAATCTGCTCAACTGTCGCATCTGTGACCTCGGTCGACTGTGGTGGCACTCCGGCCTGCCTAGTGCTTGGTCTGTAGGCTCTGCTGGGGCGAGGCAACTGCCCATGTGCCACAAGCTGACTCATCGAATATACAGGAAACTCTGTAGCTGATCTCGTAAGAGTGACCCTCATGACACCTGACCCGGTCTTGGCAACTATCAAATATGAAATCCAATGGGCGAACTGTAGCTGTCAATGACCTCTGAACCCAGCAGCTATAATATCCTCGAGCTCTCTCACTATCAAATCCCAGAGGTTGAACTTCTCTTTCCGAACAATGTGAGCTAGGAGCCAAAGCTGAAGACGAGTGATAGTATCCCTAGCTCCAATCCGGGGTAGAATAGTGCGTCTGAGAACCTCGTGGAGGATCCGAGCTAAAGGAGTGAGGTCACGTGGCGTACGACTCGAACCCTTAGTGAACGGCTGCTGAAAGCACGGACTCACGAAGTCCGTGGATGGCACTATACCATCGTGAGGTCGGCGAGGGGCCTCCTGATCCCCATAGCAGAGACTGTGAATCCTAGTAGGTGAGGACTCGAGGTGAAAGAGCTCTCTGAATCTGGCAGCTGTAACCCTGAAGTCACGTCCCTGGTATGCGAAGTGGAGGAACTCGTGATCGGGCGAGATCCAAAGAGATGCGTAAAACTGGTATACCCACTCCTTCTGATATGCCCCTGAGCGTCCCATCAAATCTGTCAGACCCTGGATGTACTAGAGGTGCTGCAGGATCTCTGGACCACCGATCCCCTCTATCTGAGCAGATGGGCACACCCTGTGGGCCCTGAGAGGAGCATCGGTGTCAACATATGCTCTGTAGAACTCCTCGTGCACTGTAGTATAGAACTCTCGTCCGGCACGGGGGTCCCTCTGAGGTGGGAACCAGGACTGGAAGTCGACAAATCGAAGCAGCTAAACTTGCTTCGCTGTAAGTGCTCTGACCTAGTGCCTCACGGGGTCTGGGAGCCGGGGTCCTGGAGGGCTAGGTGGTGCACCTGAGCCTCGGGAACGGGTAACACGGTGGCTCATCAGCTCTCCAATAGTAGAGTGGCCCGCGGCCTCTGTCGGCTCAGTCGTTGGGACTGGCTCTGTCTCTGGTGCCTCTGTAACCTCGACGGGCTCTGACTCTGGTGGTGGAGGGGACTCACGACGCGCTCCACGACGAGGCAAGAGCCTCAAGCCAGCGCGACGTCCTCCTCGCTCCGCTAACTCAGCTGCCTCTGCCACTGCGAGCGCGGCTACCGAATCCGGATCCATCGCTGGCCTCTTACGCTTCCGAGAGATAACCTTCTGCTTTCCCTTTCCCCGGTCAGTGGGTGGACGCGGTGGAGGTGGAGGGTCACCACCACTACCAGGAACGGGACCTGCGTTCTTTGTCCTTGCCATATCTCAAATCTTTGCAAACAAGAGTCTGACAATCAAAGTCTCAAGAATCACACCACAGACTCACTGGCCACTGTCACTGATCCTCTGACAAACTGACAATCCGCAGACCAAACAAGAGTGGCACGCCGGCCCTGGACTGTCCTCGCGAGGCTTTGCCTCGATCCGTACTCGCGGGCTTTGCCCCGAGTTCACTGACACAGCCCAACTGACTGATCCACTGATCAACTGACCAACTAACCCTGCTCGTGAGAGATAGATAGGATTATACCATAAGCATTTAACTGGAGATAAGAGTCTATTGGAAGCATGAAATCGCAACTCTCAAGCTAACCAAGGCAAGGAGAGGGGTTTAGTGTTGGCAAGAGATAGATAAAGGATGAGGTGAATTGATATTCAAAGGAAGTAAACACAGGAAATGAAATTCACCTCTGAGAACAACCAACCTCCAAGGATGAGAGCTCCTTGGCCAAGAGTGACTCCTGCTCAACTGGGTTAGAGCAGGGGATCAGGTGCGATGCAGTGGAGGTGAAAACACGGCGGCGCAGTGCAGAGATGGTGGCGCTGGGTGAGGTCTCGTGGCGGCGCTGGGAAAGCAGGCGGCGGTGCAGGGCAGCGCAGGGAGGTGTGGCGGTGCAGGAGCAGTGGGGATCTCGCCGGCGGAGGGGTGGAAACGGTGCTCAGCGGCGCTGGAAGGGATCCGCGGCGGTTAGTGTTTGGAAACGCTGCGCGGCGGCGGACTGAAACGATCGGCAGAAACAGAGAAGAAACGAGGTTTTTCTAAAAAATTTTGACGTTAAGTTCGCGACGGACGCTCCGTCGGTATGCGACGGACGCTCGTGGAGCGTCCGACGGCATCATCCGTCGGGCTTCCAGAGCCGATTTGAAACGCCCAATCGCATTGACCGCGACAGACGCTTGGGAGAGCGTCCATCGCCCTGTTAGCGGGCAAATTTAATCTCCGGACGATCGCGACGGACGCTGAGGCAATTGACACCGAGCGTCCATCGGCAGCGTCCGACGCCTTAAAAATAGAATGTTTCAAATTTTCTTTTTGCGTCTTTCTCCCAACCAAGTTCCAATCCCAATAAGATCCAAATAACACTTGATTGGACTTGATATGAGAACCATCTCTCAGACACTCATTTTCAAATAGTTTGCCGTAGGCTTAAATTTAGGTTGCTATGCAATATGATATTTGAATCTAGGTTGCTTGCAAGTTTAAACCGCGGTTAAGCTTTGTAACACGCTTTGAGGGCGGTTATCTTAACCGCGTTAGCCAAGCCTATGTGCATTACCATATTAAACATGTTATATTACAAATGAATGCATGGTTCACACAAGCTCATCTTTTAGTGAAATTAGAGTGATCAAGCACATTTAACTCGCTTCTCAACCTACAAAAGGTTGTTTCATCGAGTGGTTTAGTGAAGATATCCGCCAATTGCTCTTCGCTCTTAACTCCAACTAGTGTGATGTCTTTCCTAGCCACATGATCTCTAATAAAGTGATGGCGAATATCTATGTGCTTGGTGCGAGAGTGTTGAACCGGGTTGTTTGCAAGCTTTACGACGCTTTCATTATCACACAAAAGTGGAACTTCTTTTAAAAACACACCGTAATCAAAGAGTGTTTGGGTCATATATAAGATTTGTGCACAACTTGCTCCCATGGCAATGTATTCCGCCTCGGTGGTTGACAATGCCACACTATTTTTCTTCTTAGAGGACCAAGAAACAAGTGATCTTCCTAGCATGTGGCACCCGCCGGAGGTACTCTTCCTATCAACCTTACATCCGGCGTAATCCGAATCGGAATAGCCAACTAGTTGGAAGGGAGCTCCTTTGGGATACCAAAGACCCATGCTAGGGGTGTGCCTTAAGTACCTAAGGATTCTTTTAACCGCACAAAGATGTGACTCCTTAGGGTTTGCTTGAAACCTAGCACACATACACACTAAACATGATATCCGGCCTAGAAGCGGTGAGGTAAAGTAAACTACCGATCATAGAACGATAGAGAGTTTGGTCGATCGGTTTACCTCCCTCATCGAGATCGAGATGCCCATTAGTAGGCATAGGTGTTTTGATTGGCTTGCAATCCTCCATCTTGAATTTCTTGAGCACATCATAAGTGTACTTCTCTTGAGATATGAAGGTGCCCTCCCTCAATTGCTTCACTTGGAAGCCAAGGAAGAACGTTAGCTCGCCAATCATCGACATCTCGATCTCCTTGGACATCAATGCACCAAATTCCTTGCTATGACCTTGGTTTGTTGACCCAAATATAATGTCATCGACATATACTTGGCAAACAAAGATCTCTGCATCTAGCACCTTGGTGAAGAGTGTGGTATCCACTTTCCCGATCTTGAAGCCCTTCTTGAGTAGGAAATCCCTTAGCCTCTCATACCAAGCTCTAGGAGCTTGCTTCAATCCATAGAGTGCCTTGGACAACCTATACACATGATTAGGACAATTTGGGTCTTCAAACCCGGGAGGTTGTGAGACAAAGACAAGTTCATTAATGAAACCATTTAGAAAGGCACTCTTCACATCCATTTTAAAAAGTTTCATTTTGTGATGTGAAGCATATGCCAAAAGGATACGAATGGCTTCAAGTCTTGCAACCGGTGCAAAGGTCTCCCCAAAATCCAATCCTTCAACTTGGGAGAACCCTTTTGCCACCAATCTTGCCTTGTTTCTCACAACCACGCCTTGATCATCTTGCTTGTTCCTAAACACCCACTTGGTGCCAATGATTCTTGCTCCTTTGGGATTTTCTACTAGTGTCCACACTTCGTTCCGGGTGAAGTTGTTCAACTCTTCGTGCATGGCGTTCACCCAATCCGGATCCGCAAGTGCATCCTCCACACTAGAAGGCTCAACAAAGGAAACAAAGGAGTGATGTTCAACATAAGAAGCAAGTTTAGATCGAGTTGTTACCCCCCTTGATGGACTCCCTATGATGAGGTCTTGAGGATGTGCTTGAAGCATAGGTGTAGATCTTCTATTGATCACTTGGGGAGGAGGTTGCGGTGCTTCAACATTGCTTGCTTCGGCGTCGGCTTGATCTTGAGGGATGTGAGTGTCTTCTTGAGCCTCCCTCACTTGATCTCCTTCATCAACTTGAGGCGTGTGAGGTGGAGAAGGATCTTGATTTGCTTCATCTTCAACTTCTTCCACCTCTTGCGGGTTGATAGCACCGATTGGCATGTTCTTCATTGCCTCCCTCAAGGGTTCATCACCTACATCATCAAGATTTTCATGCTCTTCTTGAGAGTCATTAGTTTCATCAAACTCCAAATCATACGTTTCTTCAACTAAGCCGGTAGCTTTGTTAAATACACGATAGCCTTTGGATTTAAGTGAATATCCAACAAGGAAACCAAGGTCACACCGCCGTTGGAATTTACCCAAGTGTTGGCGCTTCTTGTAGATGTACACTTTGCAACCAAACACTCGGAAAAAGGATATGTCCGGTTTCTTCCCATTCACAAGCTCATAGGGGGTCTTCTTGAGAAGCCTTTGGACAAATAGCCGGTTGGCCGCATAGCATGTGGTGTTGATTGCTTCGGCCCAAAACTTCTCGGGGGTGTTGTATTCATCTAGCATTGATCTTGCAAGAGTGATAAGAGTCCGGTTCTTTCTCTCTACTACACCATTTTGTTGAGGAGTGTAGGTGGCGGATACTTCATGCTTGATCCCTACTTCATCACAATAGTCTTCAATCTTGGTGTTCACAAATTCGGTCCCATTGTCACTTCTTATCTTCTTGATCTTCACATCAAACTCATTTTGGGCTCTAGTTGCAAACTTCTTGAATATTGATTGAGTTTATCCCTTGTCTTGAAGAAAGAACACCCAAGTGTATCTAGAGTAGTCATCAACTACCACCAAGCAAAAGAGATTGCCGCCAAGGCTAGCATAGGTGGTAGGTCCAAATAGATCAATGTGGAGTAGCCCTAGGACTCTTGAAGTTGACATGAAAGCTTTGGTTGGATGAGTGTTTGCCACTTGCTTGCTGGCTTGACATGCACTGCAAAGTTTGTCCTTCTCAAACACAACATCCTTGACACCTCTAACCAATTCCTTCTTGACAAGCTTCTTCAAGGTTGACATTCCCACATGTGCCAATCTTCTATGCCATAGCCAACCCAAAGAGCTCTTGGAGAATAGACATGTTTGCAAACTAGCTTCATTTGAGGTGAAGTCCACTAGGTAGAGATTGTTGTGCCGAAACCCTTTGAATATCAATGATGAATCTTCAATCTTGGACACAACTACCTCATTTGGAGTGAAGAGACATTGGAAACCAAGATCACATAGTTGTCCCACCGATAGCAAATTGAAGCTCAATGATTGTAGTAGCAAGACATTTGATATTGATTGATCATTTGAGATTGCCACTTTGCCTAGACCTTGCACTTTGCCTTTTGAATTGTCCCTAAAGGTAATCTTGTCTTGCCCTTCACAATCTTCCTCGAGTGTGGTGAACATCCGGGAGTCACCGATCATATGTTGAGTGCATCCACTATCAATCACCCAATGACTTCCACCAGTCTTGTAGTTCACCTACACACAAGCAACTTGGAGTTAAGCTTGTTGTTTGGGAACCCACACTTGGCGAGGTCCCATAGCCTTGTCCACCATCACCTTAGCAACCCATAGCACTTTGGGCTTGTTCTTCATCTTAGGAGCGAGAAATACAACTTGAGGTCTACCCTTGGAGTCCTTGTTGATGATGAAGTGTGCATCATGAGCGAAAGGCCTTATGTGCTTGGGCAAGGTCTTGGGAGGTAGAGTCTTGCATTGGGATTGAAGGGGACCTTCTTGACCACATCCAAAGCACTTCTTGGGCTTGGGCTTTGGTGCATCATAGTTGCTTCTCATGGCCTTGTTCTTGTAATAGTTTTTGGCTTCTATCTTGACCTTGGCCTTCATGATTTGGTTCTCCTTGAACCCAGTGCCGGTCTTGTCGGTCTTCATGATAGTGTTCATCAAGAGCTCACTTTGAAGATTGTGGCCCTTGGTGAACTTCTCCAATCCACTTGTAAGCTTGATCTTCTCAACCTTGAGCTTTGCATTTTCCTCTTTGAGAGAGTTGATCAAGGTCATTGCATCTTTGTCATCTTGTTTGGCCGACTTGATAGTGAGTGGCTTGCTTGCCTTGAGGTTGATTAGCTCTTCCTTGAGCTTGAAGTTTTCTTGCCTCATATTCACATAGTCATCATGCTTGTCGGCCTCAACTACCTTCTTGCCCTTGCACTTAGCATTTTCCTCACTAGCAACTTCATCAAGCAAGTCCTCACAAGAAGTAGCTATATCACACTTAACAACCGGGTTAATAGCAACATGTGTAGCAAGATCATTTGAAAGCAATTCATTAGCGATCACAAGTGTGCCATGTTCATTCTTAACTTGGTTGTAGTCATCTTTTAGCAAGTTGTATCTTGTATGGAGCTCTTGTGTTGACCTCTCAAGATTATCATGTTTCTCATTAGCTTGCTTGAGTGAGGCTTTGAGCTCCCTAGTGCTAGATGATAGAGATTTGTTCTCAAGCTTCAATTCATCATTAGCACTAGACAAGTCATCAAGCTTAGCATGCAAGTTACCATTTGCTTTCTCTAGTGATTCACTTTTGCCTTTATACTTCCTAATGAGCTTAGTATATTTGTTGCAAATTTCAATTAGCTCATCATAGGAAGGTGCCTCAAACTCATCATCACTATCATCACTAGAGCTAGCCTCATCATCACTATCCTCTTTTTGTACATTTTGTCACCTTTAGCCATGAGGCATAGGTGTGTAGAGGATGAGTCCGGGGATGATGGAGGGGGTGGCGGTGGAGTAGATGAACCAATCACCAAGGCGGCCACCTTCTCTTCTTCACTCTCATCTCCGGATGAGTCACTTGAGTCTTCAATGTCGGTGAGCCAATCGCCAACAATGTAGGCTTTTCCATTCTACTTCTTCTTGTGGAAGTTGAAGTTCTTCTTCTTCTTGAATGGCTTGTCATCCTTCTTCTCCTCATCACTTGACTCAACCTTGTTGCCCTTGTTGTACTTGAACTTGTTGTTAGCTTTCTTGTTCTTGTACTTGTCTTTCTTTTCTTCGGGGCAAGCATGAGCCAAGTGTCTAAGTTTGCCACAATTGTAACAATCCATCTTGGAGAGGGGCTTTCTTGAAGAGCTTGTGAAGAATTTCTTCTTCTTTGAGTCAAACTTGACTCCATTCTTGCTTAGCTTCTTCAACATCTTGGTTGTTTTCTTCACCATGAGAGCGAGATCATCATCATCATCATCATCGCTTGTGCTCTCATACATGACTTGCATCTTGTGCTTCTCCGAGGAGGATGCCTTGAGTGCCAAGTCCTTCTTCTCCTCCTTCTCTTTTTCTTTCTTCTTGGAGGAGGAAGATGAGCCACCATCACCAATCTTCATGTACATCTCATGGGCATTGATTTTGCCCAAAATTTGTGTTGGTGTAGCGGCAAAGAGATTTCCTTGGTGAAGCACCATGACGATGTGGCCATACTTCTCAATGGGCAAGACACAAAGAATCTTGCGTACCACATCGGCCGGTTCCATTTGGTTGAGACCGAGCCCATTCAATTCCTCTACAATAATGTTAAGTCGTGAGTACATTTCATTTGCATTTTCATTTGCATGCATAGAAAAAGAATTGAGCTTAGCCATAACCAAGTGATAGCGTTCTTCACGCTCACTTTTTGTGCCTTCATGAAGAGCACAAATCGTGGTCCACAACTCAAATGCGTCTTTGGCATTACGCACACGGTTGAAGACATCCTTGCTAATGCCACGAAAGATAATGTTCTTCGCCTTGGCATTGTGCTTGTCAAAGTTGAGGTCCTCCGCGAAGAGGGTGCCTCCCTTTGTGGCGGCTTTGAGCACACCCACATCAACAACCTCTAGATAGGTCTCCATACGAACTTTCCAATAAGTAAAGTCGTCTCCATCGAACATGGGAGGTGGTCCATCCCCATGGGACATCTTGCTCTAGGAGGTGAAGCCTAATTTAGAGAAAACCTTGCTCCGATACCAATTGAAAGGATCAAGATGCCCAAGAGGGGGGTGAATTGGGCTCTTTTTAATTTCTAAACAAGAATTAAACCTATAAAGAGCCAATTAACCCCCTAGTGCCTACCGCTTGTGTGTTCTAGCTACAAAGCGGTAGCAAGTCAATGGAAAGCGAAAAATTCCTACACAATTCTAGTATGAGTTGAAAGACAAGTGCGGAAAGTAATGCGGTAATAAAGAGCTAGGGAAAGAGATGCTTGACACGGCGATGTTTTGCTGAGGTATCGAGGAGTCGACACTCCCCCCTAGTCCTCGTTGGAGCACCTCGCAAGGTATAGCTCCCCCTCAATCCCGCGCAAGGGATGAGTGCTCTCTACGGGCTGATTCGTCGCCACTCCGGCTCGGTGAATCGCCCACAACCGATCACAAACGTCGATGGAGAAGGGCCACCGACAATCCTCTGGCGATCACCTTCCTCCGAGCACCATCGGACCGTCTAGGTGATGTCGATCACCAAGAGTAACAAGCCTTGATCTTCGCTTGACTCACTCAAGCTTCACAACTAGAGGATGCACACTTGAACTCTTGGATGAACTAGAGAGAGGATGGATGGATTCGTGAATCACTCTCTCTCTCTCTAGGGCTCTTGCTCTCTTCCCAACCTTCTCAACAAACTCAGCAACTCAAATGAGCAAAGGCAAGGTGGGAGAGAAGTGGGAGGGGCTATAAATAGACCCTCTGAAAACTGCCTCGGGCTGGCAATTTAAGTTGGCGACGGACGCTCCGTCGACTAGGCGACGGACGGTCCGTCGCATGCCCAACGGCTAGTTTCTGTTCATAGTTGAGGCGACGGACGCTCCGGCACCTAGGCGACGGACGGTCCGACGCCCTATCTAACGGCTAGTTCTGACACACTGTTCCTAGCGACGGACGCTACGTCACTGGGCGACGGATGCTCAACCACAGCGTCCGACGCTGAGTTCTGGCTAGGGTTGAAAAACACCCTCTCTGGAAGGTCGACAGACGCTCTTCCCAGCGTCCGATGCCTGGCCGACGGACAGCGTCCGACGGACCCTGAAAAACTTAGCCAGAAAACAACCCCTCTGGAAGGCCGACGGACGCTGTGGACTCAATCACCCAGCATCCGGCGCCTTTGTCCGACGCGACGGACAACGTCCGGCGCCCCTGCCAGGAGTGTCCGACGCCCAGAAAATGATTTTGACAACTCTGTTTTTCGTCGCGATGAATATGGAAGTTGTTCTAGGCTATCTTACGGTCACCATAGGCTTGCTTAGAGCTAAGGAAGTCAAGTGTGCACCACACCTAAATCATGAAGCTTTCCTAAGTCAAGCTACTAATCTCAACCCCTCTTAATAGTACGGTCAAAGGTAAAAAGAGAAGCCCTATCTAATTCTAAGTGCCCTTCATCTCCTTATGGCACTTAGCCTATCATTCTAGGGTCTTCATCATGTCTCCTTAAAAACCGAAACGATATCCATCTTGGGGGCTAAGTGATGACCATTAGAGTCCATTCTCCTTGATCACTATGGCTAAGCTACGCATAGCCTCTGCAAAACACACGTTAGCCATAATAATCTCTAATTGTCGTTAATCACCGAAACCAACTAGGGCCATTATTCTTCATGCATACACCAACATTCCCAAACTCTCCTAGGTCAAGATACTAACCTCATACCCCCCCTTTATAGTACGGTCAAAGGAAAAACAAAGTCCTAGCTATACTTAGTGCCCTTCTCAACCTTATGGCACTAAGGACTAGCCTAGTCTTCAACTTGAATCTCCATCCTTTGTAACCGAAATGATTTCCATCTTGTGGGCATGAATATCCATTAAGCACATTCATCTAGCATCACTAATGACTTAACTTAATTGACTTTGCCTCTACAAAACACACGTTAGTCATAGTGGCCTAGCATTGTCGTTAATCTCCTAAACACAAGGGACCATGATTCTTCAAGATCGCTTTGGAAGCTCCACGACGTCGCCCGGCCTCCGACCACGTTAGCCCCAGCTCCGGGCGGAAGCACCGGCGCAACAACAATTACAAGGAAATCCTCGACGGACCTTGGCCCCTCCATGAACAAGGAAAACACGCCATGCGGGAGTGTATCGCCCTCAAAGAGGCCATCCAAAACAAGCCAGGCGCAAAGCAACCAGATAACGACAGGTCAAAAGAGGATAAGACAGAAACTCCAGATGTCAGCTTCACGAGGGCCACGCGCGGCAGGCACCCAAGCGGGAACGGTAAGCGCCGCCGAGCTTTTACTAACTGCAACAACCTTCATGCCCCCTTCCAGATTGGACGAAGTGCTGGATCAGTTTCTCCAGAGATGACCACAGGATACATCATGACTACCCTGGTCGCTTCCCCCTAGTCGTTAGTGCAGCCGTCTCAGCTAGCTTGTTCAAAAAGATACTCGTCGAAGGAGGTAGTTCCTTCGACCTCATCTTTCCAAGTACGCTCCGACGGCTCGAGTTTCTGAAACATAGCGTCTACCTGACGAACTTCTCCCTCCACGGCATAATCCCCGGCGAAGGCTCAAAGCCATCTGGACAGATCACCCTTCCAGTGCAATTCGGATCTGACCGCTTACTACGCGAGGAGCTCATAAACTTTGTGGTCGCCAACTTCGATACTCCATACGACGCCATCCTCAGACGCCCTGCGCTCTCGAAGCTTATGGCGATACCACACTACATCTACTCAGTACTCAAGATACCGACGCCACAAGGGGTCATCAGTCTCCACTCCGACCTACAGATCGCCTACGAATGTGAGCAAGAGGTGATCGAGGATGTGACCAGGCGAGAACATCAACGCGGTGCATAGATCTGCTTATCTGAGGTAGCCGAGCCCCCTGCAAAGGACATTGATATCCCGGAGCCTCCGACCACATGTGCCTTCAAAAAATCCAAACAAACGAAGACGGTGGCCCTGGCCGACGGCGACCCTAAAAAGACCGCCGTGATCGGTGCTGGCCTCGATCCAGAGCAAGAAAGCGCCCACGTCAACTTCTTACAGCGGAACATCGACATCTTCGCCTGGAAACTGGCGGACATGCCAGGGGTCCCCCGTGACTACGCGGAGCACTCGTTAAACGTAGAGAAAGGCGCCAAGCCAACTCGCCAGAAGCTTAGAAGGTTCGCACCAGACCGCAAGGAAGCCATTAGAGCTGAGATAACCTGGCTCCTAGCTGCAGGGTTCATTAAGGAAGTAAATCACCCCAAATGGCTTGCCAATGTGGTACTTGTAAGGAAAAAGAATAATGAATGGAGAATGTGTGACGACTACACGAGTCTCAACAAGCATTGCCCCCCCCCGATCTGTTCCCCCTCCCACGTATCGATGAAGTTGTTGACTCCACCGTGGGATGAGATCTTCTCTCCTTCCTCGACTGCTACTCCGGTCTGGTATCATCAAATAACATTGAAGGAAGAAGATCAGATAAAGACGTCATTTATAACTCCTTTCGGCGCCTACCGCTACACGACAATGTCCTTTGGGATAAAAAACGCCGGCGCCACGTACCAACATGCTATACAAGAATGCTTGAAGAAAATCATCCTAGGGAAGGTCGAGGCCTATGTGGACGATGTAGTCATAAAAACACACCGTAGAGAGATGCTGGTCGACGACATAGAAGAAACCTTCAAGGCCCTCAACGAGTTTAGATGGAAGTTAAACCCAAAGAAATGTATCTTCGGGGCCTCCTCGGGAAACCTGCTGGGTAACATCATCAACAAATTCGGCATCAGGGCTAATCCAGAAAAAACCGCCACGGTAGTTCAAATGAAGCCTCCCTCCAATGTCAAAGACGTACAGAAACTCGCCGGGTGCATGGCCGCCCTGAACCGCTTCATCTCTCGCCTCGGAGAAAAAGGCCTTCCATTCTTCGGGCTCTTGAAGGATGTACAGAAATTCAGATGGACTGACGAAGCAGACCGCGCATTCGCCAACCTAAAGAAATACCTCACCAAACCTCTTGTTCTTGTCGCGCCAAAGGAAGAAGAGCCAATGCTACTTTACATCGCCGCCACCAACCGGGTCGTCAGCACCGTCATGGTGGTTGAACGTGAAGAAAGCGGACGCGCATATCTGGTCCAGTGACCATGCTACTTCGCAAGCGAAGTGCTCAGCGAGTTAAAAACAAGATACCCCCAAGTGCAAAAGTTGTTATACGTGTTTGTTATCACCGCACACAAACTGCGGCACTATTTTCAATGGCAAACGAAGACGCCACAGAATTTCCGCTAAGCAATATCTTGCGGAACAAAGACGCCACCGGGCGAATAATCAAATGGGTGGTTGAACTCGGGACCTTTAACATCGCATTCCAAGGGCGACACACAATCAAATCATAAGCACTAGTCGATTTGATCGCCGAATGGACTGATATCCAAGGCCCAGTAGCCACCGAGGCACCGGAACATTGGACCATGTTCTTCGATGGCTCCCTATCTATCCATGGAGTAGGCGCCAGTCTCCTATTCATATCACCATCTGGGGATAAGATTCGTTATGCCCTACAACGCCGCCGAATACGAGGCAACACCACACGGGCTACGCATCGCCATTGAACTCGGCATAAAGCACATCATTGTGAACAGCGACTCAGCCCTAGTAATCAACAACCTCAACAAAGAGTGGAACTTCCCCAACGAAAATATGGATGCCTATTGCACCGTCATCCGAAAGTTAGAAGGAAATTTCTTCGGAATCAAATATTACCACATCCCGTGTGAGCAAAACAAAGCAGTAGATGAAATGTCCATGTTAGGATCGTCGCGATCCCCCGTCCCCGCAGGAGTCTTCGTTCAAGACCTTCTTAAGCCATCAATCACCGACAAACAAGAAGCTCCACCGAGTGATGCACCAATACCTCAAGCTAACGTAATAGTCGCCGCGACCACCAACCAACCAGTCGACTGGAGGGACGATTTCATCCAGTACCTCTCCAACAACCTAGTTCCATCAGACGAGACGGAAGCCGAGCGGTTAACCTGTCGAGCTCACAGCTATGTTCTAATTGACGACGCACTAATGAGGAAGAACTCTAGATTCGAAGCATTACAGAAATGTGTCTCTAGGGAAGACGGCGCAACAATTCTGCAAGACATCCACGTCGGCACATGCGGAAACCACGCTGCCGCAAAAATGCTGGTACGAAAAGCCTTCCAAGCAGGATTCTACTGGCCCACAGCAGTCGCAGACGTAGAACAAATGGTGCGCACCTGCAAGGGGTGCCAATTCTTCGCAAAACAGGGTCACCGCCCCGCCCAAGAACTTCAAGCAATACCAGCCTCCTGGCCCTTCGCATGTTGGGGGCTCGATATGCTTGGCCCTTTCCGACCAGCACTGGCGAACTTTAAGTGGATATTCGTAGATGTCGAAAAATTCTCCAAGTGGATCGAGGTCAAGCCAATCACTAAAGCTTCAGCAGGAAGCGCAGTCGCCTTCATCGACGAAATCATACACCGATTCGGTATACCAAATTCAATCATCACCGACCTAGGGTCAAACTTCACCGGAAACCTCTTCTGTGACTTTTGAGAAGACAATGGAATATTGATAAAATATGTCTCCGTCGCTCATTCTAGAGAAAATGGTCAGGTTGAACGCGCTAACAGCATGATACTCGATGCGCCTAAAAACGATTATACCAGGAGGAGGAAAAGAACCCAGGTCGCTGGCTACGTGATTTACCTGCGACATTATGGGGATTATGTACATAGCCCAGTCGCAATACTGGCATCTCCCCGTACTTCATGGTCTTCGGTGCCGAAGCTGTAATCCCAACCGACATCGCCTTCGGTTCTCCGCGAGTAGAGCACTATGACAAAACAACATCTAACCAAGCTTGGATCGACGCCCTTGATCGCCTCGAAGAGCAGAGGTTAACCTCATGCGTATAGACGGCCAAGTACCTAGAAGGCCTCCGCCGATACTACAACTGCAACATCCACTCCAAATCGTTCACCATGGGCGAACTCGTCCTAAAAAGGTAGCCGAAGCCCGAAGGAATGCACAAGCTTTCGTCACACTCGGAAGGGCCCTACATCGCCAAGGAGGTCACCCGACCAGAATCGTACCGCCTCACCAATCAAGACGGAATCGACGTCCCCAACTCATGGAGCATAGAACACCTGATGCGCTTCTATGCCTAAAAACACGTGTACTATGTCTCTCACCCGTATCAATAAAAGATCGATATTTTCTCCGTACCCCCTTTTTATCCAGGCGACCCCGACAAAACTCCCACGACGTTCGGCGACTTCTCCAAACACTCCCACGGCGCTCGACGACCTCTACAAAACGCACACGGTGTTTGACGGCTTCTCCAAACACTCCCACAGTGTTCGACGACCTCGCCAAAACACAATACGGCGTTTCTCCAAACAGTCTGGCCATAACCAAAAAGCACCCGAAGCTGGCCTGTCGACTAGCCATAGCGGATAGAAGTAGCTATCCTAAACGTTGTGATTATGTCGACAGGCCTCCCGAGTGGTATTTCCCCAGAAGTCGGACAATACCACTCGGGTCGGGCGCCATGAGGTTACGCGCCCAGAATATGTATACGGTCACGGCACAACCGACGACTCTACAAGCAGAATGGCTCTTCGCCCAGCGTCTGCAGGAACGGTCTCCACAGGCCCTGGTCACGCCACGATTGAGCCTCTCAGAAAAGGGCTCTGTCTCGGGCAACTCCCTAAGCGTGCATGAGCTATTCGCCCTCTGCGCCGCGAGTTGCCAGCAGCATGCCTCCTTGGGAGTCCTTATGTATCCTACACGTGCAGTGACGCTAGCCCTACGATATGGACCATTTGATACCCAAGGCCGAACGATTCATCGCTACGGCTCACGACTCAGCTGGCATGAGAGGACATACAAGTGAAATAAAAGCTCACTGCCTCGATAAACAAAAGCTTTGATACATTTCACTTACAAGTCCACGCAACACCTGTATCATGTACAAACGGTGGCTACATCGTAGCAAAATACTCCATGTTAGACATAAGATCTCCAGCAACCACGTCAGCCTCCACCGCCAAATGAGATATATCCGCCTCGGAAGTACCAGCAGCATAACCACTTCGCACGCTCCGAAGATCGACGAACGGATAATGCGACTGCATCATTGCAAATCTGTAAGCAAGCATCTCCCGCTCCGCCAATGACACAAACGACGTAAAACGATCAATGAAGCCTCGTTCCATCGATAGCATATTAGATATGGTTTCCTCCGACGAGGGAACGGGAACAAAACTGACATTATCCACACATGCCATCACGGGACCAACCTCCTTCACCAAGCTCCAAAAATGGTCACGCCAAGCAACGCCCATGATCTCCAGCTCTACAAGAAGTAAAAGACGTCAAGAGTCGCAGAAAGCCAGGACAACAGCTCAGCTGGTCAAGGCACCAAAATGAACCCCTTTGGGTCTTTGCCAACTGGTTGCGAAGCCCAGAATTGTAACGTTCCTTCTCCAGAAGAACTCCTTCCAGGTCGCGGACATGCCCGCAAGCCACCTCTAGATATGCCTCCAGTGACAGAACCTGACGCTTGCGCTCCCGATTTGTCCTCAACAACGCCTGAAAAATGGCAACATATCAGTAAACCAGAGAACCACCCGGCGCACGACTAACGAAAAAGAAAGGGTTTTTGACACCCACATTCATGCGACCAAGCATATCCCCGGCGCCATCCGATTCTCCATCATCAGTAAAAATACTCCCTCCAAAAGGAGACGGTTCGCCAGAGTCATCATCAGCAATAACCTGTCTTCTCCGCTTCTTCCTTAATCCAGAACCCAACGACAGTGGCACATTGTTGACGGTAGTTATGAGTTATTTCATCACCATCAAAATACTATCAACATCCTCATATTCGAAGGAATACAAGCATAACCAGAACATATTTTACCTAATAACTAGTTCCACATGTCCCTTGACTATTTGATGCAGGTAATGACAAATGGGGACATTTGGGAGCTAGTGGGCCCACTTAGGGGGTTGGCCGACCACCCTATGGGGTCACTAAGCCTCCCAAGCATTCATGATCCAAGCACACCCTCTAGAGTGAATATCCAACCTTGGATCTCTTCTGTGCTTCTTCTCAACGGCTCTAGATCAAAGCACGAGGATACATGGGCCCACAAACTATCCTGAAACAATACACATTCTTCACCAAGGTGCCAATGACACGTGGGCCATGCTCCACACGAAAGATGGCCAACACTTGGGATCGGCCGATCCAAGCTATGGGCCCACAGGCCACCCACATGTCCCCCGTGCTGTGGGGACACCTCCTGAGGGAAAAGTGGCAGGGCCCACCTACCATTGGGATCGGCCGATCCCGGTCAGGTGCCCAAAAGGTGCACCGACCTCCCCACGGACTCCCTGCATGCCTCCATGCATCCTCTTGATCTCCCCCATTGATCTAAGTCGGTTCTAATGACGGTTTGATCCTACGGTGGATGATGGAAGTGACGCGGATCGCTGACGTGGCACTAGGCTCTCCCTCTAGCTATAAATAGACCCCTAGAGCTCCCTATTCATTTCATGCCTCATTGGAGAAACTACTCTCTAGTCTCTTAGGGGAGCTCTTCAGTAGTGTTATGCTAGTTGGAGGAGAGTGAGGAGATCCTTCTGGAGAAAGCCCCGGATCTGTCGGGAATCTTCTCCAGAGTTCTTCCTCAACGGATGCGAGTCTCTTGTAAGTTTAGCACTTGTAAGTGACTTCTTCTGAGTTCTTTATAGTATTCAATGTTCTAAATCTAGTTTAGCTGTTATACAACTTTTCATGCTTGATCACCGCTTTACTTTAAGTAGAGTGCTTTAACCTTAAAGCTTGGGTTAAAGTAGTAAGAATAGTGTAGACATGGTATCTAGACTAGATCGTGCCCTTGTAAACCGCTTATCGCGTGGATTGTTTGTGGATGCTAGTAGAAGGTGACAACTCTATCTAGTCTTTGTATTCCACCACGTGTGTCAGATAAGTTCTTAAATGGTAAGGCTTCAATACAACGTGACGACACGGTCTGGTTAGAGTTTTGCCCTCTTTCTGATATATCCCGTCGCCTCCTGCAAGAGAAGGGCCGATAAGGCCAGTATAACCAACTATTCCTTGTTAGACATCTGTGCTATATTGAACCTCTCAACCCAGTTATCATAATCTCCCTTGATTCATCATAGGACATACCTTTAATCCTAGTTAGATCACTATTGTTCCCTGAGGAAAATACGATACCTGGAATACTCCCAGTGAAGTGCTACATCGGTATAATCTGTGCGCTTGCGGATTTATCCAATAGTCATAAGAAATACCAACAAGTATTTCTGGCGCCGTTGCCGGGGAACGGTAGTTGTTTTAACTAGAACCCTTTGGTCCTATTATACTTGTTTTATCTTTCTTTTCATTTTATCCTTTTCACACCATGAATGAATCATCCATCTCTTATCTTGCACCTCGAAAGGGCCATAGTTTGGAGCCACCACCATCATCACAATCCATCCTTTCACCTAGCTATAAGCTTCGCCCTAGCTTCATAGCCAAAGTTAAGGAACAATCTTTTTCTGGGGATGAAGATGAAAATCCTTACACTCACCTACGTGACTTTGAACAATTGTGTTCATGTATCCACATCAAAGGGATGATGCCAGGTATCCTTAAGTGGAAGCTATTTCCGTTCTCTTTGACGGGAATAGACAAACGATGGTACTTTCGTAACGTAGATAGTATAAATGGAGAATGGGAAAAGTTACAATCCAAATTCTGCCTAACTTTCTTCCCTATTCCTCGCGTTGTTCGTCTTTGAATAGTGGTCCTAACCTTTAAACAAATGGAGAAAGAACCTCTAGGTGCAGCATGGGACTTTCTTTTAGAGCTATCATCATCTGGCCCTGATCTTGCTATAACCGAGCCAACCTTGTTACAACACTTTTATGGTGGTCTTAGCAAAGATTCTGCACAACTTCTTGATATAACTTCCGGGGGAGCCTTCCTGTTTTAGTACTAACGATTATAATGAAGGACCCAAGGAAGAACAAAAATCAGCCCTTAGAAAAGAATCCTCGATAGCCGAATCACCACCTTTTCTATCCAAAGATTCTGCCATTGATCCTGAACCACAAATACCTCAAATCTTGAAGGAAGAAGAAATTCAACATCTAAACCATTCCTTTGAGTTCGAGGCTAATCTTTCATATGATCTTGCTGGTTTTGGGAATGCCCAAAATGATCCTTTCCTAGAGAGACCTTCTAAGAAACATCTTTCTAGGCCTCTCATGAAGGGATCTCTTCAAAAACCTCCCAAATCAACATCATACTGTGCCTCGACTTCACGCATGACACATCAGGAAAAGTCCATGATCCCTCATAAAGGAATGATGAGTGAGCTTATAGAAGGAGAACTAAAGTGTTTAGAAGCCAAATCTATCCTCTCCTTCTCTATGCCCACATGTGACTTATCTTACGAACCCATCCTTAATCTTGATGATCCCCCATGTGTTCCTTCATTCAAGTCTTATGATGACCCACTTAATGACTTTGGGAATTCATTAAGAAACCCGAGGCATGGTAGCCATTAGAGCCATAAATCTGACCAAGAGGAGCATAATCAACGGTTAGAGCCTTTGCCTACCGTTGTATCTCAAGAATGGTTGGATGAGGCTGAATCTTCAAAAGAAGTCACTAAAATGCCCACACATGTGAGGAGAATATCCTATCAAGTGTTGAGCATTACTGGTGAAATTTGCTATGATCCCAGCCTAAGGATCAACATCCTTCCTCATTTCCATGTTCCAACACCATCAAAGGATCATCTATCCCAATCACAAAAACACCTTAGACTCCCTGTCGACGAAATACGCATCGTAGTGTACCTAGGGGGTACCCCACGGTAGTAGATTGTAGGCAGAGGTGTGGCAATGGCGATGAAGCGTAACACAAAGAGTGTAGACACGGCGATTTAGACAGGCTCGGGCCGGCAAATCACCGTAATACCCTACGTCCTGTGTTTGGTGGCTGGATTGATGTGAGTATTAGGTTACAAGACCCGTAGATGTGATCTAGGGGATTTTAGAGGGATCGTTTTGGAGGGTGTCCCTGCCCGCCTTATATAGCCGGGGAGTAGGGTTACAGTTTCCATATCCTAACAGATTATGATCGGTCCCTTTTGGCAAGGGATCTGAACCTATCTTCTAGAATTCTTCTTGGCGTCCAAGGCTTCCTCGGAGTCCTTGGCGAGTACGACATGCTGGTCGTGTGCCCCAAGGCCTCGTGGGTTAGGTTGTCGTCTAGTCGGCAGGCCCATAAGGTCCCTGGGGATATGCCGAGGTAATATCCGCAACAAGTCCCCTACTACATTATGTCCTTCTGGCGAGTCAGTAGGATCTTCTTTGTAGGTGTACACCTGGTCCGCGTCACGTGAGGTCGTCATTGTAGGGTCCCGACCAGGTTATCTGGTCGAGCAATGGCCGGAGAAGCCTCCCGACCAGGTCGGACTGGTCGAGGACGTCGTGGCCCGGTGTGCGAGCAGATTGCCTTCGGGTATGTTGTGGCTACTCATCGGGAGGATATGGCATGCTAAAGAAGAAAAAAGTTTTGATTGGCTTGTTCCCTGGTGAAGTATACCCACTTATGCTCTGCGAAAAGACAACAGGAAACAACAGAGGTTTGTTGAAAAGATAAACAGATACATTCACCACAAGGTGAAGTATACCCACTTAGTCCCCGAGCTTGGTAGCAGGTGAAGTCTGCATGTGGTGTCGAGCTTTATAAAGATAACAGATGCATGAACAAGTGTAAATAATGAGCAGAATATGAGTTTTGCAAAAAACGACTTCGAATACCCGCAGTCCTCGAGCCTGATGTAAAAAACTTGTAGAGTTCTTGTGTCAGGATTTATAGTAAGAATGCTAGAATGTAAGTTTAGTAAAAATGACTGTGAATACCCGTAGTCCCCGAGCCTGATATAAGAGGCTTTGTCAGGTTCTTATGTCAGGATCATGTTGCTTGGTTCGCAGTTCCCGGGTTGCAGTCCCCGGGTGTTTGATGACGTTGCTGCTTCGTCTTCGAGACAGTCCCTGAGCCTTGCTTGGTGTGTTTCTAGACGGAGTCCCCGAGCCTGGTCGAGTCTGCGAGCAGGTGGTTAGATCGTCGCTCTGTGTCGGCGAAGTCCCCGAGTGGCGTTGTAGCGGATATCCTGCGATTTTTGACTGGTGTGCTGAAGCTTCGTTGCTGTTCCTGCCAAAAAGGAAATCATAACAGAACCGTGTGGCTAGTCACCGGGACTGTGGTGTTAGTTGTATTTGGGGAATCTTTTTTCCGTAATTTGCGAATATGGACTTGGAAGGTAAATACAGGATAAAAATTTTGTAAGGAAAGTTTGTGGGCCGAATTGATGCGCGGTTAGCGGCCCAAGTTACTGCGCGGAAGAAAGGTTGCCGTGGCAGTTTTGTATTTGGCCGTTGCGGTTTCCCAAAAACCCTGGGTTTCCAAGGGACGCACTGTTTGATACAAAGGGCGAGGTTGGCGGCGGTGGGTTTCCGTTTTTACTGCGGTCAGGTCATTTTTTCTTCCATTGTTGTGTTCTTGCATTTTTGTCTGTCGCTTCGGCATGGTGCTTGGTAACTCTGATTAGTGGTGATGGCGCCGAAGAGGGCTAGCTGTCGGGGTGGTGTGAAGGTGCCATCTGTTGTTACGGGAGCTTCTGTATCGCCGTCCTCAAGTGTTAGGGTTGAAGAGGTGGAGACGCCGTCCTGGGTAGAGCATTGGGCACGGAGCACACTGAAGGAGGATGGTATCGATGCTCTAGTGCTTGATGGTCTTCTTCCGGGTAAGGAGGTTGGTGGGTGGCGATCTGCATTTGGTGAAGTTTTTCCGACGCCGCGTGTGGGTGAGATGGTTGTATTTGAGCCTTTATTTAGATGTGGCTTTGGGGTTCCTGTTCATCCGTTCCTTCGTGGTTTGTTGCGGTATTATGATATTTCGATCTGCAATCTGAATCCCAACTTGATTGTGCAAATTGTGGTCTTTATCAATATGTGCGAGGCGTATATTGGGATTTATCCTTATTTTGACTTGTTTCGTTACTTTTTCGTCTGAAAATGAATGGGACCGGGTCATCCGACATTATTGGCTCTGTGTACCTTCAACTCAGGGATGGTATGTCTAGGGAATACATTTCGATGTCGCCACACTCCAGATTTGCTGGGCACAAGTCAAGGTGGTTCTATATCCGTCAGGAGAAACCATACGCGTCGTGCGATCCTGCGAAGGTGCCCAACGTTTTGGCGACATGGTCGGAGCTGGTGTTACCGGTCAGTTTGGTTAAGGTAAAGTTGTTGCTGGAGTTGATCGATCGTCACACTCTTGTTGGAGTGCGTGTGGCGTGCAATTTCATTGCCAGGTGTTGTCTTCCTTTCAAAGAGAGGGAAGATCCAGCGTTTGAATATGCTGGTGTGGGTGATAGTACTCGGGAGGCGCCTGAGGTGATCAGCGCGGCTATTGCTGACAAACGTGTTCGTTATATCTTTGATGTTGCGAAGCGCTTGGCGCCAGCTCGTCCGAGGAAAGATTTTTGTCTTCTTCGTCTGCCTCCTCAGGTTCTTACTGTTCCTTGCCCCGTGTCATTCGCTATGAGTTAGTGGTGCCTATCGTTCTTACAATTAATTTGTATGAAGATTTGTGGCATGGATCGTGTTGCGTATTTTGCTCTGTCATCAGCCCTTGGCGTTCCTTCGGAGTTTGGTGTTCTTCCAGCGCTTGCTGTTGTTGGTGATGATCTAGCTGCAGGGGCGACAACTTTTATAGAGCTGGAGCCGTTGAGGTCAGAACCCTGGGCTGCTGCTGATGCTAAGGGTACCTTGGAAATGGGGCATCTTGGTGTTGTTGGGGTTGATTGTGGTGATGATGATGTGCCACTATCATTTGGTCCTGGCTTGAGGAAGAGGCGGAGAAGGGGGGTCTTTGTTGAAGACAATTCTGGCGAGTCGTCCCCTTTGGGGGAGGGTATTTGTGCTAGTGATGGAGATTCTGATGGCGCCGATGATGTATTGGATCATGTGAATGTGGGTGTCCGACCCCTTTTCTTTTTGTGTTTAGGCGTCGGGTGATCTCCTACCTAATCGGTGAGTCCCTGTTTCGCAGGCTTTGTTTAGGATGAACCGGGAGCGAGGGCGTCTGGTTTTATCTCTGGAGGCATCCTTGGAGGCTTCACGCGTGCATGTGCGTGATTTGGAGAGGGCCCTTGCTGAGAGGAACTATAGTATCACCGTGCTTCGAGACCGGATGTCGGAGATGCAAAGGGGTTTGTGCTTGCGCCTTTCTTTAATGCTAGTGTTGTTGTACTTTCTGTTGTTGTTGGCGTTTATTTGTGCTCTATAGATCTGGAGACCCTGGGTGCGATTTGGCGTGAGCGTTTTTGGGGCCTGGTGAAGGGGGTTGAGCCGGTGATGGCCTGCATTGATAATATTGACCTGGTACCTGTTACTTTGTCGGATGATGCCGTAACCGGTGTTCTGTCGTTGGCGCAAGGTTTCCTTGGCCGTTTTAAGTCGTTTGTGTTGTCGGCGGGGCGAGAAACACTAGCTTACGGGTTTTCCATGCTTCGATCGCATTATCCGCGTGTTGATCTCAAGAGGGTGTGGAGTGGTTATGCTGATGGTACCTCCGAGGTGGATATTGCTCGTTTGACGATGGAGGCAGGCGCGACTGTTAGATATCTTGTGTCTGACATGGAGTTTTCTGCTACTATGTAGCCACTTTTTCACAATGCTGGTGTTGTACAGACGTCTAAGTGAAATGTGTCAAAGCTTTTGTTTATCGAGACGGTGAGCTTTTATTTCACTTGTATGTCCTTTTCATGCCAACTGAGTCATGAGCTGTAGCGATGAATCGTTCGGCCTTGGGTCTCAAACGGTCCATATCGTAGGGCTAGCGCCGCTGCATGCGTAGGATACGTAAGGACTCCCAAGGAGGCGCGCAGCTGGCAACCCGTGACGCAGAGGGCGAACAGCTCATGCACGCTTAGGGAGATGCCAGAGACAGGGCCTTTTTCCGAGAGGCTCGATCGTGGCGTGACCAGGGCTTATGGAGACCGTTCCTGCAGACGTTGGGCGAAAATCCATGCTGCTTGTAGAGTCGTCGGCCGTATCGTGACCGTGTACAGGTTTTGGGCGCGTAACCTCATGGCGCCCGACCCGAGTGGTATCGCCCGACTTCTTGGGAAATACCGCTCGGGAGGTCTGTCGACGTAATCACAGCGTTTAGGGTAGCTACTTCTATTCGCTGTGGTCAGTCGTCAGACCAGATTCAGGTGCTTTCTAGTTACGGCCAAGCTGTTTGGAGAAAACGCCGTATTGCGTTTGGGCGGGGTCGTCGAACACTGTGTGAGTGTTTGGAGAGGTCGTCGAACGTTGTGTGGGATGAGAAGTGGTTTCCTGGAAAATGATGAACTTTTGGGGGAAATATTGATCTTTATTGATATGGTTGAGGGGCATAGTACAGGTGTTTTTAGGCGTAGAAGCGCATCAGGTGTTCTATGCTCCATGAGTTGGGGATGTCAAGGCCGTCTTGATCGGTAAGGCGGTATGACCCTGGTCAGGTGACTTCCTTGATGATATAGGGGCCTTCCCAGTGTGACGAGAGCTTGTGCATGCCTTCGGGCTTGAGCTTCCTGCGAACACATGGTGGGTAAGTACCCATGTAGTTCAGTTTTGTGATGAGTGATTGCCCAACACTTGAGCGGTTAAGTTTGAGTGGCTTGATTCTAACCCTTTGCGAAACCAAATGTGTGCATGTCTATCGGCTTGTGGTGTGCAGGTGCTATGCCTAGTGACAGTGGTCAATGGCGTGGAGAAGGTCAAGTCGGGGCTTACCGTGCCGATGGACTGAGAGCAGTGAAGGGCGGAAGTGGGGCTCGGACTGAGGGACCATGGGCGCCGGCGGCCTAGCTGTGGTGACTAGTACTTGGTACCGGCGAGTGCGAGAAGACATGGAGGTAGACTGAGTCGGCCGAGTCAAGACGGTGGACGCGCGAGTCGAGAGGAGGCTTAGGGGACTCGGAGTCCGACCGACCAAAGACAAGGTGGCTCGCGTCGAGTGGTTTGGTGGTTTGGGCCTCAAAAACATCCACGACGGTTTCCGAGTTTGGGCCTCAAAACTCGGGGTTCGGTAGTTGAGCCCAAAGCTACTGGTGGCGGGTTTCCTAGGTTTGGGCCTCAAAACCTAGCCGGAGCTTCCGAGGAAGCGGGGATGGCACGTGGCGGAATCCTGGAGGTTGCGTCAAGGCGACGGCAACTCCTGGCAGGAAGTGGAGCCGTCCATTCAAAATGCGGGAGATATTTTCCGTAGCATGGACTGCAGTGCTTAGGCTAGGTAGTTCACTCAATGTATCTAGGTCTTTGGGAAATAGCCAAAGCCCGATAAGTAGGGGGTGAAGGGGTATCCCTCATTCCATCTCTTTAACCCTAATCATTTGCCCCAACTCTCTCTCTACCCTCTCTCTCTAGTTCATGAGATCCCTAGGTTGATTTCACCAACCTCTATAAGAACTTGAGTTTGTTGCAAGGAATCGGAGGCCGTAACCTCCGTAAGCCATGGCGGTGTTGATTACTTGATAGTGTCTTGCGTTTTTGCTTGGGTTCTTCATTTTTGCATTTTCTCTCTCTTTTTCCCGAGATGATTTCTCTTTGTAGAGAGTAGCTCTTGCAAATCGGTTTGAACCAAGTTCTTCATACTCGAGAGGAGCAACTTTGCACCAAAGGAATTTTCCTAAAACCTCTCGAGCACACAGATCGGGCCTTTTCTCTTCGGTGTTCTTCGTTTTGGGGCTTTCTCCCAAAATCCTTTTGCTCCTGCTTAACCGACCCAAATTGAGCGATGATTTCTTCGGGGTAGCTCCCCAACTACAATAGGATCATGCCTACAAAGTTTGGTTGCAGTTGGTGACCATTTGGATCGGATTTGGAAAGTTTTGGTGAAGATAAAAACGATTTCTGCGTTTCTGCGCTTTGTTCGGGAGCGTCGGACGCTCTAGGGTTTGGCGTTGGACGGTCCGTCGGAGGCGCCGGACGCTACGTCGTGCTGACGGCAGCGTCCGTCGCGATCGTCCGTCGCGTGGCGTGTGTTGCCTGCTTTTCTGAGATCTCTGGAAGGCCGACGGACTCTCTCCCAAAGCGTCCTTCGCCCAGCATCCGACGCCCAGGTTTCTGCTTCTTCTCTGTAGTGTTCTCTGGAAGGTCGACGGACGATCTGCTAGCGTTCGTCGCCCTTCTGCTCAGCGTTCGTCGCCCTGCTTTCTAGCATCTGGCGGCTGCTGTTTCTGCTGTTTTGACTTGGGTTCTTGCCTCTTTTTCCTAGGGGTTGAGAACCTACATTTTGGGTTTCCAGTGAGTTTTCCTCCACTGCCGGTGAGCTCTTGTTTCTCCGATTTTGTCTGAATCCCTAGGTTGATTTCACCAACCTCTGTAAGAACTTGAGTTTGTTGCGAGGAATCGGAGGCCGTAACCTCCCTAAGCCATGGCGGCGTTGATTACTTGATCGTGTCTCGCGTTTTTGCTTGGGTTCTTCGTTTTTTCTTTTTGCATTGCTCAAGGGAGGTTGAGCACGCAATAACTGGGTTTGGTCTTTGGGAAGAGTGGCCCGAATATTTCGAGAGAAATTTGAGGCTCCCATTCACCCCCCCCCTCTAGTCGCCATTTCCATTCCTTCACTTCCTTTTTAGAACGAGTTCTCCAGTAGTGAATGATCTGGAGTGGATGTTGCAGTTGTAGTATCATCGAACTCCTTCCAGGTACTTGGCGGTTCGTATACATTAGGTTAGTCTCTGTTCTTCGAGGCGGTCAAGGTCGTCGATCCGAGCTTGGTTGGATGTTTCTCCGTCATAATGTTCTATGCGCGGGGAGCCGAAGGCGATGTCGGTTGGGATTACTGCTTCGGAGCCAAAGATCATAAAGTACGGGGAGACGCCGGTATTGCGGTTGGGCTGTGTACGTAGCCCCCATAGTGCTGTTGGTAACTCGCGTAGCCAACGACCTGGGTTCTTTTCCTCCTCCTAGTATAGTCGTTTCTTGAGTGCGTCAAGTATCATTCCATTAGCACGTTCGGCTTGCCCGTTCGCTCGGGGGTGAGCAACGGAGATGTACTTGATCAATATTCCGTTGTTTTCTCAAAAGTCCCAGAAGGCGTTCCCTGTGAAGTTTGAACTCAGGTCCGTGATAATTGATTTTGGTATGCCGAACCGGTGGATGATATCGTCGACGAAGGTGACCGCACTTCCTGCTGAGGCCTTGGTGATTGGTTTTACCTCTATCCACTTGGAGAACTTGTCGACAGCTACATATGTCCATTTAAAATTTGCGGGCGCTGGTCGGAAGGGGCCGAACATATCGAGCCCCCAGCAGGGGAAGGGCTAGGAGGCTGGTATTGCTTGGAGTTCTTTGGCGGGGCGGTGAATCTGTTTTGCGAAGAATTGGCACCCCTTACAGGTGCGCACCATTTGCTCTGCGTCGGCGACTGCTGTGGGCTAGTAGAATCCTGCACGGAAAGCTTTTCATACTAGTGTCTTTGCGGCAGCGTGGTTTCCGCATGTGCCGGCATGGATGTCCTGTAGGAATGCGGCGCCGTCTTCTCTGGAGACACATTTCTGTAGTGCTTCGAATCTGGAGTTTTTCCTCATCAGCGCGCCGTCAATGAGGACGTAGTTGTGAGCTCGGCGGGTTAATCGTTCACCTTCCGTCTCGTGTGTCGGGACGAGGTTGTTGGAGAAGTATTGGATGAAATCGTCCCGCCAGTCGGCTGGTTGGCTGGTGGTCACGGCGAATATCGCGTTAGCCTGAGGGATTGGTGGCTCACTTGGTGGGGTATTTTGTTTGTCGACGATTGATGACTTGAATATATCTTGGACGAAGACTCCTGCTGGGATGGGGGATCGTGATGATCCTAGCTTGTCCATTTCATCGGCTGCATTGTTTTGCTCGCGTGGGATGTGGTGATATTCGATTCCGAAGAAATTTCCTTCTAACTTTCGGATGGCAGTGCAATAGTCGTCCATCTTTTCATTGGGGCAGTTCCACTCTTTGTTGAGCTGATTGATAACAAGGGCTGAGTCGCCGTTGATAAAGATACGTTTTATGCCCAGTTCACTAGCGATGCGTAGCCCATGTAGTGCTGCCTCATACTCGGCGACGTCGTTGGATGTCGGGAATAGTAGTCGCAGGGCGTAGAGAATCTTATCTCTAGATGGTGAAATGCATAGGAGACCGGCGCCTGCTCCATGGATGGATAGGGAGCTGTCAAAGAATAAAGTCCAATGTTCCGATGCTTCCGTGGCGACTGGGACTTGGATGTCAATCCATTCGGCGATGAAGTACGCGAGTACTTGTGATTTTATCATGTGCCGTCCTTGGAATGCAATGTTGAAGGTTCCGAGGTCGACTGCCCACTTGATTATCCACCCGGTGGCGTCCTTGTTCCTTAAGATTTCGCCTAGCGAGAACTCTGTGACGACTGTTACCTTTGTTGGTCATTGAAAGTAGTGTCGTAGCTTGCGTGCGGTGATAAGGACCGTGTATAGTAGCTTTTGCACTTGGGGTACCTCGTTTTTGACTCGTTGAGGACTTCACTTGCGAAGTAGCATGGTCACTGGACCGGGTAAACGTGCCCGCTCTCTTCTCGTTCGACTACCATGACGGTGCTGATGACCCGGTTGGTTGCGGCAATGTAAAGTAGCATTGGTTCTTCTTCCTTTGGTGCGACCAGGATGGTTGGTTCGGTGAGATATTTCTTTAGGTCTGTGAATGCTCGGTCTGCTTCGTCGGTCCATGTGAACTTCTGGCCGCCTTTTAGTAGCCAATAAAATGGAAGACCTTTTTCGCCGAGGCGGGAGATGAAGCGATTCAAGGCGGCCATGCACCCTCAAAGTTTATCTACATCTTTGACGTTAGAAGAAGGTCTCATTTGGAGAACCGCTGTGGTTTTTTCTGGATTAGCTCGAATGCCATATTTACTGATGACATTGCCTAGAAGATTTCCCGAGGGCACCCCGAAGATACACTTCTTCGGGTCTAATTTCCATCTAAACTTGTTGAGGGCCTTGAACGATTCCTCTATATCGGCGACCAGTGTCTTCTTCTGGTTGGTTTTTATGACTACATCATCTACGTAGGCTTCTGCCTTTCTTGGGATAAGTTTCTTCAAGCATTCTTGTATGGCGCGCTGGTACGTTGCCCTGACGTTTTTTAGTCCAAAGGACATTGTCGTGTAGCAATAGGCGCCAAAAGGAGTTATGAACGATGTTTTTATCTGATCTTCACCCTTCAACGTTATCTGGTGATAGCCGGAGTAGCAGTCGAGGAAGGAGAGGAGTTCACATCCTGCAGTAGAGTCGACAACTTCGTCGATGCGCGGGAGGGGGAACGGATCTGGGGGCAGTGTATATTAAGACTCGTGTAGTCGACACACATTCTCCATTCATTATTATTTTTCCTTACAAGCACCGGATTGGCGAGCCATTCAGGGTGGTTTACTTCTTTGATGAATCCGGCAGCTAGAAGCCGGGTTATTTCAGCTTTGATAGCTTCCTTGCGATCTGGTGCGAACCTTCTGAGCTTCTGACGAGTTGGCTTGGCGCCTTTGTCAAAAGTCAGCGAGTGTTCGGCGCGGTCACGAGGAACTCCTTGCATGTCTGCCGGTTTCTAAGCGAAGATGTTGACGTTGTGCCGTAGAAAATCGACTAGGGCGGTTTCCTGCTCGGGGTCGAGGTCGGCGCCGATTACAGCGGTCTTTTCGGGGTCATCGTCGACCAGGGCCATCGTCTTTGTTTCTCTAGATTTCTTTGAGGCGCGTGTGGTCGGAGGCTCTGGAACGTCGAGGTCCTTCGTGTGGGGTTTGGCCGCCTCCGACAAACAAACCTGGGTACCGTGTTGATATTCCTGCCTGGTTGCGTCCTCGATCATCTCTTGCTCACATTCGTATGCGATCTGTAGGTCGGAGTGGATCCTTATGACCCCTTGTGGTGCCGGTATCTTGAGTACCAAGTAGGTGTAGTGTGGTACTTCCATGAGCTTCGAGAGCACGGGTCGTCCAAGGATGGCGTCATATGGAGTATCGAAGTCGGCGATCACAAAGTTGACGAGTTCTTCGCGGAGTAAGCGATCAGATCTGAACCGTACTAGGAGGGTAATTTGTCCTGATAGCTTCGAGCTTTCACAGGGAATCACGCCGCGGAGGGAGAAGTCCTTCGGGTGGATGGTATTTTTATGGAACTCGAGTCGTCAGAGCGTACATGGGAATATGATGTCGAGTGAACTGCCGCCGTCGATAAGTACCTTTTTGAAGAGACCGTTCGAAACGGCCATGGCAATGAACAGGGGGAAACGACCAGGGTAATCGCCAACAACTAGGTTTGGTCTTTGGGAAGAGTGGCCCGAATATTTCGAGAGAAATTTGAGGCTCCCATTCACCCCCCCCCCCCCCTGGTCGCCATTTCCGGTCCTTCAATTGGTATCAGAGCCGGTTAAGGATCAATCCACCTTACACGGTTCTTGATCCGCGATGGCGACATGGAGCGAGGTGCTGGTAAACCTCCCTACATCGATGGACCGAACTTTGCCTATTGGAAGGTGCGCATGTCGGCTTACCTCCAAGGGCTTGACACAAAGTTTTGGAAGATTTGTGAGAATGAGAACTACGTGGTTCTTGAGGCTCGGATCACCGATGCCCAGATTACACAACATGCGTCAAACGCAAGAGCCCGTAGCATTATCTTCTCTTGTCTGTCTCTTCCAGAGTTTGAGCGGGTTTCGAGTCTCAATACGGCACGGGAGATCTGGCAAACACTCTTGAGATATCGTGAGGGAAACCCTCAGATCAAGTCCAGACTCTTCGACATGTACCGTAGAGAGTACAAGAACTTTGCTCAGTTGGCCAGCGAATCTGTTGACGGGATTTTCACTCGCTTCCATTCTATCGTCAACAAGATGCATGCTAATCGAGCCAACTTGCCTTATGATGATCATGAGATGGCTATCAAGCTTTTGCATGCTCTTGATCGGAAGATATGGGAGATGAAGGTGGCTGCCATTCAGGAGTCACCGGGCTATGATGCCCTGACCATGGACAAGCTGTTCAGCAGGCTCAAGTCCTCGGAGATTGACTACCAGACCCGGGCCAAGCTTGAAAACCCGTCAAAGTCATCTATGGCGTTGGTTTCTGGCCCCGGTAGTACGTCTTCTTCCTCCTCTGACCCTTCAAACTCTTTGTTCGCTTTGTCTTTTATTTCTATGACAGAGGATCAAGTGGAGGCTCTTGGAGATGATGAGCTATCTTTGGTCATCACCAAGTTCTCACAGTTTCACAACAACCGTTTGAACCGTCGGCGTGGTGGCTCAGCGAAGGGGTGCTACCGTTGCGGTGATGAGGATCACTTCATCGCAAACTGCCCTAAGAAAGCTGCGGGTGACTTCACCAAGCGCAAGGACAAGCGCGAGCACCACTTCGAGGACAAGCACAAGCCCAAGGGTGGCTACCACCGAAGGTTCTGCAAGAAGGTGATTGACAAGGTGAAGGCCAAGCACCGAGCCTTCCTCGCCTCTCTCAGCGACATCGATGCCTCCTCCAACGGAGGTGCTTCTTCAAGCGATGATGAGTCGAAGGGAAAGGTTGAGGACAAGCTCAATGGCCTATGCTTCTATGCCGACGCCAAGCACGGTGGCTTTTGCATCATGGCGATTAAAGAAGGCAAGGTCGGCAAGCGCAAGCATGGCCCCGACTACGACTACAACTCCGACACACCCGAGGTATCACCCACCGTCGAGTCCCTCTCTCTCTCGAGATTGAGTCTCTGAACGACACCTTGATGAGTCAAGTTGCATTGCTCAAGTGTGCCGCTTGTGAGAGGAACGACTTTAAGGCGAAGTACCTTAGCGCGCTTCATGAGCTAGATTTTGCTAAGGCGTCAGTGGTGGTTACCGAGGAGGTAGAATGTGATGCTTGCGCCATTCACATGTCTGATCATGTCACTCTCTAGGACAAGTATGGCACTCTACTTGAGGAGGCCAGTGAGCTGAAGGCTAGGCCTAGCTTACTTGGTGCGTGCAAGTCTTGCTTAGGCTTGCGTTCTGAGCTGGCATAGAAGGATGCTAAGATCACTGTGTTAGAGAAGGTTAGCTCAGATAGCACTAGAGAGTCAGATCGCTTTGAGGCTTTGGAGCTTGAGATCGCGTCGTGCAGACACGACAAGATGCATACCGAGGAAGAAAACATATAGCTTCGGTCCATCTTGAGCTGGGTGTCTTGCCGAGAGCCGCAGTTTGGGATGATGCTTAGCCCATGCAAAAGGGCTGGCAGCACGGGAGTAGGCTTTGCTATAGGTAGGAAGGACGATAGCATGTTCGGTAAGATCGGTGAGTGCAGTGGTTTGAGCGAGAGTGAGAAACCCACCACAACTCCCAAGCTTACCAAGATCACTCCACCTAAGCCTACCAACCCCTTTGAGTTCCATGTGAGAGATGGTGTGTTTGAAGAGCTACCCAAAACCACTCCACAGAAGCAAGTGTGGATTGCCAAACCGAACCACCTTCGCAACCCACTTGATACAATGCCCGACATCTCTAGTGATCCCCTTCCTAAGAAAGATAGAGCCACCCAACCCAACAAGAGAGTGCCTACCAAGAGTGTGGTGAGGTACCATTGCATGTATTGTGAGCGGGATAGGCACTTGGCTGAGTTTTGCTATAGGAGGAAGAGAGACTATCGGAGGCAGGTTGAGTTGAACAATCGGGACATGTACCACCCACGAGTTGGGGTGCATGAACCAAAAGTTCAGAGGCACACTTCTAGGCCTAGAGGTACAATGCCTCAAGGTGCTAGGCCTCAGGAGGCGAGACCACGCGGTGGTCGTGCCCGGCGGGGTACCGGTCATGACCCATACGACTACGAGCCTCGTGGCAGTGGTTTTACTCCTCCCTTCCTTAGCGGACCACGTTTTCCCTATCGTGGTGATCGCTATCCTCCCATGGGACAGGAGATGTTTAGTTTTTCTCCTAACCCATTCTTTGGGCAAATGGGACAACACTGGTATCCTTCACAGTTTACTAACCCCAGTGTTGCGTCGTTTGCTCACCCTATGTCTTTTTATTGATGTAGGAAGGAGGACTGGAGGAGACTTGGCTTGTGGATTCCGGATGCTCACGCCATATGACCGGAAGTGCCAAGTGGTTCTCGAGCCTCAACCCCGTGCACCACATCGAGTATATAACATTCGGGGACAAGAGTAAAGGTAAGGTTGTCTCCCGAGGGTCGATCCGAGTGAACTCTTCTTTTGTCCTCAAGGATGTTGCGTTGGTTGCGAATTTGCATTTTAACCTTCTTTCGGTTTCACAACTCCTTGTTGACGGTTTTGAAGTGAGTTTCAAGTCTAATCTCTCTCGGATTTTGGACTCTCGTGGTGAGCTTGTTTGCTTGATTTTACCCTTTGGGAAGGTTTTTCGTGCGAATTTTACTATCTATTCCAGACCTTCTCGTTATATTCTTGTCGGTTCTTCTTCCGAGCTTTGGAAGTGGCATAGGAGATTGGGACATTTGAGTTTTGACTTGCTTGCAAGGCTTAGCTCAATGGACCTTATCCAAGGATTGCCAAAGCTGAAGTTTGATAAGGATTTGGTTTGTCATCCTTGCAGGCATAGCAAGATGGTTGCCGCTTCCCATCCTCCTGTGACTGAGGTCATGACCACTCGACCCGTCGAGCTCTTACACATGGACATAGTTGGTCCAGCTCGAGTCAGGTCGGAGGGAGGGAAGTGGTATGTGGTTGTAGTCGTTGATGACTATTCAAGATACTCTTGGGTGTTCTTTTTGGAGAGTAAGGATGAGGCTTTTCCACTTGTTCGAGATCTGATTTTGAGATTGCAAAATGAGCTACCTAAGAATGCCATGAGAGCTATCCGCAGTGACAATGACACATAATTCAAGAATGCTCACTTTGCAACTCTTTGCTCTTCTTTGGGTCTCGATCACCAGTTTTCCTCACCTCACACTCCCCAGCAGAACGGTGTTGTTGAGCGCAAGAATCGGACCCTTGTTGAGATGGCCAGGACGATGCTCGATGAGCATAGGACTCCTAGGCGGTATTGGGCCGAAGCACTCAGTTATGCTTGCTATGTCTCCAATCGCATTTTCCTCCGAGCTTTCAAGAAGAAGACTTCTTATGAGTTGAGATTTGGGAGACCACCCAAGGTAAGTCACCTACGGGTGTTTGGGTGTAGGTGCTTCATCCTCAAAAAGGGCGGTAAGTTGGATAAATTTGAATCACGGTCTTCTGACGATATCTTTCTTGGTTATTTTACTCACTCTCGTGCTTATCGTGTACTTAACCTTGAGACTAACCGAGTGATGGAGACTTGTGAGATTACTTTCGATGAGACTATGCCCTGTGTTTCCACCGCTTTTGAGCTTGCAGGTGATGATGAGGTGAACACTAGCATCTTTGTGGAGGAGGAGTAGGATGATGCCGATTGGGGTGATCCCGAGCCAACTCCACTGGCTGCCCCCATCGACCCTGCAACGTCCACTTCGGCTCACGGTCCTGACCCAACTACTTCCTCTACATGGGGGCCGTTCGAGCAGCTTCCTCAGTCGGTGCCCGTTGCACCTGACGGAGCTCCAGCTGCTGTCGAGGGGGAGGCCACCTATTCCAGGTAGGCTCCCCGCCACATCCAGCGGTAGCATCCACCGGAGAACATCATCGGCGACATCGACCGTCGAGTCATGCGGTCTAGGTCCTATCTCTCTCACTTTGCTCATTCGACTTTCGTCGCTTCTTTTGAGCCCTGGGATGTTGGACATGCTTTGATGGATCTGGATTGGGTTAATGCCATGCATGAGGAGTTAGAAAACTTTGAGCGAAACCGCGTTTGGGTCTTAGTTCCTCCACCACCTAGTTGCCACCCCATAGGTACCAAATGGGTTTTCAAAAATAAACAAAGTGAGGATGGGGTGGTAGTGCGCAACAAGGCTAGGTTGGTAGCTCAAGGCTTTTGTCAAAAGGAGGGAATAGACTATGAGGAAACCTTTGCTCTCGTAGCTCGTTTAGAAGCCATTAGAATCCTTCTAGCTTTTGTGGCTTCTAAGGGTTTTAAACTTTTTCAAATGGACGTTAAAAGTGCTTTCTTAAACGGCTACATAGAGGAGGAAGCGTATGTCAGACAACTTCCCGGTTTTGAAAATCCCAAGTTTCCAAATCATGTTTTTAAACTTCACAAAGCTTTGTATGGTTTGAAACAAGCACCTAGAGCATGGTATGATAGGTTAAAAACCTTTTTGCTTGCTACGGGCTTTAAAATGGGATCGGTAGATAAGATGTTGTTTCTCCTCAAGCAAGGCAAAGACACTCTCCTTGTCCAAATATACGTGGATGATATCATCTTTGGTGGTTCTTCTCATGCTCTTGTTGCCAAGTTTGCATATCTTATGAGCAGGGAATTTGAGATGAGCATGATGGCAGAGTTGACTTTCTTTCTCGGGTTGCAAATCAAGCAAACCCGAGAAGGGACGTTTGTGCACCAAGGCAAGTACATGAAGGATATCTTGAAGAAGTTTGACATGGGTGAGGCAAAGCCTCTTTCTACGCCCATGTCAACTATGACTGCCTTGGATGCGGACGAGGAAGGAGAGGCGGTGGACCAGACGGAGTACCGCAGCATGATCGGGTCGCTTCTGTACCTGACAGCGACCCGACCGGACATTCAGTTCGCCGTCTGTTTGTGTGCACGCTTTCAGGCGTCCCCACGGACTTCGCACAAATAGGCGTGAAACGCATCATGAGGTACTTGCGGTTCACTCCCGAATTTAGTCTTTGGTTCTCCACCTCTTCCTCTCTTGTTCTTTTGCAGTTATTTTGACGCCGACTTTGCCGGTTGCCGACTTGATCGGAAGTCCACTTCTGGGACTTGCCAGATTCTCGGGTCTTCTTTGGTTTCTTGGTCTTCTCGCAAACAGTCTAGCGTGACACAGTCGACGTGCGAAGCTGAGTTCGTTGCCGTGGCTAGTTGTTGCTCGCAGTTGATTTGGATGATTACCACTTTGAGAGATTTTGGTCTGGAGGTTACTAAGGTGCATCTGTTGTGTGATAGCACGAGTGCAATTAGTGTGGCCAAAAATCCCGTGCTTCATTCAAAGACCAAGCACATTGAGGTCCGCTTTCATTTCTTGCGAGATCATTACGAGAAGGGCGACATTGACCTCCGGCATGTCAATACCCACAACCAGCTTGCGGATATTCTAACAAAGTCATTGGATCAAGCTGTGTTTTCTCACCTTTGGGGTGAGTTGGGTGTTTGCTTTCCTTTTTAGAGGGGGAAAGTTTTGTGTTTCATAGTTATTTTTGGTTCTTTTTATCTTTTCTTTGTCCTTTTTCTAATTTGGTGACTTGTTAGTGTTAGTTGGTGTCAATGCATTGTGCATCTCATTTGCATTTGTGACATAGTTCATTATAAGCTTCATACTTATAGCCAATATAATGAATCTATGCTCTGTTTGAGGTGCTTTATGTGTCTATGGTGTTGCCTAACTTAGACTCTTTTTTATCTATATGATATGCAAGAGAGCTAAGTTAGAAAAGATTTAAAACTGAATTTAAATTCCCCATGTCACCTCTGAAATGGCACTAGCATGTGTAGGCTTTTGAAGATCCTTCTTGGTTGTCTTGTATATAGCTTGTAATTATGGCTCTTCATTGTTTCATTCACTACCTTTGAACACCATGATTAATATCTAAAATAAAATTACTCTCTATTTTGTGAATTGGAAAGATCGAGTTGGGTCTGCATTGTGAACACTTCACCGTGTGTTCGAGACTGCTTCCCTTGATACTTGAGCGGTGTCGTGTATGACCAAAACTGGTGTGTCAAGTCCTTCGACTTCGCCCGGTTGGTAAGCAGTGGCATCACCTTGCTTACAACCACTCACATACAACTTGTAATGTGCCTAAAACTGAAATTGGCTGCAAAACTCTGAAATTTGGAAAATTCATTCAGTTGGGTCATTGGCTTGTTGTATGAACTTTGCTAGGGATAGTTCTACTTGCTATACATGAGATTGCTTTGAGATAGATCCTATCTTGTTTGCCATGTTTAGTTGTCTCTAGGAGGTGATACCCTTTCTCTGCTCTCACATGATATGCTCTCTAAAATAGCTTCTAAAGTGATCTTAAGCTCAACTTGAGTCTTTGTTGGGCACGTAGAGCTTTTCCTATTCTCACAGGATCACATCACTTAGAGCATCTATTCATTGTCTTAGCTCTAAGTATGAAGCTTTTGCACTCATTTTGCATTTCATGGCATTTGTAGCCGGATCTTGAGTTGTTGATGTTTGATGAGTTACATGTGTCAACAAGGGGGAGAGATGTGCATTTCATTCCATTTTCAGCCATCGACTTCCAAGGGGTTGAAATAGTGCATCTCATTGGTTTCATTGGTTTAGAGCTTCTTTGGTCAAGGGGGAGTTTGTGTGCTTCTTTTGCCCTAAGGAGCTCATTTGGTATCTTGAGTGTGCTTTTGCCCAGGGGGAGTTTTTGCTAGATGTGTTGAGCCTTTGCCTCTTCTGGAGGGTCTAGCTTGCTTTGTTGGCTCCGACAGGTTTCGAGTGCTTCTTGAACGTTAAGTGTTTTATTTGGTATCTTTGGAGTTCCCTTGGTGTTTTCAATTGGTTTCTTGAGCTTTGGTAGGCTTCAATTGGTATCTTGTTTTGCTAGCGGTGTTGAGCCTGTTTTATACCTCTTCTTGAGGGCTAGTTTTGTTTTGCTTGGTTGCGTCGAGCCGTTGCCCATGTCATTGGGAACCAAGTTTTGGATTTGCTTTGCTTCTCTCAAGTGACCCCATTTTGGCTTTCTCAGCTTTTTGGTCATTTGGAGAGCTTTACCTTATGGCTCAAATCTGAAATGCACTTGTGTTGACAATGCACTCATCAAGGCGGAGATTGCGAACACATTGCGGGTAAGTACCCATGTAGTTCAATTTTATGATGAGTGATTTCCCAACACTTGAGCGGTTCAGTTTTAGTGGCTTGATTGTAACCCTTTGCGAAAGCAAATGTGTGCCTGTCTATCGGCTTGTGGTGTGCAGGTGCTATGCCTAGTGACAATGGATAATGGCGCGGAGAAGATCGAGTAGAGGCTTGCTGTGCCGATGGACTGAGAGCAGTGAAGGGCGGAAGCGGGGCTCGGATTGAGGGACCATGGGCGCCGACACACTAGCTGTGGTGGCTAGTACTTGGCACTGGCGAGTGCGAGAAGACATGGAGGTAGACCGAGTCGGCCGAGTCAAGACGGTGGATGCGCGAGTCGAGCGGAGGCTCAGGGGATTCGGAGTCCGACCGGGCCAAGACAAGGTGGCTCGCGTCGAGTGGTTTGGGCCTCCAAACTCGGGGTTCGGTAGCCAAAGCTACCGGTGGCGGGTTTCCTGGGTTTGGGCCTCAAAACCTAGGTGGAGCTTCCGAGGAAGCGGGGATGGCACGTGGCGGAATCCTGGAGGTTGCGTCAAGGCGACGTCAACTCCCGGCAGGAAGCGGGGCCGTCCATTCAAAATGCAGGAGATATTTTCCGGAGCTTGGAGTGCAATGCTTAGGCTAGGTAGTTCACTCAACCTATCTAGGGGGGTCTTTGGAAAATAGGCAAAGCCCAATAAGTAGGTCGTGAAGGGGTATCCCTCATTCCATCTCTTGAACCCTAATCATTCGCCCCAACTCCTCTCTCTACCCTCTCTCTCTAGTTCATGAGATCCCTAGGTTGATTTCACCAACCTCTATAAGAACTTGAGTTTGTTGCGAGGAATCGGAGGCCGTAACCTCCGTAAGCCATGGCGGTGTTGATTACTTGATCGTGTCTCACGTTTTTGCTTGGGTTCTTCGTTTTTTATTTTCGCGTTTCTCAAGGGAGGTTGAGCACGCAACAACTGGGTTTGGTCTTTGGGAAGAGTGGCCCGAATATTTCGAGAGAAATTTGAGGCTCCCATTCACCCCCCCCCTTATAGTTGCCATTTCCATTCCTTCACTTCCTTTTTAGAACGAGTTCTCCAGTAGTGAATGATCTGGAGTGGATGTTGCGGTTGTAGTATCATCGAACTCCTTCCAGGTACTTGGCGGTTCGTATACATGAGGTTAGTCTCTGTTCTTCGAGGCAGTCAAGGTCGTCGATCCGAGCTTGGTCGGATGTTTCTCCGTCATAATGTTCTACGCGCGGGGAGCCGAAGGCGATGTCGGTTCGGATTACTGCTTCGGAGCCGAAGATCATGAAGTACGGGAGACGCCGGTATTGCGGCTGGGCTGTGTACGTAGCCCCCATAGTGCTGCTGGTAACTCGCGTAGCCAACGACCTGGGTTCTTTTCCTCCTCCTGGTATAGTCGTTTCTTGAGTGCGTCAAGTATCATTCCATTAGCACGTTCGACTTGGCCGTTCGCTCGGGGGTGAGCAACGGAGATGTACTTGATCAATATTCCGTTGTTTTCCACAAAAGTCCCAGAAGGCATTCCCTATGAAGTTTGATCCCAGGTCGGTGATAATTGAGTTTGGTATGCCGAACCGGTGGATGCTTTTGTCGACGAAGGTGACCGCGCCTCCCGCTGAGGCCTTGGTGATTGGTTTTACCTCTATCCACTTGGAGAACTTGTCGACAACTACATATATCCATTTAAAATTTGTGGGCGCTGGTCGAAAGGGGCCGAACATATCGAGCCCCCAGCAGGCGAAGGGCCTGGAGGCTGGTATTGCTTGGAGTTCTTGGGCGGGGCGGTGAATCTGTTTTGCAAAGAATTGGCACCCCTTATAGGTGTGCACCATTTGCTCTGCATCGGTGACTGCTGTGGGCTAGTAGAATCCTGCACAGAAAGTTTTTCGTACTATTGTCTTTGCGGCAGCGTGGTTCCCGTATGTGCTGTCGGGATGAGGTTGTTGGAGAAGTATTGGATGAAATCGTCCCACCAATTGGCTGGTTGGCTGGTGGTCGCAGCGACTACCGCGTTAGCCTGAGGGATTGGTGGCTCACTTGGTGGGGTATTTTGTTTGTCGGCGATTGATGGCTTGAATATATCTTGGACGAAGACTCCTGCTGGGACTGGGGATCGTGATGATCCTAGCTTGGACATTTCATCTGCTGCTTTGTTTTGCTCGCGTGGGACGTGGTGATATTCGATTCCGAAGAAATTTCCTTCTAACTTTCGGATGGCAGTGCAATAGTCGTCCATCTTTTCATTGGGGCAGTTCTACTCTTTGTTGAGCTGATTGATAACAAGGGCTGAGTCGCCGTTGATAATGATACGTTTTATGCCCAGTTCACTAGCGATGCGTAGCCCATGTAGTGCTGCCTCGTACTCGGCGGCGTTGTTGGATGCCAGGAATAGTAGTCACAGGGCGTAGCGAATCTTATCTCCGGATGGTGAAATGAATAGGAGATCGGCGCCTGCTCCATGGAAGGATAGGGAGCCGTCAAAGAATAAAGTTCAATGTTCTGGGGCTTCCGTGGTGACTTGGACTTGGATGTCAGTCCATTCGGCGAAGAAGTCCGCGAGTGCTTGTGATTTTATCATGTGTCGTACTTGGAATGCAATGTTGAAGGTTCCAAGGTCGAATGCCCACTTGATTATCCGTCCGGTGGCGTCCTTGTTCCTTAAAATTTTACCTAGCGAGAACTCTGTGACGACTGTTACCTTTGTTGGTCGTCAAAAGTAGTGTCGGAGCTTGCGTGCGGTGATAAGGACCGCATATAGTAGCTTTTGCACTTGGGGGTACCTCATTTTTGACTTGTTGAGGACTTCACTTGCGAAGTAGCATGGTTGCTGGACCGGGTAAACGCGCCCGCTCTCTTCTCGTTCGACTACCATGACAGTGCTGATGACCCGGTTGGTTGCGGCAATGTAAAGTAGCATTGGTTCTTCTTCCTTTGGTGCGACCAGGACGGGAGGTTCGGTGAGGTATTTCTTCAGGTCTATGAATTCTTGGCCTGCTTCATTGGTCCATGTGAACTTCTGGCCGCCTTTTACTAACCCAAAAAATGGAGGACCTTTTTTGCCAAGGCGGGAGATGAAGCGATTCAAGGCGGCCATGCACCCTGCAAGTTTATGTACATCTTTGACGTTAGAAGGAGGTCTCATTTGGAGAACTGCTGCGGTTTTTTCTGGATTAGCTCGAATGCCGGATTTACTGACGACATTGCCTAGAAGATTTCCTGAGGGCACCCCGAAGATACACTTCTTCGGGTTTAATTTCCATCTCAACTTGTTGAGGGCCTTGAAGGTTTCCTCTATATCGGCGACCAGTGTCTTCTTGTGGTGGGTTTTTATGACTACATCATCTACGTAGGCTTCTGCATTTCCTGGGATAAGTTTCTTCAAGCATTCTTCTATGGACCGCCGGTACGTTGTCCAGACGTTTTTTAGTCCAAAGGACATTGTCGTGTAGCAATAGGCGCCGAAAGGAGTTATGAATGACGTTTTTATCTGATCTTCCGCCTTCAACGTTATTTGGTGATAGCCAGAGTAGCAGTCGAGGAAGGAGAGGAGTTCGCATCCTGCAGTAGAGTCGACAACTTTGTCGATGCGCGGGAGGGGGAACGGATCTGGGGGGCAGTGTTTATTTAGACTCGTGTAGTTGACACACATTCTCCATTCATTATTCTTTTTCCTTACAAGCACCGGATTGGCGAACCATTCAGGGTGGTTTACTTCTTTGATGAATCCGGCAGCTAGAAGCCGGGTTATTTCAGCTTTAATAGCTTCCTTGCGATCTGGTGCGAACCTTCTGAGCTTCTGACGAGTTGGCTTGGTACCTTTGTCAATGTTCAGCGAGTGTTCGGCACGGTCGCGATGAACTCCTGGCATGTCTGCCGGTTTCCATGTGAAGATGTTGACGTTACGCCGCAGAAAATCGACGATGGTGGTTTCCTGCTCGGGGTCGAGGTCGGCACCAATTACAACGGTCTTTTCAGGGTAATCGTCGACCAGGGCCACCGTATTTGTTTCTCTAGATTTCTTCAAGGCACGTGTGGTTGGAGGCTCCGGAACGTCGAGGTCCTTCGCGTGGGGTTTGGCCGCCTCCGACAAACCAACCTGGGTACCTGGTTGATATTCCTGCCTGGTTGCGTCCTCGATCATCTCTTGCTCGCATTCGTATGCGATCTGTAGGTCGGAGTGGATGCTGATGACCCCTTGTGATGCCGGTATCTTGAGTACCAAGTAGGTGTAGTGTGGTACTGCCATGAGCTTCGAGAGCGCGGGTCGTCCAAGGATGGCGTCATATGGAGTATCGAAGTCGGCGATCATGAAGTTGATGAGTTCTTCGCGGAGTAAGCGATCAGATCCGAACCGTACTAGGAGGGTAATTTGTCCTAATGGCTTCGAGCTTTCAGCAGGAATCACGTCGTGGAGGGAGAAGTCCATCGGGTGGATGGTATTTTTATAGAACTCGAGTCGTCGGAGCATACTTGGGAAGATGATGTCGAGTGAACTACTGCCGTCGATAAGTACCTTTTTGAAGAGACCGTTCGAAACGGCCACGACAATGACTAGGGGGAAACGACCAGGGTAGTCGTGACGTATCTGGTGGTCGTTCCTAGAGAAGTCGATCTTGCGCTTTGTCCAATCTAGTGAGGGACATGAACGTCATTGTCGTTAGTAAGAGCTCGATGACGCTTACCATTTTTGCCCGGATATTCGGCGAATATAGGGAAGATGTGCGTGGCCCTTGTGAAGCTGACGTCTGGGGCTTCTAGCTTATTCTCCTTTGGTTTGCGGTTATCTGGTCGCTTAGCATCTGCCTTGTCCTAGATGGCCTTTTTGAGGGCAATGCACTCCCGTATGGCGTGCTTCCCTTGTTCCTGGAGAGGGCAGAGGCCATCGAGGATCTCCTTATGACATTGTTGCATCGGCGCTTCTGCCCTGGGCTGAGGGCGGCCTGGTCGGACGCCAGGGGGCGTCGTGAAGATTCCAGTGCAGCCTCCTGCGGATGAACATTGCGCGGGAGCAGAGTCGGCGTCGAGCGGTGTTGATGAGGTCGAGGCAGTTGACGAGGTCTTCGTCAATCTGGTCGACAGCGCTCACCGATTCGTAGGGATCGGCGCAATCTAGAGCTCTTCGAGTCACTCTGGTGACTAGATCTTCGGTTGAGGGAGGGTTCAGCGCGGTGGAGCGCGCGGGTTCCTCGGTTTTGGAGACGGAGACGGTGACGTAAATAGTCTAGACCATAGATCTGATCTGGAGGGTGGCACCGCCCGCCGGGATGACCATGGATCCGGGAAAGGTACCCGCTTGATGAGCCATGGAGTCGATGCACACACACCCCCTACCTGGCACGCCAACTATCGACGAAATACGCATCGCAGTCTACGTAAGGGGTACCCCACGGTAGTAGATTGTAGGCGGAGGTGTGGCGACGGCGATCAAGCGTAACACAGAGAGCGTAGACACGGCGATTTAGACAGGTTCGGGCCGGCAAATCACCGTAATACCCTGCGTCCTGTGTTTTGGTGCCTGGATTGATGTGAGTATTAGGTTAGAAGACCCGTAGATGTGATCTAGGGGATTGTAGAGGGATCGTTTTGGAGGGGGTCCCTGCCCGCCTTATATAGTCGGGGAGCAGGGTTATAATTTCCATATCCTAACAAATTATGATCAGTCCCTTTTGGCAAGGGATCCGAACCTATCTTCTAGGATTCTTCTTGGAGTACAAGGCTTCCTCAGAGTCCTTGGCGAGCACGATGGGCTGGTCGCGTGCCCCAAGGCCTCGTGGGCTGGGCCATGGTCTGGTCGGCAAGCCCATAAGGTCCCTAAGGATATGCCGAGGTAATATCCCCAACACTCCCCAATGGTCAAATCCTTGATTGCTTAGGAGTCCTCCGTGATGTTCTTGTGGTGGTTGATGATCTCAAGATCTTCCTAGATTTCCATATCTTTGACCTTCCTGGACTTTCCTTTCATCTCACCTTTATCGGAAGGCCAATCGCGAGAATCATGGAAAACACGATAGGAAATGAGAAGCTTGGTCATAGAATAGGTGAAGATTATCTACCCGTTTCGTCTTCCCGGCCTCTCATCATAGGGTTAGAATCCAAACCAGTTCTTGATCCAAGGGGTGAGCTAATGTCAATATCGCCAACAGCTATGACCCATTCAAGCCTTGAGGATGACTTGAAATATCATGAGAAAGAAAGTGCTCACCCACTCCTTGAAAGGGAGAATGATGTCAATGAGCATGGAAGTTATTCCTCGACCTTCCAATCAAATCCATGCTCAAATAAGAAATCTCCCAAATCAATCCTTCCCTCTACCATGACTGCACACATGATCTACAATCCTTTCATGCTTCTGGTTTCTAAACTCTTTGCAAGGTTGGTTGTAGATGTGTTTGTCTACCATAAATTCTGCAAATCTTGTAGTGGTTTTGGTCTTGAGGATAGGTTTGAAAATGTTGGAGTTGAAGGGGAAACCGCTTCACCAACATGAGTTGCAACTTAAAGGTTTCCCAAAGACAAGCTTGTGTCTTAAAATTAAGCATTTTTGGAAGCTAACACAAGTCTTTCTTCTTTCTATTAAAGTTTGCTTAAATATATATATATATATATTAAACAAAATAAATATTTTTATTGTCCTAAAATTTTGAAATAAATAAAATGAACTTGTAAAATGAGATTAAGGGAATATTTGTGAAATTGTTCCTTTGGATATTTTTGTCACTAACCATTTCAGTTTTGAACAAAAAGAATGATCGAGCAAAACACAAGGTATGTCCAACTAAACATCTTTTAATAATGAAGCATAGTCAAAAGAAAATTTCACATCCTAGACTTGGATTTTCATATTGTAAAATGTTGCAAAATCCAAGTATGGGGTGAGTGGATTTCTCTAAGAAATTCATGACATGCTTCATTCTTAATTTTGTTTGGATGTCTCTACCTTGCTTTTTCTTTATACCTTGTTCATCTTGCTAAGTCATATAAATAATAAAAATTAAAAAAAATGCTATCTAGTTCACCATCCATGGTCTTGTCTCTTTTTAAGTGAATCTCTTTATGCCTTCATGCTTCCTAGTTCTATTTTGAGTATGCTTTGGTTTGGGAGTAGAAATTGTGCTTCCATAAGCTCTTTAAATTAAGCATGGTGCTTAGGTTGAATAGCCTTCCTTAATCAAATGAGACATGGTGTCAATATTGATTAATGAACCAAAAGTAAAATTGTATGGAATTTGGTTGTTCTTTTTGACTAACTGAAAGGTCTAGGTATGGCTAGAGGGGGTGAATAGCCTAATTAAATTTTCTACAACAACACTTAGCAAACTTGTTAGTGTAAAACATGGCGATAAGAAAGTTTGCACTAGCACTAAGGTTAGGCAAGCCACCTACCAATTCTAGTCACTAGCAAGATATGTTCTATGTCACACACAAGAGCTATATAACTAGTAAGGCTAGAATAAGCTACACAAGCTAAGCTAGAGGCTCTACTTTGCAAGAATGTAAAGAATGTAATGCAAAGCTAGAGATAGAATGGTTATACCAATGTGAAGCGATAAGCCAATAGATAACCAATCAATCAATCACTAGTAGAAGAGGTAGAGTTAGATGTGCTACAAGAAGGGTTAGTTGGGGTGATGATGATGGGTTGATAGAATGATTCATCAATTATATCACAAGTTGTTCCCATGTTACATGTTGAAACATGCTCTTTCTCCTTTAGCTCAACAAGAGATGAGTGAGCCTTTTCAAGCTTAGAGTGAGCTTTGCCAAGCTTCTCATGGGCTACCTCTAGCCTCTCATGAGAAAGATTGAGCTCATCAAAGGATTGCTTGAGAGAATGATTCTCTTTTCGCAATGCTTTGCACTCCTTTCTTGTGAGGAAGAAGTGAGTCTTAGCATCTTCCAACATTGCAATTAGTTCATCTTTAGTGGGTTCATCATCATCATCATCATCATCATCATCATCACTAAAATCACACTCATCATCGGATTGTACCTTAGTTGGCCTAGCCATGAAGCATGTTGATGGAGTGTCAAAGATAGAGATCTTGTTCTTCATAGCAATGCTAGAAAGAGCCTTCTTCTTGCTTGATCTCTTCTCATCATCACTTGAGTCCTCATCTTCACTTGAATCACTATCCCAAGTGACAACATATGAGCCTCCCTTCTTGCTCTTCTTGAGAAACATCTTGCTCTCTTTCTTTTCTTTCTTCTTGCCCTTCTTCTCATCTTCATCATCACTATGATGTGGGAAATCCGAAATGAAGTGATCCTTGCTATTGCACTTGAAACACCTCTTGTCATTGTTCCTGCTCTTGAAGGAGTTCTTCTTCCTTCTAGCTCTATAGCCCTTGTTCTTCATGAACTTGCCAAATTTCTTGACAAAGAGGGCCATTTGTTCTTCATCATCAATATCATCATTGCTTGAGCATTCATCATTGCTTGATTCATCACACTTTGCTTTGCCCTTTGATGATGATGTGGCTTTGAATGCCACACTCTTCTTATTCTCATCTTTCTTGTCATCCTTCTTTTCCTTGTTCTCTCTAATCTTGTCCTTGTCTTCTCTAAAGGTGTCATCGGTCATCACCTCACCAAGAATTTGGTTTGGTGTAGTTGTGTCCAATCCACTTCTCACCAATAGAGTGACTAGCATCTCAAATCTTGAGGGAAGACTTCTTAGGAACTCGAATGAGAAGTATTTGTTCTCCACCTTCTCTCCAAGTGACTCAAGGTCATTGACAAGCACCTCAAGCCTATTGAACATCTCGGGCACGTTCTCATCTTCCTTCATCTTGAAGCTAGCAAACTTCTCCTTCAAGATATAGGCCTTTGCTCCCTTCATGGATTGAGTCCCTTCATACGACTCTTCTAGCTTGTTCCAAGCCTCATGAGCACTCTCCAAGTTTTTGATTTGCTCAAAGACTTCCTTGGAGATTGCCTCATGTATTGCACTCAAAGCAATATCATTGTTTTGGAGCTTCTCCTCTTCGGCAGGGGTGGGTGCCTCTTCATTTACCACCTCAAACTTCTTGTCGACCACCAACCATATCTTCCGGTTGATTGATTTAAGATAGGTGGTCATCAAGGCCTTCCAATAGCTATAATTGTTGCCAGCAACGTTAGGTGCCCTCTTGGTGTTGTTGATTTGAGCCATTTTAACACCGTGTGATGTTAAGCCTTTGAATACGGTGTACTAGCTCTGATACCACTTGAAAGGTCTAGGTATGGCTAGAGGGGGGTGAATAGCCTAATTAAATTTTCTACAACAACACTTAGAAAACTTGTTAGAGTAAAACACGACGATAAGCAAGTTTGCAATAGCACTAAGGTTAGGCAAGCCACCTACCAATTCTAGTCACTAGCAAGATATGTTCTATGTCACACACAAGAGCTATATAACTAGTAAAGCTAGACTAAGCTACACAAGCTAAGCTGGAGGCTCTACTTTGCAAGAATGTAAAGAATGTAATGCAAAGCTAGAGATAGAATGGTTATACTAACGTGAAGCGATAAGCCAATAGATAACCAATCAATCACAAGATGAATCCTCGGTAGAGAGACAATGAGACACAGTATTTTTTACCGAGGTTCACTTGTTTTCCAACAAGCTAGTCCTCGTTGTAGCGATACACCCACTTGGAGGTTCACACGCTAATTGGCAATCCAAGCCAAACCCGTTCAAGGGTGCCGCACAACCAACACAAGATGGGGATCCCCAAGCTATGTGGAATCCACTAGAGATACCTTTCGCGAATCTCCCACGGGGTAGGTTCAAGAACCCCTCACAATCCACAGATCGGAGCCGGAGACAATCACCTTCCTCCGCTCAACGATCCTCATCGCACCAAGCCGTCTAGGAGATGGCAATCTCCAAGAATAACAAGACCTCCGCGATGACGACGATCACCAAGTGCCACTAGTATGCAATCAACAAAGCAATGCACTTGGATTCACTCTATCTCTCTAGAATATGTCAAATATGTTTAGAGGATGAGTGGTGGAACCTTCTCAAGCAAGCACAAATGTGTGAGTGAGTAGAATGTGCAAGAGATGCCCCAAAGGGCCGACCATATCACTTATATATCCCTCACTCAAAAACTAGCCATTTTGGCCCTCAAACTAAGCCTCTGCGCCCCCTCCGGACGTAGTTTACACAGGGGGTCTGGACCAACAGATGCGTCCGGACCCATCACCAGGAAAGGGCCATCGGCTCTGTTTCCCACACCGGACACGGCCTCCGGACGCACAAACTGCGACGTCCGGACCATGCCGTATGCGTCCGGTCAGCCCCTGAGTTCAAACGACCACTTTCCCGCCTGGGCCACAGCCTGCCACGTAGCTACAGACTCTACTGTGCCTAGGGTCCGGACTCACTATTCATCGGGTCCGGAAATATAACTCCGAGCACCCGAGAGCTCAACCGAGCCACCAGCTCCTCCGGACCCGCGTCCGGTTCATGGTCCGGACCATCACCCTGCGTCCGGACCCTCTTTTCCAGAGAGTTACAGAGAGCGCCAGGATCCGGATGCGCGTCCAGAGCTCTGCGTCCGGACGGCAAACAGCGTCCGGATGCCTCTCACCAGCCGAGCCAGCAAAGGTTCTCCACCGGACGCACATGCGTTGGTCCGGTCAGCCAGAACCCTTGCGTCCCGACCCTGCGTCCGGACTGCTTCCAGCTGCCCAAACACTTCTCCAACTTCTTCCAAGCTTCCAAGAGCCAACACTAAGTGATCCCAACACTTGTGCTCGTGTGTTAGCTTTTAGTTCACAATTATCTTGGATTAAGTTGGTGTTTCACTTGGTTCAATTGATTTTAATGCAATGCATATGAACCTAGTGGCACATGATAACTGTAATCATACTTAAGAGCTCCCTCCTTGATAGTACGGCTATTTATCCTAAATGTGATCACATCCTCTATGATGTCTTGATCACCAAACCAAAAATGGTTCCTAGCAATCACCTTTGCCTTCACACCATTTTCCTTTCCACCACCATGCTAGAACTTGTGCCATCCACACTTGATTCACCTTGCTCCATCACATGGTATGTACCAACCTATCTCATGATTCACACTTAGAGATCAAGGTTAGTACTTAGGTGGGTTTCATCAATTACTCAAAACCAAAACACATGGGGACTCTCACTAACCCATGAAAAATAACCTTCAAAATTTTGGTGGTTAAGTCATGAGATCATAAGAGACAAATCAAGGTTTGAGGTAGTTTTGAAATAACCTTGTGCATCTTTGCCTTAACCTTGCTTGATTTTAAATTGGTGAGCAATGATGGAACATCTCTTTCTATTCTAAAATGTTAAAAACAACTTTTCTATAGCATAGAAGATATCCTCTGTTTCTATGACGACAATGCCCCTACTTCGAATCATATGTGAATTCCTTCGGGTATGTGTTGTCCACTAATCCTTCGTAGGAGAGAAACAATGAATGGAGAAAATGATCTGAGCACAACATGACGATTCACAGAAGAAAGACCTTTCATCATCATTAATGTCATGACACATGGAATCGTCACACCTCAAGATTATGGCCGCAACACCTTTAAAGGTAAATGGTCTGTGTCTTAAAAGTTTTCATGAACAAGAATCACCTGAGCATGAAATTGACATGGTAGATTTTGTCCTTAATCCAAATTAGAACTAAAATCTACATGTTTTAGCTTTTTTTGTTCAAATTTCAAGAATGACCTTAGAATTAGTCTAGACACAGCCTTGAATACCCACACGAAAAAAGTCCGGCCCATTTGCCCTCTAAAGACGGTCAGCCGACCGCAGTTTTGAGCCAATTGGCCCAAAACTTCACACCCTGCCTAACCTGACCTGTGGGACCTCCAATCCAGGCGCGGTCGAGCCAAACCTTCCAAAAAGCGGTCGGGCGACCAGGGTTTTTGCCCCTCAGCCTTCCACATTGCTCCTAAGCTTCCTGTTTCTGGCATGATCCAAGTGAAAATAGAGGCGAAGGACATTGGTTTCTCTCTTCTTAATCTCTCTCTTCTTCTTCCTCTTCTTCCCTTGTTCTTATTCACCACTAGTAGAACTTCCATCTCCTCTTGCTTCCCTTCTCACCTTCCTTGACCTCACCATGGTTCCACCAAGAAAAGAGCGATATGGAAAGGTTTCTACGTGTTGCTGCCTAAGAAAGCATTACCATCTTAGAAGAAAGGGTTTCTAAGGAGAGAATGGTGCGTCTAGGTCTTGAAGATAGCTTTAATGATCTTTGCATTATCACTAATGCAAAGTTCAAGCGCTTATCCACAACCATTGAGAGAAAGGATCTCCTTGCCCCTCCTTCTCCTTAGCCATCCTCTAGAGCCTTTGGCACAACCTGCCTCATGGCCCTAATAGAAGAAAGCATGAAGAGATGCTTGTCATCCCTTATGCTAAGGCCATAAGACTTTCTCTCTGCACCTGCACCCTTGGCACTTAGGCATGATAGTCTATCGCTCATGAATCAACGAACTTATGCCTAAGCTGTCAATAACAAATGAAACTCTTGGTTTTGTTGGTCTCTTACCCCAGCAGAACCCCTGCATTTGATCTACTTCTGTCACTATTTACAGCATGCTCCGAAATAAGTATGGGGGAGGTCGGTCGACACTCCAACATGTCAAAACACCAGAATGACCATTGAATCATGTTGTACATGTCCATAACATGTTCCACAAAAAAGTTGGACCGAAATGGCCACTTTTGTGGATCGGCCGATCCACTTTGGAGGCCAAAATTCATAAAAGACAGAGCAAAGCAATATTCAGAGGTAAGGGATCTGAATGCAGAGTTCGAAGTGGTCAAACGGTTCCGAAGGGGGTCGGTCGAACGTGCCTATAGGCCCCGGGCCACCAACCAGCATCCACTCAACTTCAAACATCTACTCTGACTGGTTTGCCACGTCTCTCCCCTTTTCCTCTATGCTTTTCTTTTGTTTACTCATTTTTCTCTTTCAAAAATAAAAATAAATGAAAAAAAATATATTTCTTCATGAAACTCATCACTTAGTTTACTTTCTTTTTAATGCTGAATAAAAAAAAGAAGATCACATTTGAAACTAAAATTTGAAAAGTGACATGATCTATGACGTTCTGAGGGTAAAAGCGTCATAAAGATGAATTCTTGCTTTTTGCTTATGCTAGTGGGAAAATATCTTGATAGGGAACCATATTGACTAAGTTGTTGATTAATGTGATATAGTTCTCGACTCATGATTCATACCCTGTCTATTTAAGGTTCTTGGAGATTAACTTTTGAAAACGTCATAAAACCATAATGTCACTACTCCTCTATAGTGAGAAAATTCCTAGCACATCCATATATACTCTTTCATGATATAAGCTTTCTACATAAGTTGCTTGCTTTGTGTTGAGTTTGGTCAAGTTTCATGCTCCATGTTCTAGTACAAAAATCTCTCTCTAGTATAATAATAATAAATGAGACATAGACTATGCAAAATTATAAAAAATAATATATCAAAAAAATGATGAGCACATCAAAGCTCATAGAAAAAAATGATGATGAGCATATCAAAGCTCATAGAAAAATAAAGATAGCTATGTCTCAAAATAATAAGTTAGGAAAGAGAGATCTTATAAAGAAGTTTTGATCAATCGCCATGTTTCCACACACTTGCACATCTTGATCTAAGAGTATGATATTTCTCTCCTTGGATCCAGAATTTGACTTTACAATATATGCAAGGTAAGTATGCTACATTGTTTATCCCTACCTAAGCTCCACATAAGCCTTTTAGAAGTAGGAAGATAAAAAAAAGGCAACTTCATGCCTTCGTAAGGAATCATACACCTTGAGCGATCTAGAGTGCTATATGAGGAGTAAGATGACTTATGAGATTTCTTTTGAAAAAATTTATAAAAAACTCCAAGTACTAAAATATGATTTGGGAAGATGACTTTGCCTTGAAGTATTGTTCCATTTCTCAACTTCTCAAGGATATTTGTTAGCCAACACCACATATCCCATTGGTATGACAAAATGTCTTGAGTGAATCTTTATGCTTGCTTTATACTTTGAACAACATAGACTTGTTACCTTTAACCTTTACTCGAGGACAAGAAAAGAGGTAAGTATGGGGGATCTTGTTGACGGTAATTATGAGCTATTTCATCACCATCAAAATACCATCAACATCCTCATATTCGAAGGAATACAAGCATAACCTAAACATATTTTACCCAATAACAAGTTCCACATGTCCCTTGACTATTTGATGTAGGTAATGACAAATGGGGACATTTGGGAGCTAGTGGGCCCACTTAGGGGGTCGGCCGACCACCCTATGGGGCCACTAAGCCTCCCAAGCCTCCATGATCCAACCACACCCTCTAGAGTGAAGATCCACCCTTGGATCTCCTCTGTGCTTCTTCTCAACGGCTCTAAATCAAAGCACGAGGATACATGGGCCCACAAACTATCTCGGAGCAATACCAAACTTCGCCAAGGTGCCAATGACATGTGGTCCATGCTCCACACGAAAGATGTCCAACACTTGGGATTGCCCGATCCAAAGTATGGGGCCACATGCCACCCACATGTCCCCTGTGTTGTGGGGACACCTCCTGAGGGAAAAGTGGCAGGGCCCACCTGCCACTGGGATCGGCCGATCCAGGTCAAGTGCCCAAAAGGTGCACCGACCTCCCCACCAAATCCTTGCATGCCTCCATGCATCCACTTGATCTCCCCCGTTGATCTAAGTTGGTTTTAATGACGGTTTGATCCTACGGTGGATGATGGAAGTGACGTGGATCGCTGACGTGGCACTAGGCTCTCCCTCTAGCTATAAATAGACCCCTAGAGCTCCCTATTCATTTCATGCCTCATTGGAGAAACTACTCTCTAGTCTCTTAACGGGGCTCTTCAGTAGTGTTATGCTAGTTGGAGGAGAGTGAGGAGATCCTTCTGGAGAAAGCCCCGGATCTGTCGGGAATCTTCTCCGGAGTTCTTCCTCAACGGATGAGAGTCTCTTGTAAGTTTAGCACTTGTAAGTGACTTCTTCTGAGTTTTTTTATAGTATTCAGTGTTCTAAATTTGTTTTAGTTGTTATACAACTTCTCATGCTTGATCATCGCTTTACTTTAAGTAGAGTGCTTTAACCTTAAATCTTGGGTTAAAGTAGTAAGAATAGTGTAGACGTGGTGTCTAGACTAGATCTTGCCTTTGTAAAACGCTAATCGCGGGGATTGTTTGTGGATGCTAGTAGAAGGTGACAACTCTATCTAGTCTTTGTATTCCACCACATGTGTTAGATAAGTTCTTAAAAGGTAAGGCTTCAATACAACGTGACGACACAGTCCGGTTATAGTTTTGCCCTCTTTCTGATCTATCCCGTCGCCTCCTGCAAGAGAAGGGTCGATAAGGCCAGTATAACCAGTTATCCCTTGTTAGACATCTGTGCTATATTGAACCTCTCAACCCAGTTATCATAATCTCCTTTGATTCATCATAGGACATACCTTTAATCCTAGTTAGATCATTATCGTTCCCTGAGGAAAATACGATACCTGGAATACTCCCGGTGAAGTGCTAAATCGGTATAATCTGTGCGCTTGCGGATTTATCCAATAGTCATAAGAAACACCAACACACATCGTCATCACCAAACCTTACTCCAACAACCCCAGGGTCCCTCGAAGAACCCATACCACCCCCAGCATGATCTGCAGCCCAGGGCTCCGACCTCAACGGCTTCGGCTCAACAGAAGTCGGGGACTCCCCGGACAGATCATCATCAACGGCCTCCGCCGGAATGCTACACGAAGACTTAGCTTCACCAGACACATCGCAAAAAAACCCCAGCGAATCGCTCACCTAATGGACGACTTTCAATGAAAACATTTGTTCAACGTGGGCGACCTCGAAGAACCAGCCGCACCGAAGTTCCCTAGGTTTGAATACGCGCCAAGCGGAGCATCCTCGTCTCCAAACTGGGGGTGGACAGTGGTCGCAGCAGGTACGGGAGGAACGCAAAATTCAGGAAGCACACCAAGGGCCGGTGATAAGGTAAAATATGAAGCACGATTCACACCACCAACCTAAATAGCCAAAGAGAAACATCAAAACAGAGAGCACCAACACATCAAGGCGCAAGAACAAGACGGAAACAATCAAAACCTGAGGGGGGCGACGAAAACAAAAGTCCTTTCTCGAATGAGCTGGCGCTGAGCGCTTCGCAACGTCAAAAATATAATGTAGCCACTTGTCAGCAACAGTCGGTTTGATCTCTTCAGGCGCCTCCCGGGTATTGTCACTCCTACTAGTATATTCAAATGCAGGGTGCTCCCTTTCCTTACACGATTGACAACGCCTGGCGATGAAGTTGCACTCTACCCGCACGCCATCAAGAGTACGACGATCGAGCAAATCCAACAGCAACATCACCTTCTCCAAACTAGCATGGGATGGTGGCTCCGACCAAGTCTCCAGTACCTCGGGCATCTTTGCAGGATCGCATGGCGCGTAGGGTTCCTCCTGGTGGACATAGAACCACCTCGACTTGTGCCCAGCAAACTTGGAATGCAGCAAACTCACTGCACATACCATCCCTGAGTTGAAGATATACAATTAGTCCTGGGATTACCACTAACACCAGAGTCCTCGGGACTGGACGTACGATTCTGTTATGATTTCTTTTATGGCAGGAACAGTAACACAGCTACACTACATTAGTTGGCAAGTTCGGCAGGATCTATAATACAGTGTCACTCGGGGACTTCGCCGACTGTAAATGGCGCCTCAGCTACTTGCTCGCAAATTCGACCAGACTCGGGGACTCCGTCCAGGGTAGAACCGAGCAAGGCTCGGGGACTGCCGCCATGGCACAGGAGTGACGACACGGAACAACAAAACACACGGGGACTGCGAATAAAGCACTATGACCTCAACGCGAGAACCTTCCAGCTTCTCGCATCAGGCTCGGGGACTACGGGTATTCGCATTTGTTTTAACCAAACTTATATTTCAGTCTTTTTTCTATAATCCTGACGCAAGAGCCTCAAAACCTCTTACATCAGGCTCGGGGACTGTGGGTATTCGTAATCATTTTTTCAAAACTCATGCTTTACTCGTTACTTATGCCTATTTTATCTTTATTGTAAAGCTTGGCACCACGTGCATACTTCACCTGCCACCAAGCTCGGGGACTAAGTGGGTACACTTCACCTTGCCATGAATGTACTTATTTTCTTCTCGACGAAACCCTATTGTTTTATGTTGTCTTTTTGCAGAGTCTAAGTGGGTACACTTCACCAGGGAACACGCCGTTCAAAAAAGTTTTTCTTCTTCAGCATGTCACATCCTCCCAACGAGTAGCTGCAGCATCCATTGAAGGCGACCTGCTCACACACCAAGCCACGACGCTTTCGACCAGCTCGACCTGGTCGGAAGACTTCTCGAAGCAGTGCCCCGACCAGCTGACCTAGTCAGGACCTTGCAACGATGACTCCCTGCGATGGCGACTAGGTGTATACCTCCAAGGACGATGTTGCTGACTCGCCGAAAGAATATAACGTGCTCAGGGACTTGTTGGGGATATTACCTCGACATATCCCCAGGGACCTTATGGGCCTGCCAACTAGGAGATGGCCCAGCCCACGAGGCCTTGCGGCACACGACCAGCCCGTCGTGCTCGCCAAGGACTCCGAAGAAGCCTTGCTCACCAAGAAGGATCCTAGTAGATAGGCTCAGATCCCTTACCTTAAGGGACCGATCGTAATCTGTTAGCATATGGAAACTGTAACCCTGCTCTCCAGCTATATAAGGCGAGTAGGTACCCCCTCCAAAACATCTCTGACAACCCCTCATACGATCCCTAGAACTCATCTACGGATCTTGTAACCTAATATACATATCAATCTAGCCACCAAAAACGCAGGACGTAGGGTATTACGGTGATTTGCCAGCCCGGACCTGTTTAAATAGCTGTGTCTACGTTCTCTGTGTTACGCTTGATCGTCGTTGCCACACCTCCGCCTACAATTTACTACCGTGGGGTTCCCCCTAGGTAGACCGCGACACATATTTCGTCGACAGTCATCTATGTGGGATCAGGCCAGATCCCCTTCCAGTTCCCAAGTCACAAGGTAAAGTGTGCTTTCAATGCTTATAAACATAACAAACAGGTTAAAGCACAACCACCAAGAAGAAGAGTTCGCGCTCCACGCCAAAAGAAGCAATACCTGGAGGCCAAGATAAATGAACTCAAGGAGGATGAATCTGCCAATCCAAGGCAGGTTTGGAAAGTAAAGGAGGTGCGCACACCACGGTCTCCATCTTCGGAGCCATCAAGTGTACCCGAAGAATGAACAAGGAGAGTCCTACTCCGAGGACTTAAAATCACGGAGCCTTCGCCGAAAGGTAAGTTGGTAGTTATCTTTTATTTTCCTTATTTCCTTCTTGCATTTAGTTAAATTCTTTAATTTCTATCATGCTTAACAATTAGAAAAAAAAATAAAGTTTCAGATTAAATAAAACTTGAAATTAGTTTAGCAGTAAAAATTGACAAAAGGTAGGGCCATAGGTTGGTCGACCGACCACCCCTATACACCCTATCTTGGCTTGTTTAATTAGGGAATGTTTTGTGACCTTTATAAATGCCGACCACCCTAGATGCCCCTTGATCATCTCTTTTTTCCCACCTTCCTTTGTCCAAGCATATCATGATTTGAGTAGTGAGGCATTCAAAATTTAGACTTTGCTTTGGGAGACAACTCTTTTGCTTTGTCATGCTTTATAGTACATCAATCACTTTTGGTTAAATCATGACACATCTTTGTCCCCCACTACTCTTTGTTTAAAGAGGAGAATCTTGAGCACTTTAGCTCAGCTTTGATCACATCACATAGCATGCCTCACCTTTCACCAAGCACTAGAAAAAGGATGAGTGGAATCCCCACTATAGGGGGTCGGCCGACCACCTTTGGTCACCTCCTCCTTTTCCTTTTGCTTTGTGTAAGGAATCTCCTAAAGATAGTGATCATGGCACCCAAGGGGTGTCGGTCGACCACCCCTTGGTGCCCCCTTGGTGCCATCTCCTTCCCTATAAAAGCCCATGCAAGGAGAGCTCAATTCCTCACACCTCAACCAGAATCCAGTTCGAGCTCAAACCATTCCTTGCCTTGCTCTCTTCTCTCTAGTCTCTAGTGAAGTTCTTATCTCTCAAGAGAAGTAGTGTTGCTCCACAAGAAGATATCTTGTCTTCTTCAAGCTTCTCTTAGCTCAAGCCTATCCCCGCAAGGCAATCTAGGAAACTCTTTTTACACAAAACCTTGTCCTAGTCTTGCCCTTGTGTCTCTCTTCCTCTCTAAAGATGAAGAACCCTTTGAGATCCAAGTTCAAGAAAGCAAAACAAGCCCTCAGTGGGAGCTCATCTCGACGCTCCTGCCAATCCGAGGATACTTCCCAAGGAAGAAGAAGGGGAGGTTCTGCCCGATATACTTGGGAGAACATCCAAACCAAAGAACAACCTTAGGAGGAGGAAGAATCGCCGATGGAGGTACCTCACATCGGGGCATTCATGGTGCCCCCGATGAGGACCTATGATCAACCAAGTGGTCTTTGGTTTGACCAACTAGAGTACCAAAGATATTTCTCTCTTCAGGATCAATCTTTCGAGCATACAAGGATATTGAATCCAATTCTTCTCTCCAACGCAGGTATGACCACTGAATTCAACACGATCTTTTCTACTATTGGTTGGTCTAGCTTTTGGCAAGTAGATGAACTTGGAATTTAGTTGCTCACCATAGAATTCGTATGTTCTCTACAAAGCTCTAAAGATGGAATATCTTTTCACATGTTTAATCAAAGCTTTAGTTTAACTTGGAGTCATCGAAATGTTGCTCTTGGCTTTGATGATTCATGCTTGCTTGATTTAGATCTTGCCATGCGTAGATTTAACAAAATAAAATTTGGGTTGTCTATCTCTGCTCAAAATGATTGCTCAAATCCCAAACCTGAGGAAATTCATAATCCAACCCTCCGGTTCATGCATCTTTGGATGAGTATGACTCTATTCACTGGAAGTAGTGCTAGCATATTAAGTGCCATGGAATTAAAATTGCTTTATTCCATGGTCAATAAAATTCAAATCGATCTCCTGTGAAATGCTTAGTGGAATTTTGGCAATGTTCAATTGAGAGTAATGAACATATTCAATTCACATCTTTAATTACTCGTCTCGCCTAATCCATGAACTTGCTAGATGGCATTTACCCTTTTGTTTATATCTCTTCACCTAGAGCAGTAATTTCGGAAGAATATGTTGCAATTGTTCAAATGCTAAAAAGAGATCCCAATGGTGAACTTAAAATGATCTATAGTGGTCATACAATTGAGGTGCCTCTTCCAAATAGGCAACGTTAGTTGTATAGGACCCATAAGCTAACCCTTGATTTAGATCAAGGAATTGGGCAAAGAGGTTTTGCAGGTTCAGACATGAAAGCTCAGGAGGGGCTATACTTTGTTGATCTTGAGCAAGGTGGTTCTTCCCAAGAAGCTATTGGCGAGGAAGAAGACAATGCATCTTCCGATCCCATGCACACTTCTAGTGGCATGCCTCCTCGACCACCACGTCCACAAGGACCATGAGCATCTTTCTCGTCCACACGAGATAGGGAGCATCGTGAACGGCGGCAACAATTTGATCATCTCACCAATGCTTTTGGCGAGCTTCGCGTTGAGCATGGTGTGACAACAAACATAGTCCAGAAAACTGCAGAACAAATCTAAGCATTGCAAGAAGAACAACACCGGCAGTGGGACTTGTGGTGGCAACTACATCCATATCCGCCACCACCATATTGAGCAAAGGATAAGCTTGGTGGAGGTTCCTGTTGGGGATATTACCTCGGCATATCCCCAGGGACCTTATGGGTTTGCTGACCAGACGACGGCCCAACCCACGAGTCCTTGCGGCATGCAAACGGCCCGTCGTGCTGGCCAAGGACTCCGAAGAAGCCTTGCTCATCAAGAAGGATCCTAGAAGATAGGCTCGGATCCCTTACCTAAAGGGGCCGATCGTAATCTGCTAGGATATGGAAACTGTAACCCTGCTCCCCGGCTATATAAGGCGAGCAGGGACCCCCTCCAAAATGATCCCTCTACAATCCCCTAGATCACATCTACGGGTATTGTAACCTAATACTCATATCAATCCAGCCACCAAAACATAGGACGTAGGGTATTACGGTGGTTTGTCGTCCCGAACCTGTCTAAATCGCCGTGTCTACGCTCTCTGTGTTACGCTTGATCGGCGTCGCCACACCTCCATCTACAATCTACTACCATGGGGTAACCCTAGGTAGACTGCGACACGTATTTCGTCAATAGTTGGCGCGCCAGGTAGGGGGTGTGTGCATCGACTTCATGGCTTTTCAAGCGGTTACGTTCCCAGATTCGATGATCCTGCCGACGGCCGGCACCGGACTCCAGATCGGATCTATCTCCTGGACCGTCGGATCTACTCCGTGAGGGGCCGATATGCCAACACTCGCGCGCCATCCCACCACAACGATACACCGCCCGCGAAAGAAGATCAGCGTCGACGATCTAGTCAACGCCATCGACCGCTCCAATGCCAGCATCACCGGGTGCATCGACCTCATTCAGGCGGTGAGACGTTGACTCCCTGGCCATCACGGCCGCCGACCACGCAGTCGCCGACCTACGAAGGCGACAACTGTTGCGACCAGAGGTATCCACCTTCCTACGACGATGCCCCACGGGCTCAGCAATCAGGCGGCACTCCTCCAGTGACAAGTGTCCCGATCGGTCTTCAACCAGATCTCAACGCCTTCAGTCGTGAACACCGTCATCATCTCCGCAATCGATAGGGACTCCGAGCAGGCAGTATCTCTCGATGGCACCACCTCCCCAGGTTCGACCACCAGCGCGGGGACCGAAGTTGCAAGCTCATCCAGATCGACCGGCAGCTTCCTAGAATTCCCTCTGGGCTTCCGAGGGAGCATTTTTCAAGTCTCCGTTGAGAGTGTCGCCCCCTATAACGAAGCATACGACGAACGCACCGCAAGGGAGCAGCGCCACGCCGACCGCGCACAGAGGCGCGATGACGAACGCCGTGAGCAAGAAAGGAACAACCAAGAGCGTCTCGACCAAGAGCGCATTGCATGAGAACAACGCGAGCAGGATTAGAGGAATCATGGCCCCATCTCCCACGACGCAATCTCCATTATGAGTTCGAGATGATGGAAAATGTCCCGGTATACTCAACCCCCAGCGCCAATCTAGCGGCAGCCGTCTGCAAGCTGTCCAAACTCCAAGGCACGCCTGTGGTCAAGAAGATAGACGCCCACATCAAGGCGGCCTCACTCTAGGTAAAAAAGAAGCAGCGAGTGGTCGAGTCCTCGGGTTAGTCCCACAGCAGGAACCACTCACGAAGCCCCCCAAGAGAGCACCAAGGAGGATGCCTAGGACACGATGAGGCAGACCACGACGAGGCCCGCTGTGGTCGAACATCGGAACCTGTGTACCAGAGCCCTCCGAGAGATCGAAGACAGAGACCCCCACGGTACGACGACAGAGAAGACATTCGAATCCAGCGTCACCAGTCACCAACCCCGCCATGTCGAAGCCCTCCGATACAACACTGACAAAGATCGCCAAGGTACGATGATGACGAGCATCACAACCCCAGATACAATCGAGCGCCAGCACCCAGAGCTACCGGGGGACTACGCCTCTTCTCAGCTCTCTTGCGCGCCATCCGCTGGCCCCAGAGCTTTAGAGTAACATCAGTGGAGAAATACGACGGCAAGGAAGATCCGGAACAATGGGCCTCCACATACAAGATTGTCGTGTACGCCGCTAGAGGAGACCAAGACGTGATGGCAAAACTACCTACCAGTAATGCTGTCAACATCCACCATCAGCTGGCTACAGAAGATCCCAGAAGGAACCATCGACAATTGGGAAGACCTCAACGAGATCTTCATCGAAACATACAAAGCTACGTGCATCCAGTCAGGAACACGCTACGACCTGGAAATCGTCCGCCAGAGAAGCAACGAGAGCCTCCGAGAATACATCAGGCGTTTCTCCGACAAACACCTAAGCATAACAGAGATCTCCGACCCAGAAGCCACCGCCATCTTCTCCAACGGTCTACGAGCAGACGACCTCCAAAACAAGTTGGCCCGGAAGAACGTAAAAACCATAGAACAGATGATGATGATGATTGCCAACCCCTACGCCAATCAAGACGACGCCACCCGCAGCAGAGAGAACAGGTGGCGCTACTCCTGCTCCCTAGAATGAGCAAGGGACAACAACCGCTGACCAGATTACCGGAATGAGAAAGGATCCAACGACCATTGCGACCACCGATCAGGTAACTCAGAACGCCGACCGCAGAGGTACGACCACAGGCAAAACAACCACTACGTCGCAAGCACGGACGCTCGCCCAAAGAAGAATTACTACGAAAGGTACGAGAAGATCCTCGACGGACAATGTCCCATACATAAGAACTCCAAACACTCCTTACGAAATTGCGAGCTCATCGAGATGACAATGAAGGACAAGGCAGATAAACGGCAAAAGAAGGACGGGGAAGACAAAGGCAAGGACCAAGGACCACCAGCGCCAGAGTTCCGTCCAGCCTCGACAACATACTACATATTTGGGGGCAGCATCCTCGTCGAGGAGGAAAGAAGATGCCGCCAAACCCGCCAGGACTTGAATTCCCTAGCCGCCACAGGAGGAAACATGACCGAAGCTCCTCCGCTCCACTGGTTGGACCAGCCAGTCAGTTTCTCTGGAGAAGATGAGTGGATGGACTACAGATATCCAGGTTGCTTACCGCTGATCATCAACCCAACCATCGTAACATGCTGTTTCAGGAAGGTACTGGTCGACGGTGGCAGCGCCATCAACATCATTTTCACCGACACATTCCGCCAGCTCGACTACTCAAAGAAAGATCTCCTCCTAGGAAACTTCTCCTTCTAGGGTATCATCCCGGATAGGGCGTCAACACCAATAGGGTAGATCACCCTACCAGTGCTACTCGGCGACAAGAGCCACTTCAGGGTCGAGAACATTAACTTTGTCGTCGCCAGTTTTGAGACAGTCTACCACGCGATAAGGTAGTCCCACATTACACATACATGATGTTGAAAATCCTGATGCCACAAGGTATCCTCAGCCTCCGAACCAATCTGAAGATAGCATACGAGTGCGAGCAGTAGAGAATCAGCGCCATCGAGAAGCCCTGCGCCCACGATGCACACACCTCCGGCGACAACGACAGACCACCACCAAGAAGTAGAAAGAAATAGAATCAACTACGACCACCGCCGATCTCATCCGCGACCAGATGTAGAAGCTGCCACCACTCGATGGTATGTAAGGATTTCCAAATGTAACAATAAAATTTGTACTAGGTGTTCCCCCATCAATAAATAAAAGGTGCTTCATCTCCTAAACCTCCTGTATAATGGCATTAACTTGTGTAAAACGCCCACGGCGTGACAATGACAACCGCACAAATGCCCACGGCGTACGACGACTTGTGCAAAATGCCCACGGCGTGACAAAGACCCACCCCACACACAAACACCCACGGCGTACGACGGCTTATGCAAGACACCGACAGCGCACGACGGTGTGCATGGCCAAGGCCATAACGATCCACGACCTCTCCAAAAGGCTCCCACAGTGTTCGACGACATCGCCAAAAAACGCAATAGGGCGTTTCTCCAAACAGCCTGGCCGCGACTAGAAGCCTGGCCGGTTACCCATAGCGAGTAGAAGTAGCTACCCTAAGCGCTATGATTACATCGACAGGCCTCCCTAGCAGAATTTCCCAGAAGCCGGGCAATACTGCTAGGGTCGGTAGCCATGAGGTCCCGCGCCCAGAATTTGTACACGACCACAATATGGTCGATGACTCTACAAGCAGCCTGGCTTTGCGCCTAGCGTCTGCAGGAACGATCTCCACAGGCCCAAAAGTCACGCCACGATCGAGCCTCTCGTAAAAAGGCCCTGTCCATAGCATCTCCCTATGCATGCATGAGTTGTTCGCCCTCTGTGCTGCGGGTTGTCACTGCGCGCCTCCTTGGGAATCCTTATGTATCCTACGCGTGCAGTGGTACTAGCCCTATGATATGGACCATTTGAGAACCAAGGCCGAACGTTCATTGCTACGGCTCACGACTTAGTCGGCAGTAAAGGACATACAAGTGAAACAAAAGCTCACCGCCCAGATATATAACAGCTTTGCAGTTTTCACTTACACGTCCAACCACCAGCACCTGAGCGGCAAGTCATAGTTGCCCCGCAGCAAAGTAACAGAGGATAAAATGTCTTGACACACCCAAAGACAAAAGGCAATGCTCCTATAAAGCACCTGACAATTACAACCTCATCCTACTGATGCGATAAGAAACCACCTCACTAATATTTCTAGTCCAGAGATCAAACTCATGCCGAACCTGGCATTGCAGACTGCAGTACATAATGATCCCAGACATATCGCCATCGTCCGGACCAAAGCGACGACATCCCTCCCAGACGCAAACATGAGGCTTGACGATGACCACCAAGTATGGAACGTCCTCCGGGGCATGAATCCACCGCCGCCTTCGGATGACATGAAGATCATTGCGAAAACGCTCCCGAAGACTGCGAAGGCCTTTATCACAAAATCGACCATCAGGAAGGACACCACCTCCAAGACAATCGATGAGGGCAGGCGTCTCCGAGTTCGACGAATCTGCATAATACGAACACATGGTAGATAAGTACCCATGAATGTTCAGTTTTGATGATGAGTGATTGACCAACACATGAGTGTTTCAGTTTGAGCGTTTACTTCTAACCTCTTTGCGAAAGCAAATGTGTGCCTGTCTATCGGCTTGTGGTGTGCAGGTACTATGCCTAGTGACAGTGGTCAATGGTGTGGAGAAGGTCGAGTAGAGGCTTGCTGTGCCGATGGACTGAGAGCGGTGAAGGGCGGAAGCGGGGCTCGGACTGAGGGACCATGGGCGCCGACGGACTAGCTGTGGTGGCTAGTGCTTGACACCGGCGAGTGCGAGAAGACATGGAGGTAGACCAAGTCGACCAAGTCAAGACGGTGGACGCGCGAGTCGAGCGGAGGCTCAGGGGACTCGGAGTCTGACCGGGCGAAGACAAGGTGGCTCGCGTCGAGTGGTTTGGTGGTTTGGGCCTCAAAACCATCCGCGTCGGTTTCCGAGTTTGGGCCGCAAAACTCGGGGTTCGGTAGTTGAGCCCAAAGCTACCGGTGGCGGGTTTCGCGGGTTTGGGCCTCAAAACCCGGGCGGAGCTTCCGAGGAAGCGGGGATGGCACGTGGCGGAATCCTGGAGGTTGCGTCGAGGCGACGGCAACTCCTGGCAGGAAGCGGGGTTGTCCATTCAAATCGAGGGAGATATTTACCGGAGCTTGGACTGCAATGCTTAGGCTAGGTAGTTCACTCATTGTACCTAGGGGGTCTTTGGGAAATAGCCAAAGCCTCTGATAAATAGAGGATGAAGGGGTATCCTCATCCATCTCTTGAACCCTAATCATTTGCCCCAACTCTCTCTCTCTACCCTCTCTCCAGTTCATGAGATCCCTAGGTTGATTTCACCAACCTCTGTAAGGACTTGAGTTTGTTGTGAGGAATCGGAGGCCGTAACCTCCATAAGCCATGGTGGCTTCGACTTCTTGATCGTGTCCCTGTTTTTCTTGTGTTCTTCGTGTTTTGCTTTTGCTCCCTCTTTTTCCCGAGATGATTTCTCTTTGTAGGGAGTAGTTCTTGCAAATCCGTTTGAGCCAAGTTGTTCGTATTTGTGAGGAGCATCTTTGCACCGAAGGAATTCCCCTCCAACCTCACGAGTGCGTAGAAGGATCTGAAACACCAAGTCTTCCGGCAGGGCCATCATGGCGGCAAGATCCACCGCAAGATGTGCGCCACCAGCTTCCACCAAGCCTGTACGGACTAAGCGCCAAGAAAACCCTCTCAAAGTGTCGCGGCTAAACAATGCAAAAAGAGGTCGACACAACAGGAATCGGTACTCACCCGGATCTTCACGAGCATATATAGCCGAATCCCTGTTGTAATCAAATATCCCGAACAATGAAGCCGCACCTCTTCGAATCCTACACACGCTCGGGTGAAGACCAAATGACACAACCGTTCCCGTTCCACCACAGATTTACCCTTTATACAAGCGGCACGGCGCTTCGTCTTCCAGGGTTTTTGGGAAACCGCAGCGGCCAAATACGGAACCGCCACGACACCAATTCCCCACGCCGCGTTTTGGGCCGTTAACCGCACGGTTGATATGGCCCAGCAACCCACCTTAACTTATTTTCGTACCCTCCTCCAGATAATTTGCATAATTTTTGACTAATACTTCCTAAAAACTACTAACACCACAGTCCCGGGGATTGAGCGTACAATCTTGTTATGATTTCCTTTTCGGCAGGAACAGTAAGAGAGCTTCAGTGCACCAGTCAAATCTCGCAGGACATCCGCTACAGCACCACTCGTGGACTTCGCCGATATGAAGCGACGTCTCAACCACCTGTTCGTAGACTCAACCAGGCTCGGAGACCCCATCTAGGGATACACCAAGAAAGGCTCGGGGCCTGCCTCCACAGCGAAGCAGCGACGACATCAAAAAGCAAAACACCCAGGGACTGCAACTCGATGACTGCAAACAAAGCAACATGACCCTAATACAAGAACCTGACAAGCCTCTTACATCAAGCTCGGGGACTACGGGTATTCGCAGTCGTTTCTACTAAACTCACATTCCAGAATTCTTCCTATAAATCCTGATGCAAGAACTTAACAAGTTTCTTACATCAGGCTCGGGGACTGCGGGTATTCGTAGTCGGTTTTTGCAAAACTCATACTCTGCTCATTATTTGCAATTGTTCATACATCTAGTATGTTTATAAAGCTCGGCACCACGTGCATACTTGACCTGCTACCAAGCTCGGGGACTAAGTGGGTACACTTCACCTTGCGGTGAATGTACTTGTTTATCTTCTCGACGAACCTCTGTTGTTTCCTGTTGTCTTATTGCAGAGCTTAAGTGGGTACACTTCACTAGGGAACAAGCCATTCAAAAGTTATTTTTTCTTCAGCACGTCACATCCTCTGACAGGCAGACGCAGCATTCAACGAAGGCAATCTGCTCGCACACTGGGCCACGATGTTCTCGACCAGCCCGACTTGGTCGGGAGGCTTCTCCGACCACCGCCCGATCAGATAACCTGGTCGGGATCCTACAATGACGACCTCACGCGACGCCGACTAGGTGTACACCTCCGAAGAAGATGCTGTTGACTCGCCAGAAGGATATAACATGCTCGGGGACTTGCTGGGGATATTACCTTGGCATATCCCCAGGGACCTTATGGGTCTGCCGACTAGACGACGGCCCAGCCCATGAGGCCTTGCGGCATGCGACCAGCCCGTCGTTCTCGCCAAGGACTCCGAAGAAGCCTTGCTCGTCAAGAAGGATCCTAGAAGATAGGCTCGGGTCCCTTACCTAAAGGGGCCGATCGTAATCTGCTAGGATATGGAAACTGTAACCCTACTCCCCGGCTATATAAGGCGAGCAGGGCCCCCTCCAAAACGATCCCTCTACAATCCCCTAGATCGCATCTACGGGTCTTGTAACCTAATACTCATATCAATCCAGCCACCAAAACAGAAGACGTAGGGTATTATGGTGGTTTTTCGGCCCGAACCTGTCTAAATCGCAATGTCTACGCTATTTCGCTTGATCGTTGTCGCCACACCTCCGCCTACAATCTACTACCGTGGGGTACCCCCTAGGTAGACTGCGACGCTTATTTCATCGATAGTTCCCTCCCCCACTAAGGTAAGTTTTTAATACCAGTATTTATCTTTATGCATTTTCCTGCTTATCTTTTGTTTTTGCATCTAAAAAATCTGCATATGATAAAAAGAATAAAAATACTTCTCTCTACTCTCACATATTCCATGGAAATTAATATCTCCTATGGAAATGATAAATAGTTGCTCTGCTAAATGTTTTTCTAGTACTTAGTTTACAACACTATATTTCTCTAAGTATGGATTACTTGGCTTAAAACAAACCATCATGAACCTCAAACTTTTGTGGGTTGCAAATGTTGTAACTAAGTCTAAGTTGTTGTGAGACATGATATGACAAGATAAGAGTTGCTATAATATTGTTCTAAGCAAGAATGACTATCGGAGTTTTATTTATTAAAATGATAAAACACTCTTTGTTCCTCAATGGTGAAAATTCCTACCAAAGCCATATATGCTCTTCCATGATATAAGATTTCTACATAAGCTGCTTGCTTTGTGTTGAGTTTTGTCAAGTTTTGTGACCCTTGTTGAGAGACTTATCATGCTCCCAAGATCAAGATCACGTACACGCCACATATACATGTTGCTTCTACACTGGAAGTACGCAGAAAAATGTCTTACATTTTCCACATAGTTCATACTCCATGCTCTAGTAGAAAAAATCTATCTCTAGTATGTTGATAATAAATGAAACATAAACTATGAAAAATTATAGGGACACATCAAAGTCCCAAGTTTTAGAAAAATGATGAGCATTCCAAACCTCTCTAAAAAATGATGATGAACATTTCAAAGCTCATAGAAAAATTAAAAAGATAGCTATGTCTCAAAATAACAAGTTAGGAAAGAGAGATCATCCAAATAGAGGAGTATTGATCATTTGCCATGTTTCCACACACTTGCACATCTTGATCTAAGAGTATAACATTTCTCTCCTTGGATCCGGAATTTGACTTTACGATATATGCAAGATAAGTTTTCTATATCTTTGATCCCTACCTATAGGTCCACATAAGCTTTAGAGATAGGATAAAAAAAGAGAAGCCAAACTTTGATATGTGCCTTGGTGAGGAATCATACACCTTATGAGCGAGTCGAGAGCACCATTTGAGGAACACTAAGTTTTCTTTTACAAAACCTTGCAAAACCTCTGATATGAAACTTGTGAAGGAATGAGAAAACTAGTGCTCTAGTCAAGTTGTTCTATATCTCAACTTCCCATGACAAAGGATAAAGCTATAAGCCCCATGAAGGACTAAGGTAATATGGGTGAGTCTTTCTTGCTAATTTTTCCATTCAAAAGATAAGTATGATTGTTGTAGATTTAGTACTCTTGAAATATGAAACATGGTAGCAACTCCTGATCCATGGAGCTAAGTTTGATTATTAGCTCGGGACGAGCAAAGGTTAAGCTTGGGGGATCTTGTTGGCACCAACAATGACGCATTTTACATAACTAATAGGATGTCAACAACCTCAGGATCAAGGATAAATAATCACATCATGAGCATACTTTATCAAATAACTAGTTCCATATGTCCATGAAGTATGTGATTGCAGGATGGAAGAAATGGAGCAAAGGAGAGCCAGTGAGACCCACATGGGGGGTCGGCCGACCACCCTATGGGCCCACCAGCTCTCCCCCTCAGCCATGATCCAGGAGAAGCACCACAGAGTGAATTCCAACCCTTGGATCACTCTGTGCTTTCTCCCAACGGCTCATATGCAAAGCACATGGATCCATGGGCCCACACCAAGGAGATCAACGTGACAATTACCTCAGAACCAGGAAGCAACATCTATGACAAGTGGGACTAGCACCTGGAAGGCTGAGGTGGGCCAGAGACCCCAAGGGGGGGGTCGGCCGACCTCTACCTGGGCCCACAAGCCCCCCCACTTGGTGTTAGTGAGGATGTCCCACAGGCCATAGGGGGGTCGGCCGACCTCCCCCTAGGTCGGTTCAGCACCTGCCAACCGCCATACTCACTAACACATGATGGAAATCAACACCATCCATCCCAAGTCGGTTCTAAGGCAGTTGGATCCAAGGGTGGAGATTTGAAGCCTCCTGGATCTATGACGTGGCGATGGAGTAGCCCCTACTCCACCTCCCACTATAAATAGAGGCTCATACCCCCACTCTACACATGGTGAAGAAGCCTATAAGCTCTATTCCTTAGATTGTTCTAGTAGTTAGTCTAGACTGGGAGTTAGAGTTGAGTCGAGCTACGCTCAGGATTTCCGAAGTTGTCTTCTGGAAAGTCTGGTATAGCTTTTGTATATTTCCTTCTTTGTAAGACTTTATCTTTATCAATATATTACGTTTCTCTCTACTTTACTTAGTATTTACTTTGAGCATTTCTATACTAGATATAGTCTTGCTATATGCTTTTGCTCTTTAATAGCCTTTACATTGATAGTCTATGATCCTTGTGGCCTTTCCCGTATGCGATCATTGTCTGTCATAGGGTGCTTTGATTATAGATTATAGTCAAAGTAATAAGTTGTGTGTAAGCGTGGTGCTTATACATCACCTTATCCATGGTTACCACTTGTTGCACGGATAGTTGTGGTAGCTAGCAAGAGAGTGACAACGTTGTCTAATATTTGTATTCCACCACATGTTCTTAGGCAAGTTTTGTAGGAGTTTTGTCCCCCTACTGATCTATCCCCTCGCCTAGCTGTTGGCACAAATTATGACCATCTTTTACATAGCCAAAATGTTGCCACCAATCCAAGGATCAAGGATAAACAAAAACATCATGAGCATAATTTATCAAATAAATAGTTCCATATGTTCATGAGTGTTTGAATGCAGGAATGAACAAATGAAGCAAATGAGAGCCAGTGGGACCCACATAGGGGGTCAGCCGACCACCCTGTGGGCCCACCTGGCTCCCCTCTCGGCCATGATCCAAGAGAGGCACTCAAGAGTGATTTTCAACCAATGGATCACTCTGTGTTTCCTCTCAACACCCACCACAAAACTAACAACCAACACCTATGATGAGTGGGACCAACACCAGGGTGCCCGAGGTGGGCCAGACACCCCAAGGGGGGTCGGCCGAACCACCATTGGGCCCACCAGGCCCCCACTTGGTCCCTGACTAGTGGGGCCACCTCCAGGAGGACAGAGGAGGGCCCACTGGCCATAGGGGGGTCGGCCGATCCACCCCTAGGTCGGTTGGGTCCCCCCAACCTCCATACCTCTTCCCCACATGTTGGATCACCACCATCCATGCCTTGGTCGATTTCTAAGTCGGTTGGATCCAAGGGTGGAGGATGGAAGGCCCTGGATCATTGACGTGGCGCCGGAGTAGCCCCTACTCCACCTCCTACTATAAATAGAGGATCACACCCCCCTCTCTAAACATGAAGAAGAAGCCTACAAGCTCTATTCCTTATATTGTTCTAGGAGTTAGTCTAGTGTGGAAGTTAGAGTTGAGTCGAGCTGTGCTCGGGATTTCCGGATTTGTCTTCTGGAGAGTCTGGTATAGCTCTTGTATCTTTCCTTCTTTGTAAGACTTTATCTTATTCAATATATATCTTTCTCTTTACTTTACTTAGTATTTACTTTGTGCATTTCTATACTAGATATAGTCTTGCTATATGCTTTTTCTCTTTAATAGCCTTCACACCCATAGTTTGTGATCCTTGTGACCTTTCCCGTATGCGATCATTGCATGTCATAGGGTGCTTTGATTATAGATCGTAGTCAAAGTAGTAAGTTGTGTGTAATCGTGGTGCTTATACATCCTCTTATCCTTGGTTATCGCTTGTTGCACGGATTGTTTGTGTAGCAAGAGGTGACAGCCTTGTCTAGTCTTTGTATTCCACCACATGTTTTTAGGCAAGTTCTTAAAAGGCAAGGCCCCCGTAAGAAGAGGGCGTGGTCCGGTAGGAGTTTTGTCCTCCTACTGATCTATCCCCTCGCCTAGCATACTTGTATTGAGGAGGCAAACTATAGTGTCTAGACTAGTTATTTAGCTAAGTATATTGAAGTAGAGTGAAGTACATAGGAGTCCCTTTACTCTTCTCGTTGTCCTCCCACCTAGCTAGCCTTTCTAGTCCGTTCTAAGTATCCTTTACCGTATCTTCTTTATTCATCAGCACCTTCCCCTCACATATATCGTTTACCCCTCTATACTAGTTGGTACTAAGTTAAGGTGCTCTCTAGGATCTCTATCCAATTATCATTTCTAGCCAGCTTTCCCTTGGGATAATACAAATTACGATACCTTGGAATACTCCTTGGTGAAGTGCTACAACGGTATAATCTGTGCACTTGCGGATTTATCCAATAGTCATAAGAAATACCAACACTAGCATACTTGTATTGAGGAGACAAACTATAGTGTTTAGACTAGTTAATTGGCTAAGTATATTGAAGTAGAGTGAATTACATAGGAGTCCCTTTACTCTCTCATTGTCTTCCCACATAGTTATTCTATCTAGTTCGTTCTAAATATCATTTACCTTGGCTTATTCATTCATCAACCCTTCCTATCACATATATTGTTTACCCCCCTATACTAATTGGTACTAAGTTGAGGTGCTCTCTAGGATCTCTCTCTAATTATCATTTCTAGCCTAGCTTTCCCTTGGGAAAATATAAATTATGATACCTTGGAATACTCCTAGGTGAAGTGTTACAACGGTATAATCTGTGTGCTTGCGGATTTATCCAATAGTTATAAGAAATACCAACAAGATCTAAGATGGAGAAGCTCCCAAAATAAGAGTTTTATATCTCAAAAGGTTACACAACTTTATAATTCACAACTTTTTTCTTAGAAGTCATTATGATGTCACTCTTTTTAATTTGCAAGATTTCATAGAAGTTAACACCAACTAAAACCATATCGTCCATACTTAGAAGTGAGTATGTAGTGATATTTAAGGATCACACATGGAGAAGCAACCAAAAGAAAGGCTGTAGATCTTGAAAAGTTATGCAACTTGTTTGTTGACAACATTTTCATTTAATCATCTATCTAACAAAAATCATATTTTATTTTGCAAATATAAAATTAATTTTTTTCAAACGGTCTTGGATGGAGAAACGTCCAAAACCAAAGACGTAGTCCTCAAAAAGTTATGCAATTTTGTAGTTGACAATTATTTCATTTGAAATTATCTATCCAAGAAAAATTACCCTAGAATTTTCTCACATTTGAAATTCAAATTCTTTATCTGACTTCGGATGGAGAAACGACCAAAACCTTGTAGATCTTAAAATTTATAAACTTTGTAGTTGATAATATTTTCATTTGAACTTATTTAGTATCCCAAATAGTCAATTCCAAACCAGATTAACATAAAATGGGGAGAACAAATATCCAAATGGACACAGATGGCTTACAGGTGGAAAGGATATGCGACAAACACATGAAGTAGGAGGTTGGGTGCTCGAGCGCCGCTGCCGCGAAGTGCACATTTTTTGCATTAAAAATCATGTGACTTGTGCTAGTGTCCAGTGCGGTCTCTCCCAATATTAAAAGAAATCCCTATTTTTAGCCCATTTTTGGTGTTTTCTAGAAACAACATCATAGCCGGCCGGTTTATAAGAACCAGCACTGTTGTGTACTGCTATGAAGACCAGTCCAATTATGCTGGTTCAAAGTCTAGTAGGTAAGGGGTTTCGATGATTTCAAGATCTAGGGTAGTAAATCACATCATATATTTTCATACTCATCCTATTTACAGATACAAATGTTAATACTATATATTTTCTATAAATATAGTCGAACTAAGATCAGAGGATTCCAAGACGATCTAGCACCCTTCATCCTAGGATAGGTGTTGAGTACAGTTGGATCTTTCTCCATCCATGGGCCAAGAATAAGAAAGATTATAAAAAATACATGTTTGGAAGACTATTGTAATATATGCATTTTCATTATAACATATACAATGCCATAACATTTGTAAATAAATCTCGATAGATTTATGATGTTTATGAGCCTAGTAACCACAGGAAATACAATTATCACACAAAAATAAAAAAAAATTAATAAATAACAATATGGGAAAATCATATCACTCCGGTCAACCAACATGCTGACAGTGATCATAGGTACATCACTATCAAGTTAAGTACTAGGACCGTTGTTGCTCAAAAAAAACTTTTGGTTCAAGTCTTGAACCAACAGTGATCGTGAGGAATCACTACCGGTTAAGGATAACTGACGGTGATAAAAAAAGCCACATCACTGTCACTTTCCTTCTATGAGTTCATTTTCCGATAGTGATAGGGGGTTTGAACCATTAATGTAGGATTACTCTAAGGTAGGGGCTGGAAGCAGTGGCAAGAAGTTGCAAGAATTTTGAGGTACTTGCAAGAAGTTAGAAGCATATTAAATATGAGATATTACATAGTCTCATAGGGAAAGATGGTGAAGATCAAGGCAAGGTTTCGCTACAATGGACCATGCAAGGGTGAAGGTGTTGACGGTCCTTAAGTACCAAATCCAACCATCAACTAGACAAGGAAAAGGATCTATATGAAACCAATACATAGAAATAGGGTTTATACTAACAAAATTCCAAGAGTTTTGGTGAATGTCTATTTCTGCAGGGGGATATCAGGAAATATGGAGGAAAGGCCCACATGTCATGTTTACATAGAGATATTTATCATCCGTAGGAAAAAGAATACTCTAGAAGAGTCAAGAAGGCACGGGAAGGAACCAGAGGCCGAGCGGGCCCAGGGGCAGGGCGCCCACCCTACCCCCTGGGGCGGCCGCCCTAGGGCAAGGCCCAATAGGGTCTGCCTTGTGGGACCACCTCTCCACCGCCTTTGAGATCACATCTAAGACATCCATTAAGGTCGGTTTGATCCGATGGCCGACATTCATTTGAGGAGCCTATATAAGGAAGGCCCCCTGACCCTGAGGAGAAGAGCCTATCTGACCTAATTCATTATTCATCATCCACCTCAAGACGAGAAGCCCCTGATCAAGCCCTAGAGCCACCACATCAACTAGATCTCTAGTTTAGCATAGCTATATAGGATTAGAACTAGGAGGAGTCAATCTTTGATTGGTTTCCGGATCTATCAAGAGGATTATTGGTAATTCTCTCTCTAGTTCTTCATTGTTCTTCATTTGTTCTTCAATATTATGAATATGACTTTGCTCTACTTCATTATATTGTTTATGACTTTACTCTATTCGTTTATGTTCTTAGTTATATTGTTCTTAGTCTATTATGATTATATACTTGGCTTAGTTAGATCTGAATCATATCCATGTTTAGGATCGTATAGCGTTTATCCACCAGTACTATGGGTAAATGATAGATATTGTGTAGGCATGGTGCCTAGACCATATTTATGTGCGATTGTACCCTACATTCCGGATCGTGAGGTAGATCGCGGGAATGACAGTCCTGTTGAGTCCTTTGTAGTCCTCCTCCCGTTTGTAGGGCAGGCAGAGCAGTTCTATTACGAGCAAATGATTGCTATGTTTCTCATCTTCCTTAGTAATACTCACTACACATGAATATCTCTTTTCTCGCCATGATTGCCAAGTGTAATTGCACTAATCATAATATGCTAGGTTGTATAGTTAAGAATGACTTAGGAAATATCTTTGTAGTTCATCCTAATTCCATGCTAATGACTTGCTAGAATATCTGTTGAGGTGCTTATCATTATCTTATGTGGCTAATATATATGCTAATCAGTATTTATCTTTTGTAACTATTCATTCATTATCTATATCTTATGTGACACTTATCATGTACTGAGTGAGATAGATGAAAACTCTCCAATACACATGCAGTGATACTCATTAATCATCTTTATTCATTCCTCATTTATTCTTAGTATCCCTTCCTAGTGGTAAAAATATAAATAACGATACCTGGAATACTCCTGGTTAAAATGCTACATCGGTATAATCTGTGCGCTTGTAGAAATACATTTATATTTACTTAGAGCAATTGCATATTTCAATACCGCATCTCTCTAGCATGCTGGAGATGACAACCTAGCTTAAGTGACATAAGAGATGTCCAAGCTAGATCGAGGCTCGGGCACAATAGACTGTCAAGGTGATGAAGTCCCAATAAAGGGATTATCATTGATGGACCAAAGGCGACGGTGAAGATTGGGTAAGGCTATGGTCGATGGACTATGAAGTCCATGTGAAGCTATGAAGTGGACCATGTCTTTCATGAGTTCAAGACAAGAGTGGATGTCATCTGATGATAATCAAGTGGATTGAAGAAGAAAAAAGTGGATGAAGGAGCTTCAATTATGGGCAATGGTCAAGTGGCCGCATGGTTTATCATGCATGGTAATTACAATTGATCATCTATATGAAGTTGGCAAAGACTCTAGTTTTGTTCTAATAATGGAGTGATAACTAGTGGACTAATGCTTTGAGATGAATGAGTTAGGTCCACATGAAGAAGTTGAGCAATAGTAGGGGATGGTGGAGATGATTATCAAGACCAACAAGTGATGAACATTGGAGTTAAACATGTTGCAAGTAGTTTTTGCAGTGAAGAAATGGAGGTGGAAACAAGCCCAAAAGCAAAGGTACAATAGGGGACGAAATTCCTATGTTTACTTGGTATTGATAATTGAGACAACTTAGGGGACTAACCTTTTGCTAAGTGTGTCTTAGTATTATTGTTGTCTGCAATTGGGAGTTTATTTTTTTCTAAGTGCGCCTCCAAATAGGTCTGCAATTGTGGACTACCTTTTGCTAAGTGCGCCTCCAAATAGGTCTGCAATTCTAGACTAACCACATGACAAAGCCTGCAATTGGGAGTTTATTTTTTTGTAATTATTGTTGTCTTAGTATTGTTTTTATATTTGTCCCCCATTGATAGCTTGTTCTTTTATCGTTCATAATGTAGGAGTCAGTGTTTTTGTTGCTTCCTGATTAGGACCGCATTGGGTGTATCAATTAGTGATCCCACTTGACAGTGGTGGATCCATGATTTCAATCATGGGGGTATAGATCTAAGGACCTATTTGGATTTCTTCATAAACTCCGCGATAGAGTAGCTCTATAAAAAATCTAGAGCTTTAGGGTGCTCTCACAACTCCACAATTGTTCGGATGTGAAGTTACACATATTTAGTTGAAAACATAGAGTTAAAAACATATAGTAGTGCAGCCTCGAACAACGTACTCACTCAGTCTCACATAGATCAATTCCTAGAAAGTATTTCTTGTCATATTTTAATATCGCTATTTCTTAAAATACTATTTAGAAAATATTGTTTAGGATGAATATAAAGAGCTCTTATAGTTGATTTTACATAACAGAAAACTCATGTTCATAATTACTTGGATAAAAAAACCAGGTTTGAAATGACAAAACAAAGCTTATCAGGCTAGCGCAGATTAGCTTGTGTGATCCAACAAAACTGGACAACAAATATGACCATTAGCTTGTGATCCGTTGTATGGGAATTCATGTGTTTGACAAGAAAAACTGCACGGCTGAAAGACCTTGTTTGGTTTTGAGCAATTGATGAAACCTATGGATTAACCCTTGAACTAAGTGTATGATCAAGATAGGGTGGTTCACCTTGAGACATGGAGCTAGATGAAAGATCATGATGGATCAAGTGCTCCATGACTAAGGAAAAGAAGAAAGAGAAAAACAAAAATAGGCTCAAGGCAAAGCTATATCTATAGGGTCTTTTTTGGTTTAGTGATCAAGACACTATAGAGAGTGTGATCACCTTTAGGATAGATAGTCGTACTATCAAGAAGAGAAAACTCGTGTCGATTGCGGTTATCATGTGCCACTAGGTTTGCATTGCATTCACATAAATGAACCTAGTGAGATGAACAAAACTAAATATAAATCCATGAACTATATTGTAAAAGCTAACACAGGTGAACAATGGTATGAATCACAAGGTGTTAGCACATGGAAACTTGGAGAAGAAGAAGTGGCTCGGTTTGCCACTCAGAGAGGCTCCGGACGCAGGGCAGATGCCGACCGGACCAATGGACATGCGTCCGGTTGCAAACCCTAAGCAGCGGCTTCTCTGGACAAGTGGTCCGAACGCGGATGATTGTTCGGACGTGGACTCCGGACGCAACGTCCGGAGGTTGGAGCTCACTGGACACCTCTGTTCAGATGATCCGGACGCAGAGCATGGTCCGGACCATGGATACCGGACACGGGTTCGGAGAGAGGGTGCTCTCTGGACTCTCTCTGAGTTGGATCCGGACGCAAGGAAAAGCGGGTCCGGACGCCACTACTCACCGCGTCCGGATACCGCACGTCAGCCACACTGAAGGCGCCAATGACCGAATTCAAATGGAAGGAGGGTCCGGACGCACACGCAATGGTCTAGACCCCCCATGCAAACAACGTCCGGATGCCTGCAGGAAGCTGTGGAAAGAGGCAAAATGGCTAGCTCAGTTTGGATGGCTATATAAGTGATGTGGCCGGCTCCTAGGGCTCACTCTTGCACTCCCCATTCATTTGACATACTTGTGGTTGCTTGAGATAGCCCCCAACTCACTCTCTTCAATCTTGTTACATACTTGTGAGAGTTTGAGTGATCCAAGTGCTTTGATCATCGCATTGCATCTTAGTGGCACTTGGTCATCATCATCGCCGCGTGGTTTCTTGTTATTCTTGGTGTTTGCCAACACCTAGACGGCTTGGCGATTGTGGAGAAGCTTCGGCGCAATTGGTGATTGTTTACGGCCGACTTCGGTGATTGTGAAAGGGCTTGTACCCACCTCGGCGGAGAGCCAAAGGGTAACTCTAGTGGATTGCTCGTGTCATTGAGTTACTCTCATTTGGGTGGTTTCTTGTGGCGCCCGAGTAAGTGGGCTTGGCTTGTGAATTGACAATTAGCCACCGAAACACCATTTGAGTAGTCGACACAACGAGGACTAGCTTGGTGGCAACCAAGTGAACCTCAGGAGAAAAATCGATTGTCATCTTGTCTCCCGGCTATTCTTTGGTATTCATTGTGATTGGTTCTCTACATTGACATCCATACATCACAAGGCATCGGTATAACAATCATCTCCTCTCTTGTATTTACCTTGTTCATATCTTGCTTAGTTAGCTCTTTTGTTAGCTTGTTAGCTTTGTTAGTTAGTTGTTCTTGCTAGCTCAAGTTAAGTGCCTTAGGTTCTTGCTATTGATTGTTAGGCACTTAGCTAACTAGAATTGCATTGGATAGGTGGTTTTGCACCCCAAGTCGAGCTAGAGCAAAAAGCTTCACCTAAGTGTTATCTAACCATTTGCTCTAGTGATTTGTAGATTTTTTATTAGGCTATTCACCCCCCCTCTAGCCATCTAGGACCTTTCAACGGCCTTGCTGCACATTGTCATCCTTAGCTTTTTTATATGTAGTTAGGTAGATGATTACAAATAATGATAACTGAATTGTTCTTTTTATAATATATTTGTGATATTTTCGTGTTAATTAGAGATTATTATTTACACGTGATTGTATATGTCAATCATAGATTTATTATTTGTTATCTATATACTCCCTCCATATTGTAAAAGAAGTCGTTTTGGACAACGACATGGTCTCCAAAGCATGACTTTGACTTCATATTTCTATAAAAATATTTATTTAAAATGATATATGTATACTTTTATGAAAATAGATTTCAAAACAAATCTATTCATGTGTTTATCATATTTTTAAACTCAATAACTTAAAAGTTGTTCATGATTTATATTTGCAATGTTTGACCAAAACCTTGTCTAAAACAACTTCTTTTACAATTTGGAGGGAGTATTTTAAAGAATGAATTGTCTCATTTTTTTATTATTTTAGTATTTTTTGCATTGAGACATATTCATTTTTTTCTATGTTTGTTGTTGGTAAAGAATAGTAGTAACTCATGTTAAGGTGAGAAACTAGAGTTAGACTAAAACTTAATTTATTTGTGAAATGAGAACTATCTGAACTCGAAGCATGAAAATCAACAATTCATAAGCTAATGCTCTTGTTAGTATGATTTTATTTAAGCTCCATTTATTTGTAGCTTACAACAAGCAATAAGCTGTATTTAATAGGGTCTGCTTGTGATGATAACTAGGTGGATACCCCGCGCGTTGTTGCGGGTATTCCAGAGCCACGGCGGGCCACGTGCCAACCACAGCGGCTGGGGGAGTGACCGATCTTTGATGTAGCCTCGTTAGAGGATTATCGGAAATCTTAGTGGTTTTAAAGCATTTCACCCGAGGTCTCACTCAACCGAACTCTCTCCTCCTAATATACCGGAGGGGCATCTCCCCTACCAGGAGTTCTGAAAGTTCTATGTATGGATCATCTAGGCATTTTGAAGGACATCAGAAAATTCATGTGATATGCAGTATTGTCACATTTTTCTCAGAAACACTGGTTTCAGGTATTACAGAGCCACGGCGGGCCACGAGCCAACTACGGCGACCGGGGGAGTGATCGACTTTCGGTGGAGCCTAGTTAGAGGGTCATCGTAAACTTTAGTGGTTTTGAAACATTTCACCCCGAGGTTTCACTCAATCGAATCCTCTTCCCATAATATACCCGAGGGACATCTCCCCTCCCAAGAGTTCTGGTAGTTCTGTGTATGGTTCCTTCGGACGGTTTGGAGGACCTCAGAAAATCCATGTGATATACAGTTTTACCACATTTTTGCTTAAAAACACTGGTTTCGGCCCTGGAGGCGCACGAAAGAGTTATCGAAATATATGCATGTGGGGTCTTGTTTTGAAGAGGGAAGTGTATGCTATGAAAACCATCTAGCTATGCAAACTACGTAAACTCTAATCAAACTTACACGGTTGTAATCCGATAATCTTACATAGAGGTGGAAAAGTACTTCAACCCTTCCACCGATCTAATGTTATTCATTTTTTCTCTCCCACCGACGACACCACCACCCGTCCGGAAAAAAACTTGGTGGGCGATGGGTGCATTCCGTCTCGCGTGCGCCCCCCCGCTGATGCACGCCGTGTGTCACCGGATGTAATCAAAGGGCCAAGATGCGAGGCGCACCTAGCTGGCTGCCCGGCTCCCGTCAGCTCCTCGCATACACACACCTGGCTCCACCGCGGCTTCTACTTCAGTACAGGCTACCCCAAGTCCCCAACACCCAGAAGCGGAGGCACAGGCGGCGGTCGAAGGCGGAGACGACAGCGGGCTCGCGGCTGAGCCAAGTAGCAGCAGATCATCCATTGATCCACCGCCGCGCAGCACCGACTTGACCTATCGTCATGGAGATTGCACGCATCTCGTCAGAGGAGGAGGCAAAGATTGCACGCATCCTGTCGACAGGAGTGGTTCCGCCGCCGTGCAACAGATCAGGAGGTCGTCGAATGCACGAGCAAGCGTGCCGACCTGGCTCCGCTCAGCTTCGAAGAACGCTCCCCAACAGCCTGCAGCACAGCTGTGACTCAATAGGCATCTTCTCTATGGGAAGTTTGACTACATCTTGTTAGGAAGTGCCAGGAAATTTAGAAAATGATTACTGATTTTTATAGCAATAATCTGAACTTTATAATAGTTGTGCTCTCTTGATCTTGTTGCAACTAAAAAACTAGCAAAACACCTGCAACAATAGGGAGGCTAGCACACAAACACACAATAACTTTGTTATAAGTCAATGGAGTGTGGGTAAAATATTAGATGGGTACTTTTGTTTCTTTTATTGATGTGAGCTAGTTGTACCTTCGCAGGTCAAAGTACGTGCCAAATGTCCAAACAGCTCGCTGGGAGTACAGCACTCGTCCAGTTTATGGGTGGGGTGATGTCAAATTTAAGCAGTTGTCCACGGCTGGTTGGCTTGCAGCTTTTCCTTTCTTTGAACCTCATTGGCAAATATGCATGGCTAGTGGCTTGTCGACAGGTTTGTCTTTGTGCTCAGAAAAATAAAGATATTGAGTTACTGACAGACCTGCTATTCATAAATTTATTCTTATTAGACAGCCAATATTCCACTATTGCATTGCTGAGTTCATATCTCTTTCATAAACTATGATACACGATAGCACTGTTCATTTGTACTTCTTAACGATGCATGTGAAAGTTTTTGTGTCCTTTTACTTTTCAGCAATGCTTGCAAAAACCCTAGTACATTGTAGTTCATATCCAGAGTGCAGCTGGTCCACTCTAAGATTTTTGTTCTCATCTTCCATCAAATTACTTCGCTTCAATTGAGTTCTATTTTAGCCCTGTTAAGAATTTGAGGTATCTATTAAGAGTTTCTTTTGTTGCCCCTCTGTCTGCATTTTCTGTCAGTCATGACAGTAAAATTGTATTTTTTTTTGGTGTACCCTGGGGTTTCCCATGCTTCTTTCTCACTTTTTGTACACACCTTTCTCATAAGGTTGACGCGTAAGTACGGCCATTGCTCCTATCCATTTGTCTTTAATACAATGAAACACAACTCTCCTGCATTTTCAAAAAAAAAAGGAAGCTCCTATCCATTTGAAGCATATGAACTAGTTGAAAATTTTTGTGTTTTTTCCTGTGGTGCATCTGGATGAATAGTTAGTGGAAGATTTTAAACTGCATTATATACATATGTAAGTTTGGAACTGTTTGGTTGGTATGCCCTATGGAATATGACTTTATCTCCTGCTATTTGCATAATTGCTTTCCTTGAGCCATGGTTTAATTGGAAATTTCTGAAATAATCTGTAGGATGCCATATTATTGTTCCCCTCAATAACATCCTTCCAGTGTGGAGTAATATTAACAACATTGATATGTGAACTTTTCAGGATGGATAGAGTGGGATGGAGAACGGTTTGAATTTGAAAATGCTCCATCTTACTCAGAAAAGAACTGGGGTGGAGCTTTTCCAAGAAAGTGGTATTGGGTGTGTTATCTGTATTCATTGTGCTTTCTGATCCTCTATTAGTTATGATGCCATAAATTCATTATTATATCAAATAAAATCTTGTATTATGTGGAATAAGAAGGCATGGTTTCATCCCATAATTAAAAAATGAATAATCTTTACCCTTCTTTTTAGTGATAAATTGATAATGAATAGTGACTCTGCTGACCTATAGTGTACAATATAGAATTTGCTGCAAATTCTTGTACTTACTTATGAAAATTGCACTTTTCAATTAGTCTTTTGTGCCAGCTACCGAGTCATGATGGCATTAATTGCTGCGTGTCTAAGTCTCAGTCAGATTCATGTCTGTATGGTGAATTTGGCAAGTATGTTGTGGTTCTGGTCTGTTATATTTGTAATATCTTCTGTACAAAGTAATTAGCGCTTAGCAATGAAGATTACCAAATGATTATTGATCCTTGTTTCCTTGATGTGTTCTGGAAGCTATGGTCTTTCATTCTTTTTCCTTGCGAACTAGATTCTTCTTCTTTATGCTTTTTGTTAGTTGCAGTCTCATGGGTTATCATTGTATTTAATTGAATCTATGCTTCATTCAGATCCAGTGCAATGTCTTCTCAGGAGCTTCTGGTGAAGTTTCTTTAACTGCTGCTGGAGGATTGAGGAAAATTGGACTTGGTGATACCTACGAAAGTCCTTCACTGGTACAATTTGTGATTCTTTGTTTTTCAAATTTAACCTAGTCCAATCTTCTACTTCGCACTTATGTGTTATGGACATGCATCCATGTGAGGGAATTGGTGGGAGAGAGTGGAGACATCACACAAGGGAGAAGCTAACTAGAGCATATGCCGTAGGCGTGCACCAGGTTCAGAGACAGGGGTAAGGGCTAGGCGGTGGCAAAGAGATGAGGGCAGACGGCACTTACCTCTTGATTCCTGCTTGCCCTTCCTTGATAGGCTGCCTCTCTTTATACAGTGAACTTTTTTTCTCGAATACACAGGAGAGCTGCGTATCATTGTATTTATAGAAGAAAAAGAGTCATACATAGACCCAAACACAAACACATCCGCACCAAAACTCACACAAGCACAGACACACCAACACTACACCCACACCTTACTCACTGAAACTAATCACCTGTGACAAACAAGAAATCCATGACCAGCGACCATCTAAACCACATCACGAACCGGGTGTCGGGCACAGCCCTGTAGCACCAGCCAGTGACCAAAGAAAGGTTTCCTCCCGAGCAAGGATCAACGCTGTAGACAATCTTGGGGCAGCTCCGTTAAATACACAATCATCAGGCTCCAAGGTAATGAGGGAATTCAGTCCCTTTCGCGCCTTTTCGTTAACTGCCAAGACCGCCTTGCCCCACCACTCATCGAAGGAGGAAACATCAGGATGCGGGGCAAGAGCAGCAAGGCCGATGCTATGTAGGATATTATACCAGCATTGTCTTGCAAACACACATCGGATGAGAAGGTGCTGAATGTTCTCTTCTTCCTGATCACACATCAAACAACGGTCCGGATGTGGAAGACCTCTTCTTGCCAATCTGTCTGCTGTCCAGCAGCGATTGTGAGCAACCAGCCACATGAAGAACCGGCATTTAGGAGGCGCCCAAGTTTTCCAGATGCGCTCAAATGGGGCAAAACTCAGAGATCCTTCAAAAAGTGCATCATATGCTGATTTGGCTGTATATTCACCTGAGGCAGAAAACCTCCAAATATGCCTATCCGGGATTCCCTCCTGTAACTCCATATCCCCTAACTTAACCCCTAGGCAATTGATCACAAATTTGCAATCTGGAATCATCTGGGACTACCTAATATAACCCTATTGAACCAAATGGGTAAGTAATCACGCATTAGAACCATAAACTTGCATGCATGCTACAGTGCACGTCCACAGTTCCTGTGCCTCCCTGGATCAAGGTTGGGCAGGCAGGTTCTTTGGCCACGCCAAGGTCCACAACAGTAAGTTAAGTTACTTAATTCATCATATGAGGATATGTGATCATGACACAAGGATATTTGATGAAGATTATTTAGAGATCTACTGGTCATCAGTGATTGTGGAAATATGATTTCTATCAAAATATTTGGTCATTCTGGTCATTTGCTGCAATAGTTATGCCACTAATTAGTACTTTAATAGTTAGATAAGTTCACACGGAAACAAACAAAACAATGAAAGAAGTATCATCAGAAGCTTATTCATTTTGTTTCTTTTCCATTTCTGTCAATTTCTTATGCTCAGCATGTAAAGAGTACATTAGCTATCCGTATATAAGATATTGTGACCCTGCTGGTAAGTTGTACTCTTAGCTCCTTCAGATAAACCTAGCCCATACATATACATTTTACAGATAAATGAGAGGATGCACTTAAGGTCAATACTTCTTAGTAGTCAATGATTGATTTTGGAAACTGTTGACACAGAAAGCGTCAGGATCTGCGAACACCTCGGACTATTACCCAAAGCTCGGTATTCCGGAGGCGTGCCAGTCGATTTGACCAGTTAATCGACAAGGACGATAACTAGAACAAAACTGAACGAGACAACGGCGATGCGCCCAGATGTCAAAGATCAGATTGATCAAAGATAACTAGAACAAGATCCAATCCAGACAACGGCGATGCGCCCGGATGCTGGGATTGAAGCTTGATCAGAATAACTAGAGCAGAGCTGAACGAGGCAACAGCGATGCGCTCGGATGCCAAGGCTCAGAGGTACTCCCACGCGGAACTTGCAAGGATTTGACAGAGATCAAGGTGATGCAGCCCGTCGAAGCTTGAAGAACTCGTTAAAAGCTATAACTAATGCAAAAAGGGTAAATTGCGATAAAAAAAGTAGAATAAGATAAAATTGGTTTGTTTTTGATTGGATTGATATTTTTCCACAGCCCTCAGGCACGTATTTATACTCCCGCATAGAGAGTTGTACAAAGACACGACACGTATCCTTCCTAAAACAAACTCCTAATTTTAAGGAAACTGACTCACGCAGGAGTCGGATCTAAAACAATAATATTTATTTTCCTAAATAAACACATCTATTTTAAAGGAAAATAAACGACTCATGCAAGAGCCGGACTCAAACTACCATAGCAATAATACTGGTACAAAACACCAGTTTCCTTATACTTCTCCTCGATGGAAACTCTCCATCGGCAGATCCCTCCAATCTGCGACTTCCTTCTTTGGCCACCTGTAGTCCTCCGCTGATATCACACTAAGTCACCTTATCGGCACCTCATGCCTATCGGCATCGGTAATACTTCCCGATCAGCAATCTCGTACCGATAACTGTCTTTACCAACCTATCGGCAATTGGCAACCACTCCAGCACTTGGCATCAGCTTCTCATCGGTACTCGGCAACGTCATGCTCATCGGCAATCGGCAGTGCCCCCTTATCGGCAATCGGTATTCAACTTGAGCTACTCAGCTTCACCAATTAACCTTGATCGGCAAGGACCCAGCCTCCATCGGTAATACACTTGGTATTCTCGCAGCACTCATCGGCAGTACTGGCTCACAATTTCCCGATGCCGACAGAAAACAGCCGTTGGCCAGTCAAGCCTTAGCTCATTTGACACGTGCTGAAAAACGGTGTCAACACATGCCTCCCAGTTTCAGGACGTATAATATTTTACGTGCCAAAATTCTCTCCACTGTAGCCGTTGCCGTAGCCGTTACCTTCGAGATGGATGCACGGTTTCCTCGATCCCCGTGTGTGGAACCGCAATTTAATAATAAAATCCCTCGATTGTAGCACAAACAGTTGCAGACCACCTCGATCACCGCGCGGATCTACCGCAGGCCTCTGCACATTCCTGCACAGGTGAAACGGAACCCCAAAATGCCCCTGAGTAAGCTTATAAAAGTTACCAGGATCCACACTGCCTTTTTATCCGAGCTCATTTTCACTTTCACCTTCCTGCCTTCGTCTTCAACCTCCAGCCGTTCTGAAGAACACAAGCTCGAGCAACAATACTTTTCCACAATCAAAGGACGAACTGCAAGCACTCCTTTGACTCTAATGGCGATCCAAGTCGACATTCCAAAGGTAAGGCTTATTCTCCTCCTAATCCAACCTCCTGCTGGTTCTTTTCCTTGCACAAATCTGGATTTACCCCCATTCCTTTTCTGATTCGTCCCATTCTTTTCTTCGAACCCTAGGAACTATACAACAAGATAGTGATCCCACTTGCTGACTCCAACCTAAGCTGCTTAGGCCCCATGGGCAATCCAGACCCCACTTTCATGATTAACGCAGAAACCAACCGGGTACCCCTCAGATCTGAGAGCTTCGGCAAGAACGAAGCCTGTATCAGTGCATCAGGCTTTCAATTTCCGACATGGAAAAGAATGAGAACCTGATGATGGCAGCCTCATACTTCTGGTCCGATAGCATGAATGCCTTCCTCTTTAGGCATGGGCCAACTACCCCAACCCTTGCCGATGTCCACATGTTGACCGGCTTAGACATCACTTCTGCCGACACCTTCACCCTTTTCAACAGAAAAGCCGAGTACAAGGTGAATACCCGGAACATCGGCGGTTGGACGGGTTACATCAAGGAGAACCAGAAAACTGGATCGGTAAACCAACGGGAGCACGCCATTTTCCTGAACATGTGGTTGGAGAAGTTCGTCTTCTGCGGCAAAACCGTCGGCCCGACCACCATGCACCTTCCAGCGGCTGAGCTACTTGCCGATGGAACAAGGCTCCCCTTAGGCAGGTACCTTCTTGGATCAGTATACCGATTGCTACATCAAGTATCCCAGAAGCTACTGCTAGGAGAACTCATCGGCAATCTTGGGGGCCCCTGGTGGTTTGTCAATCTGTGGTTGAACGCACACATGCACAGGGCCCTCCAGTTTGATCTGTTCGCCCAACAATTCCGTAGGGATATATCGGAAGATTACCGATATGGGGATGATGAATCGGCAACTCGCCCTCCACTTAATTTTGGAGAGGCTATTATAGTGCTGCCAGGTACCGATGCCGATACAGAGCACTTCGGCTACTTTTTCCAGAAGTTCTACAACGGACTCCCCTCCACAGAACGGACCTGGTGGCCATATATCGATGAGCACAATCAGTTCCCGCTCCTGTTCAACCTGACCGATGGGAACCTGCCTGAGAACCAAGCAATCATGAGGGCCAGCATCACTCCCCGAGCTATTCCAGTAAATATCTTTGGATCTGGGAAGAATGCCCCACCATCCTACGAGTTCTACTACCCATCGGTAGCAGCGAGACAACTGGCCTTTTGGCCAATTGCCGATCAAACTCTGCTACTCCAGAGTAGTAAGGCCTAGACAGATAATCTCCAGTGCTCTAGACTGGAACAAAGTCGTCAATCTTCCTCCCGATGCCGATATAGCAGACATCGACTTGTCCTCCTAGTCACCAACCTCCTTCATCACGAACGAGTACAAGTCTTGGTGGAAAGAGTGGAGGTACCAGCTGTTTGCCAAGTCATCACATTACTATCGGCACCTGATTGACGCCGACCACATCATCCCTGATGACGTAGTAAGTCTTCTATCTGATGCATTCTTTATTACTTTACTTTCATCATCGACACTTAACTTCTTTGCGCTTGACAGGTCGATGACCCGATCCCCACAACGAGCAACAGTGGCAGTCCCTTCAATCTTCGGATAATGGGCCCCATATCAATCATCGGCACCAAAGCCCCGACGCTGGCTGCCTTTACTCCTCAACAGGTACCTACGCCGACACCTACAAAAGCCCAGGCTACATCAGCCGCTGCTGTTGCCCTGACGCGAGTTTATGCAGTAAACTCATATTTACCTGTATCGATTACATACTGTTTTATCGGCAACATTTTATCTCATACGTCTTGCTTTATATTCTCAGGCACTGTGGTCATCGGCATCTGCTTCCAGCAGACAAACACCTTCCAGCCCAGCTGCCGATGCCCCCCGGTCTTCGTCAAAGCGGGTCGGCTCCCCTGCTGCTGCACCAACGAAAAAGAGGCGCCTGAGGCTGGCTTCCCCTTCGCCATCGGCTCAAGTTGCACCACCAACTGCCGGCGCGCCATCGACGGAACCCTCATCGGCCCCGGTTGCACCAATCGCCGGCGGATCATCGGCAGAACCTCCATCGGCCTCTGTGCCTGATCAACCGATAGACGACGTTCCATTCCAAGAGACAACTCCACCCGCCACAATAGCGGAGGCATCGTCATCGGCACCATCGACCAGACTTCCCGGCGAAGAAACAACTCCACCCGCCGTAGCAGCAGAGGCAACGTCGGCATCGGCGCCGTCGGCCGAAGTCCCCGATGATAGAGTGGGGTCACCGCCACAAGAACCGGCCATTACATCGGAAGCGACGCCGACAATAACACCACCAGCACCAGCGGCGTCAGCTGCTTCTCCAGCAGAGGCCCAATCATCGGCGCCTGCTGCCGATGTCCAGGATGAAGCTGGACCATCCAACATGGTGAGTCAATCACCCTAAAGCTCATAGTATAATTTTACAATCAGTACATTTTAACCCTTCTGTTTTCAGGCTCAGGACTCTCTGGACAGTCTCTTCTCCTACAGCCTGAATCCTCAGAACGAAGATGAACGCCAAGGCTGCATTCAAGCAGACAGCCTGTTTTCCTTTGCAGTCGACATCCCCGATGACGATGAAGAGGAGAGTTCCGTCCCAAGCTTATCGGCAGAGATCAAATCTAAGCTGGAAGAGTTGCTTTCCTTGCTGCTACAAGATACGTCTCAACTCATTCAGGATTCATCGGCAGTAAGGATCGTTTTTAAGGATATCCAAAGCCATCTCCCTGCCGATATGGTAGAAGTCCTTCTCCAGGCAACCTTCCTCGACATCAAACAGATCCAGTATCAGAGGCTTTCCCGTCGCATTGTCGATAGGGCCGCCCAAGCCAAGAGCGAGGAAGAGAAGCTCAAATTCAAAAATATTGCCGATGAGAAACACAAGGGCATCGGCCAAGCCGAAGTCTCCATCAACGGCCTTAACCAAGAAGTCCTTCAGTTATCGGCAAAGAAAGAAGAACTATTGGCCGAGTTACAAAAGGTTGAGGAGGCCTTAGGATCCTACGGCAAGAAAGGGATCAGAATGCCCGACAAGCCATCCTGTGGAAGAAGAAAATCAAGCTGGTCGAGGGTTCTGCCGATGCCGATGCTAAAGAGATGGATGAGATAGAGCAAATTCGCCTGCGTGCGATATCAGCCATCCACTCTTTGTTGTAATCCATTCATTGTATCGGCAAACATAATTCTGATACTTGATTTTGACTTGTAATATAATGCTAGTTTGTTTTTACCGATGCTTATATAACTTTTCGGTCATCGGCATTCAACTGAGTACTATGCATCCACCCATATACTAGGGTAGTACCTCTTTAAGTATTTGTCGTTGATCGCTCTAGAGAATGCAACTCCTTCGAGAGTTTCCAAAATGTAAGCATTGCCAGGAGCAGACTGTTTTATCCGATAGGGACCCTCCCAATTAGGGGACCATTTTCCAAATTTAAAGCTCTTAGTCCCGATCGGTAAAACCAACTTCCATACCAGATCACCACCGGCAAACTCCTTTGTCTTCACCTTCTTGTCATACCATCTGGCAACCCTCTTCTTATTCTCTTCAATGCTAATCAATGCCCTCAACCGATGACCTGCCAAGTCTTCTAACTCATCCTTCATCAGAGTAGTGTAATCATCGGTCGTTAGCTGATCCTGAAAAGATAATCGCCTAGAACCAGTTTTTACTTCCCAAGGTAGGACAACATCGTGTCTATAGACCAACTGATACGGTGAAACCTTGGTTGCACCATGACAAGCCATCTGATATGACCATAAGGCTTCGTTTAGCACAACATGCCACCTTCTAGGGTTCTCTTCAATCTTGCGCTTAATAAGCTTGATAACTCCTTTATTAGTGGCTTCAGCCTGACCATTAGCCTGAGCATAATAAGGAGAAGAGTTTAACACCTTGAAACCCATACTAGCAGCAAACTCATCAAACTCTCCCGATATGAACATGGTCCCTTGATCGGTGATAATAGTCTGAGGAATACCGAATCGGTAAACAATGTGCTCTTTAACGAAATCCACCATCTTTGCCGATGTCACCTTCTTCAAGGGAATTGCCTCAACCCATTTGGTGAAGTAATCGGTAGCAACAAGTATGAACTTATGCCCTTTATTCGACGATGGATAAATTTGGCCGATGAGATCAATAGCCCATTCTTCTAAACGGCCAAGGCTTGATTATAGGATTCATTGCCGATGCAAGCGCCCTTTGCACATTGCCAAACTTCTGACAGTCCTGGCATCCCTTGAAATAGTTAAAGCAATCTTCAAGGATTGTCGGCCAATAATATCCATTCCGCCTAATCATCCACTTCATTTTGAATGCCAATTGATGCGCTCCACACACACCTTCATGGATCTCACCCATCAATTCTTTTGATTCCTCTTTACCGAGACATCTAAGTAAAACTCTATCAATCGTTCGATAATACAACTCATTGTCAAGGAGCACATACTTAGTGGCTTGGAACCTTAGACGCCTTTCCACTTTCCTAGACGGATCCCTTAAGTAATCGGCAATCTTCTTTTTCCAGTCATCGGCAACTGTTACCGATGTCGTGACTTGAATCGGTCGATACCCCGAGGCACTTTGTGCTAACCGATTGACTTCTTCATTGTGCAACCTTGGAATGTGCTCAAGGCGATACTCCTTGAACTCCCTTAACAACTGCAAACACCGTTCATGGGCTGCAATCAAAACTTCACTTCGGCATTCATATGTCCCGATCAATTGATTAATCACCAACATGGAATCACCGAAGATTTCAACAGCATTGGCACGCACTTCCCTGAGTAGTTCTAACCCCTTAAGCAAAGCTTGGTACCAAACTCTGATGCGACAATAGATGGGGCTTCACTTCGGACAACTTCAATTCTGTCCCCGATCCACTGTACCAAACTCTGAGGCATAGTAGAAGGGATACAACAATTGACATGGATCCAATCCCTTCCGAGGAGTAAGTTGTAAGTGCCTTTGCCGCTGATCACAAAGAACGTTGTTGGCAAAGTTTTACTGCCGATGGTCAAGTCAACACATACGGCTCCCATAGCGGTCGACACATTGCCTTCGAAGTCCTTGAGCTTCATGTCGGTCTTGACCAAATCCTGGTCGCCTTTTCCCAGCTTCCTGAACACGACATATGACATTATGTTGATCGACGCGCCACCATCTACTAGCATCTTCGTCATCGGCTGTCCATCCACTTTGCCCTTAAAGAACAAAGCTCTCAGATGCTGCCTCTCATCATCGGCAGGCTTTTCAAAAACAGCCGTCATCGGATCCAGCATCAACTGCGCCATATCGGCAGTCTCCTCATCATCACTGACGGGTGCCATAAACTCCATCGGCAACATGATGACCATGTTTATGTCTGCCGATGGATCCCTGTCCTTGCGCTTTGGCCTCCATTGCTTCTCCCTTGAGGGTTCTGCATCGTCGTACAAATCGTCACGGCGCTGGCGCTGAATCCTTCTCTTCTGGGTCTTGGTCAAACCCTTAGGGCACCATGGAGGAAGCTCGGGCTTCCAGACTGGCTGGTGCTGTCTTCCATCAGTTACATCGACACTTCTTCCGATGTTGGGATCTCTGGAGAATATCTCTTCATTGGGTACTCTTGCATTGGCCATATCTTCCAGCTCCCTTGGTCAACACGTCTGCCAAGCCTGTCATGGGCACTGAGCTTGCCCCCCAGTCGGTCATGTGCCGATCTGTTCTCTCTGAGCGGCTTGGCGTACCTGGGTGCCTGATCATCAAAACAAAGTCTCTTACCTGACCGATCGGCAGCGTAATACCCATTGCACTCTGGATAGTTATCGGCAGTGGGCAGCTTGATGCCCTCTTCCCAACAGTGAACGAAGAAGGGACACTTCCAGTGGTCTTTATGCCGAAGCTACTCCCGATGCTCCTTTTCTTCTTGCCGATACCGCTCCTCATGTGATTGCCGATGATCTCGTCTTGGCCGGTTGTGTGTGATCACAACTCTAGAAGCCCTGTTGGCGTTGTTGCCTTCATCGGCAATCTTCTTACCCTTTCTGTCATCGGCAAACCTTCTCGCGTCGTGCTCAGGTACTTGGTGGTTAGGGTCTACCGATAAGTTTCTTCTGGCAGCTTCCGATGTCAGCACTCTAGTTTTTTCACTGATTTCCACCATATTGTTTGGGAACGGGTGCTGATCTATCTTCATCGGTTTCTAGACTTTAGAATTCTCAAACTTAATACGCCCAGATTCAATCTCTGACTGCAACTGCTGCCTGAATACTTTGTAGTCATTGGTACTGTGTGAGGTTGCATTATGCCACTTGCAGTACCTAATCTTCTTGAGCTCTTCGGCCGATGGAATTGCTTGGTTGGGTGCCAACTTGATTCGCCCCTCTTGCAGCAATAAGTCAAACATCCTATTGGCCTTGGTGATGTCGAAGGTGAACCTTTCAGTCTCTTTTTGGCCAAACGGACAAGACACAGGCTTCTCATCCTTCACCCATTCGGCTGCATCGATATTCAGCTCTTCATCCGATCCAGAGTCTTCCTCTTTCCCGATGAAGGTCACCTTCTTGTTCCAAGTCTTCCTAGGTTCAAAGGTTTTGATGTCTTGATCGGCGATCCTCTGCACCAGGTGACTTAGACTTTCAAATTCCTGGGACGCATACTTGTCCTTGATGTGCGGCAGTAATCCTTGGAAGGCCAAATCCGTCAGTTGCCGATCATCAAGCATCAGACTGTAGCACTTGTTCTTCACGTCCCGTAGCCTTTGCACGAAGCTTTCTACCGATTCGTCGTTACGCTGCCTCATTTTGACCAAATCGGTAAGCTTTTTCTCATGTATGCCAGCGAAGAAGTATTTGTGAAATTGCCTCTCTAGATCGGCCCATGTAATTATAGAATTTGGAGGCAACGATATGAACCATGTGAATGCCAATCCAGACAATGACGAAGAGAACAATCTCACCCTTAACTCCTCCCTGCTGGCAGCTTCCCCGCACTGGATAATAAAGTGGTTGATGTGCTCCATTGTTGACGTGTCGTCTTGGCCGGAGAATTTGGTAAAATCGGTCACTTTGTACCGATTTCGAAGAGGAATCAAGTCATATGCAGGATGATACGGAGTCCGATAAGAGTAGGTGTTGACCTTGGGTTTGATGCTGAATTGTTCTTTCATGACTTCGGCAATCTTACCGACCCAGTATGCGTCCTACTCTTGCCGACTCATTGGCTGGTTGTCGACTGGTGGAGTCGGCTGACGCGCCTCTTGAAGATGATGCGGAGTAGTCGCGGGGCGCGGCACCAGTCATCTGAGCACTATGTATCGGTTGACTCACCGATGGATAGTTTTGCACACTTAGCGGATTAGGTTGATTCGTCGCATTCATCGGTTGCTGTACCGATGGTCCGCTCTGAGTGTACGTTGGGCCTCCATAATGATACATCGACACGCCAGGCTGTTGAGCCGGCGGCTGGTTGACCCATCCAGGATTATAAATCATCGGCATATGGCTTACCGATGGTTGATAGCTGACTGGAGCATGCGTTTCTTGTATTCTGGAGCAATCAATCACCAGATTACCTTGGGGAGTCGGCACTCCAGCCTGTGAATTTGCCACCAGAGATTGACTGCCGGTGATTATAATGTGTTGCATTGGCACTGAGCTTGCCGATGGTGGCATCAGAGGTATCTTAGGAATCATCTGAAGATCTTCCGATGGCACTTGCACGGTTGGAGCAGGCGCAGAGTTGTGCATTATGGGGGCCATCGGCTGTGACGGCGTTGCCGATGCCATAGAGTTCCTCTAAGCTGAACTGTCTCCCTGCACCAGATTAGAACCAGCATATAGATTCGGAGGCATACCGTATCCCCACCAGTTAGCAGGGGCTGGTCCTGAAGTTGCCGACGTGGCTGGATCTGGGTTGAGCTTGGTGATCCTGCCAGCGTTCGGTCTTGGTGATGTAGCCACATCGGCAGACGGTTCCACAGGGGTGGAAGACGCCATTGGGGTTGCCGATGGGCTCGTAGATGCCAATCTAGGTTGATGGTACGCTGGACCGACATAGCGTGGTGCGTGCCCTTCTTTGAATGATTGTGTGACAGCATTGTAGACAGTATTGGACAACACGTTGGAGTGGCTAATTAATGCTTGACTTACAGCAGCATTAACCATCTCTTGTAGCTTACCAGGATTGGCGTCGTACGTGACCTGCTGTGGCAACGGCGGATCTTGCTTCTAGATTGCTTAGCCGCTCCTGCTGAGGCTGAAGGATTTGAGATATAACTGCTTGTATTCCTCCATAGCCTGCTCCATGGCCTGCTTTTGATCATCTTTCAGATCGGCCTCAGAGACTTCAATGACGTTCCTCTGGTTAACATCGGCGTGATCACCCATGATAGATGTGTAGATTGGTATAACCGGGTCCCACCGAGCGTGCCAAAAGAGGTGTTGACACAAAAAGCGTCAGGATCTGCGAACACCTCGGGCTATTACCCAAAGCTCGGTATTCCGGAGGTGTGCCAGTCGATTTGACCAGTTAATCGACAAGGACGATAACTAGAACAAAACTGAACGAGACAACGGCGATGCGCCCAGATGTCAGAGCTCAGATTGATCAAAGATAACTAGAACAAGATCCAATCCAGACAACGGCGATGCGCCCGGATGCTGGGATTGAAGCTTGATCAGGATAAAGCTGAACGAGGCAACAGCGATGCGCCCGGATGCCAAGGCTCAGAGGTACTCCCACGCGGTGATGAGTGTATGGGTGTCCTGATCTTTCGGTGGAGATAGATAACTACGATTTGACTGGAGAGACGTTCACGATCCGACTACAACCATCCAAGGACGCTGCGCCTTAGCGATCGATACACCAAATCCAGCGGTTCCTCACGATCTTGCGGATCACAACCAACCAAACCACTAGGGTTATTCCTGCAAGCAATCGAAGAACAAGCAAGAACAAGTAGAACAAGCACTCAATTGCAAATAAGAGATGAAAGATCAGATGTGATACACATGAAGGTGGGGTTCCGAATCAAGTAGAACGGATGGTCTAGTCCACACACGCGTCTACAAGGAAGTAGCAGCAGCTAAACTTTCATCTAAACAAAACCCAATTTGTTTGTTGCGGCACTAGGGGGATATAAGGAGGGAGGACGACCACAAGGGTCCTGGTGTCATCCTACAACCCTAGGATGAGTCCCTAATGGACTCAACTTGATACACGGGCCATCGGCCCAAAATAGGGTGACGCAGCACCGTTGGCAGAAAAGATCTCGGTATTAAATTGTCTACTGCGCACGCATCTGATAGGATATAGGTATGAGTCCGGACCCATTGGAAAGTAGACTTGATAAGCTTTCCAAAAAGTGCTAGAACGTCCCAATCGGAGTCCGTATGAAGTCGTGGCAACCGTCACAAGTTTGGACTCTTCTGCAGTCCGAATTGAACTTTCCAAAACGTGTTAGACTTGGACTCTTTGTTTCCTTGGATCCAATGTGACGTGGTGGCCTGGTGGAGAACGTTAGGAACACTTGGATTTGGTCCCCAATCAACTTCATTGACCATCCATGCTTTCCATATGCAATCTAACCCTTCCTTGATCCATGTAAGCAATTCTGAAAATAAAAACATACACACTTCATAGTGCAGCACCCATTCATCAAATGTAACAATGATAAACCTCATATAGAATGGTTTCACCTTTGGTATAGAAGTGGTTGGCATGGTCATATCTAAGCCGGTGATGTTCTCATCAAAAGATTTCCAATATATGATTAAGAAGTTAGGGAGAATGTATCTGTCCTTTTATTAAAAGCAAAAATGTTACATATGTTGATATTGTGTATAGGCTCAAATACAATTATGTAAAAGTTAAATTTCGTAAAACTAAATTGGTTATTTTTAACAGTATTCCCTATATAAAGCCGTAGTGTTAGCACAGACAAATATACTAGTAAAAATAATGCATTTAAAAAACCAAAACATCTTGTAATTTACTATAATATAAGGGGTGTTATCTATATATATACTACTCAATCCGTTCCCAAATAAATCAATTTATAGAATCTGTGAGAACCGAACCATTTTTAACTTTAAATAATTTTATACAAAAAAATGATAACATTTACTCTCTCCATTCCAAATTATAAGACATTCCAAAAATCTTGAAAATTCAAAACATATCAAGTTTGATAAAAATATATAGAAAAAATTATAAAGATTTATGACATCAAATAGGTATACTATAAAAATATAATTGATGAAGAATCTAATGATGCTTATGAAAGGTCTAGGTATGGCTAGAGGTGGGGGGGTGAATAGCCTAATTAAAATTTTCTACAACAACACTTAAGCAAACTTGTTAGAATAAAATACGGCTTTAAGCAAGTTTGCTCTAGCTCTACGGTTAGGCAAACCACCTACCAATTCTAGTTACTAGCAAGATATATTCTATGTCACAGACAAGAGCTAGATAACTAAAGTTACTAGGCTAAGCTACAAAAGCTAAGCTAGAGGCTCTACTTTGCAAGAATGTAAGAATGTAAATGCAAAGCTAGAGTTAGAAAGGTTATACCGACGCGAAGAGAAGCAAAGAGATAACCAATCAATCACAAGATGAATCCTCGGTAGATAGACAAAGAGACACAATATTTTTTACCGAGGTTCACTTGTTTGCCAACAAGCTAGTCCTCATTGTAGCGATACACCCACTTGGAGGTTCACGCGCTAATTGGCAATCACAAGCCAAACCCGTCACCGGGTGCCGCACAACCAACACAAGATGGGGATCCCCAAGCTACGAGCAATCCACTAGAGATACCTTTTGCGAACTCCCGCGGGGTAGGTTCAAAAACCCCTCAAAATCCACCGATCGGAGCCAGAGACAATCACCTTCCTCTACTCAACGATCCTCGTCGCACCAAGCCGTCTAGGAGGTGGCAACCTCCAAGAATAACAAGAGCTCCGCGATGACGACGATCACCAAGAGCCACTAGAATGCAATCAACAAAGCAATGCACTTGGATTCACTCAATCTCTCATGAATATGTCAAATATGTTGAGAGGGATGAGTGGTGGGCTTCTCACAAATGAACACAAGTGTGTGAGTGATGAGAATGTGCAAGAAGTTGCCCCAAAGGCCGGCCATATCACCTTATATAGCCCTCACTCAAACACTAGCCGTTTCCAACCTTTTTCCTCTTCTCTGCGTACCTCCGGACGCACTTTTCACATAGGGTCCAAACCATCAACAGCGTTCGGACCCACCTCCTGCCGAGAGCCAACGACTCTGCACAGACCTCCGGTCGCATGGTCCGGACGCGCGCAACGTGCCAACCGGACCAACATACTTGCGTCCGGTCTGCCTCTGATTCAAACTGCCGCTTTCCCGCTCGCACCTCAGCGCACCGTAGAGCGCCACGTGGATCTGGATGCACGCAACAGTGTGGGTCCGGACCAACGCCTCCAGGGTCCAGAAATATTTCTAGAGAACCCGAGAGCTTGCCTCAGCTTCTCAGCACCTCCGGACGCAAGTCCGGTTCACCGACCGAACCATCATCCTGCGTCCAGACCTTCACATCAGAAAGGTTCCAGAGAGCGCCAGACTCTGGACGCGCGTCCGGATCCCTGCGTGCCTCCGGACCCATCACCGATCGTCTGGATCGGCCATGTACCCTGCCGTCCGGACCACTGTTCGAGGCTCTTTTGAGCTGTCGAACACTTCTCCAACTTCTCTAAGCTTCCAAGAGCCAACACTAAATGATCCCAACACTTGTGCATGTGTGTTAGCTTTTAGTTCACATTTATCTTGGATTAAGCTGGTTGTTCTCACTAGTTCAATTGATTTTAATGCAATGCATACGAACCTAGTGGCACATGATAACCGTAATCATACTTAAGAGCTCCCTCCTTGATAGTACGGCTATCTATCCTAAATGTGATCACATCCTCTATGATGTCTTGATCACCAAACCAAAAATGGTTCCTAGCATTCACCTTTGCCTTCACACCATTTTCCTTTCCACCACCATGCTAGAGCTTATGTCATCCACACTTGATCCACCTTGCTCCATCACATGGTATGTACCAACCTATCTCATGATTCACACTTAGAGATCCAAGGTTAGTACTTAAGTGGGTTTCATCAATTACTCAAAACCAAAACACATGGGGACTCTCAACTTAGTTGACATCATAAATATTATTATATTGTCATATAAATTTGGTCAAATTTGAGATACTTTTACTATTTAAGATTATTGGAATATCTCATAATTTAAGATGGAGGGAGTATGACATAAAATGAGCATCATGTGAAAAATATTACTCTCTCCATCCCAAATTATAAAGACATTTTAAGAATCTTGAAGAGTCAAAGCTGTTGGGGATATTACCTCGGCATATCCCCAGGGACCTTATGGGCCTGCCGATCAGACGACGGCCCAGCCCACGAGGCCTTGCGGCACGCGACCAGCCCGTCGTGCTCACCGAGGACTCCGAAGAAGCCTTGCTCGCCAAGAAGGATCCTGGTAGATAGACTTGGATCCCTTACCTAAAGGGATCAATCGTAATCTGTTAGGATATGGAAACTGTAACCCTGCTCCCTGGCTATATAAGGCGAGCAGGGACCCCCTGCAAAACAATCCTCCACAACCCGCATACAATCCCCTAGATCTCATCTACAGGTCTTGTAACCTAATATTCATATCAATCCAGCCACCAAAACACAGGACGTAGGGTATTACGGCGATTTGCCGGCCCGAACCTGTCTAAATCGCCGTGTCTATGCTCTTTGTGTTACGTTTGATCGTCGTTGCCACACCTCCGCCTACAATCTACTACCGTGGGGTACCCCCTAGGTAGACTGCGACACATATTTCGTTGATAGTTGGTGCGCTAGGTAGGGGGTGTGTGCATCGACTTCATGGCTCGTCGAGAGGTTACGTTCCCGGATTCGATGGTCCTCCCAACGGCAGGCGCCATACTACAGATCGGATCCATGTCCTGGATTGTTGGATCTACCCCACTCGGGGCAGACGCGCCGCCGTTCGCGCGTCGTCCCACCACGCTGACGTACCACCCACGAAAGAAGATCAGCATCGACGACCTGGTCGATGCCATCGACCGCTCCAACACCGGCATCACCGAGTGCATCGACCTCGTTCAAGCGGCGCGACGCCGACTCCCCGGCCATCACAACCGCCGACCACGCAATCACCGAGCTACGACGAAAGCGACGACTATGACGACCAGGGGCACCCGCCTCCCTCTAACAATGCCTCACGACCTCCGCAATCAGGCGGCGGTTTTCCAACGCCAGATGCCCCGATCAATCTTCAATCAGATCTCGGCAACCCCATCGTGAACACCGTCGTCATCTCCGCGATCCCTAGTGACTCCGAGCAGGTAGTGTCCCTCGATAGCACTATCTCCCCAAATTCCATTACCAGCACAGGGACCGAAATCGTCAGCCCCTCCAGATCGACCGACAACTTCCCAGAGTTCCCTCCAGGCTTTGGTAGGGTGATTTTTCAAGTCTTCGCCGATAGCGTTGATCCCAACAACGAAGCAGACGCCGAACGCGCCGCTGTTGACACCTCTTAAGTATCAATTATAAGTGTCAACTAAGCAGAAGAAAGGATATATTTGCAACACACCACCTAGACATAGGGTTTTAACTAGCAAAATTCCACGAGTTTTGGTGTTTATCTATTTCTGCAGGGAGACAACTGCAAAAGAGCAAAAGAGGCCCACAAGTAAGGATTACATAGACACATAACACCTCCGCACGAAAAAGAATACTCTAGAAAGGTCAAGAAGGCTCGGGAAGGAACCAGAGGCCAAGCGGGCATAGGGGCAGGGCACCCGCCCTACCCCCTGGGGCGGCCGCCCTAGGGCAAGGCCCAATGAGGGTCTGCCTTGTGGACCCTCTCTCCACCGCCTTTGAGATCACATCTACACCATCCATTAAGGTTGGTTTGATCCGACGACTGGCGATCATTTGAGGGGGCTATATAAGGAGGAACCCTGCCCCCTGGCAAAGAGCAATCCATTATTCATTTACATATTTTCCAGATAGGATTCACCAGAGAGGATCCCTTATGGATCTATTCTCTAGGGCTTAGCATACATGTGAGATTAGGTTGAGAGAGTTAGAGCGGAGGTGTGGATTGGAGGAAGCCTGGCTTGTCGGTGTCTCTTCTTCAGTTTGTATCGACGGGATCAAGACTCCTAACCCGAGGCTTTCTCCTAGGATTTCTTCGGTAATTCGACTTCTAATTCTAGTAAGTTCCCTGTTTATTAATTCTTTGGTTTGTGAGTTTACTTTATTCTCTTCACGTAGAGAGTAGGGTAATCATCTCTAGCGTAAACGTGGTGTTTAGGCTAGGATACTCATAGATATCCCCTGTCTAGCCGGATTTGTGGTAGTAGCTCAGAAAGTGACAATTCCATAGATACCTTTGGAACCCACAATCCTGTTAGAAGGACTAGTAGGGTTTTATAGGCCGTGTGGTAAGCATTCTCTGAGGTGTCTCTTATCACGACGGTTCTCCCAATAGAATAATAATACATATCTTATCTAGACTAGAAAGAGACTACAGTCGCAATCTTCTCTAATCGCTCATATCAAGATCACCTTGTTAATAGCTTGAAGGTTAATAGCATAGATTGGTTAGTCAGATGCACCCTTTCTCCCCGTGGAAATATAAATTACGATACTCTGGATAATCTCCCGGGTGAAGTGCTCACCGGTATCCGTGCGCTTGCGGATTACTTCCAAGTGATTTCTCTGTTTGCGTTAACAAATATCAACAAGCATTTCTGGCGTCGTTGCCGGGGAGAAAGACGGTTTGCTAAGATAACCTTGAATCTTGCTATTTTCTTGTATCTATACTTTTATCTTTTCTTATCTTTTTCTTTATTTCTTACCTTTTCTATCCTTATGGAAAATCTAAATTCCACACCTATCTATCAATTTTCTGCACCCACGGAGACCGACCTATTACCATGGGAGTCATCATAGCCTATCCAAACTCCCGAGTTTAGGTTGAGTCCGCAGTTGATTGCAATGATTCAAAGCCTATCCTTTTTAGGAAAGGAAGACGGAAATCCTTACCTTCATATTCGAGATTTTGAGCAAACATGTGATTGTCTTTGCATAGAAGGCATATCTGATAAAACTTTACGTTGGAAGCTTTTTATTTTTTCTTTAAAAGGAAGAGTTAAACAATGGTATAATCAGAAGGTAAGTCAACAACAAAGAGATTGGGGAGTTTTGCGCTCCAACTTCTGTTTAGACTTTTATCCCATCACTCAAATCGTCGACCTTAGAGTCAAGGTTCTAACCTTCAAACAAGAAGAGAACGAATCTTTGGCTTATTCCTGGAAATGTTTTCTTGAGCTTTTAGAATCTGGACCACACCTTAGCATTGAAGCCCCTGTTCTTCTTCAACATTTTTATAAAGGTCTTCGTAAAAAGGATAGAGAGTTGCTAAACACCACATCTAGAGGTTCTTTCTTTCATGTACCATCCATAGAAGCAAAGTTGACCTTAGATAGAATCCTAAATGCTGAGTTGGATAATACCCTCCATGAAGAAACTCACGAAGCTGAAGATAGTACCTTGCCAAATCCAACATCCACTTCAGCTATCCCAAGTTTTGAGCCTAAAAAGGAAGAAATTCCACCACCTGATTTCATGCTGGATATAGATCCTGATCTTTTCACTAATTTCGGAAACATTTCAAACTATGTTTCTATTTCAAAACCCCAAAATCATCACCTTAGCAACCATATATACCAAATACCAGACAGAAGCATTTTGAGAGAGCTTGTATCAATCATAAGTAGCGAATGGTTAGAAGAATCAGAGCTTTCCTCTGATGTGATCCGCTTGGATTCACCTTCTATTCCAATACGCTGTGCATTCAATATAGATCAATTTGATGTTCTCTATAATCCTTTTGTGGGGATCAATATCATGTCTAAATCACTTGCGCATCAATTATTGAGCGAAGTGACTTTAACCCCAACAACAAAGTTCATGAAAAATCTTGAAGGACATATAGTCCCTAGTCTTGGAATTTTACATGTCTTACCCATTATGGTAGATGGTGCCATGGTTCGTTTGAACTTTTATATCTTTGATACATGCGACCACAACCTTTTGCTAGGACAACCTTTTAGAAGACTTCTTTATGAAGGTCAAAATGAGAAACTAAACATTTCTTTTGGAAAGAGTTTTGAAATCCCAATGACAATCTCTCATTCTTTGAACAATAAAACTAAATCATATCTTTTACCTGATCCTATGGAGGAAGTAAAAACTGCTTCTCTAGAGCTTTTGAATGAACCAGATTTGGAAGAAGATGCTCCTTTCTTTATAGAAGAAGTGAAGGACTAGAAACGGCGACCAGAGGGGGCGTGAATGGGAGCCAAATAAAAATTCCTTTCGGAAGATCTTGACCCTTGTCCCAGACACGACCCAAGGCACGAACTAGGCTCACGACCCACAAGTGGGTGGGTGTTTTAGGAGATGTCCTAGGAACACAGTGGAGCTAGCCACTAACCCGGAGAAACAAACCGCGAAAAGAACGGAAGAAAAATAGCAACACCAGAGGCTCCGAACCAGTTTAGTCAGGACCACCAGACCAATGGAAGTGGTCCGGTGCACACCAAAGCACCTCCGGACTGGTCCGATGCCTACTTTGGGAAGTTAGACGCCTATCCAGAAAACATCAAGGGAGTGCCTAGGCTCCGGACAACTAGTCCGACGCTCACTGTCGGACTATAGGAAGTGGTCCGGTGCACACACTCGGTACAGAGCAAAAACCACAACAAACACCCTGGCTTCGAAACACTCGTCCGGTGCTCACTGTCGGACCAATGGCTCTGGTCCGACGCTCTGAACAGTCAGATGGCTTCCTGGGACTTGACCACCGGACAAGTGGCCTATGGTCCGGAGCCTAGTCAAAGTGGTCCGGAGGTTAGTCCGGAGCTCATGTTCCGAAAACTGTTCCCCGCGAAAATGAACTTCTTTCCGCCAAATCTTCCCAAAACTCAACCAAATGATCACCAACTGCAACCAAACTTAGTAGGCATGATCCTAGTGCAGTTGGGGAGCTATCCCGAAGAAATCATTGCTCAATTTGGAGAGGATAAACGGGAACACTCGGATTTGGGGGAGAAGAGAGCAAAACGAAGAACACCACAAAGAAAATGCCCGATCTACGCACTCGTGAGGTTTGAGGAGAATTTCTTCAGTGCAAAGAAGCTCCTCATGATTACGCACAACTTGGTTCAAACGGATATGCAAGAGCTACTCCCTACAAAGAGAAATCATCTCAGGAAAAGAGGGAGCAAAAGCAAAACACGAAGAACACAAGCAAAAACGGGGACACAATCACGAAAGTGAAGCCACCATGGCTTACGGAGGTTATGGCCTCCGATTCCTCGCAACAATCACAAGTTCTTACACCGGTGACACGGTGGATCTCAAGCAAGAAGAAGCTAGGGAAGGGAAAACCTAGGAATAGGTGGGAGAGAGAGTAATGCAAGAGATGAGTATGAGGATACCCCTTCATCTTCTATTTAACGGGGCTTTGGCTATTTCCCAAAGACCCCCCTAGATACAAGACCGAATTACCTATCCCTAAGACATTGTAATCCAAGTCGGTAACTCCTAGACACTCATTTGAATGGATGACCCCGCTTCCTGCCAAGAGTTGCCGTCGCCTGGACGCAACCTCCAGGATTCCGCCACGTGCCATCCTCGCTTCCTCGGAAGCTCCGCTTAGGTTTTGAGGCCCAAACCCAGGAAACCCGCCACCGGTAGCATTGGGCTCAACTACCGAACCCCGAGTTTTGCGGCCCAAACTCGGAAACCGTCGCAGATGGTTTTGAGGCCCAAACCACCAAACCACTCAACACGAGCCACCTTGTCTTCGCCCGGTCGGACTCCGAGTCCCCTGAGCCTCCGCTCGACTCGCGCGTCCACCGTCTTGACTCGGTCGACTTGATCTACCTCCATGTCTTCTCGCACTTGCCAATGCCAAGTACTAGCCACCACAGCTAGTCCTCCGGCACCCATGGTCCCTCAGTCCGAGCCCTGCTTCCGACCTTCACCACTCTCAGTCCATCCGCATGGGAAGCCTCTACTCGACCTTCTCCACGCCATTGACCACTGTCACTAGGCATAGCACCTGCACACCACAAGCCGATAGACAGGCACACATTTTATGTTGTCGCAGAGGTTAGGATAAGCCACTCAAACTAAAACACTCACGTGTTGGACGATCACTCATCATCAAAGCTGAACATACATGGGTACTTATCCACTATGTGTTCGCAAGAAGAAGTTGACCCTTCTGAACCTGAACCCTTAGACGAGTTTGCAGAAACGCCTAGACCTCCTGTAGAGCTCAAACCTCTACCACCCGGTCTTACTTATGCTTTCCTCAATAATGATCCAGAGTCTCCTATTATCATAAGTGATAAACTCACTCAGGAGCAAACTCTATGCTTAATGGCTATTTCAGAAAGACATCGTTCAGCCTTTGGTTACTCACTCCAAGATCTCACTGGAATCAGTCCTATAATTTGCACTCATCGCATTCCTACAGATCCTTCTGTTTCACCTTCTCGAGAGCCCCAACGAAGACTCAACAACGCGATGAGAGAGGTAGTTAAAAAGGAAGTTTGAAAATTGCTACATGTAGGGATTATATATCCCGTGCCACATAGTGAGTGGGTAAGTCCAATGCAAGTTGTGCCTAAGAAGGGAGGCATGACTGTTGTCACAAATGAAAGGAATGAGCTGATTCCTCAATGCACCGTCACATGATGGCGGATGTGTATATATTACAGAAAGCTAAACAAAGCTACAAAAAGGATCACTTTCCTTTACCTTTTATAGATGAGATGTTAGAGCGGTTAGCCAACCACTCTTTCTTCTATTTCTTAGATGGATATTCAGGGTATCACCAAATCCCGATCCATCCTGATGACCAAAGCAAAACCACCTTTACATGCCCCTATGAAACTTATGCTTATCGTAGAATGTCTTTTGGGCTATGTAATGCTCCAGCTTCTTTTCAAAGATGCATGATGTCTATATTTTCTGATATGGTTGAATATAATATGGAAGTTTTCATGGTTGATTTATCTATTTATGGAAAAACTTTCGATAGTTGTCTTGAAAATTTAGATAGGGTTTTGCAAAGATGTGAAGAAAAATATTTAGTCCTTAATTGGGAGAAATGTCATTTTATGGTCAAAGAAGGAATAGTGCTAGGACATCTAATATCTGAAAGAGGCATTGAGGTAGACAAAACTAAAATTGAAGTAATTGAACGGTTACCTCCACCTATAAATGTGAAAGGAATAAGAAGCTTTCTTGGTCATGCTGGTTTTTATCGAAGATTTATAAAAGATTTTTCATTTATTGCTAGAATGCTAACTCTTTTGATAGCCAAGGATGCTCCTTTCATATTTGATGATGCTTGTTTAAAAGCTTTTGAATTATTGAAAACAGCGCTCATCTCTGCACCAATCATTCAACCCCCTGATTGGTCTTTACCTTTTGAAATTATGTGTGATGCTAGTGATTATGCCATGGGGGTAGTTTTGGGACAAACTAAAGACAAAAAACATCATGCAATAGCTTATGCTAGTAAAAGTTTGACAGGACCTCAACTTAATTATGCAACCACTGAAAAAGAGCTCCTGACTGTTGTTTTTGCTATAGACAAATTTAGATCTTATTTAGTAGGAGCCAAAGTAATTGTTTATTCTCATCATGCTGCTTTAAAATATCTGCTCACTAAGAAAGATGCTAAACCTCATTTAATAAGATGGATCCTGCTGCTCCAAGAGTTTGACTTAGAAATAAAAGATAAAAGGAGAGTAGATAACCCTGTTGCAGATCACTTGTCTAGAATGTATTTTGAGAATCCGCAGGAACTACCCATTGATAATTCACTCCGGGATGACATGCTCTACGGAATCAACAGATCCGACCCCTGGTATGCAGATATTGTTAATTTTATGGTTTCAGTATATGTACCACCAGGAGGAAACAAAAGAAAGCTTATTCAAGAGAGTCGTTCGCACATATGGGATGAACCATACGTCTTCCGAGTATGCTCTGATGGCTTACTCAGGAGATGTGTGACTATTGAAGAAGGAATGAAGATCATTGAAAGATGCCACTCATCACCATATGGAGGTCATTATGGAGCATTCCGCACACATGCAAAAATTTGGCAATGTGGATTCTATTGGCCAGCAATGTATGAAGACACCAGAGAATTTATCAGAAGATGCGGGCCATGTCAAAGACAACAACATAAACTCAAGAGATGCCATGCCACTCACCAGCAATCTACAGATAGAGCTCTTTGATGTTTGGGGAATCGACTATATGTGACCATTTCCCCCATCAAAGAATTGTGAGTATATCTTGGTGGCGGTTGACTACGTCCCAAGTGGGTGGAAGCATTACCTTGCAAACATGCCGACAACGTGAACTCAAAAAGGATGTTTGAAGATTTGGAGTCCCCAGAATAGTGATAAGTGATGGAGGATCACATTTCATCGAAAAATGTTTTGAAAAGTATCTAGCAAGGCATGGGATCCGCCACAACGTCGCTACACCTTATCATCCCCAGACAAGTGGTCAAGCAGAAACCTCAAACAAACAGATCAAGAATATTCTTCAGAAAACAGTGAATGAAATGGGAACAACATGGAAGGACAAGTTACCCGATGCACTCTGGGCATACCGAACTGCATACAAAACCCCAATTGGAATGTCTCCATATCAACTCGTATATGGGAAGACTTGTCACCTACCTGTTGAACTAGAGTTCAAAGCACGCTGGGCTATAAAAAGATGGAATATGGACTTTGATGCCGCTGGAGAGAATCAACAAATGCAATTATCAGAGTTAGAGGAGTGGAGAGAAAAAACATATCACAATTCAAAGATCTACAAAGAAAGAGTCAAACGATGGCATGACAAGACGATCAAGAAGAAGGAGTTTACACCCGAAGATAAGGTATTACTTTTTAATTCCAGGGTGAAGCTCTTCGGACACAGAAAGCTACGAAGCAAATGGGAAGGACCATATAAGGTAATCAATTCATCATCCCACGGAGCAATCACACTTCAAAATGACGAAGGTACGTTATTCAAGGTAAATGGTCAACATCTCAAAATATTTCTAGAGTCTAATGAAGAATTAGAAGAAATAGACATAGTTAATTTCTACCTTTTAAGTGAATTTTAAGGCCCAACCACTTTACCTTTTCATTTCTAGGCCATGCATATGTTTTTCGGTATAGAGAACCTTCTAGAAACGAGTGCGCAGAAGGAGCCCGACAGAGCCCACATAGCCAGGGCGGGCGCCCTAGGGTGTAGGGTGGCCGCCCCACCCCTATCACCTCTTGCCGTCGCCTTTTGCACTCCCGAACCTTCTATCCTCTCTTATCCGATAAACCTTGCAAAACACTTATCCAACCATTTCTCCGCGAGATTTGCTCCATAGATGCTTCTAGAGGCTGTTTTCCGCCCCTATATAAAGAACCCCTGACGTCAACCATCATCATCATCATTCAATCTTTCCCTTAGCTCTCGCTTGCTAGATCTCCTTGCTCCAATGGCCAACAACAACGCCGATAGGAGGATGGTCCCCCTACGGATCCATCCCCAACTAGCTCCCCAAAGAAGATCCAGATTCCAAGGCCTTAGTCTTAGTCCACGATGAGCTCCCGCTAGCCACCATTCCACCAAAGCAGCAGCGCTCTAGCAAATCTTTCTACGCTCAGCCTGTCCTCGTTGCACCACCGCAACCGCTCTTGCTCAAAGGGCCAAAGGAAGAGCCCATCATCGAGGTACCTGCCGGCACCAAGGTTCTCCCACCAAGACCCAAGGAGAGGGTCGTAGGAGTGAAGACCCATCGAAATGCAGAGCTCAACCACATCAAGTACACCACCGAGGAAGAACGTCCCTACTTCGAGGGAATCTGGGCACCCAAAGTCAGATTCGTGCCGCCAAAGGAAGCCCCAAAGCACTCCCTCAATTCCTTTGAGTCATCTCCCAAACGCCGCAAAACCGTAGCGGATTTAGAAAAAGACTTCCATGCTAGAGATGACACGATCATCAATCTACAAAGCTCTCTAGATTTCTACACTAGACAGGTCATGAACCTGAGCACCACAGTAGGGGGCCTTAGGCACGATGTAAATGAGCTTAAGAAGAAGATGAAGTTTTTAGAACGTCGCTAGATGCTTTAGCGAGTTTTTCTTGAGGCATGATTAGATCCATTAGCTAGAGTTTAGTTTGTTTCATTTCCCTTTGTATGCATGCCTCAAAATAAATAATAAATAAAGATCATTTCTATTATTATTGTACCTTGCTTGTCTCCACTATGTTATTATCAAAAGAAAACAGGAAATAAGTATGGGGGAGACCCCCGATGACGAGACGAACAGATTCAACCGCAATGAGCAAACATTTCAGAAACAAATAGAGCAACAACCGCACATGCTGAAGCAGAAGCTGAGGGGCCACCCCAGCAGGGCGGCTGCGAACACATGGTGGATAAGTACCCATGTATGTTTAGCTTTGATGATGAGTGATCGTCCAACACGTGGGTGTTTCAGTTTGAGTGGCTTACCCTAACCTCTGTGAAAGCAGAAATATGTGCTTGTCTATCAGCTTGTGGTGTGCAGGTGCTATGCCTAGTGACAGTGGTCAATGGCGTGGAGAAGGTCGAGTAGAGGCTTGCCATGCCGATGGACTGAGAACGGTGAAGGGCGGAAGCAGGGCTTGGACTGAGGGACCATGGGCGCCGGCGGACTAGCTGTGGTGGCTAGTACTTGGCACCGGTGAGTGCGAGAAGACATGGAGGTAGACCGAGTTGACCAAGTCAAGACAGTGGACGCGTGAGTCGAGCAGAGGCTCAGGGGACTCGGAGTCCGACCAGGCGAAGACAAGGTGGCTCGCGTCGAGTGGTTTGGTGGTTTCGGCCTCAAAACCATCTGTGTCAGTTTTCGAGTTTGGGCCGCAAAACTCGGGGTTCGGTAGTTGAGCCCAAAGCTACCGGTGGCGGGTTTCCTGGCTTTGGGCCTCAAAACCTAGGCGGAGCTTCGGAGGAAGCAGGGATGGCACGTGGCGGAATCCTGGAGGTTGCGTCGAGGCGAAGACAACTCCCGGCTGGAAGCGGGGCCGTCCATTCAAATGAGTGGCTGAGAGTTACCGACTTTGATTACAATGTCATAGGGCTAGGTAATTCGGTCTTGTATCTAGGGGGGTCTTTGGGAAATAGCCAAAGCCTCGTTAAATAGAGGATGAAGGGGTATCCTCATCCTATCGCTTGCATTACTCTCTCTCCCACCTATTCCTAGGTTTTCCCTTCCCTATCTTCTTCTTGCTTGAGATCCACTGTGGCACCGGTGTAAGAACTTGTGATTGTTGCGAGGAATCGGAGGTCGTAACCTCTGTAAGCCATGGTGGCTTCGTTTTCGTGATTGTGTCTTCGTTTTGCTTGTGTTCTTCGGGTTTTGCTTTTGCTCCCTCTTTTCCCAAGATGATTTCTCTTTGTAGGGAGTAGCTCTTGCAAATCCGTTTGAACCAAGTTGTGCGTAATCACGAGGAGCTTCTCGGCTCCTCCGGCCGTGGGCCATAGCCATGCATACTACTGCTGCCTTGCCTGCGCCGTGCGCGCGTCTCGAGATGGCACGGACACGGGGACGTGCGTGGCAGAGGTGGCAGGCACGACCTCTCTGATCAGCTTTCGCCCTCACCCTCACTCCCTGAGACGACAGGCAGAGGCCGTACTGTACGTGTGTGGGTGTGACCGGTCCGTCGGGACGTGCTGCGCTGCGACGCGACACCCCCCATGCACTCGGCCGCAGAGCCGGGCGGGCCGCGGGGAGAGGCGCAGTGCCGGGCAGCAGAGCAGAGCAGAGCAGAGGCGGGGGGGCCTTTGACCACCACCTGTGGCTGCCACCCGTGCGCGCACCCGCATGAGGGCCGCATTCATTTCGTGTCGTCGCATCCGTCGGGGCAAACGCCAATAAACCCCCGTCACTCACCATGCTGGACCGCACTGCACTGGCGCTGCTGCTGCGCAAACCTCACGAGTGCGTAGATCGGGCGTTTTCTTTGTGGCGTTCTTCGTTTTGCTCTCTTCTCCCCCAAATCTGAGTGTTCCCGTTTATCCTCTCCAAATTGAGCGATGATTTCTTCGTGATAGCTCCCCAATTGCACTAGGATCATGCCTACAAAGTTTGGTTGCAGTTGGTGATCATTTGGTTGAGTTTTGGGAAGATTTGGTGGAGAGAAGTTCGTTTACGCGGGGAACAGTTTTTTGTCTGTGAGTGTCGGACCACTTTTCCCTAAGCTCCGGACCATATCAAGTGGTCCAGTGGTCTTGACTGGTCCCGTGTCAAGAAGCTAAGGGCGTCGGACCACCCTCCGGACCACTCAGCTTTTGAGCTCCGGACCATAGGCGAATGGTCCGGTGGCTCTGCTGAGGGAGTCTACCACGCGTCGGACCACTTGGCATAGTCCGACGGTGTAGTCCGACGACCTGGTCCGGAGGTCGGTAGCTTACTAGACTGTTTGGCGAGTGAGCATCGGACCAGTCTCCCGTACCACCGGACTAGTCCGGAGCAGGTTGTCCGAAGGTCGGGTGCTCCCTGTTTCTTCTCTGTCTCGGCTGGCGAAGCGTCGGACCTGAGCTCCGGACTACTCTCCTTAGTCTGGTGGATCTACCCCAAACTGGTTCGGAGCTTCTGTTGGTGGTTTTTTTCCTCCGTTCTTTTCGCGGTTTGTTTCTCCGGGTTCGTGACTAGCTCCTCTGTGTTCCTAGGACATCTCCTAGAACATCCACCCACTTGTGGGTCGTTAGCCTAGTTCTTCTTTGGGTTGTGCTTGGGACAAGGGTTCCGAAAGGAATTTTTATATGGCTCCCATTCACCCCCCCCCTCTGGTCGCCGTTCTCGGTCATTCAATTGGTATCAGAGCCGGTTAAGGATCAATCCACCTTACATGGTTCTTGATTCCCGAAGGTGACATGGAGCGAGGTGCTGGTAAACCTCCATACTTCGATGGAACCAACTTTGCCTATTGGAAGGTTGGCATGTCAGCTTACCTCCAAGGGCTTGACACAAAGTTTTGGGAGATTTGTGAGAATGAGAACTATGTGGTGCTTGAGGCTCGGATCACCGATGCCCAGGTTACGTAGCATGTGTCAAACGCAAGAGCCCGTAGCATTCTCTTCTATTGTCTGTCGCTTCCAGAGTTTGAACGGGTTTCGAGTCTCACTACGGCACGGGAGATCTGGCAAACACTCTTGAGATATCATGAGGGCAACCCTCAGATCAAGTCAGACTCTTTGACACGTACCGTAGAGAGTACGAGAACTTTGCTCAGTTGGCTGGCGAATCTGTTGACGGGATGTTCACTCGCTTCCAATCTATCGTCAACAAGATGCGTGCTAATCGAGCCAACTTGCCTTATGATGATCATGAGATGGCTATCAAGCTTTTGCATGCTCTTGATCGGAAGGTGTGGGAGATGAAGGTGGCTGCCATTCAGGAGTCACCGGGCTATGATGCCCTGAATGTGGACGAGCTGTTCAGCAAGCTCAAGTCCTCGGAGATTGACTACCAGACCCGGGCCAAGCTTGAAAACCCATCGAAACCATCTATGGCATTGGTTTCTGGCCCCGGTGGTACGTCTTCTTCCTCCTCTGACCCTTCACACTCTTTGTTCGCTTTGTCTTTCATTTCTGTGACAGAGGATCATGTGGAGGCCCTTGGAGATGATGAGCTAGCTTTGGTCATCACCAAGTTCTCATGGTTTCACAACAATCGTTTGAACCGTTGGCGTGGTGGCTCAGCCAAGGGGTGCTACCGTTGCGGTGATAAGGATCACTTCATTGCAAACTGCCCCAAGAAAGCTACGGGTGACTTCACCAAGAGCAAGGACAAGCGCGAGCACCACTTCGAGGACAAGCACAAGCCTAAGGGTGGCTACCACCGAAGGTCCTCCAAGAAGGTGATCGACAAGGTGAAGGCCAAGCACCGAGCCTTCCTCGCCTCCCTCAGAGAAATCGATGTCTCCTCCAACGGAGGTGCTTCCTCAAGCGATGATGAGTCCAAGGGAAAGGTTGAGGACAAGCTCAACGGCCTATGCTTCTACGCCGACGCAAGCACTGTGGCTTTTGCACCATGGTGATTGAAGAAGGCAAGGTCGGCAAGCGCAAGGAAGGCCCCGACTACGTCTATGACTCTGACACACCCGAGGTACCACCCACCGTTGAGTCCCTCTCTCTTGAGATTGAGTCTCTGAATGACGCCTTGATGAGTCAAGATGCGTTGCTCAAGCGTGCTGCTGTCGAGAGGAACGACTTTAAGGCGAAGTACCTTAGCGCACTTCATGAGCTAGATTTTGCTAAGGTATCAGTGGTGGTTACCGAGGAGGTAGAGTGTGATGCTTGCGCCATTCACATGTCTGATCTTGTCACTCTCCAGGACAAGTATGGCACTCTACTTGAGGAGGTCAGTGAGCTGAAGGCTAGGCCTAGCTTACTTGGTGCGTGCAAGTCTTGCTTAGGCTTGCGTTCTGAGCTGGCACAGAAGGATGCTAGGATAGCTGTGCTAGAGAAGGTCAGCTCAGATAGCACTAGAGAGTCGGATCGCTTTGAGGCTTTGGAGCTTGAGATCGCGTCGTGCAAACACGACAAGATGCGTACCGAGGAAGAAAAACATACCTTCGGTCTATCTTGAGTTGGGTGTCTTGCCGATAGCTGCAGTTGGGGATGATGCTTAGCCAATGCAAAAGGGCTGACATCATGGGAGTAGGCTTTGCTATAGGTGGGAAGAACGATAGCATGTTCGGTAAGATCGGTGAGTGCAGTGGTTTGAGAGAGAATGAGAAACTCATCACAACTCCCAAGCTTACCAAGATCACTCCACCTAAGCCTACCAACCCTCTGAGTTTCCTGTGAGAGATGGTGTGTTTGAAGAGCCACCCAAAACCACTCCATAGAAGCAAGTGTGGATTGCAAAACCGAACCACCTTCGCAACCCACTTGACACACTGCCAGACATCTCTAGTGATCCCCTTCCTAAGAAAGCTAGAGCCACCCAACCCAACAAGAGAGTGCCTACCAAGATTGTGGTGAGGTACCATTGTGAGTATTGTGAGCGGGATGGGCACTTGGCTGAGTTTTGTTTTAGGAGGAAGAGAGATGATCGTAGGCAGGTTGAGTTGAACAACCGGGACATGTACCACCCATGAGTTGGGGTGCGTGAACCGAAAGTTCAGAGGCGCCCTACTAGGCCTAGAGGTACAATGCCTCAAGGTGCTAGGCCTCAGGAGGCGAGACCATGTGGTGGCCGTGCCCGGCGGGGAACCGTTCGTGACCCATACGACTACGGGCCTCGTGGCGGTGGCTTTACTCCACCCTTCTTTAGCGGACAACGTTTTCCCTATCGTGGTGATCGCTATCCCTCCGTGGGGCAGGAGATGTTTGGTTTTTCTCCTAAGCCATTCTTTGGGGAAATGGGACAACACTGGTATCCTTCATAGTTTACTAACCCCAGTGTTGCACCGTTTGCTCGCCCTATGTCTTTTTATTGATGTAGGAAGGAGGACTGGAGGAGACTTGGCTTGTGGATTCCGGATGCTCACGCCATATGACCGGAAGTGCCAAGTGGTTCTCCAGCCTCGACCCCGTGTGCCACACCGAGTATATCAC